>CM075186.1:8545000-9145000 GCA_037577475.1 Chaunax sp. Z400
ATGACGATGACTGGTGCTCCACGTGCTCTTCTTCCTCCTCTGATTCTGAGGAAGAAGGCTTTTTCTTAGGTCAGCCCATCCCTCAGCCCAGGCCCCATAGATACTACTACACTGAAGACTTGCCCAGCCCTTTGGCAGGCATGTCCCCTCCTCCTTATGGCCAAAGGACTAAGACCAAAAAGAAGAAAGGACACAAGGGGAAAAACTGCATAATTTCATAGACTTGTATTTCACTCAGCTTTAGGTAATTCTCTGCCACTCACTTCTGCCTTTCATATCCTGCTCATTTAGACAGTTTAAACAGTCTGCTTGCTAATACACAATTCACAACACTCAATTTACCGAGATTTTTGGACACATCTATATTCTGATTCTTTTTTGGTGTACTCATGGCTCTACAAACGTGCCAGTAGAGTAACAGTTAAGTGTTTTACAGTAATACCTATATTTATTAACCAGCTTCTAAACTGTAACAGTAAATATATAAATGTATATATTGTACAATTAAAAAAACCAAAAAGGTTGTTTTTATACCCTTGAGCTCATACCAAAATGGCACCAACATTTAATAATAATTGGCAGTCGGTACAGTCATTTTTCCATGGTTACAGAAATTTAATGACAAATTTATTCTGACCCAAGCTCTTCAAGTGTATTTCTTTCAAGGCTTGTGCAGCGCTAACATAAAAAACATTATTTGTATTAAAAGGCCATGTTGAGTGGTGTATTTATGGGTCACTGTATTGTAAGCAATGTGTTGTAATCTGTATAAATGTACAAACTGGAATATAAGGTTAAGATGGATGATAATTGTAATAAAAATATCTATATCATTGTTTGCGTTTTTTTTCTTGCAAAAATGTTTTGAATAGACACAAAAATAGGAGACATTAACACAAAGCCTCAATGTTTATTTATACAAGTGTAACTGACAAAATCAAAGATTTCACCATTTCAGACTTATTCACATTACTACTTGTCGCTGGACTGGAAGCGGAGGCCGCAGCACCTGGAAGGGACCCAAACCGAAACAATACCAGGTCTGGATTTGAACCCAGACCATGCTTTCTTTGAGGTCAAAGTTCAAACCAATGCTCATCTCTCATATAGTCACATATCCATACTGTGGGCATGTGTAGATATGCCCTTGAAAAACATGTGTTCCACTCCAGCCTACGAGCTGCTGCAGAGCTGAATGAACATGACTGCTAGGAGGAAATACAAAAATTGAATAGAACAGTATCTTATTCCAAATCATACAGGAATGTAGAATTCATATGCATAATAAATACACTTAGTATGAGTGTAGCCTGCCTGCTAAAGTCACACCTGTAAGAAGTGATTGTCACATCACCATAATTATTTAATAGATACAGCAGAATGTCATTGTTTATTGTTAATTGTTCAGGTCCTCTTACAAATGGTAAACATAATTCTTTAGTTCATTTGTGTCGCAAACATCAAACCCAATGTTACAAAGTGTTTTACAACAGATAAACACAAAAGTAAAACACACTGAGCAGGTCCAGATGAGGAATAAAAAAAGGAATAAAACTAATGGATGATTAAAACCTAAAATAAAACACAATGATAAAAATGTACAATCGTTGGACAAACTAAATTAGAGCAGTGGAAGACTTATGTGCAACATGAAGAATACAGCGTAGCTCAAAGTTACAAATAAAGAGTCAACTTTAAAAGCAAAAACTACAAGAAAGCCAAATTAGTGAAGTCAGCAGGCATGTCATGGCCTCCATTTTCTAGGATGCAAAAGAAATGTTGTTGGTGGACTAGCCGCTATGGTAGAAAAACAGCATGGGAATGGGAATTCATCATAGGAAGCTGACAAGAAGGGTCCTATTCCATCAGAACTATGTTCCAGCTCACAAGCCACAGTGGCAATGACTGCGATGCAGGAATGTGGATTTGAACTCATCCAATACTTGCCCTATTCACCTAATTTGACACCCCCAGACTACCTCATCCCGAAAATGAAAGAGGAGCTAAATGGTTGCTATTTTAACAGTGATGATGATGTTATCACTGCTGTGGACCACTTTTTAGAGACCCAAGACGGCATCAAAAAAGGGATCTGTATGCTCAACCACTGGAAAAAGTCTGTAAATGTTGGGGGGGACAATGATGAAAGATAAATGGGCTAAATGATTCTACTCTCGGCAATTATTTTTTTCAGTACTAGTAGAAACTATAAGTGTATTGCACAACGTGAGGCATGTTTCTTTTGCATAACTTTTTGTTGCTGCTATTTTGTAATCAAAGGCCACACGGAGGACTTTGCTTACTCAAAATATTTATCTCCAATTTTCAATTTAAATAAAAAGGAATAAAAACTTACAACAGATTAGCTATTCATGAATTGATAGAGCATTGATTATCATGAAAAGGTTAAAGCAACAATTAAATTGCCAGGTTTTAAAAACAATTGAAAAATTTAATCAAGTAATCCTATAACCGAAATCAATCAACTCAGCTCAGCTTTGTTTGCACAGAATATGTAATGCGTGATTCATGTAAGCAGGGTGAAATTCCTGTTTTTTTAAATTATTATTTTATTATTAAACCCGCCCTTTGCTTGCTTTGGTAGGGAGCACCGGCAGAATGCCCTCTTTTATTTCTGCTCACCTGTGAACTGGGCAGTTAGCCGGTAGGCAGCGAGGATACAAATATTGCCATTCTTAGTGTGGACTTCACACCAAGGACCTACAGCATGGATGTAACAGATAACTCTACAAGCCAAATGCTTCCTCTTCTTGTTCTTCCAACCTTTCACAAATATGAAGTCTCTTGAGGAGACAACCCTGCTGTTATCCTTGAGATCCCTATATCGATTGCCAGGCTGGAGAAATGGCAGCTGAGGTGGTACCCATCCTGGTTTGGCGTAAGCTATACTCTCCCAGACTTGGGGATTCGAGAGTTGACCATTGCTTAATTTTTCACCCTGGCTGCCATAAAGCTGCAGGCGCTTTTGATGGCCCTTTACAGGTCCTTGCTGAGCAGAGGCAGGAAGACCCTTGGACGGCAATACAATCGGTTCAGAGTGGTCCTGTTCTGGTCCAGAAATGGCCAGGTTCTCTTGTCTACCAGGTCTATGGATTTCTGAAACTCGGGTAGACTCCTCCATATTCTCAGTTTGGGTTCCTGTTCCTTCTCCTTGATTCCCAGGTGGAGCATGTTCGGAGTCCTCTGTATTTCCAGGCTGCCTTCTTACATCTTGTTTTGCATCATTGCCTGTTAGGTTGGTGGAATTAAGTTGTGGAAAATCCTCTTCCATCTGGACGAAGATAGTAGATGTGTCAGGGCTGTCATGTTCAGGCTCATCTCCCCCTCGGGCAATCATCTGGGGGTAAGACAGCAGATTAGTGATCCATGTCCTGGACAGAATCCAAACCTGGTCTGAACAGCTGTGGTAGATCTTTTAAGATAACTCACTGATTCTTGAGATAAGGGAATAATCATGTCCTACATAGTAACGTCTTATTTACAATAACAGGCAAAATATTGATGACAGCTTTGCACACTATTGGCATTATAACCAGGTTCATGAGGTAGTCAGTCACCTGTCATGCATCTCAATTAAGAGGTGTGTCTTTGCAAAAGTTAATTTATAATAAAGTGGAATTTATTGTCTTCTTAATGAGTTTGAGACCATCCCGTGTTTCAAGGTAGTGTTGGTATACAGTAAATGGGCCTAATCGACAAGTGTAGATATCCATATTATGTTAAGAACTGCTCAACTGAGAAACGGTAGTCCATCATTACTCGAAGACATGAAGGTAAATCCAGAGGGTTGCGAGAATTTGAATTATGCTGTATCAAAAAACACCCAACACCATGATAAACTGGATCGCATGAGGACGTCCCAGGAAAGGAAGAGCAAGACTTACATTGCTGCAAAAAAGTATTGGACTCGTTCCTGATTTCTTGCACTTTTGTATGTATCTCATACTAAACTGTGTCAGATCTTAGAAGACACACAATGTCCTAGGTGTATGGTGTCCATACTACTGGCTCTGTCCAATATCCTCTCTTTGCCTGGGTGAGGTTTTCCATGGATTTTCACACATAGCAGGCACTTAAAATTAGTTGCCGAGTCCCTCAACAATGTAGTTTTTCCTCATTTGGGAGTAATGTGCCAAGAAAAAACCTTTAAGCCTAGCTGTATTGTGTATAGTGTGGACCTCCCAGAGTGTATCCCGTTAGAAAGGAAGGGTGACAGGGGATGTAGGTTTTTAGCTGGTTCCTGCATGCAGGTTTATTTACAACGTAATGCATAGCTACCAGATTTCTGGGTATATCCCAATAGCTAGCCTTATTTATTTATTGTATGCTGTTCGCCCCTTGGAATTCAGACAAACTTTTTTTGGTCCCATTGTTTGTCCATGAACAATTTTTGGATAATGGAGGGTTACTTGAGCCTATCGATCTGAGACTACGCTTCCTGTGGCTGTTACAACCTGTTTATCCAGAGATTGATTGTCAGCTAACAGTAAGAAATATTTATTCCTGAGGCCTGTTTACTGGAGTAAGCGACCTGCGATGTCAGCATTGAAGTGTTGTAGAGGTGTTGTTCAAATGATTGGTTGTGAACACTTTTACTTTTGAAAGGCCACCTGTCTGTGTACATGACTTACAGCCTTATACTGTAGCTAGTGTATGAGCTCTTTGTCTTTACATATTGGACAAAATATTATATATTTTCACAAAATTATTCACATGAACCTGGAATACTTGAGGTGCACATGCATGGCCTAAACTTTTGTATATAGTTATTAGGAGCTTCATCTATTCTACTGCTAGAACTACCATCTGTTCTGTAGAATCTTTTTAGGAGTCAGGTAGGCTAGTTTTTGCACATGTAGCCTGTATGTATTCCTTTGTGCCAACACATATTTCTCCCTATTTATTTCTGTGAAATAGTCAGTGGACTTTTAACAATTTTAATTTAATCCTTCTGCAGGTTTCCACAATGAGACAGGGGTCTCTGCCTTGATATCCTCAAATCGTCTTTGTTACCATTCCTGTTTCTGCCTTGTGGAAATAATCACCATCTGTAACTAGGACAAGCTGTATAATGTGTTTCCTTTTGACTAAAACAAGAAAGCTTCTAAAATCGCTGTAACCTCTGCTCATTCGGGCTGATCCTTTTATTATTCCATTTTGCGTCCATGTGGTTTTATCTATTTCTTTATGACATATGCCCAAAGGGCATCTTCCACATCTGCACCTTGCTTGCTTCCTTCTATCAACAAATAAAAGATCAACATCAGGCATTTATTTAGCTGTTCAGTTTTGAACACTGGACTAATACCCATTATCCCCATCTGCTTGAGTAATCGGGAGTCTGAAAACACAGTTTTTAAAGAAATAGCCATGATGCCTTTATCCAACTACACCCAGATGTCCACTCCCTCGATAAACTAACACACCCCTATAAAAAGACACAAAGATTTGGGAGAAAATGGCATCGCAATAATGGCATAGCTGGCGACACGACTGGGATTATGTTAATGACATGCTGGAGGCAGAACAGCTCACCGGAAAAGTTGTCAGGGAGGAGGATGTGTATCGGTGCCACAAAAAACACTGTTTGTGCTTGTGTTAAACTGATGAACAGATGGGGTGGACCTTGCATCATGGTCTGGGCAGGTGTGTCAGTGGACTGAAATTAGTTTAATCAAAGGTGTTGTGGAATGAAAGGCAACCTGAATGCTCTTCGATATGGGGATGAAATACTGTAAATCAGCTGATCTTCCCACCCTCCAAGTCATCAGTCCAATGGGGGGTATTCCAGCATGACAAAGCTTGCCAAGTGTGGCTAACGAGTGTGTCCAGTTTCTGGAGAATGATGTCGCATTTGTCAAACGATCAGTGATGAGCCACAAAATAATCTTCATTGAAAACCCGTGGGGTTGTTGAGTGAACGCGTGTGACAGAGTGACCAGACTCAGCAGCAACTCTGGGCAGCTCTGACTAAGGAGTGGGCTGCCATCCCACAGATTGACATCTGAAGGTTTCGATAACTGCTGTAATCAATGCTGATGGGGGACAGACCAATTACTGATTGTGTAAAATATGTAGTAGATTACTTTTCTGTTGTTGTTTTGTTATGCCTCTTTATTTTCATTACTGATTAACTTGAGATAATCATTTGAAGTTAATACACGGAACAAAATACCGGTTGTTACTTTGATATGACACAAACTACCAAGGCGAATTTGAAAGTTAACACAGTGGTGCATTTTTAAATCCCTTGGTTTCAAATATTGGTTATGGGTCTCCTTAATTAAAAAATAATTGGTTTCGGCCCATATTGTTTGACCCCTCATGTTGACATCTTTGTTACTGTTCCCTGTTGGTGGATGACAATCCCTAATCCCATTTTGTAGACATGCTCCAAGGTTGCTTGTTCACTACTCCCTGAGAGGAACGTTTTTGGCATATAATTAGAATTATGTGCCTCACCAGGTAGTAGTCAGGGGCTACTGTGGCACCGGAAGTCTGAATTTCCCAAAATGTGATTTTCCTTGCCATTTCATTTCCAAACCTCTATCTGCATTCCTCTGAGGTTTTTCTCCCCACTTTTCTCTTATGGTTAATGATACTCCATTTGCGTTCTGAGATGGCTATTTGGCGGATTCAACGGCAAACCATTTCGGGGGGAATGGGAAATTTTCCATCTGCAAGTATATTTCGTGGATTTCCCAGTTCCATATTTGGTATACACATTGTGGGGCAGATCCCAGTGCTGACGGGGTACTCTCCTGCTTGTGGAGGTGCTGATTGGTGTCATGTGTTCATGTCTTTCTAGAGTAACCACAAAGGTCGCTCTTTTCCTGAAGATCATTGGTATCTGACAGAGAGCCAAAGGACAGCGATGGTGCCTCTCTTGAAAAGTAAAGATAGGGCGGCGCAGATGGCGCAGTGGTTAGAGCGCTTGCCCCATGAACCGAGGCTATAGTCCTCTACGCGGTCGGCCCGGGTTCGATTCCAACCCGTCGCCATTTGCCACATGTCTCCCCCTGACTCTCTCTCCCACATTTCCTGTCACCTCTTCAGCTGTCCTGTCCAATGAAGGCATAAAAAGCCACAAAAAAACAATAAAAAAAAGGAAAGATGAGCAAAGTGTTGTTGAAGAAACCTCGGATGAATGGATGGAAGAGATTAAAGTAGACACAATGTTTGTCTTTCAATAGATCAAGTGATCTACTTGGTTTTATTAACCAAAAGATGTAATGTAGTATTTGCAAAATTCCGTACATAAAAAAAGCTTGCTATTTCTTCATTTAACATAATTTCACTTGAAGAGTACCACCTCATTCTCAACTAATCCTCCTTTTTTTCTCCACCTTCTGAGTGTTACTTCCTTTTCCTAGATGGCGCCACTCTAGGAGCAGCTTGTAGCTGCTTGTAGTTCAATGGTTGGAAAAGGTTATGTGATCATCCATGTTTGTTTGTCCATAAAATATCTCAAAAAGTTGTCAACAGATTTTGATAAAATTTTGTGTACGGGTGGATCTTGGACCAAAAAGATTACATTGTGAGGTGGATCTGAATAGAGAAGTGAATTCTGGATTATTTTTTCCACTTTCTTCAGCAGTGCTAGTTAAGGCCTATTTTTGCCGATGTCATGACAAAAAATAATGGGCCAAACAAATTCAAAATACCCAGGAATGGACGACTCAGGGTGTTCCACCACTATGCACATTTGGATGTTGGGTTGCAGCGGTTACCAGTCTCACGGTATACCCCGGAATAATTGAACAATTGGTTACTACCGGTTCAATAAAAAAAGATGAACGGAGAATCTCCGTTACTCCTCAACCTCCTGTCAGACAGCACAACGGGAGCCACTGACACACACGCAGCAGAGGAAATGGGGGAGAGAAGCAAGACAGATATCACTGACCTCCATCCCTCCAAAAAAGAAAGTCAAATCAGTAATGGAGGACTACTTCAGATATCTGAAAAACCAACAAGGAGTAGTCCTCGAGGACAGATACTCCGTTTGTAAGAAATGTGGGCGCAAAGTGTCACTAAAAGAGGAAACACATCCAACTAGTTCACCCGTCTTCAGGAACATCACTTTACATCTGTTTAAAGATCCTGTTCCTTTTTTCCCCTCCTAATTTATTCTGTAACAGGCTAAGTACAGCTCAATTATTTCATTTATTTTCTAAAGACTTTTTAATCATTATCTTTATAATGTGGAGCTGAGGGGGTTTCTACACCTGCAGAGTAAAAAGGTGTTTTCATTTATATGATTAAAAACTCGATACAAAGGTCCTTAATGGCTGTACACAATGCATGCATGACTTACATAGACAGGTGAAGTTCCCAGTTTTTGAGCAAAGCTAAAATCAGACCATGTTTTTTCAGCTCGTCAGTCTATTAAGCTTGGTTTCCCTTTTGCTTGATTGGGCAGTGAGCATTGAAAAAATGAAATCTAGGACTAAGTCCTCTTCTAAAACTTCTTGTTTCAAAAACAATTTAAGACTCCATATTGTCACTTCAGTGTTTTGTGACCTGTGGCTTCTAATACCTCATCCAGCTCCTGCACAAAATGCCTAAGGTCATCTAGGCAGCGCTGCTTGATCTCCAACAGGTTCTGATCCAGCGGAGCCTGCAGCAGGCCATCCAAGCTGGGCTCCTTCACCACCAACATCTTCACCACTGTGCGAAATGTCTCACAATCCTGCCTGTAATGCTGTACAAAACAAAATAATGATGTCAGGAAAGTCAATATTCATAATAATACAAGGAAGCATAGTAGTGTAGCAGCAGTGTAGAAAAACAAAGCCCAGCTTTTTTTTTTTTTTTTTTTTATTAAAGAGCATGCCACTTTGCAGATTGGCCAGATCACCCCCACTACCTCAAACTAGAGACATCGGGGCTTCTCTGTGACTTGAAACAACCCCTATTTGGGCCACTAAAATAAAGAAATCAAATTCAATTACAAGTTAAGATTGGATACAAGTCTTCTTACAATGGCAGAAAATGACATATTTACCCCCAAAACATCTAGTCTATTTTTACAAATAATAAAAGTTTATGTTTTATAACTGCATGTAGGTAATCACTTAATGAAATAGAAACAGTTCGATCATTTCTCAATTTTATTTCAGTGTCAGGAAATATGACCTACTTCTTCAATGTAGTGCTGTAATGTTTTTATGTGTCATTTTCAGACCACAAAACCATTTTAGGGACTGTGGGCTATGCAGAGCTTAGTTGCAGAACAAAATCAGTTGAATATATCTCAAGCATTTACTGTTATATGCTACAAAGCAAGCCAGAAGCTTTCATAGTTTGGAGGAGAAAGAAATTCTGCCAGTCAACTTCAATCAGTGTCCAGTCTTGAGCAGAATGTGAGGTTAACCAGATAAGCTGCTAAATTTTAGGGTTCTGTCACTTATGAGGAAATTTTAAACCACAACTGGTGTTTCTTTGCCTAGACACACATTACATAATATGTATCCAACTCTAGGCTAACTCTTGATCATGTATCCAAGAATTTGTGCTGTGATCAAAAAGCTTTGGTAAAACAAAAGTTGTTGTTTTTTAAGTCCTCATATTACTGTCAATTGACCACATTGCACTGGAATGAGCAAGAAAACTGTCTGTAATAAATGATTCACTGATGTATGACTGTCACTACCAAGAGACAAGCGAAGGAAAATCCAAAGTTAAAACCCGAGTCTACAATAATCTAAGAACCATAAAGAAAATGCCCCCGTCAGTATCAAGATGATCTTTTCCATCAAAATGTGGGAGGGAGGTCGGCTGGGTGGTGCTGTGAACACACAGTAAAGGTCAAAGAAACAAAAATATGGCATCCAGCTTGGAACAACAAGGATGGAAACAATTTGCCACATGGGAACCACTCACTGTGTTTTTGTTTTAAAGAAAGGTCCCATGCTCAAACAACAAAAGGCTCAAAGACAAGCTGTTTACAGTATCTGCTGGGGATTTTTTTTAAAATCCAGGTATTTAATTTGGTCCTAGTTTGACACACAACTAAGTAGGCTAAACAACACACATACAAATTGGTGGGAGAAAATGAAGGGTCTCTATTTTCTGCTATACCTGATAATTACGATGATGTCAAAAAAACAGTTTTCAGTGTCAGCTCTCCTTTGTGGGGTTTTGAAATGTAATGTCTCTCTCTCCCTGATAATCCCCCCCCCCCGCCCGCCAAACTAGCTAGAGCATGCTCAGATAGTTGATGCACACCTATCGGTTAATTCCCAGATCCCTAATCCAACATTCTGTGAATTTGGAACAATGTCTGCTCCAGTTAAAGGGAAAAGGTTATTATGAGCGTTTCACAACATGCATTGCAGACACAGACGTCACACAAACTCCAACAGAAATATCTCAGACTGTGGGAGATGTTTGGACTCAGGCTGATGATTTATTGTCTGCAGATCATGTCTAGCGACTTTACTGGCCCACATAATCATAGTCTTCAGCCCCGACCACAAGGAAGTGAGAGATGTAGGACACGTGTGGCCAGCTAAACTCAAGGTCAACTTCATTTCCCAACACAGGTTTCCTTCTGGCTTCATACTGTATGAGCTGTCACTTCTCAGGCTATTCTGAACCCTTTTATACCATTTTAATTTAATATTACACAACCTAGATTTCTAGTGGATTCCTACATAATTACCTCTACAGTGCAAATCTCACCTTTCAAAAATATTTTTACCAAGAAAGCATTATTTAGCAGAGGAAATGTGGGCTAAATAAAACACAAACATGTTGTTAAGTCCCACAAACCAGTGCTTCTCTAAATACGTAGGGCTAATTATGTTTGCCATCTTTCAAAACAAAAAACCTTCATAATCTTTTCCCAAGCTACAGCCTTTGTTCGACAGTGATGATATTTTCAGTTTTACATATGCCGTATGCACAGTATTATACACACGAAAGCTTAAAAATAGGATGAGGAAAGGATTAGAAAAGGTGGCCTTATAATGAACTCTGAACTCAAATTAAAAGATTTCCCTTGATGGCACTGGGGCGTAGAATACTGTGAGCTACCAGCATTTACATGCACATGATTACATATATTAATTTGTGAGATGAAGAACATCACTCTACATTTATTCAAGAAAAAAACCCAATCATGGGCTGACTTCAAACAGGCACTTATTTCTATAAAAAACTGCTTCCATGCTTCCTTGAACAAACAGGAAGGGTGATTTTGAGCTGAGCATGCTCTGTATGTTGTGAGAAAGGGTTCCAGGGTGGTTCTGCCTTAGTTCCCTCCTTGGATAGGGAGCCTCGAGCTGATCTTTAAGCCTGATAGTAAGGGGCCACACAGGGTGGACTGGAAACCCAAGAGAAGTAGGCAACACTAGGGGCCTTAAGGAAAAGGTTTTAAAAAGCGGGCTTCTACCCAAATCGGATGTTTGTGGAGGTCCAAATTGTGAACATACCAACAGGACTGTGTGCAGGGATTCTAGATGGGGGTTGGGAAGTTGAGTGAGATTACACAGGAGGCACTCACGTGGATATTTAGCGAGGTTCTGTTCAAATGAGCACTGATAGAGGCAGGGGTCCTGCATAATAAGGGAAGTAGGGTAATGACTTGTGGGCTGGTACACATTAAGAGATATTAAAAGAATCATTTTAATCACTCATGTTGCAAAAAAAGGACCTCTTGATGGAGGGGCTAATAGTTGAAATGGATATGTTTCATTTGTGCTGATTGAGATGATGAATGGACTCTGAAAATCACTCCCAGGCACTTAGCTAAGTTTTGAATGGATATTTTCTGAATTCTTGTGTTGACATTAAGCCACATGCTCAGATTTGTTCTGTGGTCAATCCCACGAATTATAAATTGCTCTAATTGTCATCGGCACAAAAAAGATGCCAAGCAGGCCCAGCTTATGATAAGCACTCTCATAAGCAGGGATGTTTACTGTGTCAATTAGTATGAGGTTTTTAATTTAATTTACAACCCTGAAATACCCACAGAAAGCATATTATAGCAAGCTCTTGGCTGATCTACTAAATAATGAGTGATACTTGTGTGACAAAGCCATTTCCGACTGATCTGGCCCATGCTAAAAGGGTTGTACACACAACACTGCTGATCAGAAAAATACCCCATTTCGGAGAGACAAAAGAAGAGGTGGGGTAATTTATTTTGGCGTATGTGAGACAGGTTTTACACTAACTGCTCTGGATTGTAGCTGTTCTTTCAAACCACTCTAAGGAGGTCTAAGATCAAGCTCTGCTCATTACTTGATCAGCTAAGTCTGGCCATCGACAGCAGTTATAGATTAGAGTGCGTGTGTTAAACTGAGCTGGGACAGATGATACAGTAAAGACAAAGTAAAGGTTTATACCTCTCACCACAACTGTAGAACCAGTTGGAAATGGCAGGGTAAGCATGTGTGTGTTAATGCCATGAGACGTACCACACTGTGGGTGGGCTGCCTGCATCCTGCAGGGCAATTCCTGCCTTGGTTTAACGGGAATAGATAAGTGGCACTGTAGTACAGAGCGATGAAGGGGAGGAAAACAGTGCACTCCAAATAGCAGGCCACAGGAGGCATCACAACTGAGAGTGCAAAGGACTTTTCTGCTGACTTATCCTCGCTACCAAGAAATGTTTCGAAAATACAGTGTTCATTAAATATTATGGGTGGCATGCCAAGGCACATTTACACACCTTGTACATCAACCCCTTAACTCTCAGCCAAATCATAAAGGCAGTGTAAAAGGGTTGTCTGGATACATGACCCACCTTCAGATCAGGGTATAGCCCACACATGTAAATTGCCGCAACCACACAATAAACTGAAGCCATTAGTAACCTCAGTTCTGGGGCTATGATGTCCCAGCTGCAGTCTTGGAAAAAATATTTTTTATTTAAACAAACTAAACAAAGTGCTTCAGGATGTGTTTTTTTTTTAAATACCAGATGGAGCATCTGCCTGATCTGTGCCAATATATCCAGTGTATCCTTGACTCTGGATTTTACACACACACACACACACACACACACACACACACACACACACACACACACACACACACACACACACACACACACACACACACACACACACACACACACACACACACACACACACACACACACAAAAAAGAAGAGTCATTTAATGACACATTGGCATGATGTCATTTAAATCTAAAAGTTTAATGGAAACCAGGAAAACACTCTCACCTCACAGGTTAATTTTAATAAAAAGATTTGGTTAGATCTGGTTAAGATGATGATTCTAGCAGTATATCAGAGACCCGGTAATAATAAAGGACAAAGGTTCAGATCTAACAAAAACAGCAGAGACAGCAAATGTTATAGCACAATCACCAAAGAGTCAAGAGAATTCACAGAAGTTGGGTTGTTTTGTGGCGCAAATCTTACCCTCTCAATTTCCTGAGCCTTAGCTTTAATGGCCTCTGACCGGCGAGCCTTGAAGTCTTCGTCTGGTGTCAGCTTTGGCTCCATGCTGGCAGCCACCACCTCCTCCATCTCCACTGCAGATGCAGGAGTTTTTTCCTGGGAGGTCAAGGGTTAAGGGGTTAGAGTTGAGGTCACCAGGTTTAGAAGCTGGTTCTGATTTCAAAGTGTTTCAAATGGTGACAACTCTGCTGTTTCACGGGTGGTGAGTTCTTGTTTTTGGACGTGTGTCGTTATGTGTGCTGTATGTCAACAGTAAACAGGCATGAGGTACCATTTACAGTACATCCTCTCAGATTAAACAATCCTTACAGCAAAAGATGAAGGTAAAGGCCCAGTGGCACATGTAGATCAGCCAGACTATACTTTCAGTTAAAGGGGGGAGAAAAAAAATGAAATGTCAACGAATTAAACAAGATTACTTTTTTTTGTGGAAAAAATATATTGTTCATTGTAACATTTTACGCATTCATGATCTGTGTTTATGACAATGATTATTTATCACTGAAAAAATTATTGAATTACTGAAAAAATTACAAATCTGCAGTGGTTTGTTGACCTCCTGTCAATGTTTTATTTATTTGTTTTATATTTTATTTTAAATTAGCATTTATATTACATATTTATCATCCTATTCAAAATGATACGTTTGATTGTCGGGGCTATGTGTGTTTTATCAATAAGCATTTCAGAGAAGATTAAAAGATGACCAAAATCTATCCAACTAAAGGTGTGCCTACGCTTACGCAATGTAAATACTTTTGTGTAATGGCAGTGAGATTTTTTACAAGCTGTTACATTAGATGCAACTGTACAAGTACTGTAGGTGTTACTGGATATTATAAAAAAAAAAAATTTCTTGCTAGAGTATTACTGGTCAAATGCTGGTTTTACCTTTGCAGATCCTGAGCTGTGAGGAGAGCCCTCCACAGAGGTGCTGGGAGTGTGGCTGGTCGGCATATTGGGCTTATCTGTGGAGAACGTATCACGACAGATAGAAATGGAAAGAACAGTGAGCAAACAAGCACATATCTTTCTCCATTAATTTTGGTAAGTAAGAAGTCTGACTAAAGGATGTGAGTGGTAAAAAAGTGACTGACCTAAAGAATAAAAAAAATAAAAATAAAGGACCACAATGCGCTTTTATTTGATTCTACGCTGTTAAAAAATAAAACCTGTGGTAGCATCCTGGTGGGTCAGGGAGTTCTGGGACGCATGCCACATTGACTGCACAGCCCCAAGTTCAAATGTGGATAGGTGCCTTAATGCAAAATGACAAACAATATCCTGCAGAACAATTCTGCTATGAGACATCAAATAATCCCTCACTTATCTGTGCAAAGACTTATGCAGCAGCTGAGAAGGATAAAGCAGTTTTTTTTCAAATACTCCCTTGTTAGATAGTCCCACACTACAGTGGTCGAGGAGGTCGGCTCTGCCTTAATTGAAATATTGTCCTCTGCTGGCTCCAATGTGTCTAGAAATAAAACAAATATGGCCAAATTGTTTGTTTTTAGTGAAGGAATCTACCATAGCTATTGGAGTGAGCCAAGGTAAAACCTCTATGCTAATTTGAGACTGGTCTGTGAGACACTGAAGTCCCCAAATGGTGCTCTCTCCAGGGGCACAGAGACTTGAAATAGGCAGCAGTTTGGACCATACAGACACACAACAGTGTTAAGAAGCCTGGGCTATGCTTAGAACAAACTAGGTAATATGTCACATCATTCAATCATGTCTAAAGGTAAAAGTGTTTATAGCTGTTCCAAAGGGTTACACTTGATGGGGTGAAAAGGGGCTTGATATAATAATTGTTCAAACTGGGATAATAACGCAAGTATTTAGATAATCTGCCCTCGAAGGCAGGAAAGTACAACCAGTTCTCACCTCTGGACACCCGGCCAACTGATGCATAAAGCATAGGTGCTTCTCAGATTGTTGGTTTGGTTAAAGTTGCAAAATCACAACTTTGACGGTCTGACAAGGACTAGGCTTTGAACCACAGTAACCCGTTTACTTTCTGTGACGTACGGTAGCCTAGATGTGATTTTCTCATAGTCCGTGGAAAACTTATTCTCACGTCTGACATACCAAATTCCTGTACACTGATTTCTAAAATGAATTGTCAACAAGAAGTCGTGTTTTTATAATTGTGGTAGGGGATTAGAGAAACCTGAAACCCAGATTGTCTTAGACAGCCCTGATTACTCTTCGATGAATGTGGGTAACTGGGTTTAATATGCATGACAAAAGACAGGGCGAGTGAGGTGATTCCACGGTAATGCATCCTTGTATTTAAAATAATTACATCCACAGTTAGATTGAAATAAATGCTAAACAAAGTAGCATCTAGATATCTAAATAAGTTGGTTTCCACAGCTGAAGATTATGATACTTTCATGCTATGAGGGAAAAGTTTTGTTGTGTCTGTAAGAAAGCAATAAGGCGGTTAGCGGATTCATCGTCTTATTTATATGCTGTATGTTTAAACAGATTTTAAGTAACCAAGTGACTACAGTGCATGTAGGCCAGTTCACCAGATTCCAACACCATGCCTTACAAGTGGTGGTCCCACGTGGCAGCAGCCCGTTTCTCAGAATTGACTAAAATGTTGTAAAATCAAATTTTACACAGCGCCTGTGTGCATGACAAAGGCAATCAGTAAAACCCTATTTTTGTGTGCTTTGCTGTGCTGGCCTAATTAGTATCCCAGACGGGAGTGGAGGTGGGAGGTAGAGCTGCTTTCTCAACAGTTTTATTGCAGCTTCAAAGAGTGCTACAACGTGGAGCTAAGCTTTAAACTCATTAATATGTTTGTGCATTTTATAAATCAAAGCACTGGAGAAATCATTGTCTCCACTGCTTTGCCTAATAATATTGCTTATGTCAGATCGCTTTACAACGAGATGTTGTAAAATGTAAATCCATAAATTTCACTAGCTCCACATTGGTGATTTAAGCTATAAAACTTGTGGAAGGCAAAGTGAAGTGTTTTTGAAGATGTCGTCAAGCCAGCATGGACTACTTTTTCACTGAGGAAAAGGTCAGCTTCTAAATCCAAAGCCAAACCACCCCAATAAACCAAGGGTATCCCTTTTCCCAGCCACTAAAAGTGTGTAAAGTTGGTGTAATTAACATTTTAACATGTTTCAGCACATTTTGACCCTTCACATTACACACCACCTTTGAAAACAGATGCTTCACCTGGCCTAATACCTTTACACATTATAATCATACGTATGCCTCTGTAAAAGGGGGAAATTATCTCTATTGTTGTCATTACAGAGGGCATAACAGCTGCAAAGACAATCACTGTATTAGATACAGGTACATTTAAAACTCCGGTGTAATGCTCCCATTAACTATGCTTCCTCAGGTTTTGCATGCTGTAGCCAATCACAGTTTCAGGTAGCTCAGAGTGCTGCTGTGTTATTGAATTGTGGCTACTCTACGCAATAGATTTAAAACCAATCGTATAATGGATTTGGAGATGGAGACAGGTTTGACCTTTTCTCTGGCTGTTTCAGAGAAAAGGTCAGTGTTATAAAATATTTACTTACAGTTTGGTTGTTTGAAATTAAAAAAGCAACATCAGATTAAGAATATATGATTGCTACAATATTTGAGGTATAACTATAAAAGCACAGCTTTTATCATTATTCACACTATTGAAAAACCAAGCAGTGTAATATAACAATTTCATTTTTGATAGTGATGAGAAGGTTTGGGGAAATGCATGATCGAAATCTTGAGAAAACAAAACGATTTCCTTAAAATAGGTCATTGCCATACGTTCCTTTTATTCCCCTCCCCTGATGTGAAGTTGTAACGGAGCCTTTTCCTAAACCGTAAACCTGAGCTGTTCAACATCCTCAGAACACTTAACGTCCCCCACAGGCTGTGTGAACGGCAGCCAGCCCTATATTTGTACATGGAGTTTGATGTAAACAGAGTGAAAAGAAAGGCGTTGTGCACTACTCATGCAGCCTATGTGGTCTGGGCGTAATACTTACGTTTCTTCTGGGCCTGCTGGGGGATGTAGCTTTTGTCCCTGTCAGGAGACAAGCTCTTGTTGCTTGTGTTCGATCCAGAGCGGACTGGTGGCTGACTTTCCCTGTTTCCAGGAGAGCGGCCCCGTTTGACTACTAAAGATGTAGACATCTTGTCACCGTGGTCTTCTCTATGAGAATATGCAAAAGAGTGGTGACAAAACAGAAGATTTCGCTTTTCAATAATATCTATATACCGTGTGCATTAATCCTTTTGTATCTGCACATGACAAAATACTAGCCATAGGAATCTATATAACATTCTTAATTGTAATAATTTAATATCTGCAGAGAGCCATGACATTAATTCTTCTCATGGAGGGTCAACTGAAAAATAAGGCTTTTAAATATGCCTTTAAGTCTTTCACGAGTGACATTTGCAAAGAAAAGACTTTTGGTGACTACATTCCCTCAATACAATTTCAGAGTGGGATATAATTTGTGTTTAAGTAATACAATAGCCTCTGCTCAGTTGTCTTTATGTACAGGTTTTGTCAATATTGACTATAAGCCACGTTTTAGATCAAAAACTCGACAACCAATTACAAGCTATGCCAGATGGAAGAGTTAACAATTTGTTAAATGAATACTGGAAACGGGCGGCACGGTGGCGTAGTGCGTAACACTGTTGCCTCACAGCAACAAGGTCCTGGGTTCAAATTCACCTTGGGGCCTGGGGCTTTTCTGAGTGGAGTTTGCATGTTCTTCCCATGTCTGCCTGGGTTCCCTCCCGGTTCTCCGGCTTCCTACCACCAAAGAACATGCAATATAGGTGAATTGGTGACTCTAAATTGACCGTAGGCATGAGTGTGAATGGTTGTTTGTCTTTCTATGTGGCCCTGCGATGAACTGGCGAGGGTGTACCCCTCCTCCCACCCAAAGTCAGCTGGGATAGGCTCCAGCCCCCCCACGACCCTACACAGGATAAGCGGTTACAGAAAATTAATGAATGAATACTAGAAACCCATACGGATGTGAGCGCAGTGTCTTGGCTTTTCTGTCTGGCACTGAGCTCACAGGAGGGCCTGACCCTCGACCTCTCTGGCGGAAATAGGGACCAGCTCTGCCACGGCTCCTGAAAAACATTGGAAAAAAACACACAAATCAATGACGCTCTATAACCTTACAACTGCTTAAAGGTTTAAATTTTTTTTTTTTTTTTAAAGCGGCAAGGAAAATATGATAAATAAATCCAGAGCATGTTTAACGTGAATTCAAAAAGCAGAATTTTCATCATTACTTTTCAAAGAATAACAAGGGATTGGATGTTCGCCAAGTGAACTCCTTCAAAATAGGTAATGAAAACAGAATTAAGAGAAGACCATATATGACTTCAAATTCACTGTGGCACAATGATCAATTTGTGGAGTGGAGGAAATCTTCTACTTTGGCCCAAGAAACCGGCCAATTTTGGGCTTGTTTAACTAATTATGTTTTTTCAATTGTAGGCAGAGACACGATTAAACCTAATATAAAGAAATTAGCTCACGGCCATACCGGCCTGAAAGTGTCCAATCTCGTCTGAAGTCACCAAACCTGTTATTAAACAATGTACGTAGTACTAAAACTTTAGTTTTTCTTACTGAACCTTTTATTGATTTATTTTCAATTTTCCAGACTCAAAGCTTTTGTCCAAACAACAAACTTCAGATCCAGAATTTTAAAAGATCCAAAGGCACCTGGTTGTCATGACCTCTGCCTGAACTCAAGCCACATCTCAAACAAAGAGCAGGTCTAACAAGGCCTCAAACTTTTACGACTTATGGTCTGTTTGAAGTAGCCAAGACTCAGCCTGCCATTTGCATGACCAGAATTTGCCATTGCCGTGCATGTAGGACACAACTGAAATCATAAAACTGTAGTGAACGTTATTAAAAAACAAATACTCTACATGGAGTAAATCAATCATTTATCAGACAAACATTTACCCACAAATGAATGAAATATACTCTGTCACTACAGAGGATATTACTGGAACAGTGCAATAATTCAGTGAGTCATACAAATTATGGTCCAAGAGACAATGCAAACAATAATAATAATGATTTATAATATTAGCATAGTTATTCATTTCATAATCTGGGGGTATAGCTTCGACAAGGTAGCATGAAAAAAAAAAGAAAGGAATTTCAGACACTGCTTGTCTTCATCCCACAACCTGATGAATTACAGAGAAGCCATGTCTGTAGTCTATGTATGTGGCTATGTAAGTTGCTTCTTCTTCTATGATTTTGTGCCTTACTTGGCAAAGAGAGAGTTTGGTGGTAGGATTCTAACTTTGGAAAATATTCTTCATCCGACTTAATGAACTGTTACTGACAATCACATTAACTTCAGATTTATCTTTACATTGTATTTTCAAACTAAATTTTGTTCTAATACATGCAGCATGGTCATATGGCACAGATCATTTATCCATAATGTTTTTGCTGTTATGGTGAAAACTGTTCATGACAACTTCGATGCACTCTGCAAACACCTGAAGCATTATGATGAAACCTAAAACTGAAGAACAGATTTAAGACTGATTCAAATAGAGTTATACTTTGTTACAAACACTTCAATAGAGTGTGATTGTCACCTCAGAATGCCTAACAAAGCACATGCAGATTTCTGCAATGCGCTGAACTTATCTATTTACAGCCTAAATAAGAACATCTGTGCATTTCTGACATGTAATCATGAGTAATAGGTCCAGAGGTATCCAGAAAAAACAGTACCTCTGGTCTAAAAGGAGTCTAAATTTACAGTCTGGGTATGTAAATGCTTCTTAATAATAAACATTTCTTTACAATTGTGATTTGGAACTGGCAAATATAAAATATTCTTAAATAAACTGTGTTAGGACAAAAAGATACAAGACATACACTGCTCAGAATATCTGAGATGTAAGTGGGTGTTTGACTGAGGAGGGAGTGGCCCAGCTGTTTTCCTCTCAGGGTGGGGTTTAAGGGGTGTTTGGCAGAGTGAGCAGACACTAGTGCCCTTTGTCTCTCTCTCTCTCTCTCTCTCTCTCTCTCTCTCTCTCGAGCCTGGTATGACTCCTAAGTGGGGGCACAGGCCTGTAAACTGGTGGTATGTAGCAGTGGCCATGGGGAGAGGAGCATCTGTTAGCTGTTCTGTGAGGTTAAGCTATTGAGCATACCATAAGAGGACTGTGGTCACAGATTATTGAAATACCATTTCCTAAATGCATTTTCCAAAGCTGTAATTTTGGCCAAGTGAAATTTTATTATAATATGTTGTGTTCTTCACTTTTTGATTTTACACGTAGGTACTTGGCTAACCAATTTTTTCACACACATCGAAGGTCACTAAAACTTTATCAAGCTAATAATATTGACTTTTCAAGACTATACTCTGCCTCCACCTAGTGGCCAGTTTGATGCATCACTAAAAGAATCAGAGGAGCAACAAAGTGACATAATAAGGATGTGACAAACAAAAATGAATTACCTTGAGGCTAAATGATGCCTTAAATCATGTCTGCTGTAAGACTGTTGGGAATATGGGCCTTCCTGAAAGGAAAACAAAATACAATTACATCAATCTTAAAGGTCTCCTGTGGAGTTTTTGACTTTTAGTAACCTCTGGAAGTGTTTTTCTGAGTGGGTCCCTGTTGTAGTACACGTTACTGTTGAAGTACACATTACTGTTGATGGTTTAACACTCTTCCACTGATCAACAGGTGACGGGTTATGCACCAAAGAGGCTAACTCTTGAACATTGATGTAAATGATGCAGAATTTAATAACTTAAAAAAAGCGTAAAAGTAAATGCATTTGACACATTTGTTAGAACTCAACGATACAAACAATGACAATCAGTGGATGACAAATCATTGCACCTCTTCTTCTTCTCAATACATACAACAGATTTTTAGTTAATAAACCATGCATACCAAGCTTGCCTTACATTTCGTGGGGGTGAAGCATTTCTGTGGAAATGGGGATTGTCATAGTATTGACGACCATCGGGTGGGTAAATGTCTTCGTTGATATATTCTCTTGTGTCCTGGTAAATTCGAGGATCACCGTACCAATTGTCGTCATCGAAGCCTCCGTCATATTCTCGAGGCATGGGGCTCCTTTCAACAATATTGACGACTCGGTGGACTGTCACCTGAAATGAAACAATGTAATATTTTACATTTCAATCTTTTAGCCTTGTCAAAGGATTTGGAGTAAGAATAACTTCACAGAGTAAAAAAAAAACACATTCAAAGTGCTCCAGAGTTGATTGGAGATGTTTGGGGTTTTTTTTTAAACAAAAAATGTTTAAAGGTTAAACCATTGAAAATATAGCTGTTCATTACAAAGATTAAGAACCCCCATTTTATGTATTAGTCAGCTAATCCTATAGTAGCATTTGATACTGCATGATCCAAAGTTAAATTATGATGCTTTCTCAGTAAAGCCTTCATCATTCTTCTAAACTAACTAAATTGGTCATGCATGACAACATCTCTTCTTACCTCTCTTCCATCCATTGCTGAAAAGTTTTCTTCATATGCCTCTCTATACATGTCCCGACCACGCAGATATGCCACTGCAATTAAAAGGAGCGTGTTTGAGATGTTGTTCAGACTATGAGTTCAAAGTACATCAATGAAATCACTTTTACATCCCATGTAGTAAAGCTTAAAGTGTGGAAGAATTGAACAGATACACTGGGGCCAACGCTGTTCTATAAGCTTTTAACAAAGGCAGATTAGTAATTGAATACTACAATACATGGGTGCAGGGTCTTTATAAGCAGTGGACCAGGGTTTCTACTGTCTAATTCACTAGCTAAGCCAGATAAAACTGTGCAGTCAGTGTATCATCGGGTGCAGGAATGTCTTAATGCAAGACTGTCCTCTCCTCTTGAGTTCTGACAAGATGTAGATTGGACCCACAATCTTTCGGACTGGATCAGAACAGACACTCCCACAGATTCTCAGAGATCATCATTCCTAACATTGACACGTGCACAGGGACAACAATTCCAATGTTGTATATGCATATTGGCTTGCTGAGCTTGTGCAAATAAAATCTGAGTGTGCTAAAGTGATCCAGCAAAAGAAAAAGCAGTCCAGTTAGTGGTTCAACTCTAATAACGTTGTTATGCCTGTACATCATGAAATAAATGCAGTTGTTTTCACTTACTGTTGACGGAATTATTTTTGGTTCACTGTTTGGTGTGCTCAAGATGTCTCCTTAGAGAATGACGAACCTACAAAAAGAAGGAAATTGGTAAAGACTTGTTTGTCTGAATCAGCGTAAGCATACTTAGCCCAGAGCGTTGTGAACACATACCCACATGGAAATTGGGAACCTTAAAACCCTGTATTGCCACAGCATCACCACCTAAAAGTCTGCCATACATTCTTGCTATCAACACCGGGGACAGAGTACCTTGGTTTTTGCATAAACGCATTTCCTTTTCGAAAGTCTTTAAAATATGGAACTAATTCAAAATAGTTAAGTTGGTATATACACACCCTTCCATAACCATACTTGACTTCCGAGTGGTGACTTTTGAAGCCAGGCTAGCTTCCCGGTCTCTGCTGTTATCGTCGCTGGATGAGAAAGCTCCACGGTATTAGCATTCTTGGTAGCAAACCTAGCTAATTAGCATAGAAGCTCAAAAGTCGTAAGAAACTCACTCATCAAATACTGTTTTGAATTATCCAGGCCACAGTGTCCGTTATACATTTTTCTCCCTTAGGACACTTATATTTAAGTCGAAGTTATGAGCAAGTGAAAATAAATCAATATAAAAATAAACCATCCCACACCACAGCTGCTGTGGTGATGTTGGTTTTACTTTTTCCTGTCTGCTCTTCTTCACTTAATAAGTGAAGTGTCTCCAGAAATAATGCGCTGCCACCCTCTGGTGGCGTTTAATGGTAAAGTCTAAACTTCCTCAAGGTTGTCTTTAGAGATAGCAAATAATAATATTTTACAAATATACAATTAAAAACAAAAGTATCAAATTAGAAGTATTAAAAATCCTACATAAAGTTCTTTTATCTCGGTCTTATTTCGCTCTCAGAGGTTTTTCAGGAAGCTGGATTGGCAGCTCATCTGTAAAAGATATTTGGCTTTAGATGTTGATGTTTTGAATTTTAGTTTGTAAAGCTAAACTTGAAGTTATGAGCAAATTCGCAATAAGCTTACATTATTGCTATTTATGAACAAATATTCATTGATTTGCATTTTATTCACTGAGCAATCGTGCTTGATGTGATGCATTAGACTTTAGTTTCTGGAGGATTGTGTCTGATTTTTAAAAAAAAATTATTTATTTTACATTTTCCAGAAAAAGATTTAAAGACGGACCACTCATTTTTAACCCAATTTGAGAAAACCTTTTCTCTTACTCTATTCTAAATTTTTTTTTTCTAAAATGCTTTTGTTATGTCTCTTTTGGTTTTGTTACTGATTCAATCAAGACAATAAGTAAAAGGTTAATATGGAATAAAATCAGTGTTATTATATTCAAATGACAAATCGAAGCAAATGTGCAGCAAAACACAATGGTGCGTTTTTAAATAGTTTGGACAAACATAGTCTTTGTTTAACCAAACTAGATTTCCTCTAGTAGCTTTGCTGTGTTACTTATAAATATTTCCACTTCCCCATTCCTACCTGCAGCCTGCCTACCCGTGCACTACACACACTATGCCGCACGCTTTCAAAGCGCCTTCTCTCAAAGTCGTGTCACACTTTGTTGTCTCTGTTGTGATTACATTAAAAGTGATTGGCTAACCCCGTGTCATGTGATCGTCCTTCGACAGGAGTTTCCGCGACAGCTGAGCAGCAGCTAAATGCTGTAACATTGACCATTTTCAGCTCAACTCAACGCCAAAGTTTCTCAAAATGGGAGACAAGAAAAGCCCCACGAGGTAAACCTGTCACCAGTATCTGTGAAAGAAGACTTTATCGGGTGATTTAGTAACAGGAATCTCGGTCAATGGATGGAGCTGTTTTACTCAACTGTTCATGGCGGCTGGTCTGCTTTAACACAGGACAACTGTGTGTGAATGTGAAGCTCCCTGTCCCTTAATGAGTGACTTTTGAATAGGAAATATCTTCCAGAGTCGTGTCTTTCCTGCTCTGACAATCCTTATCTAACATGTTGTTGCCGTTATCACAGTGTTTTTGTTTTGTTTGTGTTTGAAGGCCGAAGCGGCAATCCAAGCCCTCGTCCGACGATGGGTACTGGGACTGTAGCGTGTGTACGTTCAGGAACAGCGCTGAGGCGTTCAAGTGCTTGATGTGTGATGTCAGGAAGGGGACGTCGACTCGGTAAGAATAGCTGTGGCTCCTCTTAATCTTTACGTATCAGAACCCCGCAGAACTATTTAGATGTCCATTGCCTCATTAAAAAAAAGCACACTCTGCTGCAGGTATGTGTTTGTTTTTTTGTAGTTCAGTCACTTATTTGGATATATTTTAGTTGTGGTTAAGGCATTCTCTGCCACCATTTAGCAAATGCAAAACTTGTATGGAAACTAAATAAATGAAGGATTAAACATTTCCCCTCTAATAATGGCCTTCTGAAGACTTATCCAGAAGATAATGTGGGGGGAAATGGAGAAAATTTACTTCAAAAGTTGACCAAATGAATAAAATCTGAACTAGAATGGTACTCACAAGACTGCATATCTCTGCTACATACCTCTGCCAATGCCCAATAGTAATTCAATCAAGCCCTACACAAAATCAAGCTCTATAGCCATGTAGCCATTACTGGATTTGTACCAGACAACTATTTAAACCAGGTGTATCAGATTTTTATTTGGATCTGCACCTTTTTGCGCACACTCATGAACACTCACCATCAAAATAGGCCTGATTTTTAAAAAAAAATCAAGATCCATGCATTTATCCCCTCATGCATTATTCCCTCAGAACTTGAAGACACTGTCAAAAATCTCACAATGTTAAAGAAAGTGGGGGAAGAAATCCTGCATCCGACCCTGTATTCAGATAATAATAACTAGACTTTGACTCATGACGTCAGTACTTCTATCTGTTTGTTGTGCAGTTAAATTGTATTGCATTATATTATGTTTATTCAATATCTTGTCTACCCCGTTTATATCGTTGAGGGTAGAGTAGACCAGATGGTAGAAACACATCTCAGTATAATGCAATACAATCAACATTATAGCAACAACTACCCTCCAAACTAACTTCTCTGATTTGTTTCATAAAACCTCACGTGACAACCTTCATAAAGATATGTTTTATTGAGGAGCTGTCGTATTAGACTATTTTAGCTATGTCTTAGCCATGTGGGTCTAAGAAACTGAGTGTATGCTTGGGAATTTAAGCCAAAGATGTAACTGAGAGTAACCCCATCTACATATTCACTAAATTCTCATGGGACAAATCACACAAGGCAGCATAATGAAAGAAGGCACAAATATATATTTTTGTAGATGATATGGGTGATAATCTTTTTGGAGATTAAACATTTTGGTGTTTCATTTTGTACTATTGTTGTAAGCCCCTTCCTCCTTATAGTCATGATGAATAGTTACATAGCTCATAAGTTATAAATGTAACCATAAGGCCAATAAGTTTTTTTTGTCTGTTTCAGAAAACCACGGCCCGTTTCTCAGCTGGTCGCACAGCAAGTAAATCAGCAGTTTGCACCACCCTCACACCCCAAAAAGGAGAAGAAAGAAAAATCAGACAAAGACAAGAGTGATAAAGAAGCAACACTGAAAAAGAAAAGTCATAAGAAGTTGAGGTAATTAACTTATTTTGGACTTACAGGCGTTGGGCTTTGCCAACAATGAAATATTTAGTGTCCTCCAAGCAATTTTTACATTTAGTTTCTGTTTGTCTCTTCACCAGGCCCAGGTTAAAAAACATAGACAGGAGCAGCGCACAGCATCTAGAGGTCACAGTTGGAGACTTGACTGTAATAATCACAGACTTTAAGGAGAAAGCCAAACCTATGTCCACTTCAACAAATGCTGCCTCAACAGAACAACACACTCAAAGTGGCTCAAGCTCTGATAACACTGAATGAAGGGTCTCCAGATGCTCTTTGCCACATGGGGAAGGCTCATCGATGAATGCACAAACCTGTTCCTCTGCACAACTTCCTCAACCAGAGATCATACTCCAAAATGCATTTTTTTTAAATCGATCCGAAATGGAAAATATATTTTTAACCTTTTCAGATCAACCCCGTAATGGTATTGTGCCGCTTCTGTCATTTTACTTAAGGAAGAGCAAAATATGTAAGTTTTCTTACTGTATGTAAGCTTGAACCAACCAATGGCAACCAATAAGATGACATCCACCCATCAATCCATCTTCAAGTTTTAACGGCACAGATCTAGCGTTAAGTTTTCAAGTCAGAAGGACGCCGTTGATGATTTCTTGGGGTGAAGCCTCACTGTTTAGTGTACAAATACACAACTTTATAACTTTATTCACTGATTTAGGTCAAACTGGATCATATTTTATCCAAAACATATTTCCTGTTTTTTCCCCTAATGTCCTCAGAACTCTTTATGACTCATGGAGTAGCCTGATGAACGCCGCAAACTGCTGCTAACTGCACTGGGCTCTGGAGTCTTCCGGTGAAAATGGCTAGACTGAGAATGAAGATGGCCTCGGAGATGAACTGTTTGAAGCCAGTTTGACGACAGGGAATCCAGTTCTGATGTGGTTTGATAGAGTTTCCTGATTGACAGACAGCTTTAATGGTGCTTGTTGTTGCTGCTGTTAGACAGTTGATGTAAGCTTGGTTGGCCATGCAGCTAACTTTAACTCTGGGGTGGTGGGGGCCAAACCTGGCAAGAAAACCAGCGTGGTACTGTATTCCCTGTCGTCGTCTGGTCTGTCGTTGGATGCTGTGTTTGGTCCCCCTTTAACATTTAGTCACACATGTTCACTTGGTCCTCCCAGTCTAACACTAGTTGGATATCTAATTGCATAGCCGGTCAATATCCACAGCAAGTACCTCCCTACTTGACCATGTGCAAATAGCGCACAATACTATAGAAATGCAAAATGATTGCCTTCTATTCCATTTTAGATTTTTTTTCCACTGCCTTCCCAAGATGGTAAAGAATTCAGGAGACAGAATGTATGCTGTATGCTCAATTCAAAGAACTGTTGCAGCAAGATTATGATGAACTGAAAAGAAGACCTATAGCAGTGGAAGTGTGCCACATGCTGTGGTGACTTGTTTTTTTAACATGTCAGTGTATCACTGTCAGTCGGTCATTGCTGCACAGAATAAATGATGCATTAAGAACGACAATGTGAAGAAGTCATCTCAGAATTGTAGTTTATCCATGAATTTTCTTTTCATTATTTGCACTTCATGGCATTCTATGTTCATGATAACATTTTGCATTATTTTCCTCCATTATCAGTGCATCCTAACACTGTTGGTTACTGGTCTCCAATCATTTTACTATCGGATGCTATTACTTAATTTACTGTCTAACATTTGAGTAGATATATTGAATGATTATTGTAACTATTCTTCTCCATGACTTGGTAAAGGTAAACATAATTTAATCTATAGAATGGTTTAATTTGTAAAATAATGTTAATAAAATACGTTTTTAATACTTGGATGTAATTTTTTTTATAAACAGGAAGTATGTAAGACAAATGGATTTCATAAAGGTTGCTTTTTTGAAACAAAACTACGAAACTATTTTCATCAATGATTTGCTTTAGCATTTCCATAGTTAATACATTGTCTGTTTTGACTTTATCAACCTTTTTTTCCATATCATGACCGATATAATAGAGATAGTGTTATTACTCCTCAGAATGATTCTTACAAAACATTGGTGGAAATTATATTTACTCACATAGTCCTGTTGAAAAACTTTGAATACTTGAGTTCTACCACTTGCAACTTTATAGCTCTACCTGACTGCATTAAAGGGGTTGTGCCTTTTGATAATTTCAATTTCATACTAATTTTATTTTGTCTGGTTTCCCTGGATCCATGTTCTTTTAGGTGACTGAAGGTTGACCATTTTGTCCAGAGCATATTTCACAAACTATACAGTCTTGCTTTACCAATCTTTACACATAAATGAACAATGATAAGTTGTTTTGCCTTTTAATACTTAGATTTTTCTACAAATCTTTTTTTTGGGGTTTTCCATGGAAATGTGAATTTAAAAGATGAGTCTGAAGGTTGGTCATCTTCTCCATAGCATATATCCAAGACACTATATACTAGACTATAGCCATCTACAAGTCCCCAAAACCCTTTTTTTGTTCTTTTGTATTATTTGTAATTCTTTGTTTATTTTTTTGTATTATTTGTATTCCTTGTTTCTATTAAATGTTAGTCACTGCATCTGTTGATCAGTGAATAAAGTTTGAATGAAAAAAAAAGATGGTGAATGAAACGGCGCATGCGTGTGACAGAAGTGGGTGGGGCGAAAAACTGTAAACATGAACTGAGCGTTTCAGTTCTGACTTAACTATTTATCTAGTTGTAGTTCAAGCGTTGCCGCTAATATCAAGTAAAATGCTCCGTTAACGCGTAAAGGTTGAAACGAAAATGAAATGTTATCTTCACGCATTTCTTTTATGCGTGGTTTTCACCCTCTTTTCGCTATTGTATGTGTTCAATCAATTAGCCTCCACTTTGGAGGACAGAGAGGACTGGGACCTGAAACAGCAAGGTGTAGCGGACGGGAGCAGTCATGACACCCCGCACCTCCTCGGGAAAAGACCAGGACTCCCAGGCCTTCGAAACAGGTTAGCGCTTGGCAGGTAGCTTAAATAGCTAGATCATTTTGCGTTAATCCCACAACTGGACACTTAAACAATTTGACTGAGTATCTTAGTTAGCTCTAGAGGCATTTAAACTTGCTGTAAATTGTGTGATTGTTCGGTTGGACCAAAATATTTTAGCCTTAGAAACTTTGATTGACTTGCAACAGCTAATGTTAAGGAAACCTAACGTTAGTTTATAATAGCGACGGGGCTCATAGTAATTTAAATACATTTGGATACATGTAATATACTAAGCATTTTAACTGTACACTTCTGCTGTTCTGATTTATGCTGTGTTGGAAATTACTAATGCTGCCTGTCTAGCTAGCATTAGCTGACTAATTCTGCGCCTCATTAGCCTTTAGCTGGATTTGAAGGACTACCACCTGTTAATCGACTAACTTTAGTATGCGCTTCAGGACAAATCTAACCTAGTATAAACTTAAAACGTGGTTCTGTTGTGCAATAGATTTATTTTACGTCGAGGATCCAAAAGATCATGTTTTTATTCTGTCAGGTGTAAATCAGTGTCAATTTCTTACTGGAAACCATATTGGAGACTGCCTGCTGATGTATGTGGAGTGAACTGCTTGTTGGAATCATCTCGTAGGTATGAATGACTTTGTGCATCTCTATAAAAAACAATGTTTATACAATCAATTGACTTCGACTTAATTTTTTTACCCACTTCCAATGATCTTGTAGATCAGTATCAGATAGCTGAGCTTACTAGTGTCTTTATTGCTTTGCTCTCTCCTGCACTTATCAATGTGACCATGCTGTTGCAAAAATAAAGGCTGAGGCGCATATCTGATTAATTTTACTTTGTCTTGTCTTAGAGAGAAGTCAGGCTCTGCAGTCAAGGAACATAGGGATGAGAGAAGTCACCTGGCTGTGGTGGCCTGTGGCCCCCGGCTTGAGGAGACTGTCACCATGTTGAAATCTGCTGTTCTCCTCAGCAAAAAGCCTCTGCACTTTTACATCTTTGCTGAAGATGATCTGCATGAAAGCTTCAGAAATGCTGTAAGTGTCTTCCCCAACAAAGCTGTACTTATCATGTACTTGTATATGCATGTTCTGGGTGTACACAGTTTCTTAAAGCAGTAGAACAGTTATGACTTAAATTGGTGCAAATGATTTCTCATGCCATTGTAACTTGCATACAGAATCAAATTAGGAAGATATTACTGAGCCACAAATTGGAAAAGTAAACTCAAGAAATGGAAATTGGAATCTGTAATAAAACATGAAAGATGTACCATCCTCTGGTGGGGATGGTACTTTCATATCTGTTTTGGGTTGGTTCCAGAAGCAGAGCTACAAGCTTTTTATGTTTATTTGAATGGAATTAACCATAACATTGAGCTAACGTATTTATTTATTTGTCTTTGAAGACAATGAAGGCAATTGACGTATATCTATATTTGGGAAACCAACAGACAGGAAGGCCATGCCACAGGAGCTTCTATCCCAAGTTGCTTAAAGAGAATGCGATTTATAACCAGTTCCAATGAGTCTGGAGAATATATGACCAGGAAAAGGAATTTGAGGACAGATCTAGAGAAATGATCGCATACCTGTCTGAGCATGGATAGAGAAACACTACCCTACAAGAGGCATACACTAGAGCGAAACACAGCATCAAGCACAACTTAAAAACGTAAACCTTAAGCTAAAAACTCACATATAGATATTGTTGAGGTGCAATTTTACTTTATTCTTATCTTTTCTTAAAGCTGGACTCCTGGCCCAGGACAACTCAGACCAAGTTCAACTTCACCATCTACCCCATCACTTTTCCCAAGGAGAATGTGAAAGAGTGGAAGAAGCTCTTCAAACCGTGTGCCTCTCAGAGGCTCTTCCTGCCAGTAAGTGTAGATTCGTCTTTCATGCATGTAACTAACAATTGGAAATTTGAAAAATGTGCTCATAAGTTGTTGTTTTTTTGTGGTCTGTTTTGCAGCTGATCCTGAGTGAGGTGGATTCTTTGCTCTATGTGGACACAGATATCCTGTTTCTGCAGCCAGTAGAGGACATCTGGGCCCTCCTTTCTCACTTCAACTCAAGCCAATTAGCTGCCATGGCTCCAGAGCATGAGGAGCCACGCATTGGCTGGTACAACCGTTTTGCCCGCCACCCTTACTATGGCAAAACAGGCATCAACTCAGGGGTCATGCTCATGAACATGACACGCCTCAGGGAGAAATTTTTTAAGGTATTGTGTTGTTGTTGTTTTTTTATGTGGCTATGTGGTACAAATCTGTACTTTATCTTGACAATTTAATATACCATGGCCATAATTATATTTAAATAAAGAATTTGCATATGTGCTCACCTTTGAGGGCAAGGAGTACTAAGGTGAGAAACATCCAACTTCAAAATGTGATTTTATTATGTCCGGATCAGAGTTATTCACATTTCACAGGAATGTTTTTTGTTTAACAAAAGAATGGGTTATGACATAACTATACATTTAATGTGTGCCATGTCAGTTTTGGTGGGTCAAGCCAATTAACAGATATTTGCTGCAAAAAATAATCCTACTCTGTGGAGTAATATGATGCCATTTTATTCAGGCATTTTAAACATTAATAATTGAAGCATCTAGATGTGTGAAATTTAGACATTTGAAAATAATTGAGAATACTGAAGATGGCATCAGTGGTAACTGTACCACCTAGATTAACCAGCTGAGGTCACTCTTGTAATTCTTTCCAAACTGTCACAATGAGCACAGTCAGTTGAGAGCCTTAACAGCTTTGAGCAGATGTGAAGTGTTGACAAAGATATTAATCTTCTAGAATTCCATCTTTATGGTGTCTTGATGCCAAAGTATATGGTGTCACAATTCCTTTTCTTACAGAATGATATGACAACAGTTGCACTGCGATGGGAGGAAATTCTGATGCCCCTTCTTCAGAAGTATAAACTCAATATCACCTGGGGAGACCAGGACCTTCTAAATATCATATTTCACCATAACCCAGGTTTGTGCAACCACACACACAATATTATTTCAGCCATCAATGTCATGTATGACACAAACAAAACTTCACTAAAAATGTTTTCTGTTTTAGACATTTACCATGTAATAAATAAGTATTTATGGGCTTTTAATGGATATTTATCGAGTTAACCCAGTTATTTATCATCGATATACAACCAATCTTGTCTTTTGCTGTGTTGCAGAAAGCTTGTATGTGTTCCCCTGCCAGTGGAACTACCGTCCAGACCACTGTATCTATGGCAGCAACTGTCAAGAAGCTGAACATGAAGGTGTCTTCATTCTCCATGGTAACAGAGGAGTTTACCATGGTGACAAACAGCCGGCGTTTCGTGCTGTCTATGAGGCAATCCAAAAGGTAGAGACAACATCTTTAACCATAAATCTGTGGTTTGTCTGAGCCCCTACAGTAAAATAAACACTCTTGTTACAGGGTTCTTAATTGATAACAATTTGCATGTCTTGCGAAAACGTTTCTGAATGGATTTGAATACATTTCTTCTTCCAAAATGTTTTGTTAAGAGCATTCCAGGCTGTGAATTTGAAAGGTTGATGTAAGGGGAATTAATGTTTGAAAGGCTTTGTTCATTCTAGTGGAGTGATCATTTTTATGGACTTATTTATTCTATAGATTTAGAAACTTTGTTTCTGGTGCCTCTCTTTGTGTTAGTAGACCAGACAGCTTGAAGAAACATTTACAAGTCATTACATTATCAATAGGCACTCTGGGCCATTGCTTTGCTGTTATGGATGCTTCCGTCCACCAGTGCTTAATCAATAGTCTGTTAAACATTTCAGTCATCCTGTCATAGCTCTCCCAAACCAGACTAATGAGCCTCGCCCTGCTTCGACCACTGGAACGACTGCTTGAGATGTTATCAACTAAAATTCTAAAATCCATGAAGTGTGTTGCATTTTGCAATTGTGGAGTGTCATAATATAAGTATAGTATCTATTTGATGGCCAACCTGAGAGTTTTATTAAAACAGTTAAATGGTACCATGAACTGGAATCATTGACAAAAACAATTTAAAAAGCTGACAGTCACAGTAAAGGTAAACATACACACTTATTTAAAGGATAAGGCTGTTTTTTGGTTGTTGTCCACAAATACCACGAAAAGACTGCAACCAACTATGTGTTACCTGTCTCTCGATACTTTCTAACTTCCCTAGCCTGTCTGTGGCACCCCAAATCATAAATCTTTGAAAACAGGTCTGAAAGCAGTTATGTCCTAAATCACTTGACCAGTGTAATTATTTAGCAAACATTACTGGCAGAAAAGGAAGAAAAATCAGAGTCACTCTGGGGTTTTTGCTGAAACCTGATTTGACTTTGTTGGAACAGCTGGTGAGGTCTGCCTGTCTCTTTTTACACCTTCTGTAAAATCTAAACATCAGAACTGTAGCATCCTTTAGTTGGTATGACTCCCCACAGAGCACTGCCAGTGAATTGCTGGCGCACAAAAATAAAGACAGACCTTAAAAAGCTATAACATCCGTCAAAATGACTCCAAAACCTTTTTCAGCTGTTAAAGCTTAAAAGTCCACAAGGCATCCTTCATAAGTGAGCAAGCAAATCAGCCAGAGAGCTCTATCAGCGGTGCGTCGGCAGCTCTCTTCGATCTGCTCTTGTTGAGTTCAGCACACTGGTCAGCATGCAGGCAGCAATCGGGGGGGAGCAAGGGAGGCTTCATTAGCTGGTCTCCATCCATTACCGCCACAGGGCCCATCCTGGCCACTATCAGTGTGGGCAATGTTCTCAGCCATTAGGTAAACGAGCAGGCTTCATTATACGGCACTCGGCTCTCATGCCTCCATCAGTCTCTCTGACAGCCCAAACACACATACAGCATCCAAGACATCATGTATCAGACTTTACCTGTATTTAGGTGTTGGAGGAGAGCACTGGATTTTCATTAATAAGTATAATACATGCCTTGTATTAAGCAGAAAAAATGTACAAAAGGGGTCTCTATAGTACAATTAGTAACTTAGAAAAAAGAGCGTGGTCTGACTGAAGAGCCTTTTATTCTTCATTTATAAGCTAAATTGTGTTGATGCTTTTATCAGCTCTTCCTGTTGCTCCAGCTCTTCAGGCCCCCCCCCTCCCACTTTGTTCCGACTCAGTCCTTTGAGCACAGCATCCTAAAGCCTGGAGCAGGCAGTTCTAGAGGAAACTCTCATTTTCAACCCACCAAGAGCTCCTTACTCAGCTAGGCTCCCGAGGCAGACTCTCCCAGGTAGCAGAGGAGCTTGCAATAAAGGGCACTACCATTACCCAGCCAAGCCCACAGAAGAGTTGTAAAAATTTTAGTGCTGACGCTAGTTTGAGACATCGTGATGGCTGTGTGGACAACCTACCAGCAGCATGCACATAAAAATCAATAGTAGGCTGTTAATGGTGCTTTATTGCCTCCTGCAGTATATGAAAGATAATAAAGAAAGTGTGCTTTGAGTGACCTAATGCTTGGCCAAACTGGAATCAAATGAGATGCTATAAAAGAGTGATTTCTTCTTATTTACTAGAGCAGTAAAAGAACGTATAAAAATAAAATGCATTACATACTGTAGGTATCTTATTTACATTTTGTATGTGACAGACACCTTCGCTGCTAATACTAATTAATTACTTACTAGTGGTAGTAATAGCTATTCATTATCCAAACACTCTGAAGAGACAGATATGAATCAAATGCAGAATGTCATTATCTTAAAATGACAGCGGCAGTTCTTATTGTCCTATTATGGCAGTAAAAACACAGATTTATGCTTACTTTTTTTTTTTTTTTGAAAAGCATGTTTTGAGTCTTTTTGATTAATGTCATAAATGTAAGAAGTGCAGAAGGGGGTGCAGCCGCCAGAGTTGCGTCGCTGTAGAGATATAAAGCTGTAATAGACACTAATCTTTATTCTGAAATCAGCAATACAATACCTGCACATTTCTCTCCTCATTGCAGTACCCGTTCGGTGAGAACATGGAGACCTCGTTGCTTCAGCCGCTGGAAGAATCGTTACAGACCACCACAAATACCTACTGTGGGAGAGTCAGTCACCTTTTTATCAAGAAGTTAAAACAGAGCATCACGTCCGTTCAACAAGATGCTACACAGAAAAGACGATCAGGATAGCACTCCAATATCGTCCTGTGATTAGTGTGATTAGTGACCTGGATTTGAGACACTCCCGTGGAGACTGGATGACAGACAGGTCAACACTGAATCATCAGCTTCATATCCAGAATGAGGAAATGGGGGAAGTAAAGGGTAATGTGTGGAGCAGGTCTGGGTCTTGTGTTTCTAAGTGAAGTCAATATTTTTAACGCATCTGTCCGGAGAAGACACAATCACGTCACAAATACTTTGTCACCCATGATGGAAAATGCACTGAATCCACTTTGCCGTGTAGAGATTTTGGACTTCATAGCTGACAAAAGGACAACTACTGTAGTCCAGACAATCAGGTTGTATTATTTGAATTATTTTACTTTGATTTACTGCGGTCACTTTCTACAATTGTGTAAAGTCTTTTTGGAGAAAAAAAAACGAAATGCAGTATGATACTGATATACATCGTTCTTATCAAGAGTATTTTTATCAGAGGTGTTTTTATATAGTTTTACATTCAGATGTTGTACAAATGTTTTTGTTACTCCAGTATATCTTGGAAAATGATTGTTGTTATTTTTTAGGTACTTGTTTGCCATACAGGAATTCCCTTCCTGTTTTTAATGGGATGAAGTTAATTAAGAATACTTTGAATGTAAAAAAAAAAAAATCAGTATTTATTATTGTTGGACATGTGTGACAGGAATCACTTCCAATGTCTTCTGCAAAATTACAATCATCTCATATACTTTGGTATGGGAGTTTTCAAAGCATTGTTTACTGTTCATTAGCATTTCATGAATCAGTATCAACACATTTTACTATGACTTAAACAGTGTCATGATTAGTTTTCAGTCAAGACAGTTGATATGAAATCTGCTTCCAGACATGTTTATCAAATGTTTGCACAATTGATTTGACAAAATCAAATCATATCTGTTATTTTAATGTTTTACTGAAAAGCCAGCATAGACATTCAAATGTATTTCAAATGATTGGAAATAAATATTTTATTAATATGCATCTCTGATGGTGCTGCTTTTTTACACTATGTGGTGTCTGAAATACATACGCTTGTGATAAGGTTGAATGGAAAAATGTCACAACATTTTAAATGTTACACATGCAGCTCTAAAGCATGTGACATGGTTTGGAATTTTGTTTTGTTTCCTTAAAAGTAAACATACAGTATTTTGAGCTGCAAATAAGAATTGTGTAAAAAGAACTCCTAAAAGTTTTGACAAAAAATGAAGGAATTATAATAATTATTGTTTGTAAAAATCCCAAGTAATTCAAATCTTAAGAAGTTCCTAAAGGTTTAATTTGTAGTGTTCGATTCTCAGTTTCTTACATTTTACTTTGTAGTTTTCATTTTCTTCCATCAAAGCTACTTTATATAAACTCCACTTGATGCCCACTCATGCCACACACAGACCAAGCCTGAGCCACATCCTAGAAGAAAGCAGTAAGCTGGAAATACAACATTAACATGTGAGTGTGAAGGCTTCAGAAAGTGTTGTTTGATGGCCAAAAATGAGCTGATGTGTCTGGCTCAGTACCCTCTGGCTCCTCGTTTCAAAAGCACATTGACAGATGTGCCTGGAATAAGCAATAGATCTGCATGATGAATTTAAAATGGTTCTATTCTAAGAGCTGATAAGATATATTCTTTTGGGTTTTTTGCAGTAAAATCCCAAAGGGTAAATTTATTGTATTTTAAGACAACTATTTCCCTTTTACAAGTTTAATCTAAAACTCAATTTTATGTAAAATCATTTGAGACCTAGCGTAGCAGAGATTCTAAAATATTTGCATATTAGGAAATTAAAGTACGTAAAATTTATATTATTTATTAAATTGGTAATAGTTGTAATCAAACTTCCATCACTTCAAACTTTAGATGAATTTTCTTGGACTCAGGGAGATGTGCTACAGGTTATCAATGAGTTGGCTCTTGTTTATGTTTGAAATAGAATATCCATGATGGAAGCTCACAGTTTTTTACATGAGTATCTTTTACTCATGTATCTTTTTACTTTTACTTTATGAGGTTGAAGGTATTTTGGTTAGCTGTGGATACAAAAAGCCCTGTACAAAAATTCAATTTATGTCTCCCATGTAGTGATTCTACATTTGCAGAGAAATGCTCAGGCGTATTATTGAAAACCCTTCAAACACAACCCTAAGTGAGATAGATGTTTACAACTTTTATATGCAAAGCATATTAAGTTTTGCAGGTTAAGCCTAACGCTGCTACTGCTTGGTTTTCACCCCCGAGTATAATGGTGAATGAGGTCTCACTGGTCTAACAGGAACTACCAATGGATTATTCATGTTATTGCTTGCACCACTTGGCCTCGCTAATGTTCAATAGCAAGTTAAAGCTCAGACATAAATTAAAACAGTCACGGGCAAATGGGTGAGTACAGTAAAGAGGGTCACAAATTTGTAGTGGTAAGTCACCCCTCCACAAAGTTTCATGGGAATTGTTTCTGTAGATTTTGCAGAGTTTCCAGCATGTAATGAGTTCTTTCCTGGCCAATGCCCCATCCTCCCACTAAGTGCCATGGAGAGCCATCGAGTAGTTTTTGTGTAATCCTGCTAACAAACAAACCAACCAACAAAAAGACAGTAAAAGTGATGTGTACTCACAAACATTATCCATGCACCATTTCCCACTCATAAAGAGGGATTTGGTGTAATGTGTGTGCAGACTACACATACACACAGCTTTCTTACAAGTGGCAAATTATATACTAGATACTGTGCTGAAAAGATTTGAACTCGCTCATTTTCCTTCGTACTCAAAATGTCCCTGTTTCTTACAATTATTCACCTATGAAGTCAATTTGAAACTTGTATTAATTTATTTATCTACTTAAAGCTGCTTTATCCTTTTTCTTTGGATTTATTCTGGATCTTTAGTTAGCTCAGCTGTGCCCTGAAGTTTGTCAGTTGATGCTGGACCAGTAGGGTAGAATAAGTTTATTAGAGCCATTTTACTGGAAGCAGCTGCTTTACTGGGATTGGTGAAAGTGAGCAACAGAGAAAGACTTTAGAGATTTGAAGAAGTGCATCCAAGGACTGATTGGCTTAGCGAACGTCTATTAGTCAGATATGTCATATCCAAATTTATGAAAAGGATGATAACAGTGTGGGAAGGTGGAAGCGACTAAGATTAGAAAAAGCTGAATTTCTGTAATAAAGGCAAAACATGAGAGAAAAGATGTTTGTTATTGAACAAAGGTTCAGTAACTATGCCTTAGAACCAAAACAATGAGCTAAAAGAGGCTCATAGGCCCTATAGAACAGTGGAGTTAGGTGACAATTTTCTGTGAGTTTTAGGAAGTCTTCATACATACAGAACAACTTGATGTGTTATGAGGTCAGTCAGGAAGTAATTAAATGAAAGAGCTGTTGAAGTTGTCATAGATAAAACATATTAAAGAACAATTAAAGAACATAAAGAACAAGAGCATAAAGAATGACTGGTCCTCAGTTTGCTCATTTCACAGGACAGCACCCCTGAATAAGAAGAGACTCCAGATTTTCAAGACATTAACCTGATGGCGAGTCGTGTTTTTTAGACAGACCAGAGTTGGGATGTGAGTGTGAAGTTTATAGTTCAGTTCAATGGACCAGGTAGACAATCTGTTTTCTCTTTGTGCATCACTTTCTCTGCTCTCTAACCTTCCTGCTGCACGATATCATTTAATTAGTGAGCATTTTGATCAATAATACATTTGCCTGCACTGCTGAGACAGGTATAATTGTGCTGATATGTCAGGGTTTGAAACAGTTCATGTAATTTACTGTTGAGAATTAGCTATGCATGGATACTTCAGTATAATGCTCTAATGCTATAAGTAATTGTTTTTGCCACGGTAAGTAGAACAAGATGAAAAATATGAATACGGAAATAAAATGAATTTCTTTTTTTCTTCCTATTGCAATGTATGGATATAATCTTATCACTATAGAGTAGACTATAGTTGACGTCTTCCTAATGTCAGTTAAGCTTTGTTAAAACAAGATTAACAGTGAACAGGCAGCTTCGTGAGGCTGCATCATACAGCACTGATTTGAATAAGCATGGCACAATACTTATGGCATTATTAATATCCTGAGGTTTAGCAGATGTAGTGTTTATCATGTTTACCATCTTAGTTTAGTATATAAAAATGCTAACATTTGATAATTAGAACTGATCACAAAATACAGCTGAGGCTGATGCAAATGTCAATTAATTTTGTATTTGGCCATAAAAGCATTGGGCAAATTCAGATTTTGACCAAATAATAGTGTCTGATAAAAGGTTCAATTCATTCTTTAAGGGATATAAAAAGTGGAGGCTATGTCCATCCAATAGTTGTCATGTAATTTCACTCTAAACCTGGGCTGCAGCAGTCCATCCAATAGCTGTAGACATATTTCAGTTTGGACGAAGTGATGGACTGACTGACTGCCAGACACTATCGTCATGAGAACTTTACAGAAACTAGTTAGCAAAAGTTATTCTTGGATGTCCACTCAAGGGATTTAGAAACACACCATAATGTTTATTTACAAATTTGCTTGCGTAGTTGGTGTCATATGAAAATAACAACCCATAATTTGTTCCTTATTCATTTTTAAGGACTATTTTAATTTAATCAGTCGCAAAATAAAGAGACATGACATAAACAATACCAAAAACATAAGCATAATAATCATCATAAATTTCTCACAACTGGAGTGAACATATTACACAATCAAGCCCCCTTTTCATGGATAGTTTAAGGGAGTGGTCGTTTGGACCACGCACAAATCAGTCAAGTAAAAAACCATGTATGTTGAAAATTATAACACAACCTGCCATAAATATACAACAAATTTTAAAACAGAGAAAAGGTTTTCTCAAATTGGACCAAAAAAAAGGAGGGAAGCATTTTTTAAAACCTTGAGTGTACTTTACTGCGTTTGCTATTCAAATCCCATTCTAGCTTCTAATATACTCCTCCAAGAACAAAAGGGGAGCTTGATCACCGAGACATCGCCTTAAAGTCACACTGTGTGTATCATCGTTTCTACAAACAATCCATACCCCAGCAGCCCGAGGGTGGTGGCTTCTCTCCTCTCACTCAGCAGCCATAAACAACAGCTCAAAGAGCTTCCACATCGACCCCAAGGGCTCTTGTCTCTGCTGCATCATATATAAGATAGCATGGCATGTTTTATAGATACTTTACATACAAAAACACAAACAAAAGTGTGTTATTGCTCGGTCTGTCTCTTATATTGGCTTCTATGGCCCAGTTGGCGCAAATGTCATTGAGATTGAGCATTAAAAATGCACAAGTAATACTGTTTGTATTACCAATCATAAAAGAGGGTATCAATCACGTCAACTGACCTTTTTTCCCCCCCTGATAGTGTCTCATCAATGAGCCACGTCTCTGTGCCTGAGGGCTCCCAGACTATTGGTTAAAATCAATGCCATGCAAAGTATTGTTAGTGAACAATACGCCCTGTGATGCTTTCCTGATTGCATTATAGACACCACTGACAAGCAGCATTAATGGTCTGAACATGAGATTCATGGTAACTGATTGACTGCAATTATGGGCATCAACTTCCATGCACCCGCATGACAGCAGCATCAGTGGCTATAAATTGTGGTGTGGCCAAATGTCAAGATGTGTTTGGGTTGTCTTTTCACATGCAAATGAATTTATATTTATGTCTGTTGATTTTGGGGGGAAACGCCAAAGACCACAGGCTATCATTAGCTCACAGTTTTGAGGTTCCCCTGGATCTCCTGCAGCCTATCGGACTTTCTCTGACTACAGAGACTTCAATTTTAGTGTCTGTCCTTTTCTGTTTCGACCCATACTCTTTTAATTGCTTAATAATTCCAGTGAAGTCAGTCAACTTTGTTCTGTACCCTTGTTTCTCATTACAGTCTTTTCCTTTCCCTTTTTCCCCCTTGGGGTTCAACCTCATATACTGTAGGACATTTAATTGTCTTCTACATGCATCCCTCCTTCACTGGCATTTCCTAATGAATCTATCGTCCTCAGGCCCCCACACAGACTGCTTCATTGACTATTAGAGCACATCGACCTGTGTGGGGAACTTTTAATTGTTTTTTTCCCAGAGCCTGACAGCCGAAGACACATGATGGATTTGCCACAACATTTCTCTCTGACACGGAAAAGGACAATCCCTGCATACCTTGAAAAGCCTTCATGGTCAAATGACAACTTCTGCAAAATGTGACTAAGTCAGAGCGAACTATTTTTCATAATGAGTGGATCTCCATGCTTGGTTTTAGACCAGAGGTCTGCCTTTAATTTGGAGTTGAAAGCACAGTCAAAGGAAATCCCTAGGGCTAAATGTGCTGTTTCACAAACTCCACAATTTACCACAAATGTCTCTCTACCTCATGAACTGCTGGCTGTCATGGAAGTGTTAAATGAGCTGGTTTCTCTGTAAACACATAGACATGGCCCTCATGTGAAACCTATTATAAAAACCTAATCTCAAAGTCATTTAGCATTCTATTTCTTACACTCTGAGGCATTTGTAACACTGAAATAGATTAATCAGACATATTACAGCAAAAGTGTAATTTAAGGTTGCCAAGCTGCAAAATGCATAATGAGCTGGATGGTTTCAACTGAGGAATATAGCACAAATTGTTCCAAAGAGAGCCATTTTTCAGACACCCTTGTTATTTTCAAGGGCACTTTGACCACCAAAAACACAGAGATGCTTCCTCATCGAAGATCATGTAAGGTTTTATCATTATTTATGCACACTTAGAGGAATGGTGGGCCTAATATTTCACTGAAATTATTGATGAATAGGTGAGTTTAGATTACATTCAGATTTGGTATGAAATTTCTGGAAATAAAACCCTCATACTGACTGAAGCAGATATTTTGAAAGGTGAGCTACCAGGAATAAAAAAAAAAATTGGTCACGTCTTCTAGGAAATATTTTCAATTGGATTGTATGTTTTTACAGCAGCTGCTGTTGTGTTCTCATGTTGTTAACAAGAAGCTTGCAGCCAGCATGCAGAGAAAGAAAAGAACATGTGTTCCACATGGGCCAAAACAGCCAATCCAAGAAGAAAACATACTACTGGCAATTTAGACAGTCCCATAATGCAGTGGGTGAAGAAGTACTCAGATCCCTTACTCAAGTTGTGTATCTGTACAGCAATGACAAAAATACTCTTACACTAACAAGTGAAATAAATTTGAAAATCCAAAGTGAAAGTACACAAGTATTATCAGGGAAACTTACTATCCATTAATCCATCAAATAGTTTAAGCGTAATTGACAAAAACAGTCAATAATATTAAAGAAAGTGGGGAAAAAAAATTCCAGATCTGCTCCTTTATCCGGAGAGTAAACTTTTCTCCCAAAGTCACATTATTCTTCTGTGTTACAGCCGAAGCAGATGAACTCAACTGGCTTCTTCAGTAAATTGCAATTTGCTATTAAAATAGCTTTTTGTCCATTAGACATCATATCAAACAATAATGCTCAAGTGACACATTATGACACATTCGTTTCACGGAAAAACAGCCATTACAGCAAATTCAGAGGATTTCAAACGGAGCAATCGTTACTGTGTCATGTAAAATTAACAGGAAGACAGGATTCATTGCCTTTATTTAAAAAGTTGTCCGCCATGACTGGAGAATAACCAGATTTCAATTAAAGGGGAAAATCTTTATTGTCATGGGACCCAGAGCGACTCACCGGAATGTGCCTTAAGGGTCTGACTTCCCTCTATTTCATTATCTCCTTCCTGCATGCATGGATTTCCTTTTACCTCTACCCAGCAGCCATTCACTCAATATTCACCTATAACGGTGTTCAAGAGAAATCAATTGAAGGACTGAGATGTGAAGTTAATTCTAAATTGTTAGTGAGTGAAACATTTACCCTAGCTGCTTAGATTTTCTATAACTTGATTACTTTTGTTGCAGTAGCACTCATTATGTAAATAACAGAAAATGTACAGAAGTCTTAATGACTTGTAATTACATCAGCCGAGTGATTGTTTGACCTCAAACCTGGAATAATCAATTATTTAATAGTAATATTAAGTTAAGCCTCTAGACAAACGGGTTGAAGCAACGTGCAGTACATAATCAAATGTATGCAGCTAACATTTGGTAATTCTAATAAACATTTTCTTTTTTTTCCTTCTTTTTTTTAAGAATGGTTTCAACTTCATGGAATAGGTTATAGACAATTTAATAAGAAGATTAAATTCTAATCCTGTTTGCAGATCACTCAGGTCTACTGTGCGACATTGGAGGATAATCCAGGAGACTCCTCACATTATTATCTACAGTATAGCAACACACAAATGCTAATATCATAATACCTATAGTGTCAACGTTCTGGCTGAGAATATATATAAAGTTGTATAAGTATTAACTCACATACTGTTAGAATAACACATACAGAGAATGAGCCACAGGACCTAAAAGCAACATCATTCACATTATCACATATAACTGAATCCATATTTCCCAAGGTTAAATGCAGGGATTGGGTTAACCAAGCTAGAACCCTCACAAGCAAATATACCAATAAAGGAAATGCCTATTATATTTAGAAATGGTGAATAAAACATTTGAATTACTATCTGTCAAGGATAAATCTAGGTGAGGAGAGTGAAGGAGCAGCGTCTCTTCATTATTACTGCTGAGGGCCCGCTAACCGCTCCAGTGGAGCGGCTCAGTGACCAACAGATTAGGCTGAGGTTGGATAGCTTTCAGCTCTTGGAAGAAGATATTGGTGAATGTTTACCCCACCTTTACAGAACCTAAGGGTGTCTGCAGATGTCAACAAGTACACAATGTCAAGAATTAACTTTTCAGCTGGAGCATTTACTTTGGGAATCAAATTCGAAATAAATGACACTGTACTTCTGATGCACAATTATGCAATGTTAACTTGTTTAAGATCTGTTACTATGCAAAAGCAGGCGGGTGTAGAAAAGAAATTTTGTACTTCTGATTTCTCTCTAATATGCACTGCAAATAAAAGGTGGTGTAAAGTGTAAATGCAGATCACCAGTCTCACTGCAAATCTATGAGGAGACACCAAATCAGAGACTCACCAAGAACACCCAGAAGAGCGACGGGTGACACGAGGTACTTTTGCGAATGAAAATTAAAAAGCTATGAATTATTCAAAAATAAATGCAGGAGTTTAGACCTGTTGACAGCAGTTTTCTCATCTGTGGCAACAAAACCGATTCTCTCGGTAAGACCTTTCTCCCTCTCATCTAATCTCCACAGCAGCTGCAGATGGACTGAAATTACAGTGTGACCTATGAGACGGCTGTGGCTCAGGAGGTAGAGTCACAGAGTCGCCTACTTGTGGAAGGTTGGTGGTCTGATGCCCGGCCCTGCAGGCTTCATGTCGGAAGTGTCCTCCTTGGGCAAGATACTGCTCCAGTTATGTGATTGATTGTGTGAATGGTGAGCAGGTGGTGCCTCTGCCTCCACTGTAAAAATGTTTGTGTGAATGAATGCTGGCTTGTGTTGTAAAGTGCTTTGATTGGTCAGGCAGACTAGAAATAAACGCACACTACATATACATACAGTCCTTTTACCTCACAGAAATATTTTTATCTTTTCAACCTTACAGGTGTCCGAAAACCTGTCATTAGTAGAATTTGTGAAATACGCCTCTGCATATGTGGCTAAAGCAGTCGCATTAAAATTTGCCATCGAAAACCATTCTTGAACTCAAAAGGAAACATTTGCATTTTAATACTTGACCCAACCTCACATGAAGAATACTGCAATTCTTTCATGAGTTCACCTGAAACTCCCGAATCACAAGTATGTTAGATATAGGGAGGATTTAGAGCCATAAATGTAATATTATATGGGCAGAAAATATCCATAACGATGTTTTCATTAGTGTATAATCACCTGAAACTAAAGAATGTTGCATTTTATATCCACAGAGGGAGCGACTCCTCTTCCATGGAGTCCTCCATGTTGCACCACCATATTTCTACAGTAGACCAGAATGAACAAACCAATAGCTCTAGAGAGGGTATTTCTCACATTTTTAGTGGCCAATGTATTGCAATCCGCAACCACATCACTAGGTGCCACCATATCCTATACGCAGTTAAAATCTAACTATCCTTGTTACATGTGACAAAATTACATGAGAGGCAAACACTCGACCTTCTTATAAATATTTTTAATACTCTTGGAAGGATCCTACTTTATCCACATGATCATTCTCATAGAAAAAAGTAATGGATAGGATCAACCCTGCATGTGAAAATGGTTCTCATTCTCTAGTACTAATTATAAGAGGAAATTTGACTGGGCCTATAAATCAAATGCAAATTCATTGAAATTCAGATTAAAGATGTAGACATCACCGTCCAGGTGTCAGCCTCGATGGGTTTGTCATGCATTATGAAATAACGGCTCTGTCACTGATAATGAATCATAATAAAAGCAGAATTTTTTTTGTAATGCTCTCTGCTGCAGTCTCTCCTGCTCTGCACCGAACAGCACTTTTGAGTACCAGAGCAGAACGTGATAAAAGCATCATTTGGCTTCATGCGACCACTTTGAACAATCTTTCATGCCACTGCACTTTCCCTTAATTTCATTTGAAAATGTGTAAATGCAAGGAGATGGAAAATAGAACAACTCAGCAGGACCATCTACTTCACATCCTCATGCTTTTGGTCAAATTAAAATCAGCATGCGCCCACCTGGACAACAGCTACAGCTCTAAATCACATTCATCCTGAGCTTTCCGGGGTTCTATCCAAATTCCTAATTCAATGTAACATTTTGGGGAGATGCTTTCTCCTTCTCATAATTATATGGAATTTATATGGCTTGTCCGCAAAGAGCACTATCCCATTTAAACCATCACTGCACTCTGTGATACTTCCCTGATTCCAAATGATAGCTCCAGTATAATGGCACTCCACACAAGTTAAGTGCAATCATGCATCTGCTATAATACAATTGCTCCCATTCATCAGCTTGGCTAAAGGTGTGAAATGCAAAGAACACACAGCTGAAGTGAAGCCAGTGAGAGAGTTAGATGGTAATTAACTGTGGAGGTTTTTGATTATTATGTTAAACCTTGTGTGACATAAAAGTATTTCTTTTCAGCGCATTTTGATTTCTTACGCTTGCATTATTCATGAAGACAAAAATCACTTGCTTAAGAAAACACAGTCTAGCACAAAGACAGGAGATATAATCATGAGCAAATTGAGTTTGGTACAGATTTTATAGATTCATCTGAAAATTAAGAGCATAGAGGTGGTGATATGGCCTTAAAGCAATATCACGTTACTTCAGGGTATTTCTGCGATAAAGGTATCCTTATCGATATGACAAAATATTGAAAAATACATGTAACTCACGAAGGCTGTTGAGTTCAGATTTTTGTCTCTCTCATCCAGGTGCACCTGCTTGAGATGGTTAAAAAAGTTTCTTATTTTGCTGTTACAGTCTTCAAGCACTTCCTCCATACTTACTACGGTTTGTTGTACATCTGATCTTTTATAATCAAACCACTTCGACACCACTGAAGTTGTTCACCTTTTTAGAACTTTTGTCGTGGAGGAAAGGAGTATGCACAAATCTTAAAACCTCTACTCTACTCATTTTGTCTCCGGGGAATTTCCCAATCTTGCCACCATGACTAAAAGGTCTAATTCCTTTTACTTAGAGTCCCATTGTTTTTGTCCCTTGTGACAGGGTTGGTTTACAGAAACTACTCCTCTCCTCTCATTGTCAGGCTGTGCCATTATTATTCAGGTGTTGGTGTCCCAGGAGAAATCCTCCCATCGGAGGCTGCATCTCCTGTTTTTCCCACATCCTCCTCCATTATACGGCGGGTACAAATAACAAACACTATCTCTCTCTGTTTTGTTTCTGGCCACTCTTGCAGTCTGACAACAACATGCATATCTGTTGAATAAATCCTCCTCTATTATTACAGAACAACAGTACCTTGGGAACGTATTTTTCAGTGAATCGTGGTCACAGTGCAAGTCATTTTGGAGGGTGCAGGAAGAGTGGGTTATTTTCTATTTGTGTAAAGTAATCGGCCACATTTACAATACATGCATGCCCAAGTATGTTATTTCAATGTGACTAAGGCAGTAATCTAGTAATGCCTTATTGCAATAATGCAGTATAGGAAAATCGGAGGTGCTACTTCATGACACTATTGTCGTACACACAGAAAGTATGATTGACCAAAACAAACAAGAGCCAACAGGAGATGGCTTATGCCCCTGGTACCTGCAAAATCAAACTGAGTGTATTTGCATGAATACAAGCAAAGATGTCAAAATCATCCTAATGAAAAATGGAAAAAATAATGTGCTATCAAGATAAAAAGAGAAGGAGTTGTTGAAGTTTCAAAGAGAAAACTGGTAACTTACACCATCCCCTCATGGGCCTCTACTTTCTCAGAACAATCCACACAAGCTTGTGGTCTGACCAGTAAGCTTCAATTCCCTCTGATATGCTCCGGAAACAAACCTCTTTTGTGGCCAAGTTCAACACCTAATTGTTGCCATGGAAATGCAAAAAAATAATAAACATTTGTGATTAACAAAAGATACATTCCACATCATTCTTGGTATACATGTAAAGTTTGTCAAAGAAAGAATACACAGTCTACAGGATGTGCTTCAAAAACAAAACACACTCTCCCTCCCTTTTCATAAGAATAGATGTAAATTGTTGCCATGGACATTGGAAAAATAAAAACTTGAAAAATTTAGATATAGCAAAAGGTGCCACTCCAGTATATGTTTGATGTGTTAGCCAAGACAGACAGCAGGGTGATACAAGCTACATCCCTCCCCCCCATTATTTGCCAGGGGGATAATATATAACAAATGTCCGTCCTCCTCACTCCACATATATAATTTATCTTCTAATGAAGGCTAAGGAACCACAATTTACATTTTACTGGACAATGTTGACAATGTTTTGACTTATAATGACAAATAAATTAATAAACAGCTGACAGAAGTCAGCACTATTGATTTTAAATGACAAACCTGATTTATTTTATTTCCTCATTCAGCTTAAAAAGCTGTCCTTCAAGTTTAAAATGTCTAATGGAAAGCTCTGACAGCTGCTATTATTCAACTTAAAGAAAGTAATCCCTCCACAATTCACTCCACCTCAGTGATTTTCATATTAAAGCACAAGGCTGGCAATCTTCTGTATTTTTCTTGCTGTCAAGAAATGCCATAAAACGACCACATCATTTATTTGTTAGTTCATCCCACAATGTACTTTATCACTTCTCCTTCTGCCAGTCTGTTCAGCCTCAAGCAAGTTTTTTCCTACTGAAGACATGAATCTTGAAAAACAGGTCACATACGTTAATACTCATCATATCCAGCAGCAGAACAGTGAACAGTATTTACGATTGACTCCATAAAAATACAGTGCCCATGTTCCTGCTAATGAAAGTCTGTATTTTTAATGGAGCGCTAGAACACAGCTATGTCAGATTTTGGCAACACAATACTTGTTAAGCTAGAATTGGATTTATTCTTTCCATTGTTTTTATGCATTAAGGAAAATAGATAATATTACCAGACTTGCAATTTAAATACACTTAGTAGATGGCAGTAAAACATTTTGGGTTTGGGATCCAGCTGACCTGCATTCAGGCTGATGTAAATTTCAGAGACAGGTCCACCTGAACACAAGAGGCTTCATTTTCAGAAAGGTGACAATACTCACTATTAGTTGCAGTAAAAGTAACACAGACATAATTGTGCCAAAGCACACTTTCATAATTGAAAATCCTTCATGTCCCTCATTTAATTAGGTGTCATCTAAATAGTATTTTACAGTGAACTCCATTAAAATTCTTTGTCTTTAAATGAAATGTCCAAAGTTTCAACAGACAAGTTTTTTTCTCCTCTTGAGCCAACTATTAATCAATAAAAATACTGCCTGGCAGCAAAACACAAATTCAAAGGCAAACGTCTGACTTGCTTTATGAAATGCTTTTTTTCACATGTAGATTTTATGCAGTAATTGCTACGAACATTCCAAGTAGAGACAGAAAATATCTATCTCTGTGCAAATGCCTCCAAGCCAGAAAACCTTCTATGCTTCTTTTGTACTCTCTGTGTTGCTCGCTCACAGTAATGCTCCGATGGGGATAGAAGTGTGGTGAATGAATTTTAAAAGATCTCAGCAGGAGACAAAACTAACATATTACAGGGAGAACCATTTAACGGTTTATGGAGTATCTGAGAAGAATATGCATGAAACAATGAAGCCGCTAGCAAATGACTCTGGTGAAAAAGGATACAGCATATTGAACCATACCGCAGTTTTTTCTATATGACAGACTTTAAACACTCCTTGCAAAGAAGTCTGGATCAAACTGAGCTACTGGCAATCCTACAGACTGCATTCTATACAGAGGACGGACGAAGCTTGTGAACGAATAATAATGATCAGAGTAATTCCAGATTTTCATCAAATCTGAAAATGACTTCTGCAATATTAATTTTGCTTCATTTGTGCTGGATTAATGATTACCCTAAATGGAAAATTAAAGTATTTGCCAGCACAATGTAACATTTATCATCATCACACAACATGCATTGAAAGATGGGGTTATCAGGAACGAGGAAAAGTGAAAACCGAGACTTGAAGACTGGATAGAAAAATATGCATTTAATCTTCCTGCAGTGACTCTGTGAGGCAGGAGTGCATAATTTGTCTGTTGCGGTTGTCAAAAGTGGAAATATTAAACGCCATTATGAAGCTAGACATGGACACTTGGAAGAAACTTAGCCATGGAAGTCCGAGTTAAAGATGTGGAAAATGATTATGAGCTCAAAGCCCGGTATGAGTGATCTACACGGTCCTCTCTCATTCACTGACAGCCCAAGAATTAAGAGTGTACCTTCCATAGCTTTGGCAGTCACAGCATGCTAGCTCACTTTTGGGCAATTAGAAATTAAATAAAAATCTTCTTGGCACAAGACAAGAATCATAAGGCCAGACAGTTTGCACAGTTTTTGGAGGATGAGAGGAAAATGAATATTATAGGCCTCCTAAATGAACTCAGCTTAAAATTACAAGGCAAAAACAACTCTGTGTGTTGTTTGGTAGCAGCTCCAGTCTTTCTATAGGAAGGTGGACATTTTCAAAGTGGATCTAAGATGACTGTACACATACTCCAGCAGTGACACAGATTCAGGGAGAGAGAGATGGTGCCTCTCATGTTGAGCTCATGCAAAAACTGACTTCAGCCTTGGAGAACAGCTCCTTCTTTTCATTCAGAATCCCTTTCTGGTCAGAAAGGTCACCACATTTTCACAGGAGAATAAACAGATTTACAAGTGGACAGATACTTGGTCCATACAAATGGAACTTATTGATCAGCAAACAAATGTGGCATTGAGAGAGCAGTGTGGATTTTCTACCACTGAATTTAGGAAGGAGAAAGCCAATGCAAGTGAATGAACATACAAATGTGATGTTTGTCTAAAAGAGCACTTTTTTATTGGGCTCCATGTTTTTTATGGATTGAAAGGAAACTATTTATTATGCAAATTTAGATATGAAGTGTTTATTACACTTTATTTTCCTTATTTGTCCTGTATAGGCTCTGTATTTTTGCCTATTTGAGTTTATTAATAGTTTTATATCATTACCAAAGCAGCCTGGAAGACAGAAGGAGTGTTAAAAAACAGGTAAATGTTGTTAAAGATTTATGCAAAAAACATGTTACTGGAAACTGTTAACATTTAATATTTTGTTCAGTAAACATGTGAACTGGTTAAAAGCATGAGATCATATATGTAGGTATCTAACTGTTCGGACCTCAGCAAGGTAGCGTTGACTTCCTTTAACAATTTAAATAGAATACCTCTGGTTGCTCTATTTTTGTCCAGCAAATACTATTAATGTTAAATATTTTGACCTTTTCCTTTTAATGGATTAATTAGACAAACATTTCAGTAGTAGAGGAAATTGGTTATCTTAATATCGATAAAAGTAATTTCCCTCTTCCTTAAAGGAGTGTATATTCACAAGAGGTTACCTTAAATTTAATCACATCAGTTTCAGGTCACAAAAGGTTAAAGCATCCTATTGATTGGAAAAGTAATTAACTTGAATGAGCCTCAACAACTTTAACCAACAGCAGACCTGCACAGGTGAGACAGGAAACTCATTTTATAGTCTTGGATAATGGACAATCAGGTGGTGCAGCATGAATATCCACAAACAGGTTTGGAGTGACAGTAAGTCCTTTGAACAAATAAGCATCTCAGGCACAAAGTCTCATTTAAACCTCTTCACACAGCTATTCATCTCAGCACTAAGTCGTCAGTTTCTTTCATCCAGGTGTAATAATTATCCAATATTTTCTGTCCTTAACAACTCCCCAAAACAGCTTTTCAAGTCCTCTGAATGGCTACAAATGTAAAATTCTTGGTGTGCAATGGACTGATTGCATAGCATTCTGACTTGTGACAGCAGGAAAAACACAGGTGAACTTAATAACATTAACAATGACTCAGTTTCAGTACGTGTCCCATTAACAGTGACAGCAGGACTCAGTAGCGGGTCCCCGCAGCAATCATTAATACACTGTGAGTTTCCTGCCATCACATGTCAAAATGTCTACTGTGCCACCAATCAACTGACAAAACATTCACCACAAGGGTTCTGTAAGGAGGGGAAAAGAGAGTTTTAACACAACAACTGAGCTATGGAATATTAAATCATCCATATTTGCCCACTACACTTAACCTGTCTTACCCCCAGGTGACCATAAACTGCAGGTTATGAACTTCATACAAAAATGTGAAATTATAATTTCTCTTCTCAGCAGCCATAAGAAACAGATAATATTGGTTATTGGTATTGAATTAAAAAAATGAAACATATCCTGGATCCCTAATTGGTTCCACATATTAGTTATTGATCTCCTTGATTGATATTGTTTAGTATTGGCCCCAGTTTTCATTTTAAATGAATGCAGGAAGAATAATGTTTACCTCCCAGTCAGCACTACTCCCATGTTTACCCTGCAACTAAATAACAATTTGGTTAAAAAAATGTGGTTGTTTTCCGACAGTTTGACAGATGTGTCAGTATGTAATGTAATGAGAGCCTGGGTAACCTTATGGAAAAGAGCATGACTTTAACATGGCTGGAGTTAAGGATTTGTGTCCATTTAAGGCCAGTCATACACAATTATATGTCCTAAGAGTATGTGTCATTAAGTGTTAAGTGTAACAATGTGTGCTAAATGACATACAGTGAGTAGGCTGTCCATAGTGGGTGCTTTTTATTTCTTCAGAAAATGGCTTTGTACATCTGTTATTAAGTGCATTACAGTTGGGGGTGCAGCTATCTAACAGTAAATTAAGAAGACTGGCTGATTATTTACTATGTTAAAGAGTTGCACTACACCTGCACTGCAGTCAAACTCAACTCAATATACCTGCTTTATTGGATTTGTGATTTTTAGCTCTAACTGCTACATACATAGGGTTAGGGTTAGGGTTGGACTAGGGTTAGGGTTAGGGTTGGACTAGGGTTAGGGTTAGGGTTTGACTAGGGTTAGGGTTAGGGTTGTGGCTAGGGTTAGGGTTAGGGTTGTGGCTAGGGTTAGGGCTAGGGTTAGGGTTGTGGCTAGGGTTAGGTTTAGGGCTAGGGTTAGGGTTGTGGTTAGGGTTAGGGTTGTGGCTAGGGTTAGGGTTGTGGCTAGGGTTAGGGTTGCGGCTAGGGTTAGGGTTAGGGTCTGGGTTAGGGTTAGGGTTGTGGCTAGGGTTAGGGTTAGAATTGTGGCTAGGGTTAGGGTTAGGGTTGTGGCTAGGGTTAGGGTTGTGGCTAGGGTTAGGGTTGTGGCTAGGGTTAAGGTTGCGGCTAGGGTTAGGGTTAGGGTTGTGGCTAGGGTTAGGGTTAGGGTTAGAGCTAGGGTTAGGGTTGTATCGATGAATATAATGCTTTTTCCCTACAATAATGCAATTCCTTCCAACTTTGATGTGTCATAAAAACCTTATTTTCAATAGTGTCTTCATGATTCTTATAGTTTCTGTTAGAGGACATGTCCCCCTACAGGTACAATTATTATGACTTTTCGAGTAATCCTACTTTGAAATACCATGCAATGATCAAAATATTGCTTTTTTCCCACCTCCAATAATGCAATTCTTTCCAAATTTGATGTGTAATAAAAACTTTATATTTAGTTTTGTATTCATGACACTCATATTTTTTGTTAGAGGACATATACGACATGTACAATCATTATGAAGTATCCTTACTTTCTACTTTTTGAGTAATCCTACCGTGAAATACCATGCAATGATCAAAATATTGTTTTTTTCCACCTCCAATAATGCAATTCTTTCCAACTTTGATGTGTAATAAAAACTTTAAATTTAGTTTTGTATTCATGACACTCATATTTTTTGTTAGAGGACATATACGACTACATGTACAATCATTATGAAGTATCCTTACTTTCTACTTTTTGAGTAATCCTACCGTGAAATACCATGCAGTGATCAAAATATTGCTTTTTCCACCTACAATAATGCAATTCTTTCCAACTTTGATGTGTGATAAAAACTTTATTTTCATTTTTGTATTCATGCCAGTCATATCTTCTGTGAGAGGACATATAGTACTACATGTACAATCATTATGATGTATCCTTACTTTGTACTTTCTGAGTAATCCTACCTTGAAATACCATGTATCAATGAAAATAATGCTTTTTCCCTACAATAATGCAATTCCTTCCAAATTTGATGTGTCATAAAAACCTTATCTTCAATAGTGTCTTGGTGAGTCTTATAGTTTCTGTTAGAGAACATGTCCCCCTACAGGTACAATTATTTAGAAGTACTTGTACCTTGTAATTTTTGAGTAATCCTACCTTGAAATACCATGCAATGATCAACATATTGCTTTTTTCACCTCCAATAATGCAATTCTTTCAAACTTTGATGTGTAATAAAAACTTTATTTTACATAAACTTCAAGGGTGGGCTCACTATTTGGCAAGACAAGTTTATCATCTGCCGGATTTTGCAACCCGATATTTTTTCTTCATAGATGAGAATGAGATGTATGACGAGAGAAAAGAGGACCAGCTCTGACCTGATGATAGTGTCATGCTAAATTGTCTGAAAATAAACTTCAAGGGTGGGTGCACTATTTAGGGTTACAGCTAGGGTTGGGGTTAGGGTTAGAGCTAGGGTTAGGGTTAGAGCTAGGGTTAGGGTTAGGGTTTGAGCTAGGGTTAGGGTTAGGGTTAGAGCTAGGGTTAGGGTTATAGCTAGGGTTAGGGTTAGAGCTCAGGTTAGGGTTAGAGCTAGGGTTAGGGTTAGGGTTAGAGCTAGGGTTAGGGTTATAGCTAGGGTTAGGGTTAGAGCTCAGGTTAGGGTTAGAGCTAGGGTTAGGGTTAGGGTTAGGGCTAGGGTTAGAGCTAGGGTAAGGGTTAGGGTTAGAGCTAGGATTAGGGTTAGGGTTTGAGCTAGGGTTAGGGTTAGGGTTTGAGCTAGGGTTAGGGTTAGAGCTAGGGTTAGGGTTAGGGCTAGGGTTAGGGTTAGAGCTAGGGTTAGGGTTAGGGTTAGAGCTAGGGTTAGGGTTAGGGTTTGAGCTAGGGTTAGAGCTAGGGTTAGGGTTAGGGTTAGAGCTAGGGTTAGGGCTAGGGTTAGGGTTAGAGCTAGGGTTAGGGTTAGGGTTTGAGCTAGGGTTAGGGTTAGAGCTAGGGTTAGGGTTTGAGCTAGGGTTAGGGTTAGAGCTAGGGTTAGGGTTAGAGTTAGGGTTAGGGTTAGGGCTAGGGTTAGGGTTAGAGCTAGGGTTAGGGTTAGGGTTTGAGCTAGGGTTAGGGTTAGAGCTAGGGTTAGGGTTTGAGTTAGGGTTAGGGTTTGAGCTAGGGTTAGGGTTAGAGCTAGGGTTAGGGTTACGGTTTGAGCTAGGGTTAGGGTTAGAGCTAGGGTTAGGGTTAGGGTTAGAGCTAGGGTTAGGGTTAGGGTTTGAGCTAGGGTTATGGTTAGAGCTAGGGTTAGGGTTAGGGTTAGGGCTAGGGTTAGGGTTAGAGCTAGGGTTAGGGTTAGGGTTTGAGCTAGGGTTAGGGTTAGAGCTAGGGTTAGGTTTGGGTTTGAGCTAGGGTTAGGGTTAGAGCTAGGGTTAGGGTTAGTGCTAGGGTTAGGGTTAGAGCTAGGGTTAGGGTTAGAGCTAGGGTTAGGGTTAGGGCTAGGGTTAGGGTTAGAGCTAGGGTTAGGGTTAGGCTTTGAGCTAGGGTTAGGGTTAGAGCTAGGGTTAGGGTTTGAGCTAGGGTTAGGGTTAGAGCTAGGGTTAGGGTTAGGGTTTGAGCTAGGGTTAGGGTTAGAGCTAGGGTTAGGGTTAGGGTTTGAGCTAGGGTTAGGGTTAGAGCTAGGGTTAGGGTTAGGGCTAGGGTTAGAGCTAGGGTTAGGGTTTGAGCTAGGGTTAGGGTTAGAGCTAGGGTTAGGGTTAGGGCTAGGGTTAGGGTTAGAGCTAGGGTTAGGGTTAGGGTTAGAGCTAGGGTTAGGGTTAGGGTTTGAGTTAGGGTTAGAGCTAGGGTTAGGGTTAGGGCTAGGGTTAGGGTTAGAGCTAGGGTTAGGGTTAGGGTTTGAGCTAGGGTTAGGGTTAGAGCTAGGGTTAGGGTTTGAGCTAGGGTTAGGGTTAGGGCTAGGGTTAGGGTTAGGGTTTGAGTTAGGGTTAGGGTTAGAGCTAGGGTTAGGGTTAGGGTTAGAGCTAGGGTCAGGCTTAGAGCTAGGGTTAGGGTTAGGGTTTGAGCTAGGGTTAGGGTTAGGGTTAGGGTTTGAGCTAGGGTTACGGTTAGAGCTAGGGTTAGGGTTAGAGCTAGGGTTAGGGTTAGGGTTTGAGCTAGGGTTAGGGTTAGAGCTAAGGTTAGGGTTAGAGCTAGGGTTAGGGTTAGGGTTTTAAGCTAGGGTTAGGGTTAGAGCTAGGGTTAGGGTTAGGGTTTGAGCTAGGGTTAGGGTTAGAGCTAGGGCTAGGGTTAGGGTTAGGGTTAGGGTTTGAGCTAGGGTTAGGGTTAGAGCTAGGGTTAGGGTTAGGGCTAGGGTTAGGGTTAGAGCTAGGGTTAGGGTTAGGGTTAGAGCTAGGGTTAGGGTTAGGGTTTGAGTTAGGGTTAGAGCTAGGGTTAGGGTTAGGGTTAGAGCTAGGGTTAGGGTTAGGGTTAGAGCTAGGGTTAGGGTTAGGGCTAGGGTTAGGGTTAGAGCTAGGGTTAGGGTTAGGGTTTGAGCTAGGGTTAGGGTTACAGCTAGGGTTAGGGTTAGGGTTAGGGCTAGGGTTAGGTTTAGGGTTAGAGCTAGGGTTAGGTTTAGTGTTAGAGCTAGGGTTAGTGCTAGGGTTAGGGTTAGAGCTAGGGTTAGGGTTAGGGTTTGAGTTAGGGTTAGAGCTAGGGTTAGGGTTAGGGTTAGAGCTAGGGTTAGGGTTAGGGTTAGAGCTAGGGTTAGGGTTAGGGCTAGGGTTAGGGTTAGGGTTAGAGCTAGGGTTAGGGTTAGGGTTAGAGCTAGGGTTAGGGTTAGGGCTAGGGTTAGGGTTAGAGCTAGGGTTAGGGTTAGGGCTAGGGTTAGGGTTAGAGCTAGGGTTAGGGTTAGGGTTAGAGCTAGGGTTAGGGTTAGGGTTTGAGCTAGGGTTAGAGCTAGGGTTAGGGTTAGGGTTAGAGCTAGGGTTAGGGTTAGGGTTAGGGTTTGAGCTAGGGTTACGGTTAGAGCTAGGGTTAGGGTTAGAGCTAGGGTTAGGGTTAGGGTTTGAGCTAGGGTTAGGGTTAGAGCTAAGGTTAGGGTTAGAGCTAGGGTTAGGGTTAGGGTTTTAAGCTAGGGTTAGGGTTAGAGCTAGGGTTAGGGTTAGGGTTTGAGCTAGGGTTAGGGTTAGAGCTAGGGCTAGGGTTAGGGTTAGGGTTAGGGTTTGAGCTAGGGTTAGGGTTAGAGCTAGGGTTAGGGTTAGGGCTAGGGTTAGGGTTAGAGCTAGGGTTAGGGTTAGGGTTAGAGCTAGGGTTAGGGTTAGGGTTTGAGTTAGGGTTAGAGCTAGGGTTAGGGTTAGGGCTAGGGTTAGGGTTAGAGCTAGGGTTAGGGTTAGGGTTAGAGCTAGGGTTAGGGTTAGGGCTAGGGTTAGGGTTAGAGCTAGGGTTAGGGTTAGGGTTTGAGCTAGGGTTAGGGTTACAGCTAGGGTTAGGGTTAGGGTTAGGGCTAGGGTTAGGTTTAGGGTTAGAGCTAGGGTTAGGTTTAGTGTTAGAGCTAGGGTTAGTGCTAGGGTTAGGGTTAGAGCTAGGGTTAGGGTTAGGGTTTGAGTTAGGGTTAGAGCTAGGGTTAGGGTTAGAGCTAGGGTTAGGGTTAGGGTTAGAGCTAGGGTTAGGGTTAGGGTTAGAGCTAGGGTTAGGGTTAGGGCTAGGGTTAGGGTTAGGGTTAGAGCTAGGGTTAGGGTTAGGGTTAGAGCTAGGGTTAGGGTTAGGGCTAGGGTTAGGGTTAGAGCTAGGGTTAGGGTTAGGGTTAGAGCTAGGGTTAGGGTTAGGGTTTGAGCTAGGGTTAGAGCTAGGGTTAGGGTTAGGGTTTTATGTAGGGTTAGGGTTAGAGTTAGGGTTAGGGTTAGGGCTAGGGTTAGGGTTAGGGTTAGAGCTAGGGTTAGGGTTAGGGTTAGGGTTAGGGTTTGAGCTAGGGTTAGGGTTAGAGCTAGGGTTAGGGTTAGGACTAGGGTTAGGGTTAGGGTTAGAGCTAGGGTTAGGGTTAGGGTTAGGGCTAGGGTTAGGGTTAGGGTTAGGGTTTGAGCTAGGGTTAGGGTTAGAGCTAGGGTTAGGGCTAGGGTTAGGGTTAGAGCTAGGGTTAGGGTTAGGGCTAGGGTTAGGGTTAGAGCTAGGGTTAGGGTTAGGGTTTGAGCTAGGGTTAGGGTTAGAGCTAGGGTTAGGGTTTGAGTTAGGGTTAGGGTTTGAGCTAGGGTTAGGGTTAGAGCTAGGGTTAGGGTTAGGGTTTGAGCTAGGGTTAGGGTTAGAGCTAGGGTTAGGGTTAGGGTTAGAGCTAGGGTTAGGGTTAGGGTTTGAGCTAGGGTTATGGTTAGAGCTAGGGTTAGGGTTAGGGTTAGGGCTAGGGTTAGGGTTAGAGCTAGGGTTAGGGTTAGGGTTTGAGCTAGGGTTAGGGTTAGAGCTAGGGTTAGGTTTGGGTTTGAGCTAGGGTTAGGGTTAGAGCTAGGGTTAGGGTTAGTGCTAGGGTTAGGGTTAGAGCTAGGGTTAGGGTTAGAGCTAGGGTTAGGGTTAGGGCTAGGGTTAGGGTTAGAGCTAGGGTTAGGGTTAGGCTTTGAGCTAGGGTTAGGGTTAGAGCTAGGGTTAGGGTTTGAGCTAGGGTTAGGGTTAGAGCTAGGGTTAGGGTTAGGGTTTGAGCTAGGGTTAGGGTTAGAGCTAGGGTTAGGGTTAGGGTTTGAGCTAGGGTTAGGGTTAGAGCTAGGGTTAGGGTTAGGGCTAGGGTTAGAGCTAGGGTTAGGGTTTGAGCTAGGGTTAGGGTTAGAGCTAGGGTTAGGGTTAGGGCTAGGGTTAGGGTTAGAGCTAGGGTTAGGGTTAGGGTTAGAGCTAGGGTTAGGGTTAGGGTTTGAGTTAGGGTTAGAGCTAGGGTTAGGGTTAGGGCTAGGGTTAGGGTTAGAGCTAGGGTTAGGGTTAGGGTTTGAGCTAGGGTTAGGGTTAGAGCTAGGGTTAGGGTTTGAGCTAGGGTTAGGGTTAGGGCTAGGGTTAGGGTTAGGGTTTGAGTTAGGGTTAGGGTTAGAGCTAGGGTTAGGGTTAGGGTTAGAGCTAGGGTCAGGCTTAGAGCTAGGGTTAGGGTTAGGGTTTGAGCTAGGGTTAGGGTTAGGGTTAGGGTTTGAGCTAGGGTTACGGTTAGAGCTAGGGTTAGGGTTAGAGCTAGGGTTAGGGTTAGGGTTTGAGCTAGGGTTAGGGTTAGAGCTAAGGTTAGGGTTAGAGCTAGGGTTAGGGTTAGGGTTTTAAGCTAGGGTTAGGGTTAGAGCTAGGGTTAGGGTTAGGGTTTGAGCTAGGGTTAGGGTTAGAGCTAGGGCTAGGGTTAGGGTTAGGGTTAGGGTTTGAGCTAGGGTTAGGGTTAGAGCTAGGGTTAGGGTTAGGGCTAGGGTTAGGGTTAGAGCTAGGGTTAGGGTTAGGGTTAGAGCTAGGGTTAGGGTTAGGGTTTGAGTTAGGGTTAGAGCTAGGGTTAGGGTTAGGGCTAGGGTTAGGGTTAGAGCTAGGGTTAGGGTTAGGGTTAGAGCTAGGGTTAGGGTTAGGGCTAGGGTTAGGGTTAGAGCTAGGGTTAGGGTTAGGGTTTGAGCTAGGGTTAGGGTTACAGCTAGGGTTAGGGTTAGGGTTAGGGCTAGGGTTAGGTTTAGGGTTAGAGCTAGGGTTAGGTTTAGTGTTAGAGCTAGGGTTAGTGCTAGGGTTAGGGTTAGAGCTAGGGTTAGGGTTAGGGTTTGAGTTAGGGTTAGAGCTAGGGTTAGGGTTAGAGCTAGGGTTAGGGTTAGGGTTAGAGCTAGGGTTAGGGTTAGGGTTAGAGCTAGGGTTAGGGTTAGGGCTAGGGTTAGGGTTAGGGTTAGAGCTAGGGTTAGGGTTAGGGTTAGAGCTAGGGTTAGGGTTAGGGCTAGGGTTAGGGTTAGAGCTAGGGTTAGGGTTAGGGCTAGGGTTAGGGTTAGAGCTAGGGTTAGGGTTAGGGTTAGAGCTAGGGTTAGGGTTAGGGTTTGAGCTAGGGTTAGAGCTAGGGTTAGGGTTAGGGTTAGAGCTAGGGTTAGGGCTAGGGTTAGGGTTAGAGCTAGGGTTAGGGTTAGGGTTTGAGCTAGGGTTAGGGTTAGAGCTAGGGTTAGGGTTTGAGCTAGGGTTAGGGTTAGAGCTAGGGTTAGGATTAGAGTTAGGGTTAGGGTTAGGGCTAGGGTTAGGGTTAGAGCTAGGGTTAGGGTTAGGGTTTGAGCTAGGGTTAGGGTTAGAGCTAGGGTTAGGGTTTGAGTTAGGGTTAGGGTTTGAGCTAGGGTTAGGGTTAGAGCTAGGGTTAGGGTTAGGGTTTGAGCTAGGGTTAGGGTTAGAGCTAGGGTTAGGGTTAGGGTTAGAGCTAGGGTTAGGGTTAGGGTTTGAGCTAGGGTTATGGTTAGAGCTAGGGTTAGGGTTAGGGTTAGGGCTAGGGTTAGGGTTAGAGCTAGGGTTAGGGTTAGGGTTTGAGCTAGGGTTAGGGTTAGAGCTAGGGTTAGGTTTGGGTTTGAGCTAGGGTTAGGGTTAGAGCTAGGGTTAGGGTTAGTGCTAGGGTTAGGGTTAGAGCTAGGGTTAGGGTTAGAGCTAGGGTTAGGGTTAGGGCTAGGGTTAGGGTTAGAGCTAGGGTTAGGGTTAGGCTTTGAGCTAGGGTTAGGGTTAGAGCTAGGGTTAGGGTTTGAGCTAGGGTTAGGGTTAGAGCTAGGGTTAGGGTTAGGGTTTGAGCTAGGGTTAGGGTTAGAGCTAGGGTTAGGGTTAGGGTTTGAGCTAGGGTTAGGGTTAGAGCTAGGGTTAGGGTTAGGGCTAGGGTTAGAGCTAGGGTTAGGGTTTGAGCTAGGGTTAGGGTTAGAGCTAGGGTTAGGGTTAGGGCTAGGGTTAGGGTTAGAGCTAGGGTTAGGGTTAGGGTTAGAGCTAGGGTTAGGGTTAGGGTTTGAGTTAGGGTTAGAGCTAGGGTTAGGGTTAGGGCTAGGGTTAGGGTTAGAGCTAGGGTTAGGGTTAGGGTTTGAGCTAGGGTTAGGGTTAGAGCTAGGGTTAGGGTTTGAGCTAGGGTTAGGGTTAGGGCTAGGGTTAGGGTTAGGGTTTGAGTTAGGGTTAGGGTTAGAGCTAGGGTTAGGGTTAGGGCTAGGGTTAGGGTTAGAGCTAGGGTTAGGGTTAGGGTTAGAGCTAGGGTTAGGGTTAGGGTTTGAGTTAGGGTTAGAGCTAGGGTTAGGGTTAGGGCTAGGGTTAGGGTTAGAGCTAGGGTTAGGGTTAGGGTTAGAGCTAGGGTTAGGGTTAGGGCTAGGGTTAGGGTTAGAGCTAGGGTTAGGGTTAGGGTTTGAGCTAGGGTTAGGGTTACAGCTAGGGTTAGGGTTAGGGTTAGGGCTAGGGTTAGGTTTAGGGTTAGAGCTAGGGTTAGGTTTAGTGTTAGAGCTAGGGTTAGTGCTAGGGTTAGGGTTAGAGCTAGGGTTAGGGTTAGGGTTTGAGTTAGGGTTAGAGCTAGGGTTAGGGTTAGAGCTAGGGTTAGGGTTAGGGTTAGAGCTAGGGTTAGGGTTAGGGTTAGAGCTAGGGTTAGGGTTAGGGCTAGGGTTAGGGTTAGGGTTAGAGCTAGGGTTAGGGTTAGGGTTAGAGCTAGGGTTAGGGTTAGGGCTAGGGTTAGGGTTAGAGCTAGGGTTAGGGTTAGGGTTAGAGCTAGGGTTAGGGTTAGGGTTTGAGCTAGGGTTAGAGCTAGGGTTAGGGTTAGGGTTTTATGTAGGGTTAGGGTTAGAGTTAGGGTTAGGGTTAGGGCTAGGGTTAGGGTTAGGGTTAGAGCTAGGGTTAGGGTTAGGGTTAGGGTTAGGGTTTGAGCTAGGGTTAGGGTTAGAGCTAGGGTTAGGGTTAGGACTAGGGTTAGGGTTAGGGTTAGAGCTAGGGTTAGGGTTAGGGTTAGGGCTAGGGTTAGGGTTAGGGTTAGGGTTTGAGCTAGGGTTAGGGTTAGAGCTAGGGTTAGGGCTAGGGTTAGGGTTAGAGCTAGGGTTAGGGTTAGGGTTAGAGCTAGGGTTAGGGTTAGGGTTTGAGTTAGGGTTAGAGCTAGGGTTAGGGTTAGGGTTAGAGCTAGGGTTAGGGTTAGGGTTTGAGCTAGGGTTAGGGTTAGGGCTAAGGTTAGGGTTAGAGCTAGGGTTAGGGTTAGGGTTAGAGCTAGGGTAAGGCTTAGAGCTAGGGTTAGGGTTAGGGTTTGAGCTAGGGTTAGGGTTAGGGTTAGGGTTTGAGCTAGGGTTAGGGTTAGAGCTAGGGTTAGGGTTAGAGCTAGGGTTAGGGTTAGGGTTTGAGCTAGGGTTAGGGTTAGAGCTAGGGTTAGGGTTAGAGCTAGGGTTAGGGTTAGGGTTTGAGTTAGGGTTAGGGTTAGAGCTAGGGTTAGGGTTAGGGTTTGAGCTAGGGTTAGGGTTAGAGCTAGGGTTAGGGTTAGGGTTAGAGCTAGGGTCAGGCTTAGAGCTAGGGTTAGAGTTAGGGTTTGAGCTAGGGTTAGGGTTAGGGTTAGGGTTTGAGCTAGGGTTAGGGTTAGAGCTAGGGTTAGGGTTAGAGCTAGGGTTAGGGTTAGGGTTTGAGCTAGGGTTAGGGTTAGAGATAGGGTTAGGGTTAGGGTTTGAGCTAGGGTTAGGGTTAGAGCTAGGGTTAGGGTTAGGGCTAGGGTTAGGGTTAGGGTTAGAGCTAGGGTTAGGGTTAGGGTTAGGTTTAGGGTTTGAGCTAGGGTTAGGGTTAGGGTTTGAGCTAGGGTTAGGGTTAGAGCTAGGGTTAGGGTTAGGGTTTGAGCTAGGGTTAGGGTTAGAGCTAGGGTTAGGGTTAGGGCTAGGGTTAGGGTTAGAGCTAGGGTTAGGGTTAGGGTTAGAGCTAGGGTTAGGGTTAGGGTTTGAGTTAGGGTTAGAGCTAGGGTTAGGGTTAGGGTTAGAGCTAGGGTTAGGGTTAGGGTTAGAGCTAGGGTTAGGGTTAGGGTTAGAGCTAGGGTTAGGGTTAGGGCTAGGGTTAGGGTTAGAGCTAGGGTTAGGGTTCGGGTTAGAGCTAGGGTTAGGGTTAGGGCTAGGGTTAGGGTTAGAGCTAGGGTTAGGGTTAGGGTTTGAGCTAGGGTTAGGGTTACAGCTAGGGTTAGGGTTAGGGTTAGGGCTAGGGTTAGGGTTAGGGTTAGAACTAGGGTTAGGGTTAGGGTTAGAGCTAGGGTTAGTGCTAGGGTTAGGGTTAGAGCTAGGGTTAGGGTTAGGGTTTGAGTTAGGGTTAGAGCTAGGGTTAGGGTTAGAGCTAGGGTTAGGGTTAGGGTTAGAGCTAGGGTTAGGGTTAGGGTTTGAGCTAGGGTTAGGGTTAGAGTTAGGGTTAGGGCTAGGGTTAGGGTTAGAGCTAGGGTTAGGGTTAGGGTTAGAGCTAGGGTTAGGGTTAGGGTTTGAGTTAGGGTTAGAGCTAGGGTTAGGGTTAGGGTTAGAGCTAGGGTTAGGGTTAGGGTTAGAGCTAGGGTTAGGGTTAGGGTTAGAGCTAGGGTTAGGGTTAGGGCTAGGGTTAGGGTTAGAGCTAGGGTTAGGATTAGGGTTAGAGCTAGGGTTAGGGTTAGGGTCTGAGCTAGGGTTAGGGTTAGAGCTAGGGTTAGGGTTAGGGTTAGAGCTAGGGTCAGGCTTAGAGCTAGGGTTAGGGTTAGGGTTTGAGCTAGGGTTAGGGTTAGGGTTAGGGTTTGAGCTAGGGTTAGGGTTAGAGCTAGGGTTATGGTTAGAGCTAGGGTTAGGGTTAGGGTTAGGGCTAGGGTTAGGGTTAGAGCTAGGGTTAGGGTTAGGGTTTGAGCTAGGGTTAGGGTTAGAGCTAGGGTTAGGTTTGGGTTTGAGCTAGGGTTAGGGTTAGAGCTAGGGTTAGGGTTAGTGCTAGGGTTAGGGTTAGAGCTAGGGTTAGGGTTAGAGCTAGGGTTAGGGTTAGGGCTAGGGTTAGGGTTAGAGCTAGGGTTAGGGTTAGGCTTTGAGCTAGGGTTAGGGTTAGAGCTAGGGTTAGGGTTTGAGCTAGGGTTAGGGTTAGAGCTAGGGTTAGGGTTAGGGTTTGAGCTAGGGTTAGGGTTAGAGCTAGGGTTAGGGTTAGGGTTTGAGCTAGGGTTAGGGTTAGAGCTAGGGTTAGGGTTAGGGCTAGGGTTAGAGCTAGGGTTAGGGTTTGAGCTAGGGTTAGGGTTAGAGCTAGGGTTAGGGTTAGGGCTAGGGTTAGGGTTAGAGCTAGGGTTAGGGTTAGGGTTAGAGCTAGGGTTAGGGTTAGGGTTTGAGTTAGGGTTAGAGCTAGGGTTAGGGTTAGGGCTAGGGTTAGGGTTAGAGCTAGGGTTAGGGTTAGGGTTTGAGCTAGGGTTAGGGTTAGAGCTAGGGTTAGGGTTTGAGCTAGGGTTAGGGTTAGGGCTAGGGTTAGGGTTAGGGTTTGAGTTAGGGTTAGGGTTAGAGCTAGGGTTAGGGTTAGGGTTAGAGCTAGGGTCAGGCTTAGAGCTAGGGTTAGGGTTAGGGTTTGAGCTAGGGTTAGGGTTAGGGTTAGGGTTTGAGCTAGGGTTACGGTTAGAGCTAGGGTTAGGGTTAGAGCTAGGGTTAGGGTTAGGGTTTGAGCTAGGGTTAGGGTTAGAGCTAAGGTTAGGGTTAGAGCTAGGGTTAGGGTTAGGGTTTTAAGCTAGGGTTAGGGTTAGAGCTAGGGTTAGGGTTAGGGTTTGAGCTAGGGTTAGGGTTAGAGCTAGGGCTAGGGTTAGGGTTAGGGTTAGGGTTTGAGCTAGGGTTAGGGTTAGAGCTAGGGTTAGGGTTAGGGCTAGGGTTAGGGTTAGAGCTAGGGTTAGGGTTAGGGTTAGAGCTAGGGTTAGGGTTAGGGTTTGAGTTAGGGTTAGAGCTAGGGTTAGGGTTAGGGCTAGGGTTAGGGTTAGAGCTAGGGTTAGGGTTAGGGTTAGAGCTAGGGTTAGGGTTAGGGCTAGGGTTAGGGTTAGAGCTAGGGTTAGGGTTAGGGTTTGAGCTAGGGTTAGGGTTACAGCTAGGGTTAGGGTTAGGGTTAGGGCTAGGGTTAGGTTTAGGGTTAGAGCTAGGGTTAGGTTTAGTGTTAGAGCTAGGGTTAGTGCTAGGGTTAGGGTTAGAGCTAGGGTTAGGGTTAGGGTTTGAGTTAGGGTTAGAGCTAGGGTTAGGGTTAGAGCTAGGGTTAGGGTTAGGGTTAGAGCTAGGGTTAGGGTTAGGGTTAGAGCTAGGGTTAGGGTTAGGGCTAGGGTTAGGGTTAGGGTTAGAGCTAGGGTTAGGGTTAGGGTTAGAGCTAGGGTTAGGGTTAGGGCTAGGGTTAGGGTTAGAGCTAGGGTTAGGGTTAGGGTTAGAGCTAGGGTTAGGGTTAGGGTTTGAGCTAGGGTTAGAGCTAGGGTTAGGGTTAGGGTTTTAGGTAGGGTTAGGGTTAGAGTTAGGGTTAGGGTTAGGGCTAGGGTTAGGGTTAGGGTTAGAGCTAGGGTTAGGGTTAGGGTTAGGGTTAGGGTTTGAGCTAGGGTTAGGGTTAGAGCTAGGGTTAGGGTTAGGACTAGGGTTAGGGTTAGGGTTAGAGCTAGGGTTAGGGTTAGGGTTAGGGCTAGGGTTAGGGTTAGGGTTAGGGTTTGAGCTAGGGTTAGGGTTAGAGCTAGGGTTAGGGCTAGGGTTAGGGTTAGAGCTAGGGTTAGGGTTAGGGTTAGAGCTAGGGTTAGGGTTAGGGTTTGAGTTAGGGTTAGAGCTAGGGTTAGGGTTAGGGTTAGAGCTAGGGTTAGGGTTAGGGTTAGAGCTAGGGTTAGGGTTAGGGTTTGAGCTAGGGTTAGGGTTAGGGCTAAGGTTAGGGTTAGAGCTAGGGTTAGGGTTAGGGTTAGAGCTAGGGTCAGGCTTAGAGCTAGGGTTAGGGTTAGGGTTTGAGCTAGGGTTAGGGTTAGGGTTAGGGTTTGAGCTAGGGTTAGGGTTAGAGCTAGGGTTAGGGTTAGAGCTAGGGTTAGGGTTAGGGTTTGAGCTAGGGTTAGGGTTAGAGCTAGGGTTAGGGTTAGAGCTAGGGTTAGGGTTAGGGTTTGAGTTAGGGTTAGGGTTAGAGCTAGGGTTAGGGTTAGGGTTTGAGCTAGGGTTAGGGTTAGAGCTAGGGTTAGGGTTAGGGTTAGAGCTAGGGTCAGGCTTAGAGCTAGGGTTAGAGTTAGGGTTTGAGCTAGGGTTAGGGTTAGGGTTAGGGTTTGAGCTAGGGTTAGGGTTAGAGCTAGGGTTAGGGTTAGAGCTAGGGTTAGGGTTAGGGTTTGAGCTAGGGTTAGGGTTAGAGATAGGGTTAGGGTTAGGGTTTGAGCTAGGGTTAGGGTTAGAGCTAGGGTTAGGGTTAGGGCTAGGGTTAGGGTTAGGGTTAGAGCTAGGGTTAGGGTTAGGGTTAGGTTTAGGGTTTGAGCTAGGGTTAGGGTTAGGGTTTGAGCTAGGGTTAGGGTTAGAGCTAGGGTTAGGGTTAGGGTTTGAGCTAGGGTTAGGGTTAGAGCTAGGGTTAGGGTTAGGGCTAGGGTTAGGGTTAGAGCTAGGGTTAGGGTTAGGGTTAGAGCTAGGGTTAGGGTTAGGGTTTGAGTTAGGGTTAGAGCTAGGGTTAGGGTTAGGGTTAGAGCTAGGGTTAGGGTTAGGGTTAGAGCTAGGGTTAGGGTTAGGGTTAGAGCTAGGGTTAGGGTTAGGGCTAGGGTTAGGGTTAGAGCTAGGGTTAGGGTTCGGGTTAGAGCTAGGGTTAGGGTTAGGGCTAGGGTTAGGGTTAGAGCTAGGGTTAGGGTTAGGGTTTGAGCTAGGGTTAGGGTTACAGCTAGGGTTAGGGTTAGGGTTAGGGCTAGGGTTAGGGTTAGGGTTAGAACTAGGGTTAGGGTTAGGGTTAGAGCTAGGGTTAGTGCTAGGGTTAGGGTTAGAGCTAGGGTTAGGGTTAGGGTTTGAGTTAGGGTTAGAGCTAGGGTTAGGGTTAGAGCTAGGGTTAGGGTTAGGGTTAGAGCTAGGGTTAGGGTTAGGGTTTGAGCTAGGGTTAGGGTTAGAGCTAGGGTTAGGGTTAGGGCTAGGGTTAGGGTTAGAGCTAGGGTTAGGGTTAGGGTTAGAGCTAGCGTTAGGGTTAGGGTTTGAGTTAGGGTTAGAGCTAGGGTTAGGGTTAGGGTTAGAGCTAGGGTTAGGGTTAGGGTTAGAGCTAGGGTTAGGGTTAGGGTTAGAGCTAGGGTTAGGGTTAGGGCTAGGGTTAGGGTTAGAGCTAGGGTTAGGATTAGGGTTAGAGCTAGGGTTAGGGTTAGGGTCTGAGCTAGGGTTAGGGTTAGAGCTAGGGTTAGGGTTAGGGTTAGAGCTAGGGTCAGGCTTAGAGCTAGGGTTAGGGTTAGGGTTTGAGCTAGGGTTAGGGTTAGGGTTAGGGTTTGAGCTAGGGTTAGGGTTAGAGCTAGGGTTATGGTTAGAGCTAGGGTTAGGGTTAGGGTTAGGGCTAGGGTTAGGGTTAGAGCTAGGGTTAGGGTTAGGGTTTGAGCTAGGGTTAGGGTTAGAGCTAGGGTTAGGTTTGGGTTTGAGCTAGGGTTAGGGTTAGAGCTAGGGTTAGGGTTAGTGCTAGGGTTAGGGTTAGAGCTAGGGTTAGGGTTAGAGCTAGGGTTAGGGTTAGGGCTAGGGTTAGGGTTAGAGCTAGGGTTAGGGTTAGGCTTTGAGCTAGGGTTAGGGTTAGAGCTAGGGTTAGGGTTTGAGCTAGGGTTAGGGTTAGAGCTAGGGTTAGGGTTAGGGTTTGAGCTAGGGTTAGGGTTAGAGCTAGGGTTAGGGTTAGGGTTTGAGCTAGGGTTAGGGTTAGAGCTAGGGTTAGGGTTAGGGCTAGGGTTAGAGCTAGGGTTAGGGTTTGAGCTAGGGTTAGGGTTAGAGCTAGGGTTAGGGTTAGGGCTAGGGTTAGGGTTAGAGCTAGGGTTAGGGTTAGGGTTAGAGCTAGGGTTAGGGTTAGGGTTTGAGTTAGGGTTAGAGCTAGGGTTAGGGTTAGGGCTAGGGTTAGGGTTAGAGCTAGGGTTAGGGTTAGGGTTTGAGCTAGGGTTAGGGTTAGAGCTAGGGTTAGGGTTTGAGCTAGGGTTAGGGTTAGGGCTAGGGTTAGGGTTAGGGTTTGAGTTAGGGTTAGGGTTAGAGCTAGGGTTAGGGTTAGGGTTAGAGCTAGGGTCAGGCTTAGAGCTAGGGTTAGGGTTAGGGTTTGAGCTAGGGTTAGGGTTAGGGTTAGGGTTTGAGCTAGGGTTACGGTTAGAGCTAGGGTTAGGGTTAGAGCTAGGGTTAGGGTTAGGGTTTGAGCTAGGGTTAGGGTTAGAGCTAAGGTTAGGGTTAGAGCTAGGGTTAGGGTTAGGGTTTTAAGCTAGGGTTAGGGTTAGAGCTAGGGTTAGGGTTAGGGTTTGAGCTAGGGTTAGGGTTAGAGCTAGGGCTAGGGTTAGGGTTAGGGTTAGGGTTTGAGCTAGGGTTAGGGTTAGAGCTAGGGTTAGGGTTAGGGCTAGGGTTAGGGTTAGAGCTAGGGTTAGGGTTAGGGTTAGAGCTAGGGTTAGGGTTAGGGTTTGAGTTAGGGTTAGAGCTAGGGTTAGGGTTAGGGCTAGGGTTAGGGTTAGAGCTAGGGTTAGGGTTAGGGTTAGAGCTAGGGTTAGGGTTAGGGCTAGGGTTAGGGTTAGAGCTAGGGTTAGGGTTAGGGTTTGAGCTAGGGTTAGGGTTACAGCTAGGGTTAGGGTTAGGGTTAGGGCTAGGGTTAGGTTTAGGGTTAGAGCTAGGGTTAGGTTTAGTGTTAGAGCTAGGGTTAGTGCTAGGGTTAGGGTTAGAGCTAGGGTTAGGGTTAGGGTTTGAGTTAGGGTTAGAGCTAGGGTTAGGGTTAGAGCTAGGGTTAGGGTTAGGGTTAGAGCTAGGGTTAGGGTTAGGGCTAGGGTTAGGGTTAGGGTTAGAGCTAGGGTTAGGGTTAGGGTTAGAGCTAGGGTTAGGGTTAGGGCTAGGGTTAGGGTTAGAGCTAGGGTTAGGGTTAGGGTTAGAGCTAGGGTTAGGGTTAGGGTTTGAGCTAGGGTTAGAGCTAGGGTTAGGGTTAGGGTTTTAGGTAGGGTTAGGGTTAGAGTTAGGGTTAGGGTTAGGGCTAGGGTTAGGGTTAGGGTTAGAGCTAGGGTTAGGGTTAGGGTTAGGGTTAGGGTTTGAGCTAGGGTTAGGGTTAGAGCTAGGGTTAGGGTTAGGACTAGGGTTAGGGTTAGGGTTAGAGCTAGGGTTAGGGTTAGGGTTAGGGCTAGGGTTAGGGTTAGGGTTAGGGTTTGAGCTAGGGTTAGGGTTAGAGCTAGGGTTAGGGCTAGGGTTAGGGTTAGAGCTAGGGTTAGGGTTAGGGTTAGAGCTAGGGTTAGGGTTAGGGTTTGAGTTAGGGTTAGAGCTAGGGTTAGGGTTAGGGTTAGAGCTAGGGTTAGGGTTAGGGTTAGAGCTAGGGTTAGGGTTAGGGTTTGAGCTAGGGTTAGGGTTAGGGCTAAGGTTAGGGTTAGAGCTAGGGTTAGGGTTAGGGTTAGAGCTAGGGTCAGGCTTAGAGCTAGGGTTAGGGTTAGGGTTTGAGCTAGGGTTAGGGTTAGGGTTAGGGTTTGAGCTAGGGTTAGGGTTAGAGCTAGGGTTAGGGTTAGAGCTAGGGTTAGGGTTAGGGTTTGAGCTAGGGTTAGGGTTAGAGCTAGGGTTAGGGTTAGAGCTAGGGTTAGGGTTAGGGTTTGAGTTAGGGTTAGGGTTAGAGCTAGGGTTAGGGTTAGGGTTTGAGCTAGGGTTAGGGTTAGAGCTAGGGTTAGGGTTAGGGTTAGAGCTAGGGTCAGGCTTAGAGCTAGGGTTAGAGTTAGGGTTTGAGCTAGGGTTAGGGTTAGGGTTAGGGTTTGAGCTAGGGTTAGGGTTAGAGCTAGGGTTAGGGTTAGAGCTAGGGTTAGGGTTAGGGTTTGAGCTAGGGTTAGGGTTAGAGATAGGGTTAGGGTTAGGGTTTGAGCTAGGGTTAGGGTTAGAGCTAGGGTTAGGGTTAGGGCTAGGGTTAGGGTTAGGGTTAGAGCTAGGGTTAGGGTTAGGGTTAGGTTTAGGGTTTGAGCTAGGGTTAGGGTTAGGGTTTGAGCTAGGGTTAGGGTTAGAGCTAGGGTTAGGGTTAGGGTTTGAGCTAGGGTTAGGGTTAGAGCTAGGGTTAGGGTTAGGGCTAGGGTTAGGGTTAGAGCTAGGGTTAGGGTTAGGGTTAGAGCTAGGGTTAGGGTTAGGGTTTGAGTTAGGGTTAGAGCTAGGGTTAGGGTTAGGGTTAGAGCTAGGGTTAGGGTTAGGGTTAGAGCTAGGGTTAGGGTTAGGGTTAGAGCTAGGGTTAGGGTTAGGGCTAGGGTTAGGGTTAGAGCTAGGGTTAGGGTTCGGGTTAGAGCTAGGGTTAGGGTTAGGGCTAGGGTTAGGGTTAGAGCTAGGGTTAGGGTTAGGGTTTGAGCTAGGGTTAGGGTTACAGCTAGGGTTAGGGTTAGGGTTAGGGCTAGGGTTAGGGTTAGGGTTAGAACTAGGGTTAGGGTTAGGGTTAGAGCTAGGGTTAGTGCTAGGGTTAGGGTTAGAGCTAGGGTTAGGGTTAGGGTTTGAGTTAGGGTTAGAGCTAGGGTTAGGGTTAGAGCTAGGGTTAGGGTTAGGGTTAGAGCTAGGGTTAGGGTTAGGGTTTGAGCTAGGGTTAGGGTTAGAGCTAGGGTTAGGGTTAGGGCTAGGGTTAGGGTTAGAGCTAGGGTTAGGGTTAGGGTTAGAGCTAGGGTTAGGGTTAGGGTTTGAGTTAGGGTTAGAGCTAGGGTTAGGGTTAGGGTTAGAGCTAGGGTTAGGGTTAGGGTTAGAGCTAGGGTTAGGGTTAGGGTTAGAGCTAGGGTTAGGGTTAGGGCTAGGGTTAGGGTTAGAGCTAGGGTTAGGATTAGGGTTAGAGCTAGGGTTAGGGTTAGGGTCTGAGCTAGGGTTAGGGTTAGAGCTAGGGTTAGGGTTAGGGTTAGAGCTAGGGTCAGGCTTAGAGCTAGGGTTAGGGTTAGGGTTTGAGCTAGGGTTAGGGTTAGGGTTAGGGTTTGAGCTAGGGTTAGGGTTAGAGCTAGGGTTAGGGTTAGAGCTAGGGTTAGGGTTAGGGTTTGAGCTAGGGTTAGGGTTAGAGCTAGGGTTAGGGTTAGGGTTTGAGCTAGGGTTAGGGTTAGAGCTAGGGTTAGGGTTAGGGCTAGGGTTAGGGTTAGAGCTAGGGTTAGGGTTAGGGTTAGAGCTAGGGTCAGGCTTAGAGCTAGGGTTAGGGTTAGGGTTTGAGCTAGGGTTAGGGTTAGGGTTAGGGTTTGAGCTAGGGTTAGGGTTAGAGCTAGGGTTAGGGTTAGAGCTAGGGTTAGTGTTAGGGTTTGAGCTAGGGTTAGGGTTAGAGCTAGGGTTAGGGTTAGGGTTTTAGCTAGGGTTAGGGTTAGAGTTAGGGTTAGGGTTAGGGCTAGGGTTAGGGTTAGAGCTAGGGTTAGGGTTCGGGTTAGAGCTAGGGTTAGGGTTAGGGCTAGGGTTAGGGTTAGAGCTAGGGTTAGGGTTAGGGTTTGAGCTAGGGTTAGGGTTACAGCTAGGGTTAGGGTTAGGGTTAGGGCTAGGGTTAGGGTTAGGGTTAGAACTAGGGTTAGGGTTAGGGTTAGAGCTAGGGTTAGTGCTAGGGTTAGGGTTAGAGCTAGGGTTAGGGTTAGGGTTTGAGTTAGGGTTAGAGCTAGGGTTAGGGTTAGAGCTAGGGTTAGGGTTAGGGTTAGAGCTAGGGTTAGGGTTAGGGTTTGAGCTAGGGTTAGGGTTAGAGCTAGGGTTAGGGTTAGGGCTAGGGTTAGGGTTAGAGCTAGGGTTAGGGTTAGGGTTAGAGCTAGGGTTAGGGTTAGGGTTTGAGTTAGGGTTAGAGCTAGGGTTAGGGTTAGGGTTAGAGCTAGGGTTAGGGTTAGGGTTAGAGCTAGGGTTAGGGTTAGGGTTAGAGCTAGGGTTAGGGTTAGGGCTAGGGTTAGGGTTAGAGCTAGGGTTAGGATTAGGGTTAGAGCTAGGGTTAGGGTTAGGGTCTGAGCTAGGGTTAGGGTTAGAGCTAGGGTTAGGGTTAGGGTTAGAGCTAGGGTCAGGCTTAGAGCTAGGGTTAGGGTTAGGGTTTGAGCTAGGGTTAGGGTTAGGGTTAGGGTTTGAGCTAGGGTTAGGGTTAGAGCTAGGGTTAGGGTTAGAGCTAGGGTTAGGGTTAGGGTTTGAGCTAGGGTTAGGGTTAGAGCTAGGGTTAGGGTTAGGGTTTGAGCTAGGGTTAGGGTTAGAGCTAGGGTTAGGGTTAGGGCTAGGGTTAGGGTTAGAGCTAGGGTTAGGGTTAGGGTTAGAGCTAGGGTCAGGCTTAGAGCTAGGGTTAGGGTTAGGGTTTGAGCTAGGGTTAGGGTTAGGGTTAGGGTTTGAGCTAGGGTTAGGGTTAGAGCTAGGGTTAGGGTTAGAGCTAGGGTTAGTGTTAGGGTTTGAGCTAGGGTTAGGGTTAGAGCTAGGGTTAGGGTTAGGGTTTTAGCTAGGGTTAGGGTTAGAGTTAGGGTTAGGGTTAGGGCTAGGGTTAGGGTTAGGGTTAGAGCTAGGGTTAGGGTTAGGGTTAGGGTTTGAGCTAGGGTTAGGGTTAGAGCTAGGGTTAGGGTTAGGACTAGGGTTAGGGTTAGGGTTAGAGCTAGGGTTAGGGTTAGGGTTAGGGCTAGGGTTAGGGTTAGGGTTAGGGTTTGAGCTAGGGTTAGGGTTAGAGCTAGGGTTAGGGTTAGGGCTAGGGTTAGGGTTAGAGCTAGGGTTAGGGTTAGGGTTAGAGCTAGGGTTAGGGTTAGGGTTTGAGTTAGGGTTAGAGCTAGGGTTAGGGTTAGGGTTAGAGCTAGGGTTAGGGTTAGGGTTAGAGCTAGGGTTAGAGTTAGGGTTTGAGCTAGGGTTAGGGTTAGGGCTAGGGTTAGGGTTAGAGCTAGGGTTAGGGTTAGGGTTAGAGCTAGGGTTAGGGTTAGGGTTTGAGCTAGGGTTAGAGCTAGGGTTAGGGTTAGGGTTAGAGCTAGGGTTAGGGTTAGGGCTAGGGTTAGGGTTAGGGTTTGAGCTAGGGTTAGGGTTAGAGCTAGGGTTAGGGTTAGGGTTTGAGCTAGGGTTAGGGTTAGAGCTAGGGTTAGGGTTAGGGTTAGAGCTAGGGTCAGGCTTAGAGCTAGGGTTAGGGTAAGGTTTTGAGCTAGGGTTAAGGTTAGGGTTAGGGTTAGGGTTTGAGCTAGGGTTAGGGTTAGAGCTAGGGTTAGGGTTAGAGCTAGGGTTAGGGTTAGGGTTTGAGCTAGGGTTAGGGTTAGGGTTTGAGCTAGGGTTAGGGTTAGAGCTAGGGTTAGGGTTAGGGCTAGGGTTAGGGTTAGGGTTAGGACTAGGGTTAGGGTTAGGGTTAGAGCTAGGGTTAGGGTTAGGGTTAGGGCTAGGGTTAGGGTTAGGGTTAGGGTTTGAGCTAGGGTTAGGGTTAGAGCTAGGGTTAGGGTTAGGGCTAGGGTTAGGGTTAGAGCTAGGGTTAGGGTTAGGGTTAGAGCTAGGGTTAGGGTTAGGGTTAGGGTTTGAGCTAGGGTTAGGGTTAGAGCTAGGGTTAGGGTTACGGTTAGAGCTAGGGTCAGGCTTAGAGCTAGGGTTAGGGTGAGGGTTTGAGCTAGGGTTAGGGTTAGGGTTAGGGTTTGAGCTAGGGTTAGGGTTAGAGCTAGGGTTAGGGTTAGAGCTAGGGTTAGGGTTAGGGTTTGAGCTAGGGTTAGGGTTAGAGCTAGGGTTAGGGTTAGAGCTAGGGTTAGGGTTAGGGTTTGAGTTAGGGTTAGGGTTAGAGCTAGGGTTAGGGTTAGGGTTTGAGCTAGGGTTAGGGTTAGAGCTAGGGTTAGGGTTAGAGCTAGGGTTAGGGTTAGGGTTTGAGCTAGGGTTAGGGTTAGAGCTAGGGTTAGGGTTAGAGCTAGGGTTAGGGTTAGGGTTTGAGCTAGGGTTAGGGTTAGAGATAGGGTTAGGGTTAGGGTTTGAGCTAGGGTTAGGGTTAGAGCTAGGGTTAGGGTTAGGGCTAGGGTTAGGGTTAGGGTTAGAGCTAGGGTTAGGGTTAGGGTTAGGTTTAGGGTTTGAGCTAGGGTTAGGGTTAGGGTTTGAGCTAGGGTTAGGGTTAGAGCTAGGGTTAGGGTTAGGGTTTGAGCTAGGGTTAGGGTTAGAGCTAGGGTTAGGGTTAGGGCTAGGGTTAGGGTTAGAGCTAGGGTTAGGGTTAGGGTTAGAGCTAGGGTTAGGGTTAGGGTTTGAGTTAGGGTTAGAGCTAGGGTTAGGGTTAGGGTTAGAGCTAGGGTTAGGGTTAGGGTTAGAGCTAGGGTTAGGGTTAGGGTTAGAGCTAGGGTTAGGGTTAGGGCTAGGGTTAGGGTTAGAGCTAGGGTTAGGGTTCGGGTTAGAGCTAGGGTTAGGGTTAGGGCTAGGGTTAGGGTTAGAGCTAGGGTTAGGGTTAGGGTTTGAGCTAGGGTTAGGGTTACAGCTAGGGTTAGGGTTAGGGTTAGGGCTAGGGTTAGGGTTAGGGTTAGAACTAGGGTTAGGGTTAGGGTTAGAGCTAGGGTTAGTGCTAGGGTTAGGGTTAGAGCTAGGGTTAGGGTTAGGGTTTGAGTTAGGGTTAGAGCTAGGGTTAGGGTTAGAGCTAGGGTTAGGGTTAGGGTTAGAGCTAGGGTTAGGGTTAGGGTTTGAGCTAGGGTTAGGGTTAGAGCTAGGGTTAGGGTTAGGGCTAGGGTTAGGGTTAGAGCTAGGGTTAGGGTTAGGGTTAGAGCTAGGGTTAGGGTTAGGGTTTGAGTTAGGGTTAGAGCTAGGGTTAGGGTTAGGGTTAGAGCTAGGGTTAGGGTTAGGGTTAGAGCTAGGGTTAGGGTTAGGGTTAGAGCTAGGGTTAGGGTTAGGGCTAGGGTTAGGGTTAGAGCTAGGGTTAGGATTAGGGTTAGAGCTAGGGTTAGGGTTAGGGTCTGAGCTAGGGTTAGAGCTAGGGTTAGGGTTAGGGTTAGAGCTAGGGTTAGGGTTAGGGCTAGGGTTAGGGTTAGAGCTAGGGTTAGGGTTAGGGTTTGAGCTAGGGTTAGGGTTAGGGTTAGAGCTAGGGTTAGGGTTAGAGCTAGGGTTAGGGTTTTAGCTAGGGTTAGGGTTAGAGCTAGGGTTGGGGTTAGGGTTTGAGCTAGGGTTAGGGTTAGAGCTAGGGTTAGGGTTAGGTTTAGAGCTAGGGTTCTGGTTGTATCGATGAATATAATGCTTTTTCCCTACAATAATGCAATTCCTTCCAAATTTGATGTGTCATAAAAACCTTATTTTCAATAGTGTCTTCATGATTCTTATACTTTCTGTTAGAGGATATGTCTCCCTACAGGTACAATTATTATGAAGTACTTGTACCTTGTACTTTTCGAGTAATCCTACTTTGAAATACCATGCAATGATCAAAATATTGCTTTTTTCCACCTCCAATAATGCAATTCTTTCCAACTTTGATGTGTAATAAAAACTTTATATTTAGTTTTGTATTCATGACACTTATATATTTTGTTAGAGGACATAATGTACTACATGTACAATCATTATGATGTATCCTTACTTTGTACTTTGTGAGTAATCCTACCTTGAAATACCATGTATCGATCAAAATAATGCTTTTTTTTCCTACAGTAATGCAATTCTTTCCAGATTTGATGTGCAATAAAATCTTTGTTTTCAAGAGTGTATTAATAATACTTATATTTTCTGTTAGGGGTCATATACCACTACAGGGACAATTATTATGAAGTACTAGTACCTTGTAATTTTCAAGTAATCCTACCTTGAATTACCATGCATTGATCAAAATATTGCTTTTTTCCCCTACAGTAATGCAATCCTTTTCTAATTTGATGTGTAATAAAATCTTTATTGTGAAGAGTGCATTCATCATACTCACATTTTCGGTTAGGGAACATATGGCACTACATGTACAATTATTATAAAGTACTTGTACATTGTACTTTACGAGTAATCCTACCTTGAATTACCATGCAGCGATCAAAATATTGCTTTTTCCACCTACAATAATGCAATTCTTTCCAAATTTGATGTGTGATAAAAACTTTATTTTCATTTTTGTATTCATGCCAGTAATATCTTCTGTGAGAGGACATATAGTACTACATGTACAATCATTATGATGTATCCTTACTTTGTACTTTGTGAGTAATCCTACCTTGAAATACCATGTATCAATGAAAATAATGCTTTTTCCCTACAATAATGCTAATAAGGGTTAGAGCTAGGGTTAGGGTTAGGGTTTGAGTTAGGGTTAGAGCTAGGGTTAGGGTTAGGGTTAGAGCTAGGGTTAGGGTTAAGGTTAGAGCGAGGGTTAGGGTTAGGGTTAGAGCTAGGGTTAGGGTTAGGGTTTGAGCTAGGGTTAGGGTTAGAGCTAGGGTTAGGGTTAGGGTTTGAGCTAGGGTTAGGGTTAGAGCTAGGGTTAGGGTTAGAGGTAGGGTTAGGGTTAGGGTTTGAGCTAGGGTTAGAGCTAGGGTTAGGGTTAGGGTTTGAGCTAGGGTTAGGGTTAGAGCTAGGGTTAGGGTTAGGGTTTGAGCTAGGGTTAGGGTTAGAGCTAGGGTTAGGGTTAGGGTTAGGGCTAGGGTTAGGGTTAGGGTTAGAACTAGGGTTAGGGTTAGGGTTAGAGCTAGGGTTAGTGCTAGGGTTAGGGTTAGAGCTAGGGTTAGGGTTAGGGTTTGAGTTAGGGTTAGAGCTAGGGTTAGGGTTAGAGCTAGGGTTAGGGTTAGGGTTAGAGCTAGGGTTAGGGTTAGGGTTTGAGCTAGGGTTAGGGTTAGAGCTAGGGTTAGGGTTAGGGCTAGGGTTAGGGTTAGAGCTAGGGTTAGGGTTAGGGTTAGGGTTTGAGCTAGGGTTAGGGTTAGAGCTAGGGTTAGGGTTACGGTTAGAGCTAGGGTCAGGCTTAGAGCTAGGGTTAGGGTGAGGGTTTGAGCTAGGGTTAGGGTTAGGGTTAGGGTTTGAGCTAGGGTTAGGGTTAGAGCTAGGGTTAGGGTTAGAGCTAGGGTTAGGGTTAGGGTTTGAGCTAGGGTTAGGGTTAGAGCTAGGGTTAGGGTTAGAGCTAGGGTTAGGGTTAGGGTTTGAGTTAGGGTTAGGGTTAGAGCTAGGGTTAGGGTTAGGGTTTGAGCTAGGGTTAGGGTTAGAGCTAGGGTTAGGGTTAGAGCTAGGGTTAGGGTTAGGGTTTGAGCTAGGGTTAGGGTTAGAGCTAGGGTTAGGGTTAGAGCTAGGGTTAGGGTTAGGGTTTGAGCTAGGGTTAGGGTTAGAGATAGGGTTAGGGTTAGGGTTTGAGCTAGGGTTAGGGTTAGAGCTAGGGTTAGGGTTAGGGCTAGGGTTAGGGTTAGGGTTAGAGCTAGGGTTAGGGTTAGGGTTAGGTTTAGGGTTTGAGCTAGGGTTAGGGTTAGGGTTTGAGCTAGGGTTAGGGTTAGAGCTAGGGTTAGGGTTAGGGTTTGAGCTAGGGTTAGGGTTAGAGCTAGGGTTAGGGTTAGGGCTAGGGTTAGGGTTAGAGCTAGGGTTAGGGTTAGGGTTAGAGCTAGGGTTAGGGTTAGGGTTTGAGTTAGGGTTAGAGCTAGGGTTAGGGTTAGGGTTAGAGCTAGGGTTAGGGTTAGGGTTAGAGCTAGGGTTAGGGTTAGGGTTAGAGCTAGGGTTAGGGTTAGGGCTAGGGTTAGGGTTAGAGCTAGGGTTAGGGTTCGGGTTAGAGCTAGGGTTAGGGTTAGGGCTAGGGTTAGGGTTAGAGCTAGGGTTAGGGTTAGGGTTTGAGCTAGGGTTAGGGTTACAGCTAGGGTTAGGGTTAGGGTTAGGGCTAGGGTTAGGGTTAGGGTTAGAACTAGGGTTAGGGTTAGGGTTAGAGCTAGGGTTAGTGCTAGGGTTAGGGTTAGAGCTAGGGTTAGGGTTAGGGTTTGAGTTAGGGTTAGAGCTAGGGTTAGGGTTAGAGCTAGGGTTAGGGTTAGGGTTAGAGCTAGGGTTAGGGTTAGGGTTTGAGCTAGGGTTAGGGTTAGAGCTAGGGTTAGGGTTAGGGCTAGGGTTAGGGTTAGAGCTAGGGTTAGGGTTAGGGTTAGAGCTAGGGTTAGGGTTAGGGTTTGAGTTAGGGTTAGAGCTAGGGTTAGGGTTAGGGTTAGAGCTAGGGTTAGGGTTAGGGTTAGAGCTAGGGTTAGGGTTAGGGTTAGAGCTAGGGTTAGGGTTAGGGCTAGGGTTAGGGTTAGAGCTAGGGTTAGGATTAGGGTTAGAGCTAGGGTTAGGGTTAGGGTCTGAGCTAGGGTTAGAGCTAGGGTTAGGGTTAGGGTTAGAGCTAGGGTTAGGGTTAGGGCTAGGGTTAGGGTTAGAGCTAGGGTTAGGGTTAGGGTTTGAGCTAGGGTTAGGGTTAGGGTTAGAGCTAGGGTTAGGGTTAGAGCTAGGGTTAGGGTTTTAGCTAGGGTTAGGGTTAGAGCTAGGGTTGGGGTTAGGGTTTGAGCTAGGGTTAGGGTTAGAGCTAGGGTTAGGGTTAGGTTTAGAGCTAGGGTTCTGGTTGTATCGATGAATATAATGCTTTTTCCCTACAATAATGCAATTCCTTCCAAATTTGATGTGTCATAAAAACCTTATTTTCAATAGTGTCTTCATGATTCTTATACTTTCTGTTAGAGGATATGTCTCCCTACAGGTACAATTATTATGAAGTACTTGTACCTTGTACTTTTCGAGTAATCCTACTTTGAAATACCATGCAATGATCAAAATATTGCTTTTTTCCACCTCCAATAATGCAATTCTTTCCAACTTTGATGTGTAATAAAAACTTTATATTTAGTTTTGTATTCATGACACTTATATATTTTGTTAGAGGACATAATGTACTACATGTACAATCATTATGATGTATCCTTACTTTGTACTTTGTGAGTAATCCTACCTTGAAATACCATGTATCGATCAAAATAATGCTTTTTTTTCCTACAGTAATGCAATTCTTTCCAGATTTGATGTGCAATAAAATCTTTGTTTTCAAGAGTGTATTAATAATACTTATATTTTCTGTTAGGGGTCATATACCACTACAGGGACAATTATTATGAAGTACTAGTACCTTGTAATTTTCAAGTAATCCTACCTTGAATTACCATGCATTGATCAAAATATTGCTTTTTTCCCCTACAGTAATGCAATCCTTTTCTAATTTGATGTGTAATAAAATCTTTATTGTGAAGAGTGCATTCATCATACTCACATTTTCGGTTAGGGAACATATGGCACTACATGTACAATTATTATAAAGTACTTGTACATTGTACTTTACGAGTAATCCTACCTTGAATTACCATGCAGCGATCAAAATATTGCTTTTTCCACCTACAATAATGCAATTCTTTCCAAATTTGATGTGTGATAAAAACTTTATTTTCATTTTTGTATTCATGCCAGTAATATCTTCTGTGAGAGGACATATAGTACTACATGTACAATCATTATGATGTATCCTTACTTTGTACTTTGTGAGTAATCCTACCTTGAAATACCATGTATCAATGAAAATAATGCTTTTTCCCTACAATAATGCTAATAAGGGTTAGAGCTAGGGTTAGGGTTAGGGTTTGAGTTAGGGTTAGAGCTAGGGTTAGGGTTAGGGTTAGAGCTAGGGTTAGGGTTAGGGTTAGAGCTAGGGTTAGGGTTAGGGTTTGAGCTAGGGTTAGGGTTAGAGCTAGGGTTAGGGTTAGAGCTAGGGTTAGGGTTAGGGTTTGAGTTAGGGTTAGAGCTAGGGTTAGGGTTAGAGCAAGGGTTAGGGTTAGGGTTAGAGCTAGGATTAGGGTTAGGGTTAGAGCTAGGGTCAGGCTTAGAGCTAGGGTTAGGGTTAGGGTTTGAGCTAGGGTTAGGGTTAGAGCTAGGGTTAGGGTTAGGGTTTGAGCTAGGGTTAGGGTTAGAGCTAGGGTTAGGGTTAGGGTTTGAGTTAGGGTTAGAGCTAGGGTTAGGGTTAAGGTTAGAGCGAGGGTTAGGGTTAGGGTTAGAGCTAGGGTTAGGGTTAGGGTTTGAGCTAGGGTTAGGGTTAGAGCTAGGGTTAGGGTTAGGGTTTGAGCTAGGGTTAGGGTTAGAGCTAGGGTTAGGGTTAGAGGTAGGGTTAGGGTTAGGGTTTGAGCTAGGGTTAGAGCTAGGGTTAGGGTTAGGGTTAGAGCTAGGGTTAGGGTTAGGGCTAGGGTTAGGGTTAGAGCTAGGGTTAGGGTTTGAGCTAGGGTTAGGGTTAGAGCTAGGGTTAGGGTTTGAGCTAGGGTTAGGGTTAGAGCTAGGGTTAGGGTTAGGGTTTGAGCTAGGGTTAGGGTTAGAGCTAGGGTTAGGGTTAGGGTTTGAGCTAGGGTTAGGGTTAGAGCTAGGGTTAGGGTTACGGTTAGAGCTAGGGTCAGGCTTAGAGCTAGGGTTAGGGTGAGGGTTTGAGCTAGAGTTAGGGTTAGGGTTAGGGTTTGAGCTAGGGTTAGGGTTAGAGCTAGGGTTAGGGTTAGAGCTAGGGATAGGGTTAGGGTTTGAGCTAGGGTTAGGGTTAGAGCTAGGGTTAGGGTTAGAGCTAGGGTTAGGGTTAGGGTTTGAGCTAGGGTTAGGGTTAGAGCTAGGGTTAGGGTTAGGGTTTGAGCTAGGGTTAGGGTTAGAGCTAGGGTTAGGGTTAGGGTTAGAGCTAGGGTCAGGCTTAGAGCTAGGGTTAGGGTTAGGGTTTGAGCTAGGGTTAGGGTTAGGGTTAGGGTTTGAGCTAGGGTTAGGGTTAGAGCTAGGGTTAGGGTTAGAGCTAGGGTTAGGGTTAGGGTTTGAGCTAGGGTTAGGGTTAGAGCTAGGGTTAGGGTTAGGGTTTGAGCTAGGGTTAGGGTTAGAGCTACGGTTAGGGTTAGGGCTAGGGTTAGGGTTAGGGTTAGAGCTAGGGTTAGGGTTAGAGCTAGGGTTAGGGTTAGGGTTTGAGCTAGGGTTAGGGTTAGGGTTTGAGCTAGGGTTAGAGCTAGGGTTAGGGTTAGGGTTAGAGCTAGGGTTAGGGTTAGGGCTAGGGTTAGGGTTAGAGCTAGGGTTAGGGTTTGAGCTAGGGTTAGGGTTAGAGCTAGGGTTAGGGTTTGAGCTAGGGTTAGGGTTAGAGCTAGGGTTAGGGTTAGGGTTTGAGCTAGGGTTAGGGTTAGAGCTAGGGTTAGGGTTAGGGTTTGAGCTAGGGTCAGGCTTAGAGCTAGGGTTAGGGTGAGGGTTTGAGCTAGAATTAGGGTTAGGGTTAGGGTTTGAGCTAGGGTTAGGGTTAGAGCTAGGGTTAGGGTTAGAGCTAGGGATAGGGTTAGGGTTTGAGCTAGGGTTAGGGTTAGAGCTAGGGTTAGGGTTAGAGCTAGGGTTAGGGTTAGGGTTTGAGCTAGGGTTAGGGTTAGAGCTAGGGTTAGGGTTAGGGTTTGAGCTAGGGTTAGGGTTAGAGCTAGGGTTAGGGTTAGGGTTAGAGCTAGGGTCAGGCTTAGAGCTAGGGTTAGGGTTAGGGTTTGAGCTAGGGTTAGGGTTAGGGTTAGGGTTTGAGCTAGGGTTAGGGTTAGAGCTAGGGTTAGGGTTAGAGCTAGGGTTAGGGTTAGGGTTTGAGCTAGGGTTAGGGTTAGAGCTAGGGTTAGGGTTAGGGTTTGAGCTAGGGTTAGGGTTAGAGCTAGGGTTAGGGTTAGGGCTAGGGTTAGGGTTAGGGTTAGAGCTAGGGTTAGGGTTAGAGCTAGGGTTAGGGTTAGGGTTTGAGCTAGGGTTAGGGTTAGAGCTAGGGTTAGGGTTAGGGCTAGGGTTAGGGTTAGAGCTAGGGTTAGGGTTAGGGTTAGAGCTAGGGTTAGGGTTAGGGTTACAGCTAGGGTTAGGGTTAGGGTTAGGGCTAGGGTTAGGGTTAGGGTTAGAGCTAGGGTTAGGGTTAGGGTTAGAGCTAGGGTTAGTGCTAGGGTTAGGGTTAGAGCTAGGGTTAGGGTTAGGGTTAGAGCTAGGGTTAGGGTTAGGGTTTGAGTTAGGGTTAGAGCTAGGGTTAGGGTTAGGGTTAGAGCTAGGGTTAGGGTTAGAGCTAGGGTTAGGGTTAGGGTTAGAGCTAGGGTTAGGGTTAGGGTTAGGGTTAGAGCTAGGGTTAGGGTTAGGGTTAGAGCTAGGGTTAGGGTTAGGGCTAGGGTTAGGGTTAGAGCTAGGGTTAGGGTTAGGGTTTGAGCTAGGGTTAGGGTTACAGCTAGGGTTAGGGTTAGGGTTAGGGCTAGGGTTAGGGTTAGGGTTAGAGCTAGGGTTAGGGTTAGGGTTAGAGCTAGGGTTAGTGCTAGGGTTAGGGTTAGAGCTAGGGTTAGGGTTAGGGTTTGAGTTAGGGTTAGAGCTAGGGTTAGGGTTAGGGTTAGGGTTAGGGTTAGGGTTAGAGCTAGGGTTAGGGTTAGGGTTAGAGCTAGGGTTAGGGTTAGGGTTAGAGCTAGGGTTAGGGTTAGGGCTAGGGTTAGGGTTAGAGCTAGGGTTAGGGTTAGGGTTTGAGCTAGGGTTAGGGTTACAGCTAGGGTTAGGGTTAGGGTTAGGGCTAGGGTTAGGGTTAGGGTTAGAGCTAGGGTTAGGGTTAGGGTTAGAGCTAGGGTTAGTGCTAGGGTTAGGGTTAGAGCTAGGGTTAGGGTTAGGGTTTGAGTTAGGGTTAGAGCTAGGGTTAGGGTTAGAGCTAGGGTTAGGGTTAGGGTTAGAGCTAGGGTTAGGGTTAGAGCTAGGGTTTAGGGTTAGGGTTTGAGTTAGGGTTAGGGTTAGAGCTAGGGTTAGGGTTAGGGCTAGGGTTAGGGTTAGGGTTTGAGTTAGGGTTAGGGTTAGAGCTAGGGTTAGGGTTAGGGTTTGAGCTAGGGTTAGGGTTAGAGCTAGGGTTAGGGTTAGGGTTTGAGCTAGGGTTAGGGTTAGAGCTAGGGTTAGGGTTAGAGGTAGGGTTAGGGTTTGAGCTAGGGTTAGAGCTAGGGTTAGGGTTAGGGTTAGGGTTAGGGTTACAGCTAGGGTTAGGGTTAGGGTTAGGGCTAGGGTTAGGGTTAGGGTTAGAGCTAGGGTTAGGGTTAGGGTTAGAGCTAGGGTTAGTGCTAGGGTTAGGGTTAGAGCTAGGGTTAGGGTTAGGGTTAGAGCTAGGGTTAGGGTTAGGGTTTGAGTTAGGGTTAGAGCTAGGGTTAGGGTTAGGGTTAGAGCTAGGGTTAGGGTTAGAGCTAGGGTTAGGGTTAGGGTTAGAGCTAGGGTTAGGGTTAGGGTTAGGGTTAGAGCTAGGGTTAGGGTTAGGGTTAGAGCTAGGGTTAGGGTTAGGGCTAGGGTTAGGGTTAGAGCTAGGGTTAGGGTTAGGGTTTGAGCTAGGGTTAGGGTTACAGCTAGGGTTAGGGTTAGGGTTAGGGCTAGGGTTAGGGTTAGGGTTAGAGCTAGGGTTAGGGTTAGGGTTAGGGTTAGGGTTAGGGTTTGAGCTAGGGTTAGGGTTAGAGCTAGGGTTAGGGTTAGAGCTAGGGTTAGGGTTAGGGTTTGAGCTAGGGTTAGGGTTAGAGCTAGGGTTAGGGTTAGGGTTAGGGTTAGGGTTAGGGTTTGAGCTAGGGTTAGGGTTAGAGCTAGGGTTAGGGTTAGAGCTAGGGTTAGGGTTAGGGTTTGAGCTAGGGTTAGGGTTAGAGCTAGGGTTAGGGTTAGGGTTTGAGCTAGGGTTAGGGTTAGAGCTAGGGTTAGGGTTAGGGTTAGAGCTAGGGTCAGGCTTAGAGCTAGGGTTAGGGTTAGGGTTTGAGCTAGGGTTAGGGTTAGAGCTAGGGTTAGGGTTAGAGCTAGGGTTAGGGTTAGGGTTTGAGCTAGGGTTAGGGTTAGAGCTACGGTTAGGGTTAGGGCTAGGGTTAGGGTTAGGGTTAGAGCTAGGGTTAGGGTTAGAGCTAGGGTTAGGGTTAGGGTTTGAGCTAGGGTTAGGGTTAGGGTTTGAGCTAGGGTTAGAGCTAGGGTTAGGGTTAGGGTTAGAGCTAGGGTTAGGGTTAGGGCTAGGGTTAGGGTTAGAGCTAGGGTTAGGGTTTGAGCTAGGGTTAGGGTTAGAGCTAGGGTTAGGGTTTGAGCTAGGGTTAGGGTTAGAGCTAGGGTTAGGGTTAGGGTTTGAGCTAGGGTTAGGGTTAGAGCTAGGGTTAGGGTTAGGGTTTGAGCTAGGGTCAGGCTTAGAGCTAGGGTTAGGGTGAGGGTTTGAGCTAGAGTTAGGGTTAGGGTTAGGGTTTGAGCTAGGGTTAGGGTTAGAGCTAGGGTTAGGGTTAGAGCTAGGGATAGGGTTAGGGTTTGAGCTAGGGTTAGGGTTAGAGCTAGGGTTAGGGTTAGAGCTAGGGTTAGGGTTAGGGTTTGAGCTAGGGTTAGGGTTAGAGCTAGGGTTAGGGTTAGGGTTTGAGCTAGGGTTAGGGTTAGAGCTAGGGTTAGGGTTAGGGTTAGAGCTAGGGTCAGGCTTAGAGCTAGGGTTAGGGTTAGGGTTTGAGCTAGGGTTAGGGTTAGGGTTAGGGTTTGAGCTAGGGTTAGGGTTAGAGCTAGGGTTAGGGTTAGAGCTAGGGTTAGGGTTAGGGTTTGAGCTAGGGTTAGGGTTAGAGCTAGGGTTAGGGTTAGGGTTTGAGCTAGGGTTAGGGTTAGAGCTAGGGTTAGGGTTAGGGCTAGGGTTAGGGTTAGGGTTAGAGCTAGGGTTAGGGTTAGAGCTAGGGTTAGGGTTAGGGTTTGAGCTAGGGTTAGGGTTAGAGCTAGGGTTAGGGTTAGGGCTAGGGTTAGGGTTAGAGCTGGGGTTAGGGTTAGGGTTAGATCTAGGGTTAGGGTTAGGGTTACAGCTAGGGTTAGGGTTAGGGTTAGGGCTAGGGTTAGGGTTAGGGTTAGAGCTAGGGTTAGGGTTAGGGTTAGAGCTAGGGTTAGTGCTAGGGTTAGGGTTAGAGCTAGGGTTAGGGTTAGGGTTAGAGCTAGGGTTAGGGTTAGGGTTTGAGTTAGGGTTAGAGCTAGGGTTAGGGTTAGGGTTAGAGCTAGGGTTAGGGTTAGAGCTAGGGTTAGGGTTAGGGTTAGAGCTAGGGTTAGGGTTAGGGTTAGGGTTAGAGCTAGGGTTAGGGTTAGGGTTAGAGCTAGGGTTAGGGTTAGGGCTAGGGTTAGGGTTAGAGCTAGGGTTAGGGTTAGGGTTTGAGCTAGGGTTAGGGTTACAGCTAGGGTTAGGGTTAGGGTTAGGGCTAGGGTTAGGGTTAGGGTTAGAGCTAGGGTTAGGGTTAGGGTTAGAGCTAGGGTTAGTGCTAGGGTTAGGGTTAGAGCTAGGGTTAGGGTTAGGGTTTGAGTTAGGGTTAGAGCTAGGGTTAGGGTTAGGGTTAGGGTTAGGGTTAGGGTTAGGGCTAGGGTTAGGGTTAGGGTTAGAGCTAGGGTTAGGGTTAGGGTTAGAGCTAGGGTTAGTGCTAGGGTTAGGGTTAGAGCTAGGGTTAGGGTTAGGGTTTGAGTTAGGGTTAGTGCTAGGGTTAGGGTTAGAGCTAGGGTTAGGGTTAGGGTTTGAGTTAGGGTTAGAGCTAGGGTTAGGGTTAGAGCTAGGGTTAGGGTTAGGGTTAGAGCTAGGGTTAGGGTTAGAGCTAGGGTTTAGGGTTAGGGTTTGAGCTAGGGTTAGGGTTAGAGCTAGGGTTAGGGTTAGGGCTAGGGTTAGGGTTAGAGCTAGGGTTAGGGTTAGGGTTAGAGCTAGGGTTAGGGTTAGGGTTACAGCTAGGGTTAGGGTTAGGGTTAGGGCTAGGGTTAGGGTTAGGGTTAGAGCTAGGGTTAGGGTTAGGGTTAGAGCTAGGGTTAGTGCTAGGGTTAGGGTTAGAGCTAGGGTTAGGGTTAGGGTTAGAGCTAGGGTTAGGGTTAGGGTTTGAGTTAGGGTTAGAGCTAGGGTTAGGGTTAGGGTTAGAGCTAGGGTTAGGGTTAGAGCTAGGGTTAGGGTTAGGGTTAGAGCTAGGGTTAGGGTTAGGGTTAGGGTTAGAGCTAGGGTTAGGGTTAGGGTTAGAGCTAGGGTTAGGGTTAGGGCTAGGGTTAGGGTTAGAGCTAGGGTTAGGGTTAGGGTTTGAGCTAGGGTTAGGGTTACAGCTAGGGTTAGGGTTAGGGTTAGGGCTAGGGTTAGGGTTAGGGTTAGAGCTAGGGTTAGGGTTAGGGTTAGAGCTAGGGTTAGTGCTAGGGTTAGGGTTAGAGCTAGGGTTAGGGTTAGGGTTTGAGTTAGGGTTAGAGCTAGGGTTAGGGTTAGGGTTAGGGTTAGGGTTAGGGGTTAGGGTTAGGGTTAGGGTTAGGGCTAGGGTTAGGGTTAGAGCTAGGGTTAGGGTTAGGGTTTGAGCTAGGGTTAGGGTTACAGCTAGGGTTAGGGTTAGGGTTAGGGCTAGGGTTAGGGTTAGGGTTAGAGCTAGGGTTAGGGTTAGGGTTAGAGCTAGGGTTAGTGCTAGGGTTAGGGTTAGAGCTAGGGTTAGGGTTAGGGTTTGAGTTAGGGTTAGAGCTAGGGTTAGGGTTAGGGTTAGGGTTAGGGTTAGGGGTTAGGGTTAGGGTTAGGGCTAGGGTTAGGGTTAGGGTTTGAGTTAGGGTTAGGGTTAGAGCTAGGGTTAGGGTTAGGGTTAGAGCTAGGGTCAGGCTTAGAGCTAGGGTTAGGGTTAGGATTAGAGCTAGGGTTAGGGTTAGGGTTTGAGCTAGGGTTAGGGTTAGAGCTAGGGTTAGGGTTAGGGTTTGAGCTAGGGTTAGGGTTAGAGCTAGGGTTAGGGTTAGAGGTAGGGTTAGGGTTTGAGCTAGGGTTAGAGCTAGGGTTAGGGTTAGGGTTAGGGTTAGGGTTACAGCTAGGGTTAGGGTTAGGGTTAGGGCTAGGGTTAGGGTTAGAGCTAGGGTTAGGGTTAGGGTTAGAGCTAGGGTTAGTGCTAGGGTTAGGGTTAGAGCTAGGGTTAGGGTTAGGGTTAGAGCTAGGGTTAGGGTTAGGGTTTGAGTTAGGGTTAGAGCTAGGGTTAGGGTTAGGGTTAGAGCTAGGGTTAGGGTTAGAGCTAGGGTTAGGGTTAGGGTTAGAGCTAGGGTTAGGGTTAGGGTTAGGGTTAGAGCTAGGGTTAGGGTTAGGGTTAGAGCTAGGGTTAGGGTTAGGGCTAGGGTTAGGGTTAGAGCTAGGGTTAGGGTTAGGGTTTGAGCTAGGGTTAGGGTTACAGCTAGGGTTAGGGTTAGGGTTAGGGCTAGGGTTAGGGTTAGGGTTAGAGCTAGGGTTAGGGTTAGGGTTAGAGCTAGGGTTAGTGCTAGGGTTAGGGTTAGAGCTAGGGTTAGGGTTAGGGTTTGAGTTAGGGTTAGAGCTAGGGTTAGGGTTAGAGCTAGGGTTAGGGTTAGGGTTAGAGCTAGGGTTAGGGTTAGGGTTAGAGCTAGGGTTAGGGTTAGGGCTAGGGTTAGGGTTAGAGCTAGGGTTAGGGTTAGGGTTTGAGCTAGGGTTAGGGTTAGAGCTAGGGTTAGGGTTAGAGGTAGGGTTAGGGTTTGAGCTAGGGTTAGAGCTAGGGTTAGGGTTAGGGTTAGGGTTAGGGTTACAGCTAGGGTTAGGGTTAGGGTTAGGGCTAGGGTTAGGGTTAGGGTTAGAGCTAGGGTTAGGGTTAGGGTTAGGGTTAGGGTTAGGGTTAGGGTTTGAGCTAGGGTTAGGGTTAGAGCTAGGGTTAGGGTTAGAGCTAGGGTTAGGGTTAGGGTTTGAGCTAGGGTTAGGGTTAGAGCTAGGGTTAGGGTTAGGGTTTGAGCTAGGGTTAGGGTTAGAGCTAGGGTTAGGGTTAGGGTTAGAGCTAGGGTCAGGCTTAGAGCTAGGGTTAGGGTTAGGGTTTGAGCTAGGGTTAGGGTTAGAGCTAGGGTTAGGGTTAGAGCTAGGGTTAGGGTTAGGGTTTGAGCTAGGGTTAGGGTTACAGCTAGGGTTAGGGTTAGGGTTTGAGCTAGGGTTAGGGTTAGAGCTAGGGTTAGGGTTAGGGTTAGAGCTAGGGTCAGGCTTAGAGCTAGGGTTAGGGTTAGGGTTTGAGCTAGGGTTAGGGTTAGGGTTAGGGTTTGAGCTAGGGTTAGGGTTAGAGCTAGGGTTAGGGTTAGAGCTAGGGTTAGGGTTAGGGTTTGAGCTAGGGTTAGGGTTAGAGCTAGGGTTAGGGTTAGGGTTTGAGCTAGGGTTAGGGTTAGAGCTACGGTTAGGGTTAGGGCTAGGGTTAGGGTTAGGGTTAGAGCTAGGGTTAGGGTTAGAGCTAGGGTTAGGGTTAGGGTTTGAGCTAGGGTTAGGGTTAGGGTTTGAGCTAGGGTTAGAGCTAGGGTTAGGGTTAGGGTTAGAGCTAGGGTTAGGGTTAGGGCTAGGGTTAGGGTTAGAGCTAGGGTTAGGGTTTGAGCTAGGGTTAGGGTTAGAGCTAGGGTTAGGTTTTGAGCTAGGGTTAGGGTTAGAGCTAGGGTTAGGGTTAGGGTTTGAGCTAGGGTTAGGGTTAGAGCTAGGGTTAGGGTTAGGGTTTGAGCTAGGGTCAGGCTTAGAGCTAGGGTTAGGGTGAGGGTTTGAGCTAGAGTTAGGGTTAGGGTTAGGGTTTGAGCTAGGGTTAGGGTTAGAGCTAGGGTTAGGGTTAGAGCTAGGGATAGGGTTAGGGTTTGAGCTAGGGTTAGGGTTAGAGCTAGGGTTAGGGTTAGAGCTAGGGTTAGGGTTAAGGTTTGAGCTAGGGTTAGGGTTAGAGCTAGGGTTAGGGTTAGGGTTTGAGCTAGGGTTAGGGTTAGAGCTAGGGTTAGGGTTAGGGTTAGAGCTAGGGTCAGGCTTAGAGCTAGGGTTAGGGTTAGGGTTTGAGCTAGGGTTAGGGTTAGGGTTAGGGTTTGAGCTAGGGTTAGGGTTAGAGCTAGGGTTAGGGTTAGAGCTAGGGTTAGGGTTAGGGTTTGAGCTAGGGTTAGGGTTAGAGCTAGGGTTAGGGTTAGGGTTTGAGCTAGGGTTAGGGTTAGAGCTAGGGTTAGGGTTAGGGTTAGGGTTAGAGCTAGGGTTAGGGTTAGAGCTAGGGTTAGGGTTAGGGCTAGGGTTAGGGTTAGAGCTGGGGTTAGGGTTAGGGTTAGAGCTAGGGTTAGGGTTAGGGTTACAGCTAGGGTTAGGGTTAGGGTTAGGGCTAGGGTTAGGGTTAGGGTTAGAGCTAGGGTTAGGGTTAGGGTTAGAGCTAGGGTTAGTGCTAGGGTTAGGGTTAGAGCTAGGGTTAGGGTTAGGGTTAGAGCTAGGGTTAGGGTTAGGGTTTGAGTTAGGGTTAGAGCTAGGGTTAGGGTTAGGGTTAGAGCTAGGGTTAGGGTTAGAGCTAGGGTTAGGGTTAGGGTTAGAGCTAGGGTTAGGGTTAGGGTTAGGGTTAGAGCTAGGGTTAGGGTTAGGGTTAGAGCTAGGGTTAGGGTTAGGGCTAGGGTTAGGGTTAGAGCTAGGGTTAGGGTTAGGGTTTGAGCTAGGGTTAGGGTTACAGCTAGGGTTAGGGTTAGGGTTAGGGCTAGGGTTAGGGTTAGGGTTAGAGCTAGGGTTAGGGTTAGGGTTAGAGCTAGGGTTAGTGCTAGGGTTAGGGTTAGAGCTAGGGTTAGGGTTAGGGTTTGAGTTAGGGTTAGAGCTAGGGTTAGGGTTAGGGTTAGGGTTAGGGTTAGGGGTTAGGGTTAGGGTTAGGGTTAGGGCTAGGGTTAGGGTTAGGGTTTGAGTTAGGGTTAGGGTTAGAGCTAGGGTTAGGGTTAGGGTTAGAGCTAGGGTCAGGCTTAGAGCTAGGGTTAGGGTTAGGGTTAGAGCTAGGGTTAGGGTTAGGGTTTGAGCTAGGGTTAGGGTTAGAGCTAGGGTTAGGGTTAGGGTTTGAGCTAGGGTTAGGGTTAGAGCTAGGGTTAGGGTTAGAGGTAGGGTTAGGGTTTGAGCTAGGGTTAGAGCTAGGGTTAGGGTTAGGGTTAGGGTTAGGGTTACAGCTAGGGTTAGGGTTAGGGTTAGGGCTAGGGTTAGGGTTAGGGTTAGAGCTAGGGTTAGGGTTAGGGTTAGAGCTAGGGTTAGTGCTAGGGTTAGGGTTAGAGCTAGGGTTAGGGTTAGGGTTAGAGCTAGGGTTAGGGTTAGGGTTTGAGTTAGGGTTAGAGCTAGGGTTAGGGTTAGGGTTAGAGCTAGGGTTAGGGTTAGAGCTAGGGTTAGGGTTAGGGTTAGAGCTAGGGTTAGGGTTAGGGTTAGGGTTAGAGCTAGGGTTAGGGTTAGGGTTAGAGCTAGGGTTAGGGTTAGGGCTAGGGTTAGGGTTAGAGCTAGGGTTAGGGTTAGGGTTTGAGCTAGGGTTAGGGTTACAGCTAGGGTTAGGGTTAGGGTTAGGGCTAGGGTTAGGGTTAGGGTTAGAGCTAGGGTTAGGGTTAGGGTTAGAGCTAGGGTTAGTGCTAGGGTTAGGGTTAGAGCTAGGGTTAGGGTTAGGGTTTGAGTTAGGGTTAGAGCTAGGGTTAGGGTTAGAGCTAGGGTTAGGGTTAGGGTTAGAGCTAGGGTTAGGGTTAGGGTTAGAGCTAGGGTTAGGGTTAGGGCTAGGGTTAGGGTTAGAGCTAGGGTTAGGGTTAGGGTTTGAGCTAGGGTTAGGGTTACAGCTAGGGTTAGGGTTAGGGTTAGGGCTAGGGTTAGGGTTAGGGTTTGAGCTAGGGTTAGGGTTACAGCTAGGGTTAGGGTTAGAGCTAGGGTTAGGGTTTGAGCTAGGGTTAGAGCTAGGGTTAGGGTTAGGGTTAGAGCTAGGGTTAGGGTTAGGGCTAGGGTTAGGGTTAGAGCTAGGGTTAGGGTTAGGGTTTGAGCTAGGGTTAGGGTTAGGGTTTGAGCTAGGGTTAGGGTTAGAGCTAGGGTTAGGGTTAGAGGTAGGGTTAGGGTTTGAGCTAGGGTTAGAGCTAGGGTTAGGGTTAGGGTTAGGGTTAGGGTTACAGCTAGGGTTAGGGTTAGGGTTAGGGCTAGGGTTAGGGTTAGGGTTAGAGCTAGGGTTAGGGTTAGGGTTAGAGCTAGGGTTAGTGCTAGGGTTAGGGTTAGAGCTAGGGTTAGGGTTAGGGTTAGAGCTAGGGTTAGGGTTAGGGTTTGAGTTAGGGTTAGAGCTAGGGTTAGGGTTAGGGTTAGAGCTAGGGTTAGGGTTAGAGCTAGGGTTAGGGTTAGGGTTAGAGCTAGGGTTAGGGTTAGGGTTAGGGTTAGAGCTAGGGTTAGGGTTAGGGTTAGAGCTAGGGTTAGGGTTAGGGCTAGGGTTAGGGTTAGAGCTAGGGTTAGGGTTAGGGTTTGAGCTAGGGTTAGGGTTACAGCTAGGGTTAGGGTTAGGGTTAGGGCTAGGGTTAGGGTTAGGGTTAGAGCTAGGGTTAGGGTTAGGGTTAGAGCTAGGGTTAGTGCTAGGGTTAGGGTTAGAGCTAGGGTTAGGGTTAGGGTTTGAGTTAGGGTTAGAGCTAGGGTTAGGGTTAGAGCTAGGGTTAGGGTTAGGGTTAGAGCTAGGGTTAGGGTTAGGGTTTGAGTTAGGGTTAGAGCTAGGGTTAGGGTTAGGGTTAGAGCTAGGGTTAGGGTTAGGGTTAGAGCTAGGGTTAGGGTTAGGGTTAGAGCTAGGGTTAGGGTTAGGGCTAGGGTTAGGGTTAGAGCTAGGGTTAGGGTTAGGGTTTGAGCTAGGGTTAGGGTTACAGCTAGGGTTAGGGTTAGGGTTAGGGCTAGGGTTAGGGTTAGGGTTAGAGCTAGGGTTAGGGTTAGGGTTAGAGCTAGGGTTAGTGCTAGGGTTAGGGTTAGAGCTAGGGTTAGGGTTAGGGTTTGAGTTAGGGTTAGAGCTAGGGTTAGGGTTAGAGCTAGGGTTAGGGTTAGGGTTAGAGCTAGGGTTAGGGTTAGGGTTTGAGTTAGGGTTAGAGCTAGGGTTAGGGTTAGGGTTAGAGCTAGGGTTAGGGTTCTGGTTGTATCGATGAATATAATGCTTTTTCCCTACAATAATGCAATTCCTTCCAAATTTGATGTGTCATAAAAACCTTATTTTCAATAGTGTCTTCATGATTCTTATACTTTCTGTTAGAGGATATGTCTCCCTACAGGTACAATTATTATGAAGTACTTGTACCTTGTACTTTTCGAGTAATCCTACTTTGAAATACCATGCAATGATCAAAATATTGCTTTTTTCCACCTCCAATAATGCAATTCTTTCCAACTTTGATGTGTAATAAAAACTTTATATTTAGTTTTGTATTCATGACACTTATATATTTTGTTAGAGGACATAATGTACTACATGTACAATCATTATGATGTATCCTTACTTTGTACTTTGTGAGTAATCCTACCTTGAAATACCATGTATCGATCAAAATAATGCTTTTTTTTCCTACAATAATGCAATTCTTTCCAGATTTGATGTGCAATAAAATCTTTTATTTCAAGAGTGTATTAATAATACTTATATTTTCTGTTAGAGGTCATATACCACTACAGGTACAATTATTATGAAGTACTAGTACCTTGTACTTTTCAAGTAATCCTACCTTGAATTACCATGCATTGATCAAAATATTGCTTTTTTCCCCTACAGTAATGCAATTCTTTTCTAATTTGATGTGTCATAAAATCTTTATTGTGAAGAGTGCATTCATCATACTCACATTTTCGGTTAGGGAACATATGGCACTACATGTACAATTATTATAAAGTACTTGTACATTGTACTTTACGAGTAATCCTACCTTGAATTACCATGCAGCGATCAAAATATTGCTTTTTCCACCTACAATAATGCAATTCTTTCCAAATTTGATGTGTGATAAAAACTTTATTTTCATTTTTGTATTCATGCCAGTAATATCTTCTGTGAGAGGACATATAGTACTACATGTACAATCATTATGATGTATCCTTACTTTGTACTTTGTGAGTAATCCTACCTTGAAATACCATGTATCAATGAAAATAATGCTTTTTCCCTACAATAATGCTAATAAGGGTTAGAGCTAGGGTTAGGGTTAGGGTTTGAGTTAGGGTTAGAGCTAGGGTTAGGGTTAGGGTTAGAGCTAGGGTTAGGGTTAGGGTTAGAGCTAGGGTTAGGGTTAGGGTTAGAGCTAGGGTTAGGGTTTGAGCTAGGGTTAGGGTTAGAGCTAGGGTTAGGGTTAGAGCTAGGGTTAGGGTTAGGGTTTGAGTTAGGGTTAGAGCTAGGGTTAGGGTTAGAGCAAGGGTTAGGGTTAGGGTTAGAGCTAGGATTAGGGTTAGGGTTAGAGCTAGGGTCAGGCTTAGAGCTAGGGTTAGGGTTAGGGTTTGAGCTAGGGTTAGGGTTAGAGCTAGGGTTAGGGTTAGGGTTTGAGCTAGGGTTAGGGTTAGAGCTAGGGTTAGGGTTAGGGTTTGAGCTAGGGTTAGGTAAGTCGTTTCCCATTAACTTCCCCATCGCTGTCCGACGACACCGGGGTTGGATAGAAGGTAAAGGCAAGGCACGGGCCGGCGCATGTCATTTATAGCCCTCAGGGTCGTTGTTTCTGATCCAGTGTGTGATAGAGATTAGCGGTGAGACCCCTGTCTAGGGGGGACAGTGGAGAAAAGCGGTGAGCCCCTCGGACTGGAGGGGTGGATAGGATGGATGAGCGGAGGAAGTAAGAGAGGGCAGAGGTCAGGAACAGTAGCCATGTCTATGGTTAGCTGCTCCCAGGCCGGACTAGGCTTTCTCTGCATCCCTGCACCACCTCATCCTTTGAGGAGGTGGGAGGGAGGGGTATTGTTGGGATAGGGGTGCTCCTATTTCTAATTACTTTTGGTTTTTGGATTCTTTTAATTGTATTATTTCTCTTTCTGTAAATTGCTCTGTTGGTCGTCTGCGGTTGGTTTTTGAGGGTTAGGGATAGGATTAGGTATCAGGGCTAGGGTTAGGGTTAGGGGTTAGGTTTAGGTTTAGGGTTAGGGTTAGGCATAGGGGTTTGGAATGGTTAGGGTTAGGATTAAGGTTAGGGTTAGGCATAGGGGTTCGGATTGGTTAGGGTTAGGATTAAGGTTAGGGTTAGGGGTTTGGGATGGTTAGGGTTAGGCATAGGGGTTTGGATTGGTTAGGGCTAGGGTTAGGGTTAGAGCTAGGGTTAGGGTTAGGGTTAGAGCTAGGGTCAGGCTTAGAGCTAGGGTTAGGGTTAGGGTTTGAGCTAGGGTTAGGGTTAGGGTTAGGGTTTGAGCTAGGGTTAGGGTTAGAGCTAGGGTTAGGGTTAGAGCTAGGGCTAGGGTTAGGGTTAGAGCTAGGGTTAGGGTTAGGGTTTGAGCTAGGGTTAGGGTTAGGGTTTGAGCTAGTGTTAGGGTTAGGGTTAGGGTTTGAGCTAGGGTTAGGGTTAGAGCTAGGGTTAGGGTTAGAGCTAGGGTTAGGGTTAGGGTTTGAGCTAGGGTTAGGGTTAGAGCTAAGGTTAGGGTTAGAGCTAGGGTTAGGGTTAGGGTTTGAGCTAGGGTTAGGGTTAGAGCTAGGGTTAGGGTTAGGGTTTGAGCTAGGGTTAGGGTTAGAGCTAGGGTTAGGGTTAGGGTTTGAGCTAGGGTTAGGGTTAGAGCTAGGGTTAGGGTTAGGGTTAGAGCTAGGGTCAGGCTTAGAGCTAGGGTTAGGGTTAGGGTTTGAGCTAGGGTTAGGGTTAGGGTTAGGGTTTGAGCTAGGGTTAGGGTTAGAGCTAGGGTTAGGGTTAGAGCTAGGGTTAGGGTTAGGGTTTGAGCTAGGGTTAGGGTTAGAGCTAGGGTTAGGGTTAGGGTTAGAGCTAGGGTCAGGCTTAGAGCTAGGGTTAGGGTTAGGGTTTGAGCTAGTGTTAGGGTTAGGGTTAGGGTTTGAGCTAGGGTTAGGGTTAGAGCTAGGGTTAGGGTTAGAGCTAGGGTTAGGGTTAGGGTTTGAGCTAGGGTTAGGGTTAGAGCTAGGGTTAGGGTTAGGGTTTGAGCTAGGGTTAGGATTAGAGCTAGGGTTAGGGTTAGGGCTAGGGTTAGGGTTAGGGTTAGAGCTAGGGTTAGGGTTAGGGTTAGGGTTTGAGCTAGGGTTAGGGTTAGAGCTAGGGTTAGGGTTAGGACTAGGGTTAGGGTTAGGGTTAGAGCTAGGGTTAGGGTTAGGGCTAGGGTTAGGGTTAGGGTTAGGGTTTGAGCTAGGGTTAGGGTTAGAGCTAGGGTTAGGGTTAGGGCTAGGGTTAGGGTTAGAGCTAGGGTTAGGGTTAGGGTTAGAGCTAGGGTTAGGGTTAGGGTTTGAGTTAGGGTTAGAGCTAGGGTTAGGGTTAGGGTTAGAGCTAGGGTTAGGGTTAGGGTTAGAGCTAGGGTTAGGGTTAGGGTTAGAGCTAGGGTTAGGGTTAGGGCTAGGGTTAGGGTTAGAGCTAGGGTTAGGGTTAGGGTTAGAGCTAGGGTTAGGTTTAGGGTTTGAGCTAGGGTTAGAGCTAGGGTTAGGGTTAGGGTTAGAGCTAGGGTTAGGGTTAGGGTTAGAGCTAGGGTTAGGGTTAGGGCTAGGGTTAGGGTTAGGGTTTGAGCTAGGGTTAGGGTTAGAGCTAGGGTTAGGGTTAGGGTTTGAGCTAGGGTTAGGGTTAGAGCTAGGGTTAGGGTTAGGGTTAGAGCTAGGGTCAGGCTTAGAGCTAGGGTTAGGGTTAGGGTTTGACCTAGGGTTAGGGTTAGGGCTAGGGTTAGGGTTAGGGTTTGAGCTAGGGTTAGGGTTAGAGCTAGGGTTAGGGTTAGGGTTTGAGCTAGGGTTAGGGTTAGAGCTAGGGTTAGGGTTAGGGTTAGAGCTAGGGTCAGGCTTAGAGCTAGGGTTAGGGTTAGGGTTTGACCTAGGGTTAGGGTTAGGGTTAGGGTTAGGGTTAGAGCTAGGGTCAGGCTTAGAGCTAGGGTTAGGGTTAGGGTTTGAACTAGGGTTAGGGTTAGAGCTAGGGTTAGGGTTAGGGTTTGAGCTAGGGTTAGGGTTAGAGCTAGGGTTAGGGTTAGGGCTAGGGTTAGGGTTAGGGTTAGAGCTAGGGTTAGGGTTAGGGTTAGGGTTTGAGCTAGGGTTAGGGTTAGAGCTAGGGTTAGGGTTAGGACTAGGGTTAGGGTTAGGGTTAGAGCTAGGGTTAGGGTTAGGGTTAGGGTTAGGGTTTGAGCTAGGGTTAGGGTTAGAGCTAGGGTTAGGGTTAGGGCTAGGGTTAGGGTTAGAGCTAGGGTTAGGGTTAGGGTTAGAGCTAGGGTTAGGGTTAGGGTTAGGGCTAGGGTTAGGGTTAGGGTTAGGGTTTGAGCTAGGGTTAGGGTTAGAGCTAGGGTTAGGGTTAGGGCTAGGGTTAGGGTTAGAGCTAGGGTTAGGGTTAGGGTTAGAGCTAGGGTTAGGGTTAGGGTTTGAGTTAGGGTTAGAGCTAGGGTTAGGGTTAGGGTTAGAGCTAGGGTTAGGGTTAGGGTTAGAGCTAGGGTTAGGGTTAGGGTTAGAGCTAGGGTTAGGGTTAGGGCTAGGGTTAGGGTTAGAACTAGGGTTAGGGTTAGGGTTAGAGCTAGGGTTAGGGTTAGGGTTTGAGCTAGGGTTAGAGCTAGGGTTAGGGTTAGGGTTAGAGCTAGGGTTAGGGTTAGGGCTAGGGTTAGGGTTAGGGTTAGGGTTTGAGCTAGGGTTAGGGTTAGAGCTAGGGTTAGGGTTAGGGCTAGGGTTAGGGTTAGAGCTAGGGTTAGGGTTAGGGTTAGAGCTAGGGTTAGGGTTAGGGTTTGAGTTAGGGTTAGAGCTAGGGTTAGGGTTAGGGTTAGAGCTAGGGTTAGGGTTAGGGTTAGAGCTAGGGTTAGGGTTAGGGTTAGAGCTAGGGTTAGGGTTAGGGCTAGGGTTAGGGTTAGAGCTAGGGTTAGGGTTAGGGTTAGAGCTAGGGTTAGGTTTAGGGTTTGAGCTAGGGTTAGAGCTAGGGTTAGGGTTAGGGTTAGAGCTAGGGTTAGGGTTAGGGTTAGAGCTAGGGTTAGGGTTAGGGCTAGGGTTAGGGTTAGGGTTTGAGCTAGGGTTAAGGTTAGAGCTAGGGTTAGGGTTAGGGTTTGAGCTAGGGTTAGGGTTAGAGCTAGGGTTAGGGTTAGGGTTAGAGCTAGGGTTAGGGTTAGAGCTAGGGTTAGGGTTAGGGTTAGAGCTAGGGTCAGGCTTAGAGCTAGGTTTAGGGTTAGGGTTTGACCTAGGGTTAGGGTTAGAGCTAGGGTTAGGGTTAGGGTTAGAGCTAGGGTCAGGCTTAGAGCTAGGGTTAGGGTTAGGGTTTGACCTAGGGTTAGGGTTAGAGCTAGGGTTAGGGTTAGAGCTAGGGTTAGGGTTAGGGTTTGAGCTAGGGTTAGGGTTAGAGCTAGGGTTAGGGTTAGGGTTTGAGCTAGGGTTAGGGTTAGAGCTAGGGTTAGGGTTAGGGCTAGGGTTAGGGTTAGGGTTAGAGCTAGGGTTAGGGTTAGGGTTAGGGTTTGAGCTAGGGTTAGGGTTAGAGCTAGGGTTAGGGTTAGGACTAGGGTTAGGGTTAGGGTTAGAGCTAGGGTTAGGGTTAGGGTTAGGGCTAGGGTTAGGGTTAGGGTTAGGGTTTGAGCTAGGGTTAGGGTTAGAGCTAGGGTTAGGGTTAGGGCTAGGGTTAGGGTTAGAGCTAGGGTTAGGGTTAGGGTTAGAGCTAGGGTTAGGGTTAGGGTTAGGGCTAGGGTTAGGGTTAGGGTTTGAGCTAGGGTTAGGGTTAGAGCTAGGGTTAGGGTTAGAGCTAGGGTTAGGGTTAGGGTTAGAGCTAGGGTTAGGGTTAGGGTTAGAGCTAGGGTTAGGGTTAGGGTTTGAGTTAGGGTTAGAGCTAGGGTTAGGGTTAGGGTTAGAGCTAGGGTTAGGGTTAGGGTTAGAGCTAGGGTTAGGGTTAGGGTTAGAGCTAGGGTTAGGGTTAGGGCTAGGGTTAGGGTTAGAGCTAGGGTTAGGGTTAGGGTTAGAGCTAGGGTTAGGGTTAGGGTTTGAGCTAGGGTTAGAGCTAGGGTTAGGGTTAGGGTTAGAGCTAGGGTTAGGGTTAGGGCTAGGGTTAGGGTTAGGGTTTGAGCTAGGGTTAGGGTTAGAGCTAGGGTTAGGGTTAGGGTTTGAGCTAGGGTTAGGGTTAGAGCTAGGGTTAGGGTTAGGGCTAGGGTTAGGGTTAGGGTTAGAGCTAGGGTTAGGGTTAGGGTTAGGGTTTGAGCTAGGGTTAGGGTTAGAGCTAGGGTTAGGGTTAGGACTAGGGTTAGGGTTAGGGTTAGAGCTAGGGTTAGGGTTAGGGTTAGGGCTAGGGTTAGGGTTAGGGTTAGGGTTTGACCTAGGGTTAGGGTTAGAGCTAGGGTTAGGGTTAGGGCTAGGGTTAGGGTTAGAGCTACGGTTAGGGTTAGGGTTAGAGCTAGGGTTAGGGTTAGGGTTTGAGTTAGGGTTAGAGCTAGGGTTAGGGTTAGGGTTAGAGCTAGGGTTAGGGTTAGGGTTAGAGCTAGGGTTAGGGTTAGGGTTAGAGCTAGGGTTAGGGTTAGGGCTAGGGTTAGGGTTAGAGCTAGGGTTAGGGTTAGGGTTAGAGCTAGGGTTAGGGTTAGGGTTTGAGCTAGGGTTAGAGCTAGGGTTAGGGTTAGGGTTAGAGCTAGGGTTAGGGTTAGGGCTAGGGTTAGGGTTAGGGTTTGAGCTAGGGTTAGGGTTAGAGCTAGGGTTAGGGTTAGGGTTTGAGCTAGGGTTAGGGTTAGAGCTAGGGTTAGGGTTAGGGTTAGAGCTAGGGTCAGGCTTAGAGCTAGGGTTAGGGTTAGGGTTTGACCTAGGGTTAGGGTTAGGGTTAGGGTTTGAGCTAGGGTTAGGGTTAGAGCTAGGGTTAGGGTTAGAGCTAGGGTTAGGGTTAGGGTTTGAGCTAGGGTTAGGGTTAGAGCTAGGGTTAGGGTTAGGGTTTGAGCTAGGGTTAGGGTTAGAGCTAGGGTTAGGGTTAGGGTTAGAGCTAGGGTTAGGGTTAGGGTTAGGGTTTGAGCTAGGGTTAGGGTTAGAGCTAGGGTTAGGGTTAGGACTAGGGTTAGGGTTAGGGTTAGAGCTAGGGTTAGGGTTAGGGTTAGGGCTAGGGTTAGGGTTAGGGTTAGGGTTTGAGCTAGGGTTAGGGTTAGAGCTAGGGTTAGGGTTAGGGCTAGGGTTAGGGTTAGAGCTAGGGTTAGGGTTAGGGTTAGAGCTAGGGTTAGGGTTAGGGTTAGGGCTAGGGTTAGGGTTAGGGTTAGGGTTTGAGCTAGGGTTAGGGTTAGAGCTAGGGTTAGGGTTAGGGCTAGGGTTAGGGTTAGAGCTAGGGTTAGGGTTAGGGTTAGAGCTAGGGTTAGGGTTAGGGTTTGAGTTAGGGTTAGAGCTAGGGTTAGGGTTAGGGTTAGAGCTAGGGTTAGGGTTAGGGTTAGAGCTAGGGTTAGGGTTAGGGTTAGAGCTAGGGTTAGGGTTAGGGCTAGGGTTAGGGTTAGGGTTAGAGCTAGGGTCAGGCTTAGAGCTAGGGTTAGGGTTAGGGTTTGACCTAGGGTTAGGGTTAGGGTTAGGGTTTGAGCTAGGGTTAGGGTTAGAGCTAGGGTTAGGGTTAGAGCTAGGGTTAGGGTTAGGGTTTGAGCTAGGGTTAGGGTTAGAGCTAGGGTTAGGGTTAGGGTTTGAGCTAGGGTTAGGGTTAGAGCTAGGGTTAGGGTTAGGGTTAGAGCTAGGGTTAGGGTTAGGGTTAGGGTTTGAGCTAGGGTTAGGGTTAGAGCTAGGGTTAGGGTTAGGACTAGGGTTAGGGTTAGGGTTAGAGCTAGGGTTAGGGTTAGGGTTAGGGCTAGGGTTAGGGTTAGGGTTAGAGCTAGGGTTAGGGTTAGGGTTAGAGCTAGGGTTAGGGTTAGGGTTAGAGCTAGGGTTAGGGTTAGGGCTAGGGTTAGGGTTAGAGCTAGGGTTAGGGTTAGGGTTAGAGCTAGGGTTAGGTTTAGGGTTTGAGCTAGGGTTAGAGCTAGGGTTAGGGTTAGGGTTAGAGCTAGGGTTAGGGTTAGGGTTAGAGCTAGGGTTAGGGTTAGGGCTAGGGTTAGGGTTAGGGTTTGAGCTAGGGTTAAGGTTAGAGCTAGGGTTAGGGTTAGGGTTTGAGCTAGGGTTAGGGTTAGAGCTAGGGTTAGGGTTAGGGTTAGAGCTAGGGTCAGGCTTAGAGCTAGGGTTAGGGTTAGGGTTTGAGCTAGGGTTAGGGTTAGAGCTAGGGTTAGGGTTAGGGTTTGAGCTAGGGTTAGGGTTGGAGCTAGGGTTAGGGTTAGGGCTAGGGTTAGGGTTAGGGTTAGAGCTAGGGTTAGGGTTAGGGTTTGAGCTAGGGTTAGGGTTAGAGCTAGGGTTAGGGTTAGGGCTAGGGTTAGGGTTAGGGTTAGAGCTAGGGTTAGGGTTAGGGTTAGGGTTAGAGCTAGGGTTAGGGTTAGGGTTAGGGCTAGGGTTAGGGTTAGGGTTAGGGTTAGGGTTAGGGTTTGAGCTAGGGTTAGGGTTAGAGCTAGGGTTAGGGTTAGGGCTAGGGTTAGGGTTAGAGCTAGGGTTAGGGTTAGGGTTAGAGCTAGGGTTAGGGTTAGGGCTAGGGTTAGGGTTAGGGTTAGGGTTTGAGCTAGGGTTAGGGTTAGGGCTAGGGTTAGGGTTAGAGCTAGGGTTAGGGTTAGGGTTTGAGCTAGGGTTAGGGTTAGAGCTAGGGTTAGGGTTAGGGTTAGGGTTAGGGTTTGAGCTAGGGTTAGGGTTAGAGCTAGGGTTAGGGTTAGAGCTAGGGTTAGGGTTAGGGTTTGAGCTAGGGTTAGGGTTAGAGCTAGGGTTAGGGTTAGGGTTTGAGCTAGAGTTAGGGTTAGAGCTAGGGTTAGGGTTAGGGCTAGGGTTAGGGTTAGGGTTAGAGCTAGGGTTAGGGTTAGGGTTAGTGTTAGGGTTTGAGCTAGGGTTAGGGTTAGAGCTAGGGTTAGGGTTAGGACTAGGGTTAGGGTTAGGGTTAGGGTTAGGGTTAGAGCTAGGGTTAGGGTTAGGGTTTGAGCTAGGGTTAGGGTTAGGGTTTGAGCTAGGGTTAGGGTTAGAGCTAGGGTTAGGGTTAGGGCTAGGGTTAGGGTTAGGGTTAGAGGTAGGGTTAGGGTTAGGGTTAGGGTTTGAGCTAGGGTTAGGGTTAGAGCTATGGTTAGGGTTAGGACTAGGGTTAGGGTTAGGGTTAGAGCTAGGGTTAGGGTTAGGGTTAGGGCTAGGGTTAGGGTTTGAGCTAGGGTTAGGGTTAGAGCTAGGGTTAGGGTTAGGACTAGGGTTAGGGTTAGGGTTAGAGCTAGGGTTAGGGTTAGGGTTAGGGCTAGGGTTAGGGTTAGGGTTAGGGTTTGAGCTAGGGTTAGGGTTAGAGCTAGGGTTAGGGTTAGGGCTAGGGTTAGGGTTAGAGCTAGGGTTAGGGTTAGGGTTAGAGCTAGGGTTAGGGTTAGGGTTAGGGCTAGGGTTAGGGTTAGGGTTAGGGTTTGAGCTAGGGTTAGGGTTAGAGCTAGGGTTAGGGTTAGGGCTAGGGTTAGGGTTAGAGCTAGGGTTAGGGTTAGGGTTAGAGCTAGGGTTAGGGTTAGGGTTTGAGTTAGGGTTAGAGCTAGGGTTAGGGTTAGGGTTAGAGCTAGGGTTAGGGTTAGGGTTAGAGCTAGGGTTAGGGTTAGGGTTAGAGCTAGGGTTAGGGTTAGGGCTAGGGTTAGGGTTAGAGCTAGGGTTAGGGTTAGGGTTAGAGCTAGGGTTAGGGTTAGGGTTTGAGCTAGGGTTAGAGCTAGGGTTAGGGTTAGGGTTAGAGCTAGGGTTAGGGTTAGGGCTAGGGTTAGGGTTAGGGTTTGAGCTAGGGTTAGGTTTAGAGCTAGGGTTAGGGTTAGGGTTTGAGCTAGGGTTAGGGTTAGAGCTAGGGTTAGGGTTAGGGTTAGAGCTAGGGTCAGGCTTAGAGCTAGGGTTAGGGTTAGGGTTTGACCTAGGGTTAGGGTTAGGGTTAGGGTTTGAGCTAGGGTTAGGGTTAGGGTTAGGGTTTGAGCTAGGGTTAGGGTTAGAGCTAGGGTTAGGGTTAGGACTAGGGTTAGGGTTAGGGTTAGAGCTAGGGTTAGGGTTAGGGTTAGAGCTAGGGTTAGGGTTAGGGTTAGAGCTAGGGTTAGGGTTAGGGCTAGGGTTAGGGTTAGGGTTTGAGCTAGGGTTAGGGTTAGGGTTTGAGCTAGGGTTAGGGTTAGAGCTAGGGTTAGGGTTAGGGTTTGAGCTAGGGTTAGGGTTGGAGCTAGGGTTAGGGTTAGGGCTAGGGTTAGGGTTAGGGTTAGAGCTAGGGTTAGGGTTAGGGTTTGAGCTAGGGTTAGGGTTAGAGCTAGGGTTAGGGTTAGGGCTAGGGTTAGGGTTAGGGTTAGAGCTAGGGTTAGGGTTAGGGTTAGGGTTAGAGCTAGGGTTAGGGTTAGGGTTAGGGCTAGGGTTAGGGTTAGGGTTAGGGTTAGGGTTAGGGTTTGAGCTAGGGTTAGGGTTAGAGCTAGGGTTAGGGTTAGGGCTAGGGTTAGGGTTAGAGCTAGGGTTAGGGTTAGGGTTAGAGCTAGGGTTAGGGTTAGGGCTAGGGTTAGGGTTAGGGTTAGGGTTTGAGCTAGGGTTAGGGTTAGGGCTAGGGTTAGGGTTAGAGCTAGGGTTAGGGTTAGGGTTTGAGCTAGGGTTAGGGTTAGAGCTAGGGTTAGGGTTAGGGTTAGGGTTAGGGTTTGAGCTAGGGTTAGGGTTAGAGCTAGGGTTAGGGTTAGAGCTAGGGTTAGGGTTAGGGTTTGAGCTAGGGTTAGGGTTAGAGCTAGGGTTAGGGTTAGGGTTTGAGCTAGAGTTAGGGTTAGAGCTAGGGTTAGGGTTAGGGCTAGGGTTAGGGTTAGGGTTAGAGCTAGGGTTAGGGTTAGGGTTAGTGTTAGGGTTTGAGCTAGGGTTAGGGTTAGAGCTAGGGTTAGGGTTAGGACTAGGGTTAGGGTTAGGGTTAGGGTTAGGGTTAGAGCTAGGGTTAGGGTTAGGGTTTGAGCTAGGGTTAGGGTTAGGGTTTGAGCTAGGGTTAGGGTTAGAGCTAGGGTTAGGGTTAGGGCTAGGGTTAGGGTTAGGGTTAGAGGTAGGGTTAGGGTTAGGGTTAGGGTTTGAGCTAGGGTTAGGGTTAGAGCTAGGGTTAGGGTTAGGGTTTGAGCTAGGGTTAGGGTTAGAGCTAGGGTTAGGGTTAGAGCTAGGGTTAGGGTTAGGGTTTGAGCTAGGGTTAGGGTTAGAGCTAGGGTTAGGGTTAGGGTTTGAGCTAGAGTTAGGGTTAGAGCTAGGGTTAGGGTTAGAGCTAGGATTAGGGTTAGGGTTAGGGCTAGGGTTAGGGTTAGGGTTAGGGTTAGAGCTAGGGTTAGGGTTAGGGTTAGAGCTAGGGTTAGGGTTAGGGCTAGGGTTAGGGTTAGAGCTAGGGTTAGGGTTAGGGTTAGAGCTAGGGTTAGGGTTAGGGTTAGAGCTAGGGTTAGGGTTAGGGTTAGAGCTAGGGTTAGGGTTAGGGTTAGGGTTAGGGTTAGAGCTAGGGTTAGGGTTAGGGTTAGTGTTAGGGTTTGAGCTAGGGTTAGGGTTAGAGCTAGGGTTAGGGTTAGGACTAGGGTTAGGGTTAGGGTTAGGGTTAGGGTTAGGGTTAGAGCTAGGGTTAGGGTTAGAGCTAGGGTTAGGGTTAGGGTTTGAGCTAGGGTTAGGGTTAGAGCTAGGGTTAGGGCTAGGGTTAGGGTTAGGGTTAGAGGTAGGGTTAGGGTTAGGGTTAGGGTTTGAGCTAGGGTTAGGGTTAGAGCTAGGGTTAGGGTTAGGACTAGGGTTAGGGTTAGGGTTAGAGCTAGGGTTAGGGTTAGGGTTAGGGCTAGGGTTAGGCTTAGGGTTAGGGTTTGAGCTAGGGTTAGGGTTAGAGCTAGGGTTAGGGTTAGGGCTAGGGTTAGGGTTAGAGCTAGGATTAGGGTTAGGGTTTGAGCTAGGGTTAGGGTTAGAGCTAGGGTTAGGGTTAGGGTTAGGGTTTGAGCTAGGGTTAGGGTTAGAGCTAGGGTTAGGGTTAGAGCTAGGGTTAGGGTTAGGGTTTGAGCTAGGGTTAGGGTTAGAGCTAGGGTTAGGGTTAGGGTTTGAGCTAGAGTTAGGGTTAGAGCTAGGGTTAGGGTTAGGGCTAGGGTTAGGGTTAGGGTTAGAGCTAGGGTTAGGGTTAGGGTTAGTGTTAGGGTTTGAGCTAGGGTTAGGGTTAGAGCTAGGGTTAGGGTTAGGACTAGGGTTAGGGTTAGGGTTAGGGTTAGAGCTAGGATTAGGGTTAGGGTTAGGGCTAGGGTTAGGGTTAGGGTTAGGGTTAGAGCTAGGGTTAGGGTTAGGGTTAGAGCTAGGGTTAGGGTTAGGGCTAGGGTTAGGGTTAGAGCTAGGGTTAGGGTTAGGGTTAGAGCTAGGGTTAGGGTTAGGGTTAGAGCTAGGGTTAGGGTTAGGGTTAGAGCTAGGGTTAGGGTTAGGGTTAGGGTTAGAGCTAGGGTTAGGGTTAGGGTTTGAGCTAGGGTTAGGGTTAGGGTTAGGGTTAGGGTTAGAGCTAGGGTTAGGGTTAGGGTTAGAGCTAGGGTTAGGGTTAGGGTTAGGGCTAGGGTTAGGGTTAGGGTTAGGGTTTGAGCTAGGGTTAGGGTTAGAGCTAGGGTTAGGGTTAGGGCTAGGGTTAGGGTTAGAGCTAGGGTTAGGGTTAGGGTTAGAGCTAGGGTTAGGGTTAGGGTTAGAGCTAGGGTTAGGTTTAGGGTTTGAGCTAGGGTTAGAGCTAGGGTTAGGGTTAGGGTTAGAGCTAGGGTTAGGGTTAGGGTTAGAGCTAGGGTTAGGGTTAGGGCTAGGGTTAGGGTTAGGGTTTGAGCTAGGGTTAGGGTTAGAGCTAGGGTTAGGGTTAGGGTTTGAGCTAGGGTTAGGGTTAGAGCTAGGGTTAGGGTTAGGGTTAGAGCTAGGGTTAGGGTTAGAGCTAGGGTTAGGGTTAGGGCTAGGGTTAGGGTTAGGGTTAGAGCTAGGGTTAGGGTTAGGGTTAGGGTTTGAGCTAGGGTTAGGGTTAGAGCTAGGGTTAGGGTTAGGACTAGGGTTAGGGTTAGGGTTAGAGCGAGGGTTAGGGTTAGGGTTAGGGTTAGGGCTAGGGTTAGGGTTTGAGCTAGGGTTAGGGTTAGAGCTAGGGTTAGGGTTAGGGTTAGGGTTTGAGCTAGGGTTAGGGTTAGAGCTAGGGTTAGGGTTAGGGTTAGGGCTAGGGTTAGGGTTAGGGTTAGGGTTTGAGCTAGGGTTAGGGTTAGAGCTAGGGTTAGGGTTAGGGCTAGGGTTAGGGTTAGAGCTAGGGTTAGGGTTAGGGTTAGAGCTAGGGTTAGGGTTAGGGTTTGAGTTAGGGTTAGAGCTAGGGTTAGGGTTAGAGCTAGGGTTAGGGTTAGGGTTAGGGTTAGGGTTTGAGCTAGGGTTAGGGTTAGAGCTAGGGTTAGGGTTAGGGTTTGAGCTAGGGTTAGGGTTAGAGCTAGGGTTAGGGTTAGGGTTTGAGCTAGGGTTAGGGTTAGAGCTAGGGTTAGGGTTAGGGTTAGGGTTAGGGTTAGGGTTAGAGCTAGGGTTAGGGTTAGGGTTAGGGTTTGAGCTAGGGTTAGGGTTAGGGTTTGACCTAGGGTTAGGGTTAGGGTTAGGGTTAGGGTTTGAGCTAGGGTTAGGGTTAGAGCTAGGGTTAGGGTTAGGGTTTGAGCTAGGGTTAGGGTTAGAGCTAGGGTTAGGGTTAGGGTTTGAGCTAGGGTTAGGGTTAGAGCTAGGGTTAGGGTTAGGGCTAGGGTTAGGGTTAGGGTTAGAGCTAGGGTTAGGGTTAGGGTTAGGGTTTGAGCTAGGGTTAGGGTTAGAGCTAGGGTTAGGGTTAGGACTAGGGTTAGGGTTAGGGTTAGAGCTAGGGTTAGGGTTAGGGTTAGGGTTAGGGCTAGGGTTAGGGTTTGAGCTAGGGTTAGGGTTAGAGCTAGGGTTAGGGTTAGGGTTAGGGCTAGGGTTAGGGTTAGGGTTAGGGTTTGAGCTAGGGTTAGGGTTAGAGCTAGGGTTAGGGTTAGGGCTAGGGTTAGGGTTAGAGCTAGGGTTAGGGTTAGGGTTAGAGCTAGGGTTAGGGTTAGGGTTTGAGTTAGGGTTAGAGCTAGGGTTAGGGTTAGAGCTAGGGTTAGGGTTAGGGTTAGAGCTAGGGTTAGGGTTAGGGTTAGAGCTAGGGTTAGGGTTAGGGTTAGAGCTAGGGTTAGGGTTAGGGTTAGAGCTAGGGTTAGAGCTAGGGTTAGGGTTAGAGCTAGGGTTAGGGTTAGGGCTAGGGTTAGGGTTAGGGTTTGAGCTAGGGTTAGGGTTAGAGCTAGGGTTAGGGTTAGAGCTAGGGTTAGGGTTAGGGTTTGAGCTAGGGTTAGGGTTAGAGCTAGGGTTAGGGTTAGAGCTAGGGTCAGGCTTAGAGCTAGGGTTAGGGTTAGGGTTTGAGCTAGGGTTAGGGTTAGGGTTAGGGTTAGGGTTTGAGCTAGGGTTAGGGTTAGAGCTAGGGTTAGGGTTAGAGCTAGGGTTAGGGTTTGAGCTAGGGTTAGGGTTAGAGCTAGGGTTAGGGTTAGGGTTTGAGCTAGGGTTAGGGTTAGGGTTTGAGCTAGGGTTAGGGTTAGGGCTAGGGTTAGGGTTAGGGTTTGAGCTAGGGTTAGGGTTAGAGCTAGGGTTAGGGTTAGGGTTTGAGCTAGGGTTAGGGTTAGGGTTTGAGCTAGGGTTAGGGTTAGGGCTAGGGTTAGGGTTAGGGTTAGAGCTAGGGTTAGGGTTAGGGTTAGGGTTTGAGCTAGGGTTAGGGTTAGAGCTAGGGTTAGGGTTAGGACTAGGGTTAGGGTTAGGGTTAGAGCTAGGGTTAGGGTTAGGGTTAGGGCTAGGGTTAGGGTTAGGGTTTGAGCTAGGGTTAGGGTTAGAGCTAGGGTTAGGGTTAGGGCTAGGGTTAGGGTTAGAGCTAGGGTTAGGGTTAGGGTTAGAGCTAGGGTTAGGGTTAGGGTTAGGGCTAGGGTTAGGGTTAGGGTTAGGGTTAGAGCTAGGGTTAGGGTTAGGGTTAGGGTTAGGGCTAGGGTTAGGGTTAGGGTTAGGGTTTGAGCTAGGGTTAGGGTTAGGGCTAGGGTTAGGGTTAGGGTTAGAGCTAGGGTTAGGGTTAGGGTTAGAGCTAGGGTCAGGCTTAGAGCTAGGGTTAGGGTTAGGGTTTGAGCTAGGGTTAGGGTTAGGGCTAGGGTTAGGGTTAGGGTTAGAGCTAGGGTTAGGGTTAGGGTTAGAGCTAGGGTCAGGCTTAGAGCTAGGGTTAGGGTTAGGGTTTGAGCTAGGGTTAGGGTTAGGGTTAGGGTTTGAGCTAGGGTTAGGGTTGGAGCTAGGGTTAGGGTTAGAGCTAGGGTTAGGGTTAGGGTTAGAGCTAGGGTTAGGGTTAGGGTTAGAGCTAGGGTCAGGCTTAGAGCTAGGGTTAGGGTTAGGGCTAGGGTTAGGGTTAGGGTTAGGGTTAGAGCTAGGGTTAGGGTTAGGGTTAGAGCTAGGGTCAGGGTTAGAGCTAGGGTTAGGGTTAGGGTTTGAGCTAGGGTTAGGGTTAGGGCTAGGGTTAGGGTTAGGGTTAGAGCTAGGGTTAGGGTTAGGGTTAGAGCTAGGGTCAGGCTTAGAGCTAGGGTTAGGGTTAGGGTTTGAGCTAGGGTTAGGGTTAGGGTTAGGGTTTGAGCTAGGGTTAGGGTTAGAGCTAGGGTTAGGGTTAGAGCTAGGGTTAGGGTTAGGGTTAGAGCTAGGGTTAGGGTTAGGGTTAGAGCTAGGGTCAGGCTTAGAGCTAGGGTTAGGGTGAGGGTTTGAGCTAGGGTTAGGGTTAGGGTTAGGGTTTGAGCTAGGGTTAGGGTTAGAGCTAGGGTTAGGGTTAGAGCTAGGGTTAGGGTTAGGGTTAGAGCTAGGGTTAGGGTTAGGGTTAGGGTTTGAGCTAGGGTTAGGGTTAGAGCTAGGGTTAGGGTTAGGACTAGGGTTAGGGTTAGGGTTAGAGCTAGGGTTAGGGTTAGGGTTAGGGCTAGGGTTAGGGTTAGGGTTAGGGTTTGAGCTAGGGTTAGGGTTAGAGCTAGGGTTAGGGTTAGGGCTAGGGTTAGGGTTAGAGCTAGGGTTAGGGTTAGGGTTAGAGCTAGGGTTAGGGTTAGTTTTTGAGCTAGAGTTAGGGTTAGAGCTAGGGTTAGGGTTAGGGCTAGGGTTAGGGTTAGGGTTAGAGCTAGGGTTAGGGTTAGGGTTAGTGTTAGGGTTTGAGCTAGGGTTAGGGTTAGAGCTAGGGTTAGGGTTAGGACTAGGGCTAGGGTTAGGGTTAGGGTTAGAGCTAGGGTTAGGGTTAGGGTTAGTGTTAGGGTTTGAGCTAGGGTTAGGGTTAGAGCTAGGGTTAGGGTTAGAGCTAGGGTTAGGGTTAGGGTTTGAGCTAGGGTTAGGGTTAGAGCTAGGGTTAGGGTTAGGGCTAGGGTTAGGGTTAGGGTTAGAGGTAGGGTTAGGGTTAGGGTTAGGGTTTGAGCTAGGGTTAGGGTTAGAGCTAGGGTTAGGGTTAGGACTAGGGTTAGGGTTAGGGTTAGAGCTAGGGTTAGGGTTAGGGTTAGGGCTAGGGTTAGGGTTAGGGTTAGGGTTTGAGCTAGGGTTAGGGTTAGGGTTAGGGTTAGGGTTAGGGTTAGGGTTAGGGTTTGAGCTAGGGTTAGGGTTAGAGCTAGGGTTAGGGTTAGGGCTAGGGTTAGGGTTAGAGCTAGGGTTAGGGTTAGGGTTAGAGCTAGGGTTAGGGTTAGGGTTAGGGTTAGGGTTTGAGCTAGGGTTAGGGTTAGGGCTAGGGTTAGGGTTAGAGCTAGGGTTAGGGTTAGGGTTTGAGCTAGGGTTAGGGTTAGAGCTAGGGTTAGGGTTAGGGTTAGGGTTAGGGTTTGAGCTAGGGTTAGGGTTAGAGCTAGGGTTAGGGTTAGAGCTAGGGTTAGGGTTAGGGTTTGAGCTAGGGTTAGGGTTAGAGCTAGGGTTAGGGTTAGGGTTTGAGCTAGAGTTAGGGTTAGAGCTAGGGTTAGGGTTAGGGCTAGGGTTAGGGTTAGGGTTAGAGCTAGGGTTAGGGTTAGGGTTAGTGTTAGGGTTTGAGCTAGGGTTAGGGTTAGAGCTAGGGTTAGGGTTAGGACTAGGGTTAGGGTTAGGGTTAGGGTTAGAGCTAGGATTAGGGTTAGGGTTAGGGCTAGGGTTAGGGTTAGGGTTAGGGTTAGAGCTAGGGTTAGGGTTAGGGTTAGAGCTAGGGTTAGGGTTAGGGCTAGGGTTAGGGTTAGAGCTAGGGTTAGGGTTAGGGTTAGAGCTAGGGTTAGGGTTAGGGTTAGAGCTAGGGTTAGGGTTAGGGTTAGAGCTAGGGTTAGGGTTAGGGTTAGGGTTAGAGCTAGGGTTAGGGTTAGGGTTAGTGTTAGGGTTTGAGCTAGGGTTAGGGTTAGAGCTAGGGTTAGGGTTAGGACTAGGGTTAGGGTTAGGGTTAGGGTTAGGGTTAGAGCTAGGGTTAGGGTTAGAGCTAGGGTTAGGGTTAGGGTTTGAGCTAGGGTTAGGGTTAGAGCTAGGGTTAGGGTTAGGGCTAGGGTTAGGGTTAGGGTTAGAGGTAGGGTTAGGGTTAGGGTTAGGGTTTGAGCTAGGGTTAGGGTTAGAGCTAGGGTTAGGGTTAGGACTAGGGTTAGGGTTAGGGTTAGAGCTAGGGTTAGGGTTAGGGTTAGGGCTAGGGTTAGGGTTAGGGTTAGGGTTTGAGCTAGGGTTAGGGTTAGAGCTAGGGTTAGGGTTAGGGCTAGGGTTAGGGTTAGAGCTAGGGTTAGGGTTAGGGTTAGAGCTAGGGTTAGGGTTAGGGCTAGGGTTAGGGTTAGGGTTAGGGTTTGAGCTAGGGTTAGGGTTAGGGCTAGGGTTAGGGTTAGAGCTAGGATTAGGGTTAGGGTTTGAGCTAGGGTTAGGGTTAGAGCTAGGGTTAGGGTTAGGGTTAGGGTTAGGGTTTGAGCTAGGGTTAGGGTTAGAGCTAGGGTTAGGGTTAGAGCTAGGGTTAGGGTTAGGGTTTGAGCTAGGGTTAGGGTTAGAGCTAGGGTTAGGGTTAGGGTTTGAGCTAGAGTTAGGGTTAGAGCTAGGGTTAGGGTTAGGGCTAGGGTTAGGGTTAGGGTTAGAGCTAGGGTTAGGGTTAGGGTTAGTGTTAGGGTTTGAGCTAGGGTTAGGGTTAGAGCTAGGGTTAGGGTTAGGACTAGGGTTAGGGTTAGGGTTAGGGTTAGAGCTAGGATTAGGGTTAGGGTTAGGGCTAGGGTTAGGGTTAGGGTTAGGGTTAGAGCTAGGGTTAGGGTTAGGGTTAGAGCTAGGGTTAGGGTTAGGGCTAGGGTTAGGGTTAGAGCTAGGGTTAGGGTTAGGGTTAGAGCTAGGGTTAGGGTTAGGGTTTGAGTTAGGGTTAGGGTTAGGGTTAGAGCTAGGGTTAGGGTTAGGGTTAGGGCTAGGGTTAGGGTTAGGGTTAGGGTTTGAGCTAGGGTTAGGGTTAGAGCTAGGGTTAGGGTTAGGGCTAGGGCTGGGTTAGGGTTAGGGTTAGGGTTTGAGCTAGGGTTAGGGTTTGAGCTAGGGTTAGGGTTAGAGCTAGGGTTAGGGTTAGGGCTAGGGTTAGGGTTAGGGTTAGGGTTAGAGCTAGGGTTAGGGTTAGGGTTAGAGCTAGGGTTAGGGTTAGGGTTAGAGCTAGGGTCAGGCTTAGAGCTAGGGTTAGGGTTAGGGTTTGAGCTAGGGTTAGGGTTAGGGTTAGGGTTTGAGCTAGGGTTAGGGTTAGGGTTAGGGTTTGAGCTAGGGTTAGGGTTAGAGCTAGGGTTAGGGTTAGAGCTAGGGTTAGGGTTAGGGTTAGAGCTAGGGTTAGGGTTAGGGTTAGAGCTAGGGTCAGGCTTAGAGCTAGGGTTAGGGTTAGGGTTTGAGCTAGGGTTAGGGTTAGGGTTAGGGTTTGAGCTAGGGTTAGGGTTAGAGCTAGGGTTAGGGTTAGAGCTAGGGTTAGGGTTAGGGTTAGAGCTAGGGTTAGGGTTAGGGTTAGGGTTTGAGCTAGGGTTAGGGTTAGAGCTAGGGTTAGGGTTAGGACTAGGGTTAGGGTTAGGGTTAGAGCTAGGGTTAGGGTTAGGGTTAGGGCTAGGGTTAGGGTTAGGGTTAGGGTTTGAGCTAGGGTTAGGGTTAGAGCTAGGGTTAGGGTTAGGGCTAGGGTTAGGGTTAGAGCTAGGGTTAGGGTTAGGGTTAGAGCTAGGGTTAGGGTTAGGGTTAGGGTTAGGGTTAGAGCTAGGGTTAGGGTTAGGGCTAGGGTTAGGGTTAGGGTTAGGGTTTGAGCTAGGGTTAGGGTTAGAGCTAGGGTTAGGGTTAGGGCTAGGGTTAGGGTTAGAGCTAGGGTTAGGGTTAGGGTTAGAGCTAGGGTTAGGGTTAGGGTTTGAGCTAGGGTTAGGGTTTGAGCTAGGGTTAGGGTTAGAGCTAGGGTTAGGGTTAGGGCTAGGGTTAGGGTTAGGGTTAGGGTTTGAGCTAGGGTTAGGGTTAGAGCTAGGGTTAGGGTTAGGGCTAGGGTTAGGGTTAGAGCTAGGGTTAGGGTTAGGGTTAGAGCTAGGGTTAGGGTTAGGGCTAGGGTTAGGGTTAGACCTAGGGTTAGGGTTAGGGTTAGAGCTAGGGTTAGGGTTAGGGTTTGAGCTAGGGTTAGAGCTAGGGTTAGGGTCAGGGTTAGAGCTAGGGTTAGGGTTAGGGCTAGGGTTAGGGTTTGAGCTAGGGTTAGGGTTAGAGCTAGGGTTAGGGTTAGAGCTAGGGTTAGGGTTAGGGTTTGAGCTAGGGTTAGGGTTAGAGCTAGGGTTAGGGTTAGGGTTAGAGCTAGGGTCAGGCTTAGAGCTAGGGTTAGGGTTAGGGTTTGAGCTAGGGTTAGGGTTAGGGTTAGAGCTAGGGTTAGGGTTAGGGTTTGAGCTAGGGTTAGAGCTAGGGTTAGGGTTAGGGTTAGAGCTAGGGTTAGGGTTAGGGCTAGGGTTAGGGTTAGAGCTAGGGTTAGGGTTAGGGTTAGAGCTAGGGTTAGGGTTAGGGTTAGAGCTAGGGTTAGGGTTAGGGTTAGAGCTAGGGTTAGGGTTAGGGTTAGGGTTAGAGCTAGGGTTAGGGTTAGGGTTTGAGCTAGGGTTAGGGTTAGGGTTAGGGTTAGGGTTAGGGTTAGAGCTAGGGTTAGGGTTAGGGTTAGGGCTAGGGTTAGGGTTAGGGTTAGGGTTTGAGCTAGGGTTAGGGTTAGAGCTAGGGTTAGGGTTAGGGCTAGGGTTAGGGTTAGAGCTAGGGTTAGGGTTAGGGTTAGAGCTAGGGTTAGGGTTAGGGTTAGGGCTAGGGTTAGGGTTAGGGTTAGGGTTTGAGCTAGGGTTAGGGTTAGAGCTAGGGTTAGGGTTAGGGCTAGGGTTAGGGTTAGAGCTAGGGTTAGGGTTAGGGTTAGGGTTAGAGCTAGGGTTAGGGTTAGGGTTAGAGCTAGGGTTAGGGTTAGGGTTAGAGCTAGGGTCAGGCTTAGAGCTAGGGTTAGGGTTAGGGTTTGAGCTAGGGTTAGGGTTAGGGTTAGGGTTTGAGCTAGGGTTAGGGTTAGGGTTAGGGTTTGAGCTAGGGTTAGGGTTAGAGCTAGGGTTAGGGTTAGAGCTAGGGTTAGGGTTAGGGTTAGAGCTAGGGTTAGGGTTAGGGTTAGAGCTAGGGTCAGGCTTAGAGCTAGGGTTAGGGTTAGGGTTTGAGCTAGGGTTAGGGTTAGGGTTAGGGTTTGAGCTAGGGTTAGGGTTAGAGCTAGGGTTAGGGTTAGAGCTAGGGTTAGGGTTAGGGTTAGAGCTAGGGTTAGGGTTAGGGTTAGGGTTTGAGCTAGGGTTAGGGTTAGAGCTAGGGTTAGGGTTAGGACTAGGGTTAGGGTTAGGGTTAGAGCTAGGGTTAGGGTTAGGGTTAGGGCTAGGGTTAGGGTTAGGGTTAGGGTTTGAGCTAGGGTTAGGGTTAGAGCTAGGGTTAGGGTTAGGGCTAGGGTTAGGGTTAGAGCTAGGGTTAGGGTTAGGGTTAGAGCTAGGGTTAGGGTTAGGGTTAGGGTTAGGGTTAGAGCTAGGGTTAGGGTTAGGGCTAGGGTTAGGGTTAGGGTTAGGGTTTGAGCTAGGGTTAGGGTTAGAGCTAGGGTTAGGGTTAGGGCTAGGGTTAGGGTTAGAGCTAGGGTTAGGGTTAGGGTTAGAGCTAGGGTTAGGGTTAGGGTTTGAGCTAGGGTTAGGGTTTGAGCTAGGGTTAGGGTTAGAGCTAGGGTTAGGGTTAGGGCTAGGGTTAGGGTTAGGGTTAGGGTTTGAGCTAGGGTTAGGGTTAGAGCTAGGGTTAGGGTTAGGGCTAGGGTTAGGGTTAGAGCTAGGGTTAGGGTTAGGGTTAGAGCTAGGGTTAGGGTTAGGGCTAGGGTTAGGGTTAGACCTAGGGTTAGGGTTAGGGTTAGAGCTAGGGTTAGGGTTAGGGTTTGAGCTAGGGTTAGAGCTAGGGTTAGGGTCAGGGTTAGAGCTAGGGTTAGGGTTAGGGCTAGGGTTAGGGTTTGAGCTAGGGTTAGGGTTAGAGCTAGGGTTAGGGTTAGAGCTAGGGTTAGGGTTAGGGTTTGAGCTAGGGTTAGGGTTAGAGCTAGGGTTAGGGTTAGGGTTAGAGCTAGGGTCAGGCTTAGAGCTAGGGTTAGGGTTAGGGTTTGAGCTAGGGTTAGGGTTAGGGTTAGAGCTAGGGTTAGGGTTAGGGTTTGAGCTAGGGTTAGAGCTAGGGTTAGGGTTAGGGTTAGAGCTAGGGTTAGGGTTAGGGCTAGGGTTAGGGTTAGAGCTAGGGTTAGGGTTAGGGTTAGAGCTAGGGTTAGGGTTAGGGTTAGAGCTAGGGTTAGGGTTAGGGTTAGAGCTAGGGTTAGGGTTAGGGTTAGGGTTAGAGCTAGGGTTAGGGTTAGGGTTTGAGCTAGGGTTAGGGTTAGGGTTAGGGTTAGGGTTAGGGTTAGAGCTAGGGTTAGGGTTAGGGTTAGGGCTAGGGTTAGGGTTAGGGTTAGGGTTTGAGCTAGGGTTAGGGTTAGAGCTAGGGTTAGGGTTAGGGCTAGGGTTAGGGTTAGAGCTAGGGTTAGGGTTAGGGTTAGAGCTAGGGTCAGGGTTAGAGCTAGGGTTAGGGTTAGGGTTTGAGCTAGGGTTAGGGTTAGGGTTAGAGCTAGGGTTAGGGTTAGGGTTTGAGCTAGGGTTAGAGCTAGGGTTAGGGTTAGGGTTAGAGCTAGGGTTAGGGTTAGGGCTAGGGTTAGGGTTAGGGTTAGGGTTAGAGCTAGGGTTAGGGTTAGGGTTAGAGCTAGGGTTAGGGTTAGGGTTAGGGTTAGAGCTAGGGTTAGGGTTAGGGTTTGAGCTAGGGTTAGGGTTAGGGTTAGGGTTAGGGTTAGGGTTAGAGCTAGGGTTAGGGTTAGGGTTAGGGCTAGGGTTAGGGTTAGGGTTAGGGTTTGAGCTAGGGTTAGGGTTAGAGCTAGGGTTAGGGTTAGGGCTAGGGTTAGGGTTAGAGCTAGGGTTAGGGTTAGGGTTAGAGCTAGGGTTAGGGTTAGGGTTAGAGCTAGGGTTAGGTTTAGGGTTTGAGCTAGGGTTAGAGCTAGGGTTAGAGCTAGGGTCAGGGTTAGAGCTAGGGTTAGGGTTAGGGTTTGAGCTAGGGTTAGGGTTAGGGTTAGAGCTAGGGTTAGGGTTAGGGTTTGAGCTAGGGTTAGAGCTAGGGTTAGGGTTAGGGTTAGAGCTAGGGTTAGGGTTAGGGTTAGAGCTAGGGTTAGGGTTAGGGTTAGAGCTAGGGTTAGGGTTAGGGTTAGAGCTAGGGTTAGGGTTAGGGTTAGGGTTAGAGCTAGGGTTAGGGTTAGGGTTTGAGCTAGGGTTAGGGTTAGGGTTAGGGTTAGGGTTAGGGTTAGAGCTAGGGTTAGGGTTAGGGTTAGGGCTAGGGTTAGGGTTAGGGTTAGGGTTTGAGCTAGGGTTAGGGTTAGAGCTAGGGTTAGGGTTAGGGCTAGGGTTAGGGTTAGAGCTAGGGTTAGGGTTAGGGTTAGAGCTAGGGTTAGGGTTAGGGTTAGAGCTAGGGTTAGGTTTAGGGTTTGAGCTAGGGTTAGAGCTAGGGTTAGGGTTAGGGTTAGAGCTAGGGTTAGGGTTAGGGTTAGAGCTAGGGTTAGGGTTAGGGCTAGGGTTAGGGTTAGGGTTTGAGCTAGGGTTAGGGTTAGAGCTAGGGTTAGGGTTAGGGTTTGAGCTAGGGTTAGGGTTAGAGCTAGGGTTAGGGTTAGGGTTAGAGCTAGGGTCAGGCTTAGAGCTAGGGTTAGGGTTAGGGTTTGACCTAGGGTTAGGGTTAGGGTTAGGGTTAGGGTTTGAGCTAGGGTTAGGGTTAGAGCTAGGGTTAGGGTTAGGGTTTGAGCTAGGGTTAGGGTTAGAGCTAGGGTTAGGGTTAGGGTTTGAGCTAGGGTTAGGGTTAGAGCTAGGGTTAGGGTTAGGGTTTGAGCTAGGGTTAGGGTTAGAGCTAGGGTTAGGGTTAGGGCTAGGGTTAGGGTTAGAGCTAGGGTTAGGGTTAGGGTTAGGGTTTGAGCTAGGGTTAGGGTTAGAGCTAGGGTTAGGGTTAGAGCTAGGGTTAGGGTTAGGGTTAGAGCTAGGGTTAGGGTTAGGGTTAGGGTTTGAGCTAGGGTTAGGGTTAGAGCTAGGGTTAGGGTTAGGACTAGGGTTAGGGTTAGGGTTAGAGCTAGGGTTAGGGTTAGGGTTAGGGCTAGGGTTAGGGTTAGGGTTAGGGTTTGAGCTAGGGTTAGGGTTAGAGCTAGGGTTAGGGTTAGGGCTAGGGTTAGGGTTAGAGCTAGGGTTAGGGTTAGGGTTAGACCTAGGGTTAGGGTTAGGGTTAGGGCTAGGGTTAGGGTTAGGGTTAGGGTTTGAGCTAGGGTTAGGGTTAGAGCTAGGGTTAGGGTTAGGGCTAGGGTTAGGGTTAGAGCTAGGGTTAGGGTTAGGGTTAGAGCTAGGGTTAGGGTTAGGGTTTGAGTTAGGGTTAGGGTTAGGGTTAGAGCTAGGGTTAGGGTTAGGGTTAGGGCTAGGGTTAGGGTTAGGGTTAGGGTTTGAGCTAGGGTTAGGGTTAGAGCTAGGGTTAGGGTTAGGGCTAGGGCTAGGGTTAGGGTTAGGGTTAGGGTTTGAGCTAGGGTTAGGGTTTGAGCTAGGGTTAGGGTTAGAGCTAGGGTTAGGGTTAGGGCTAGGGTTAGGGTTAGGGTTAGGGTTTGAGCTAGGGTTAGGGTTAGAGCTAGGGTTAGGGTTAGGGCTAGGGTTAGGGTTAGAGCTAGGGTTAGGGTTAGGGTTAGAGCTAGGGTTAGGGTTAGGGTTTGAGTTAGGGTTAGAGCTAGGGTTAGGGTTAGGGTTAGAGCTAGGGTTAGGGTTAGGGTTAGAGCTAGGGTTAGGGTTAGGGTTAGAGCTAGGGTTAGGGTTAGGGCTAGGGTTAGGGTTAGAGCTAGGGTTAGGGTTAGGGTTAGAGCTAGGGTTAGGGTTAGGGTTTGAGCTAGGGTTAGAGCTAGGGTTAGGGTCAGGGTTAGAGCTAGGGTTAGGGTTAGGGCTAGGGTTAGGGTTAGGGTTTGAGCTAGGGTTAGGGTTAGAGCTAGGGTTAGGGTTAGAGCTAGGGTTAGGGTTAGGGTTTGAGCTAGGGTTAGGGTTAGAGCTAGGGTTAGGGTTAGGGTTAGAGCTAGGGTCAGGCTTAGAGCTAGGGTTAGGGTTAGGGTTTGAGCTAGGGTTAGGGTTAGGGTTAGAGCTAGGGTTAGGGTTAGGGTTTGAGCTAGGGTTAGAGCTAGGGTTAGGGTTAGGGTTAGAGCTAGGGTTAGGGTTAGGGCTAGGGTTAGGGTTAGAGCTAGGGTTAGGGTTAGGGTTAGAGCTAGGGTTAGGGTTAGGGTTAGAGCTAGGGTTAGGGTTAGGGTTAGAGCTAGGGTTAGGGTTAGGGTTAGGGTTAGAGCTAGGGTTAGGGTTAGGGTTTGAGCTAGGGTTAGGGTTAGGGTTAGGGTTAGGGTTAGAGCTAGGGTTAGGGTTAGGGTTAGGGCTAGGGTTAGGGTTAGGGTTAGGGTTTGAGCTAGGGTTAGGGTTAGAGCTAGGGTTAGGGTTAGGGCTAGGGTTAGGGTTAGAGCTAGGGTTAGGGTTAGGGTTAGAGCTAGGGTTAGGGTTAGGGTTAGGGCTAGGGTTAGGGTTAGGGTTAGGGTTTGAGCTAGGGTTAGGGTTAGAGCTAGGGTTAGGGTTAGGGCTAGGGTTAGGGTTAGAGCTAGGGTTAGGGTTAGGGTTAGAGCTAGGGTTAGGGTTAGGGTTAGAGCTAGGGTTAGGTTTAGGGTTTGAGCTAGGGTTAGAGCTAGGGTTAGGGTTAGGGTTAGAGCTAGGGTTAGGGTTAGGGTTAGAGCTAGGGTTAGGGTTAGGGCTAGGGTTAGGGTTAGGGTTTGAGCTAGGGTTAGGGTTAGAGCTAGGGTTAGGGTTAGGGTTTGAGCTAGGGTTAGGGTTAGGGTTAGGGTTTGAGCTAGGGTTAGGGTTAGAGCTAGGGTTAGGGTTAGGGCTAGGGTTAGGGTTAGAGCTAGGGTTAGGGTTAGGGTTAGAGCTAGGGTTAGGGTTAGGGTTAGAGCTAGGGTTAGGTTTAGGGTTTGAGCTAGGGTTAGAGCTAGGGTTAGGGTTAGGGTTAGAGCTAGGGTTAGGGTTAGGGTTAGAGCTAGGGTTAGGGTTAGGGCTAGGGTTAGGGTTAGGGTTTGAGCTAGGGTTAGGGTTAGAGCTAGGGTTAGGGTTAGGGTTTGAGCTAGGGTTAGGGTTAGAGCTAGGGTTAGGGTTAGGGTTAGAGCTAGGGTCAGGCTTAGAGCTAGGGTTAGGGTTAGGGTTTGACCTAGGGTTAGGGTTAGGGTTAGGGTTAGGGTTTGAGCTAGGGTTAGGGTTAGAGCTAGGGTTAGGGTTAGGGTTTGAGCTAGGGTTAGGGTTAGAGCTAGGGTTAGGGTTAGGGTTTGAGCTAGGGTTAGGGTTAGAGCTAGGGTTAGGGTTAGGGCTAGGGTTAGGGTTAGGGTTAGAGCTAGGGTTAGGGTTAGGGTTAGAGCTAGGGTTAGGGTTAGGGTTAGAGCTAGGGTTAGGGTTAGGGTTAGGGTTAGAGCTAGGGTTAGGGTTAGGGTTTGAGCTAGGGTTAGGGTTAGGGTTAGGGTTAGGGTTAGGGTTAGAGCTAGGGTTAGGGTTAGGGTTAGGGCTAGGGTTAGGGTTAGGGTTAGGGTTTGAGCTAGGGTTAGGGTTAGAGCTAGGGTTAGGGTTAGGGCTAGGGTTAGGGTTAGAGCTAGGGTTAGGGTTAGGGTTAGAGCTAGGGTTAGGGTTAGGGTTAGGGCTAGGGTTAGGGTTAGGGTTAGGGTTTGAGCTAGGGTTAGGGTTAGAGCTAGGGTTAGGGTTAGGGCTAGGGTTAGGGTTAGAGCTAGGGTTAGGGTTAGGGTTAGAGCTAGGGTTAGGGTTAGGGTTTGAGTTAGGGTTAGGGTTAGGGTTAGAGCTAGGGTTAGGGTTAGGGTTAGGGCTAGGGTTAGGGTTAGGGTTAGGGTTTGAGCTAGGGTTAGGGTTAGAGCTAGGGTTAGGGTTAGGGCTAGGGCTAGGGTTAGGGTTAGGGTTAGGGTTTGAGCTAGGGTTAGGGTTTGAGCTAGGGTTAGGGTTAGAGCTAGGGTTAGGGTTAGGGCTAGGGTTAGGGTTAGGGTTAGGGTTAGAGCTAGGGTTAGGGTTAGGGTTAGAGCTAGGGTTAGGGTTAGGGTTAGAGCTAGGGTCAGGCTTAGAGCTAGGGTTAGGGTTAGGGTTTGAGCTAGGGTTAGGGTTAGGGTTAGGGTTTGAGCTAGGGTTAGGGTTAGGGTTAGGGTTTGAGCTAGGGTTAGGGTTAGAGCTAGGGTTAGGGTTAGAGCTAGGGTTAGGGTTAGGGTTTGAGCTAGGGTTAGGGTTAGGGTTAGGGTTTGAGCTAGGGTTAGGGTTAGAGCTAGGGTTAGGGTTAGAGCTAGGGTTAGGGTTAGGGTTAGAGCTAGGGTTAGGGTTAGGGTTAGGGTTTGAGCTAGGGTTAGGGTTAGAGCTAGGGTTAGGGTTAGGACTAGGGTTAGGGTTAGGGTTAGAGCTAGGGTTAGGGTTAGGGTTAGGGCTAGGGTTAGGGTTAGGGTTAGGGTTTGAGCTAGGGTTAGGGTTAGAGCTAGGGTTAGGGTTAGGGCTAGGGTTAGGGTTAGAGCTAGGGTTAGGGTTAGGGTTAGAGCTAGGGTTAGGGTTAGGGTTAGGGTTAGGGTTAGAGCTAGGGTTAGGGTTAGGGCTAGGGTTAGGGTTAGGGTTAGGGTTTGAGCTAGGGTTAGGGTTAGAGCTAGGGTTAGGGTTAGGGCTAGGGTTAGGGTTAGAGCTAGGGTTAGGGTTAGGGTTAGAGCTAGGGTTAGGGTTAGGGTTTGAGCTAGGGTTAGGGTTTGAGCTAGGGTTAGGGTTAGAGCTAGGGTTAGGGTTAGGGCTAGGGTTAGGGTTAGGGTTAGGGTTTGAGCTAGGGTTAGGGTTAGAGCTAGGGTTAGGGTTAGGGCTAGGGTTAGGGTTAGAGCTAGGGTTAGGGTTAGGGTTAGAGCTAGGGTTAGGGTTAGGGCTAGGGTTAGGGTTAGAGCTAGGGTTAGGGTTAGGGTTAGAGCTAGGGTTAGGGTTAGGGTTTGAGCTAGGGTTAGAGCTAGGGTTAGGGTCAGGGTTAGAGCTAGGGTTAGGGTTAGGGTTTGAGCTAGGGTTAGAGCTAGGGTTAGGGTTAGGGTTAGAGCTAGGGTTAGGGTTAGGGCTAGGGTTAGGGTTAGGGTTTGAGCTAGGGTTAGGGTTAGAGCTAGGGTTAGGGTTAGGGTTTGAGCTAGGGTTAGGGTTAGAGCTAGGGTTAGGGTTAGAGCTAGGGTCAGGCTTAGAGCTAGGGTTAGGGTTAGGGTTTGAGCTAGGGTTAGGGTTAGGGTTAGGGTTAGGGTTTGAGCTAGGGTTAGGGTTAGAGCTAGGGTTAGGGTTAGGGTTTGAGCTAGAGTTAGGGTTAGAGCTAGGGTTAGGGTTAGGGCTAGGGTTAGGGTTAGGGTTAGAGCTAGGGTTAGGGTTAGGGTTAGGGTTAGGGTTTGAGCTAGGGTTAGGGTTAGAGCTAGGGTTAGGGTTAGGACTAGGGTTAGGGTTAGGGTTAGAGCTAGGATTAGGGTTAGGGTTAGGGCTAGGGTTAGGGTTAGGGTTAGGGTTTGAGCTAGGGTTAGGGTTAGAGCTAGGGTTAGTGTTAGGGCTAGGGTTAGGGTTAGAGCTAGGGTTAGGGTTAGGGTTAGAGCTAGGGTTAGGGTTAGGGTTTGAGTTAGGGTTAGAGCTAGGGTTAGGGTTAGGGTTAGAGCTAGGGTTAGGGTTAGGGTTAGAGCTAGGGTTAGGGTTAGAGCTAGGGTTAGGGTTTGAGCTAGGGTTAGGGTTAGAGCTAGGGTTAGGGTTAGGGTTTGAGCTAGGGTTAGGGTTAGAGCTAGGGTTAGGGTTAGGTTTAGAGCTAGTGTTCGGGTTGTATCGATGAATATAATGCTTTTTCCCTACAATAATGCAATTCCTTCCAAATTTGATGTGTCATAAAAACCTTATTTTCAATAGTGTCTTCATGATTCTTATACTTTCTGTTAGAGGATATGTCTCCCTTCAGGTCCAATTATTATGAAGTACTTGTACCTTTTACTTTTCGAGTAATCCTACTTTGAAATACCATGCAATGATCAAAATATTGCTTTTTTCCACCTCCAATAATGCAATTCTTTCCAACTTTGATGTGTAATAAAAACTTTATATTTAGTTTTGTATTCATGACACTCATATATTTTGTTAGAGGACATAATGTACTACATGTACAATCATTATGATGTATCCTTACTTTGTACTTTGTGAGTAATCCTACCTTGAAATACCATGTATCGATCAAAATAATGCTTTTTTTTCCTACAATAATGCAATTCTTTCCAGATTTGATGTGCAATAAAATCTTTGTTTTCAATAGTGTATTAATAATACTTATATTTTCTGTTAGAGGTCATATACCACTACAGGTACAATTATTATGAAGTACTTGTACCTTGTACTTTTCAAGTAATCCTACCTTGAATTACCATGCATTGATCAAAATATTGCTTTTTTCCCCTACAGTAATGCAATTCTTTTCTAATTTGATGTGTCATAAAATCTTTATTGTCAAGACTGCATTCATCATACTCACATTTTCGGTTAGGGAACATATGGCACTACATGTACAATTATTATAAAGTACTTGTACATTGTACTTTACGAGTAATCCTACCTTGAAATACCATGCAGCGATCAAAATATTGCTTTTTCCACCTACAATAATGCAATTCTTTCCAACTTTGATGTGTGATAAAAACTTTATTTTCATTTTTGTATTCATGCCAGTAATATCTTCTGTGAGAGGACATATAGTACTACATGTACAATCATTATGATGTATCCTTACTTTGTACTTTGTGAGTAATCCTACCTTGAAATACCATGTATCAATGAAAATAATGCTTTTTCCCTACAATAATGCAATTCCTTCCAAATTTGATGTGTCATAAAAACCTTATCTTCAATAGTGTCTTGGTGAGTCTTATAGTTTCTGTTAGAGGACATGTCCCCCTACAGGTACAATTATTATGAAGTACTTGTACCTTGTAATTTTTGAGTAATCCTACCTTGAAATACCATGCAATGATCAAAATATTGCTTTTTTCACCTCCAATAATGCAATTCTTTCAAACTTTGATGTGTAATAAAAACTTTATTTTACATAAACTTCAAGGGTGGGCTCACTATTTGGCAAGACAAGTTTATCATCTGCCGGATTTTGCAACCCGATATTTTTTCTTCATAGATGAGAATTAGATGTATGACGAGAGAAAAGAGGACCAGCTCTGACCTGATAATAGTGTCATGCTAAATTGTCTGAAAATAGACTTCAAGGGTGGGTGCACTATTTAGGGTTACAGCTAGGGTTGGGGTTAGGGTTAGAGCTAGGGTTAGGGTTAGAGCTAGGGTTAGGGTTAGGGTTAGAGCTAGGGTTAGGGTTAGAGCTAGGGTTAGGGTTAGGGTTAGAGCTAGGGTTAGGGTTAGAGCTAGGGTTAGGGTTAGGGTTAGAGCTAGAGTTAGAGCTAGGGTTAGGGTTAGAGCTAGGGTTAGGGTTAGAGCTAGGGTTAGGGTTAGGGCTAGGGTTAGGTTTAGAGTTAGTGTTAGGGTTAGAGCTAGGGTTAGGGTTAGAGCTAGGGTTAGGGTTATAACTAGGGTTAGGGTTAGGGTTAGAGCTCGGGTTAGGGTTAGAGCTAGGGTTAGGGTTAGGGTCAGAGCTAGGGTTAGGGTTAGGGTTAGAGCTAGGGTTAGGGTTAGAGCTAGGGTTAGGGTTAGAGCTAGGGTTAGGGTTAGAGCTAGGGTTAGGGTTAGGGCTAGGGTTAGGGTTAGAGCTAGGGTTAGGGTTAGGGTTTGAGCTAGGGTTAGGGTTAGGGTTTGAGCTAGGGTTAGGGTTAGAGCTAGGGTTAGGGTTAGGGCTAGGGTTAGGGTTAGGGTTAGAGCTAGGGTTAGGGTTAGGGTTAGGGTTTGAGCTAGGGTTAGGGTTAGAGCTAGGGTTAGGGTTAGGACTAGGATTAGGGTTAGGGTTAGAGCTAGGGTTAGGGTTAGGGTTAGGGCTAGGGTTAGGGTTAGGGTTTGAGCTAGGGTTAGGGTTAGAGCTAGGGTTAGGGTTAGGGCTAGGGTTAGGGTTAGAGCTAGGGTTAGGGTTAGGGTTAGAGCTAGGGTTAGGGTTAGGGTTAGGGCTAGGGTTAGGGTTAGGGTTAGGGTTTGAGCTAGGGTTAGGGTTAGGGCTAGGGTTAGGGTTAGAGCTAGGGTTAGGGTTAGAGCTAGGGTTAGGGTTAGGGTTAGAGCTAGGGTTAGGGTTAGGGTTTGAGTTAGGGTTAGAGCTAGGGTTAGGGTTAGGGTTAGAGCTAGGGTTAGGGTTAGGGTTAGAGCTAGGGTTAGGGTTAGGGTTAGAGCTAGGGTTAGGGTTAGGGCTAGGGTTAGGGTTAGAGCTAGGGTTAGGGTTAGGGTTAGAGCTAGGGTTAGGGTTAGGGTTTGAGCTAGGGTTAGAGCTAGGGTTAGGGTTAGGGTTAGAGCTAGGGTTAGGGTTAGGGCTAGGGTTAGGGTTAGGGTTTGAGCTAGGGTTAGGGTTAGAGCTAGGGTTAGGGTTAGGGTTTGAGCTAGGGTTAGGGTTAGAGCTAGGGTTAGGGTTAGAGCTAGGGTCAGGCTTAGAGCTAGGGTTAGGGTTAGGGTTTGAGCTAGGGTTAGGGTTAGGGTTAGGGTTAGGGTTTGAGCTAGGGTTAGGGTTAGAGCTAGGGTTAGGGTTAGAGCTAGGGTTAGGGTTAGGGTTTGAGCTAGGGTTAGGGTTAGAGCTAGGGTTAGGGTTAGGGTTTGAGCTAGAGTTAGGGTTAGAGCTAGGGTTAGGGTTAGGGCTAGGGTTAGGGTTAGGGTTAGAGCTAGGGTTAGGGTTAGGGTTAGGGTTAGGGTTTGAGCTAGGGTTAGGGTTAGAGCTAGGGTTAGGGTTAGGACTAGGGTTAGGGTTAGGGTTAGAGCTAGGATTAGGGTTAGGGTTAGGGTTAGTGTTAGGGCTAGGGTTAGGGTTAGAGCTAGGGTTAGGGTTAGGGTTAGAGCTAGGGTTAGGGTTAGGGTTTGAGTTAGGGTTAGAGCTAGGGTTAGGGTTAGGGTTAGAGCTAGGGTTAGGGTTAGGGTTAGAGCTAGGGTTAGGGTTAGGGTTAGAGCTAGGGTTAGGGTTAGGGCTAGGGTTAGGGTTAGAGCTAGGGTTAGGTTTAGGGTTAGAGCTAGGGTTAGGGTTAGGGTTAGAGCTAGGGTTAGGGTTAGGGTTAGGGTTAGAGCTAGGGTTAGGGTTAGGGTTTGAGCTAGGGTTAGAGCTAGGGTTAGGGTTAGGGTTAGAGCTAGGGTTAGGGTTAGGGCTAGGGTTAGGGTTAGAGCTAGGGTTAGGGTTAGGGTTTGAGCTAGGGTTAGGGTTACAGCTAGGGTTAGGGTTAGGGTTAGGGCTAGGATTAGGGTTAGGGTTAGAGCTAGGGTTAGGGTTAGGGTTAGAGCTAGGGTTAGTGCTAGGGTTAGGGTTAGAGCTAGGGTTAGGGTTACAGCTAGGGTTAGGGTTAGAGCTAGGGTTAGGGTTAGGGTTTGAGCTAGGGTTAGGGTTACAGCTAGGGTTAGGGTTAGGGTTAGGGCTAGGGTTAGGGTTAGGGTTAGAGCTAGGGTTAGGGTTAGGGTTAGAGCTAGGGTTAGTGCTAGGGTTAGGGTTAGAGCTAGGGTTAGGGTTACAGCTAGGGTTAGGGTTAGGGTTAGGGCTAGGGTTAGGGTTAGGGTTAGAGCTAGGGTTAGGGTTAGGGTTAGAGCTAGGGTTAGTGCTAGGGTTAGGGTTAGAGCTAGGGTTAGGGTTAGAGCTAGGGTTAGGGTTTGAGCTAGGGTTAGGGTTAGAGCTAGGGTTAGGGTTAGGGTTTGAGCTAGGGTTAGGGTTAGAGCTAGGGTTAGGGTTAGGTTTAGAGCTAGTGTTCGGGTTGTATCGATGAATATAATGCTTTTTCCCTACAATAATGCAATTCCTTCCAAATTTGATGTGTCATAAAAACCTTATTTTCAATAGTGTCTTCATGATTCTTATACTTTCTGTTAGAGGATATGTCTCCCTTCAGGTCCAATTATTATGAAGTACTTGTACCTTTTACTTTTCGAGTAATCCTACTTTGAAATACCATGCAATGATCAAAATATTGCTTTTTTCCACCTCCAATAATGCAATTCTTTCCAACTTTGATGTGTAATAAAAACTTTATATTTAGTTTTGTATTCATGACACTCATATATTTTGTTAGAGGACATAATGTACTACATGTACAATCATTATGATGTATCCTTACTTTGTACTTTGTGAGTAATCCTACCTTGAAATACCATGTATCGATCAAAATAATGCTTTTTTTTCCTACAATAATGCAATTCTTTCCAGATTTGATGTGCAATAAAATCTTTGTTTTCAATAGTGTATTAATAATACTTATATTTTCTGTTAGAGGTCATATACCACTACAGGTACAATTATTATGAAGTACTTGTACCTTGTACTTTTCAAGTAATCCTACCTTGAATTACCATGCATTGATCAAAATATTGCTTTTTTCCCCTACAGTAATGCAATTCTTTTCTAATTTGATGTGTCATAAAATCTTTATTGTCAAGACTGCATTCATCATACTCACATTTTCGGTTAGGGAACATATGGCACTACATGTACAATTATTATAAAGTACTTGTACATTGTACTTTACGAGTAATCCTACCTTGAAATACCATGCAGCGATCAAAATATTGCTTTTTCCACCTACAATAATGCAATTCTTTCCAACTTTGATGTGTGATAAAAACTTTATTTTCATTTTTGTATTCATGCCAGTAATATCTTCTGTGAGAGGACATATAGTACTACATGTACAATCATTATGATGTATCCTTACTTTGTACTTTGTGAGTAATCCTACCTTGAAATACCATGTATCAATGAAAATAATGCTTTTTCCCTACAATAATGCAATTCCTTCCAAATTTGATGTGTCATAAAAACCTTATCTTCAATAGTGTCTTGGTGAGTCTTATAGTTTCTGTTAGAGGACATGTCCCCCTACAGGTACAATTATTATGAAGTACTTGTACCTTGTAATTTTTGAGTAATCCTACCTTGAAATACCATGCAATGATCAAAATATTGCTTTTTTCACCTCCAATAATGCAATTCTTTCAAACTTTGATGTGTAATAAAAACTTTATTTTACATAAACTTCAAGGGTGGGCTCACTATTTGGCAAGACAAGTTTATCATCTGCCGGATTTTGCAACCCGATATTTTTTCTTCATAGATGAGAATTAGATGTATGACGAGAGAAAAGAGGACCAGCTCTGACCTGATAATAGTGTCATGCTAAATTGTCTGAAAATAGACTTCAAGGGTGGGTGCACTATTTAGGGTTACAGCTAGGGTTGGGGTTAGGGTTAGAGCTAGGGTTAGGGTTAGAGCTAGGGTTAGGGTTAGGGTTAGAGCTAGGGTTAGGGTTAGAGCTAGGGTTAGGGTTAGGGTTAGAGCTAGAGTTAGAGCTAGGGTTAGGGTTAGAGCTAGGGTTAGGGTTAGAGCTAGGGTTAGGGTTAGGGCTAGGGTTAGGTTTAGAGTTAGTGTTAGGGTTAGAGCTAGGGTTAGGGTTAGAGCTAGGGTTAGGGTTATAACTAGGGTTAGGGTTAGGGTTAGAGCTCGGGTTAGGGTTAGAGCTAGGGTTAGGGTTAGGGTCAGAGCTAGGGTTAGGGTTAGGGTTAGAGCTAGGGTTAGGGTTAGAGCTAGGGTTAGGGTTAGAGCTAGGGATAGGGTTAAGGTTTGAGCTAGGGTTAGGGTTAGAGCTAGGGTTAGGTTTAGAGCTAGGGTTAGGGTTAGGGTTAGAGCTAGGGTTAGGGTTAGAGCTAGTGTTAGGGTTAGGGTTAGAGCTAGAGTTAGAGCTAGGGTTAGGGTTAGAGCTAGGGTTAGGGTTAGAGCTAGGGTTAGGGTTAGGGCTAGGGTTAGGTTTAGAGTTAGGGTTAGGGTTAGAGCTAGGGTTAGGGTTAGAGCTAGGGTTAGGGTTATAACTAGGGTTAGGGTTAGGGTTAGAGCTCGGGTTAGGGTTAGAGCTAGGGTTAGGGTTAGAGCTAGAGTTAGAGCTGGGGTTAGAGCTAGGGTTAGGGTTAGAGCTAGGGTTAGGGTTAGGGTTAGAGCTAGGGTTAGGGTTAGAGCTAGGGTTAGGGTTAGAGCTAGAGTTAGAGCTAGGGATAGGGTTAGAGTTAGAGCTAGGGTTAGGGTTAGGGCTAGGGTTAGGGTTAGAGCTAGGGTTAGGGTTAGGGCTAGGGTTAGGGTTAGACCTAGGGTTAGTGTTAGGGCTAGGGTTAGGGTTAGGGCTTAGGGTTGTGGCTAGGGTTAGGGTTGTGGCTAGGGTTAGGGTTAGGTTAGGGTTAGGGTTGTGGCTAGGGTTAGGGTTATGGCTAGTGCTAGGGTTAAGGCTTGCCAGGATAATAATTCAATTTGGTACCCCTACTGAACTACTATATCTCGGGAACGGAAGGTCGTAGAGACTCGGGACCAACATCCGTCTGGGTTTTTTTGGGGTCTCTGAGAACGCCAGTCTTTGTCTCGAGTCTCTACGACCTTCCCTTCCAGACATATGACATATCCAGTAGGGGGGTATACTGAATATGTGTATCTCGGGAACGGAAGGTCGTAGAGACTCGGGGATAAGTGTGGCGTGTTCAGCGCCCCCGAAATATGGCAGACGGATCTTGGTCCCAAGTTGCTCCGATGTTCAGTTCCCGTGTTATACTTAAGTTTATTTTCTCATTGTAGGTGAATGGGGTTGATGCACCTATATTGAATATGTGTATCTCGGGAACGGAAGGTCGTAGAGACTCGGGACCAATGTCCGTCTGGTGGTTTTTGGGGTGTCTGAGAACGTCAGTCTTTGTCCTGAGTCTCTACGACCTTCCCTTCCCGACATATGACATATCCAGTAGGGGGGGTATACTGAATATGTGTATCTCGGGAACGGAAGGTCGTAGAGACTCGGGGACAAGTTTGGCGTGTTCAGCGCCCCCGAAATATGGGAGACGGATCTTGGTCCCAAGTTGCTCCGACGTTCGGTTCCCGAGTTATACTTATGTTTATTGTCTCATTGTAGATGAATGGGGCTTGACACATCTATATTGAATATGTGTATCTTTTGAACGGAAGGTCGTAGAGACTCGGTACCAACGTCCGTCTGGGGGTTTTCGGGGTCTCTGGCACGTCAGTCTTTGTCCCGAGTCTCTACGACCTTCCTTTCCAGAGCTATGACATATCCAGTAGGGGTGTATACTGGGTCTTAGACTAGGGTTAGGGTTAGGGTTGGACTAGGGTTAGGGTTAGGGTTGTGGCTAGGGTTAGGGTTAGGGTTGTGGCTAGGGTTAGGGTTAGGGTTGTGGGTAGGGTTAGGGTTAGGGTTGTGGCTAGGGTTAGGGTTAGGGTTGTGGCCAGGTTTAGGGTTAGGGTTGTGGCTAGGGTTAGGGTTAGGGTTTGACTAGGGTTAGGGTTAGGGTTGGACTAGGGTTAGGGTTAGGGTTGTGGCTAGGGTTAGGGTTAGGGTTGTGGCTAGGGTTAGGGTTAGGGTTGTGGGTAGGGTTAGGGTTAGGGTTGTGGCTAGGGTTAGGGTTAGGGTTGTGGCCAGGTTTAGGGTTAGGGTTGTGGCTAGGGTTAGGGTTAGGGTTTGACTAGGGTTAGGGTTAGGGTTGGACTAGGGTTAGGGTTAGGGTTGTTTGGGTTAGGGTTGGGCTAGGGTTAGGGTTAGAAACCCTAATGGAAACCCAGTGGAATCATCGGCGCTACCTTTCGAGGGATTACTACTCACCGACTACTTCGCTGTGCTCTGCTCCTTTTATCGGATGCAAGGCTCTTCAAATACACACTAATATTAAAGTGGCCAGACTTTGCTGTTGTGCAGATCAAAGATTATTAAAGCCTTCATATTACCAGATTTACTTACCAACATCATTGTTTTCCAAGATTTATTGCATTTTCTATCTGTCTTAGTATTCTGATATCAGAGCAGTTTGACAGAGAAGGCATGTGGAGTAGACCGTCTTTATGCAATGGTGCTCCTGTATATTAGATATCATACATATGCTCCCTTCTCTTTTCTCCTCCTGGGTCTACTGAATATGAATAGACAGGTTGAATTAAATGATGATGTCTGGGAACAGCGCTTGTGTCTGAGGGCCATGGCTGACTACAAATGATAGTGTTTCTCCTCTTATCAAAAGCCTCATTATTCCAGACAATTTCAATACATTCATTATTTGCAGCGTTTGTTCAATCCCTTAGCTTATTCTTTGCGTAAAAGGTATTGTCTGGTTGTCTCAGTTAAAATAGGGCAGATCTATTTATGAGGGCCTTAATATTTGTATACCATCCATAGTCAACAAACCCAATTCAGAAGCTTGCTAATTGGATAAGTTGTTATTCTGTATCGTTCTCACAGAGATTGAATAACAATATAAGGAATAAATAACTATGAGTTCATCATCAGTGCTCCATATAAAACCAAAGACCTGCTTCTTCACATGCTTCCATATATGGCAGTTTGTGGCTGTGCTCACATCTCCTTCTACCACCACGCTCCTCCTGCCTGGTGTCTTATTACCATAATATCGCAGCATCTCTTCCATAGTAGGTATATTCCACATCTCACTGATATGTGACTGCAGGGCTCGATTTGGAAAATCTCTGGGGAATTGAGTCACAGTCTTCCTTGGAACGCTGCTCGGCTTATTAGTACGAGCAATACATAGAACAGAACCTGTATCAGCAAGTGACACTGTGACAGCAGTCATTCATAGTGATTTAATTTTTACAAGGCTGTTCCAGACTGACACATTCTTTTAATTTGGTTTAGCATTATATTGTAAAATGAGTCAAATATGCAGATCAAGATCAACAGAAACTGGTAATTTGTGAATTAATTTTAGAATTTGTTGAAAATAAAAATGAACATGTCCACAATTTAATAAAATGAAACATGGTATTGATTTGTACGGCACATTTCAAAATGAATTCACCTTGCCACTTTTAATCGCATTCATTCTGTTTAGAATTAGCCTGTATTTTGTTGAATAAATCCATAATTACATCAGGCTTCTTAAAAGATATCATGGATGGAGAGTTTTGAATCAAGGTAAAAAGCTCGTACGCAAGGGTAATCAGCGGTCGCAATAACCTTAGGTGCCGACTGAATTACATTGGGGCTACAGAATACCGATTCTGTATTCTGATTAAAATATTGGTGCCTAATTTCATTACCTGAGAGCACATCTGGCTGAGAGTATAGACATAAACAGTGAGCTAGACTGTGTACTAACCCCTGCAAGTGTAGCCATACTTTTCAAAACTTGACTCAGCAATATCTGTTATGCAAAATGCAAAGCTGACCAGGACTAATATGTTTGACCAGAGAGAGGACCTGGTCAAACACCCGAAAATCAAGTTCCCTGCTGCAGCCACAGCTAATGTTAGGACACCAGCACTGGCCTACTGTGCTAGTTCATAGATTGGAGAACACTCCATGAAGGATGAGATTTTTTTGAAGCATCAACAACTTCATCATCATGATAATAAACTTTATTTGTATAACACCATTAGTAGAAGAAATACATGGACCAATTGCTTCACAATTAAAAAGGCATGGAATGAACATAAAAAATGGTTACTGATACAATGTAATGACCATTTTTTGGATGAAAATTATATTTTGGAAAGTAAACCTCTGTCAATGTGCAATTTAGCCATTTCTCATGTCAAAACAATAAACACGCTGTACATATTTGTTACAAGTAGATTTATCAGCCAATGATCTGACATTGAAAAAAGCTCAATTTAGCTGCAAGGATTCTGTGACAGGAAAGGAGACTGTTTGAGGCTGACCTTGGGCAAATTTAAGATTGCTGACACATGTACCAGTCTGATGGTCTGTGACTGCTTCTATTTTTTCTTCATACCACTGGCTGTTTAACATCACCAGTATGCTAAGTGGCATGGCGTCCATCTAATTTCTGATAGACACCTGAGTGATGATACTGGTCATTATTGTTGTTTAATAGTAATGATTTGATTAAGCTTCAATATGATAACTCCTTCATATAAGACTGCTGTGGAGGAGGGGAGGTGGGATGTTGGGTAACTGATGACGGTGATGGAGAGTGGAAATGGTAGAGTGGGATTCCTGATTGGGACAGAGACATCCTTTTGAAGGTGATGTGGAACAGAGGGTAAGGTGAGAAGGGAGATATAAATGCTGTCTGTTACTATGTGTGTGTGCCACTCCTCACACTTATCTGTGCATTTTGTAAGGCATTTCAATAGCATGACATACGTTTGCACTGAGCAGCTTACAACAGTGGTGTTGTAATGTACACCATCAGGGCTAAAGCAGTCTTTAAATATGTAAAAGATGTTAAAACTGTCAATAAACTTTATCCCATGGGTGATGCATGCAGATGTCAGCCATGAAATTTGGGCAAGAAGTCTGCTGAAAAATTAGAAATTCTTCTCCTAAGGTTAGAATGGAGCGTGAAATGAATATGGGATGTGATTGACAGTTTCTCCAGTTGCAGGGAAAAGCTTTTTTAAAATTTTTTTTATTTTTCAGGACTGAGCATTCAACAATCTTGATAGGGGATCTGATATAAAAAAAACTATATTGATGAGGTAGTTAAGTTTTGGACCTTTTCCCTCTATATGGATAGATCTAATAGTCTGTCACACAGTATAAATAAATGTGACAAGAGTGTGCCACGTTTATGTCTCTGCTGCCTGATTCGCTGCCTTGCACAGGGATGCAGGGCTATGCTCACACACACAGCATTATTCTTATTCAATAACTATTATTTGTCAGAAATGGCAGTCCTCCTCATTAAAGCGTCAACCCTGCAACCAAAATGTTCTAGAATGACTGGTGAAAATGACTTTTTTCTTTTTCATTTTGACATATATAGACATATATATACATAAGAAAAATATAGAAATGTCATTCTTTTATCAGGCATCCTGAGTATTTACAGAACATTATGCTGATCTTTCATAGTCATGTCAGAGCTCAATAAGGGCTTCTATAAACATACTGTATGATGCAGGAAATAAAGCCTTCTTTTATCCTACAAAGGTTTTCATTTATTTGTTTTCTTTGGTTGACTAAGTACTGTAGTATCCAGCATTGAAAGCTTGCTAGTAAATCAAAGTAATCTGTGGCTTACAGTACCAGGTGTCCGTAAAAACAAAACCTTGACTATAAAAATTAACCTCAGTTCCATGATCACTTTGACCCACTGTGCAAACTTTATTTCCCACATGTGGCATGTGCCAATGCTGTGTGTGCAAACTTAATATCCAGATAAGAGATTTGATACACAGAGGCCACATTCCCCACCATTCTCCATCTGTTGTGAGGTAGTTTGTGGCGCTGCTGAGGCACCATGTATAATTCTGACAGGTGCTTTTCCCCCGTCCCATATGCAGCTGCCAATGAGTCTGTCAGCAAACAAGTTGGCATATTAGAAAGAACAGCTGGTGAGTGCTAATGTACAGACCCAAGGCCTCTGTATGTGTACTAAGAGACATGCTCAACCTCAGACTTCGGCTCCTCTGAGATCTCCAGATCGCCTTACTGTCTTCATACCATCATCACCTGTGTTGCCATACTTTAGCCCTTAGGCTGATTCAGGCTAAAGTTACAGCCACTGCTAGCATGTAATTGGACATTGATGAGGAGCATGAGGTAATAGTTTTAAGCTACAAATAATGCAGTTTGCAGGGGCTATTGATCTTATCCTCACCTCTCCTCTCTTCACCCACACTCGACTCCCACGACCACATCACCCCTGTCCTCCAGAACCTCCACTGGCTCTGCGTCCCACAACGCATACAGTTTAAACTCCTTCTCCTCACCCACAAAGCCCTCCATAACCAGGCCCCCTCCTACCCCACTGGCCTCCTCCATGCTCATACTCCCTCACGCAGCCTCCGCTCCTCTGATGCCAACCTCCTCTCGACACCTCTCACTCAGGACCAAGCACCAGACCTGGGGTGACAGAGCCTTTTTGGTAGCTGACCCCTCCCTCTGGAACTCCTTACCCAAAAACATAAGAGACTGCACGGACCTTTCCATATTCAAATCACTACTCAAGACTCATCTTTTCAGTTCAGCTTTTAATGTTTGACTATTGTGTGTGATATGATCTGTGATGTGAATTTTTCCTTTTTATTCTAGCTGTTTTTATTAAGATTTAATATCTGATTTGACACCTGTTTTTAACATGTTGTTTCTTTCATTTTGCTTGTAAAGTGTCTTTGCGAATCTTGAAAAGCACTCTATAAATAAAATGTATTCTTCTTCTTCTTCTTCAAATAAAAAAAAAAAGAGAAATTATATTGGTCTGCTCGACAAAATTATTGTCCATTATTGTCAGGTATTCAAGTGCTTTAGCTGTTTTCAAACAGTTTGTCTCATACTGCTTTAGTAGTATACACTCATTTTCTGTTAGTAGAGACTGAAACTTCAAATTCAAGATCAAATTCAATAGGCTCAAATCCATAACCACACTATATCACTCCTTGTTCAAACCTCATATCATCCTTCTGACCTCCTGTTCAGTTTTCTCTCAGCCTCAGTCCGCATTATCCAGATAAATCACAAAAAGAGAAGAAAACACAAACAGCCAAGCTCCATGTTTTTCTCTCCAATTGGGGTCTCAGGCAGGTACACGACCCTGTGATGTCACATTAAAGCCGCTTGAGGCTGAGGATCTAGAAAAGAGATGAGGGAGCTGAAAGTAGGACATGCAACAAGAGGGTAAAAATCAGCTTAGAACATTTCCTCAAGGGAATCTGAGGGTATCTTCACACAAACAGTTGCCACACACACACACACACACACATTTACACACACAGTTGCAAGGTTCAATGGCTGTTGTGATCCATTAGGGGACTGATAAGAGGGGCGTGTGGCAGGGAGAAGACTATAGATTTGAATGCAAATTCTCAATCTCCAGACAGAAAAAAAAGACTATTCTTTGGGGGGGGGGTTGCTGCTATGGCACTAGCAGGTTGGCTTCACTGGGGCGAAATGGGAAGGCTGGTAAACAAAAATTAGATGATGCTGAGTGTGTGCCGAGGCTGCCGGCATGACATTTCTGCTCTGTGAGATTAATAATAAAGGAGATTACAGGCACCTCGGTGGGGGCACACAAATGAGACAAAACCCAGGACGATTATTAGAAGGCTGACAGCCCCCGTCAAATAAAAGACAGCCACAGACAGCTGTTGTAAAATTCATATTTTAGGTCTTTCCATCAAAGACCGTAAGGAGCGATCTTGCTTCTCACAACGTGGTTGACTTCATATCAACAAGACTCAAGCGCCAGTATGTATTGTAAATATGAGCCAGCTGTCATTGTCATGATATAATGAGGGACATTGTGACTGAAGAAATTTAATGTAGGATATAGAGTTAAATCATCTTTGTAAACTTCACTGCCTAAACTTACAAGTGCTGTAAATGAAAAGGGACAGGTTTGCCAAAGGAAGCAATGATGGCAGCAACATCTGAGCAGCCAGAAAGAAAAGGGAGGAGGCAACTGGAGGTCATCAATGACTTCTCTGCCAATAAAGATATTTATAGATATACATTTATGATCAGACATCATGAAATTAATAAAATTGTTTGGAGGCATTTGATGTATCCTTCCAATAAAGTGAAATCTGAACACTGAAAGCACCTTTTACAGCCTTCAAATAATGTTGTGGTGAGGAGTCTTGTTGCAGACTGACAATAAGACAGATTAAAAAGATGTGGATTGACAGGTGAATTTAATTTGCAAGTTTTTCCCTCCCATTTAGCGCTGAGTGCTGATTTTGATTTCTGACAGACACATAAGCTTCCTCTGCCTATTCTGCCTCCCCCCTAAAAGACCGGTAAGTCGCTGCTGATAGGCATCTCATGGACCGTTTTAATAGTAAGCAGACAATGCAGTTGTTTAGGTCATGGCCAAAAAGTGTCACAAAAGTGAGGAATTACATGTTTATTTTCCCACAATTGTGGAGACAAGATCCACATAACCAGCTTAATGGCGAACACCAAAAAAAACAAAAAATTTTTTTTGTTGCACATGTCCTGAAATGACCTGCTGCAAGCAGTTGGGTTTGAATATCGTCCCTGACATTTGACCATGAGGCAAAACATTCTAATAGTCTTTGATGCATGGCTGATACATGGTAATGTCAGTGTAGCGCTTAGCTTTGCATGAACAGTTCATCACCCACCATCTTTGTGTTGATACAATGGGTAATAGCATTCATAATACATTGCTTTTTCCTTTTTTTTTTGCTAAATGCATTTCATTTTACCACACTAAGAACCCAATAATGCATATAGCAACATAGTGTAGATGGCAGACTTTGAAGTATTATTGAATCACAGTGCAAGATACAATGAAAACAGAAAATGTGGTGTTTTAGTTTTCCTTTAGTAAAGCTAAATCAACAGAATCACCCATGTCATCACCATTGACTTCACAATCAACAAAAGAAAGAAGTCAACTTTCTCAACATCCGTTTACCATTCTGTCTGAAATCAAGAATCTCCGACTTTGAGAAATTTAAAGTAAATAATATTTGCATGACATTTACATTACCAATTTAACCTTCTTTTCTGTATGCCGGTTCAAAATAGTTTCAAAGCCTGAAGGAGCGTAATAATGAGCATTAGAGCGAATGGAGCGTGAGATGTAACAATCTGTCCATCATTCTCCTCAAAGACACAGTTGGATGTCAAATTGTCTGCTACAAATGTCTGCAGAGGCTGCATAATGCCTTATTGATGTACATTTCATAGGATGATATTTCTTTCATTACATCTACTTCTCCCTCTGGGAATCACCAGACATGAGTTTATCTTCATACAGTAGCTCTATTCTAGATTTTCCCATTGTGAGGTTTTGCAGATAAGACTCAGTCTAACATAAACTCTATATTTGATAAATTTATAATTGGAGATTACAGCCCATAAATAACATGGTGATTTGGTCAAATATAAGGGGCACCAATAAAATGTGCAACAGTACCTGCAGTACACAAACATTTGTACAAAGAAAGAAGAAGAGGTTCGGGAGTAATTAACACTTTTTACATAGATAGATAATACATTTGTGATTAAGAAGCATATGGAAAGAATTTTTCATAAACCTAACCAAGTAGCAAAACAAAACTGTACCATTTCATAACATTAACAGTAAAAACACATAACCATAACATGCTAAATGTTTTTCAGGAAGCTTTATTTAAATTTATTAACATTTCCTTTACCTGTATTTTCTATCAAATTTAGAAAGTATAGAAAACAAGCAATGTACATTTATAGAAACCCTTCATACAGTAGCTTACATTCATCAAATTGTAGATCTATAAACTGCACACAACTGTACATTTCTTACATTTACATTCATATGTATTAAATGTCTCATATAATAATCAATACCTTTGTTATCTGACTAAAACCGTTAAAGCCTGCCTTTATTTCCTGTATGAAATTCTTTGAATGCTTTGTTTTATTCTCATATAAAAATACCAAAGATAGGAAATTAAACAGGATGTTCATATTTGAAAGAAATATTGAGACCTGTGGATCCCTGGTAAAATGAATGCAATACATCAGTCCGACAATATGACCACACATGAATGGCTATCAGGTTCCTCTGTGTATCTGATGATCAAAAGAAATATTAGCCAAGCTATTCAGCCTCCGCTGCTGAATGGAATCTAATTTACAATATGCTTACAAGACCTTTTTAGAGTAAAATGAGGTGAGCATTTGCGTGCATGAGGGAGAGATAGAGAGCTACAATAAGAGAAAATATTAGAGTGGACTATCATTGATAGGCACGCTACAATACAGTATGCTTATTCTATAATAATAGGATTTAAAGGAGTGAACAAAGCCATAAAGCCTGTGATGGTACAACCACTTGTCTTTTGTGAGAGCAGCACCATGTTGTGCCAATGATGAATCGTCTCTAACCAATAAAATAAAACGAAATAGCTTAAGCGCTCATATTTTAGTATACAGTAAAATATTCCCATTTTCCTTATAATATGAAGAGAAAACCCATGAATGTATGTATGTATGAGTATGATTAATCTTTTCACACAAAGGTCACACAAACAAAACACATTAGGAACTGATAAGTCCTGAAATGGGTTAAGACTTTATGATCCAGATGTGATGTGAGTAAAAGCAGGACAGAAAACATCTCAGATGGAGAAAATGTAGTTTCCTTATTTTGTATTAATTGTATTAGATTTTACAATACATCTCCAGATGAGTTTTTTTTTAAATGATGCCACCAACAGCTCGAGTTAAAACATTTTGAACTTGAGAAGACCCGTCTTCATCTTGGGTTGTGCAGTGTCCAATGAATCTGTGTCTATTTGTCAGTTATCGGAACATACTTTTTTAACAAAATAAAAATGCCTGCTTTGCTAGTAATCATTTAAGTTGAGCAACACCAGGGAGGACAAAACATAAAAATGCAGTGTCAGATCAAATTTATTAATGGCCCATGTCTATAGTTCAAGTATGACCTGCCAACTCATTATCTTTACCAGCTGGTGAACATTTATCTCTCACTGATTACTGATTTGCTTAGCAAGCAAATCCTCTCCTGCAGTCTGACATAAATCAGTGAGGTACAGTAGTGGCGAGGTGGTGAAGATCTTATTTCGAATTAGAATCAGGTCCAAAGGTGTCAAAGGAGGGCTGCTAAACAAAAATATTAAAGTGTCTGACATCTTAACATTTGAGAATTCTAAGAAATTAAGCATTTCCTAGAATCCAAGAACAAGGGCTTACAAAAAACTAGCAGAGAAGCAAGGAGAGTGCGCCCCATTACGTATATGGGTACAGTAATACTATATTGTAAACTTAATAATATAATATCATATTATTACAATTATTTAACAATATTGTAAAAATAAACTTGTATAGAGGATATAGGAGATTTGGCTATATAAAAAAAATTATATAATACATAAATATACATTTATATTTTAATGGCCTTAAATGACTACCATGCAAATAAAGATGGAATGTGATGAAACGTCTGACAACACAACTTGTTACATCATTCTTCATAATGGAGCTCCATATGTTCAGTGATGATGCTCTTTAAGGTAATAGGATGTCTCACCTTTTATCCTAGTTACCACATGGGCACTGAATCATGCAGTGAACATTTTTTTTGTTTTGCAGGCAATAAAATGCATCATGCTGATGTTTTTCCCTTGTAAATTTAAAGACTCCACATGCTAACTCTAAATGCATTCATTGAATTACTTGTCTCTTTATTCAAAGTGCTGACCTGCTTGGAATTAAGTTACCAAATGATCATAGATAGGTCTTTAAAGGTCTTTTCTTTCTTTCTTTCTTTTTTTCTTTCTTCTCAGCGACACCACAGTAAATAAGCCGTGTCTTTGAATTGGAGCACTTTTAGACTTGTCAGTATTCCTCTCCTCTGTCGTAATTCACTTTGTTTTTTCACATACAATCCAAATTACATTAGCTTCTCAAAATTCTGCAAGTCTCCTCTGCTTCATCATCTCTCTCCTTATACTTGGACACACCAATGTCTTACTGGCTTAAACAGACAACAAACTCTCTTCGGTGACTGCATTCTAATTTGGCCGGTAGTTTGGTCTGTAACTGTGACTAATAGCCTAATTTCCTCACAGAGATGCCTGATCAGAGTCTTGACTTATCTTTTCAGATGCTCTTATGAGCAAATTTGCCCATAATAGATGTTTCCTGTTTTCCAAAACTGCTGGCCTAAACAAAATCACACACACTTAAGATAATGAAAATATCCACTCTGTAATGGCTGTGTACACCAATCTCCTTAAAACATGACTGCCACTGCCTTTCAGAAGCAGTTTTAATGTACTGCACTGCAGCATAGAAGTGATTCTAATAATGTCATGCTTTATGAGATGTCTTTGTTTTCTCTGCGCTCATATTCTCAGATGCCTAAAGAACAGCAGGCACACCTGAACTAATTATGTCAAAAGAAAAGATGCAAAGTTAGATTTACATATAACATCTAAAAAAAAAGGCAAGACTAAAATTCTAAAAAGAATACTATTCATGCACAAAATTTTGTACAGCTAACCAAAAGAAGAAGAAAAAAATCGCTGCAAAATCCTCTATTGATCGCATTCAATTGATTTATGTCTCCTTAACCAAGTTTGACACATACAGAATTTTTAGCTAAATCTAGCTAATCTGGTCATTGGAGTCCATGCATTCTGTAGCTTGATGACAATCCTTTACAACCAGTATGCCATGCAGACAGGATATTCAAAAGAGAAGATTGGTATGACAGTGATCTATAGCCTATTTGCTATTGAAAGCATCAGTGCATTTTGTGGTGTATGTTCCTTCCAATGAGGATTCTCCCGCTCCAGTTTTTGAATGAGCACAATTTGTGACACTGCCAGGAATGATATTAAAACTAATAGCAGTATTTCAGCAGCAGTCTATCTCCCAGGAATATGTAGCTCCACATTCCCTCAACATGTGACTTCCTGAATGCACCAGGCATTAACGGAAGCAACATTTTCCCCACTAATGGAGAGAAGAAACTAAAGAGAGAAAAGAGAGCAGGGATATACTGTAGGTAGCATGCTGTGATATTGCTCTCTGACCCTGTGCTTGTGTGAATGTGCCATTTTAAGAGTGTGGCATTCAGCTGACAAGATGAAGACACATCGAACTTTACTTTTTGACACCAAAAGCTATTTGAAATAAAAGCAGTTATCCTGAGTGGCAGTAGCCACTCCTCTGCCATAGTCTCTTTTTTTTTCATTATAAAGCTCAGCACTGTCAAATGGTCTGCAAAGCACTATGAAATCAGTTCCCATGAATCATTAAGCCTGCAAGACTTTTGCAGCATACTGTAATAAAATGTGATGGTACACTCCAGGCTCAAGGTCAGGTACTGTGAGAACAACTTGGCTGTGTAGTCAACTGCATCAACCTCCCTCTTGCATTCACTTAATCCTCCCATTGTTCACCGACCTCCTTTGGACAGCAGTATACCTTTTTCAGCTTACCTCAGAGGCAATGCAGTTTATCATCTACAGGGGGAGGACATCAGCTTTTGTGTAATCATCAACACTTCTCAAAAATCGTTAAATGATTAAAAATAGTAAATGAACATCCTAATGGAGGAGGATGATCTGAGTTGCAGAACTGATTCTGTAGTGCTTAACTGAGAAAATGCACAGCTGAGCTCTGGTGTTTTCCCTAGTTGATCACCAAACATGAGATGAGGTCACAACCATTTCCACATTAGAAAAACATTTATGGCTATGACAAATTTGTAAATGCAGGATAGAACATATTCTTAAACATAAAAATATTTAAATCAGGAGACAAATAAATTAAGTAAAGATAGTTGTTTATTGCAGCAGATGATATGTGATAATTCGTTTGTTAGAAAGTCTTGGCCGCTTAGACTCTTGGGGAAGATTGTGATCGAAGGGCGTCTGTCCTGAGCAGCAGCAAGATATATATCCCCCATTGGAGTCCAGACACTGGTGGTGGCGGCTGATGGCTCTTCTGAGACTGATGACGCTGATGAAATGGAGTTGGTGAATCTGCGAAGACTGCGCAGTGATGGGGAGGTGGAGGATGTACAAAACGGCAGCATGATAGACAAAGAGAATTATATCTAAAAAAGGAGCAACACGATAGGCTAACAATGAAGGGGTGTGACAATAAGAGCAGAAAACTCAGACTGAGAATGCGTGAGATGAGTGAATGACAGGATGGTATGAGAATTAACTATGGCTTACAGAGGTAAAAGTAAGCTGAGCTTTTAAATTAGGCTGCACTGACACCCCAAATCAAAAATATATATTCCTCTTACCTAAGTGTTATTATTTTTATCTAGATTGTTTTGGAGTTATTTGTCAAGATTTGGTGCTTGGAAGTTTTTTTTAAATACTTTTTGTATATTATATTTGAAAAAACACAGACATACAGTATCTCCTGCTGATATCACCAAAACTCAAAAGTAAATTACACGAATAAGTAGCACTACAGGTAAGAGGAAAAATATGTATTTTTTATTTTGGGGTGAACTTTCCCTTTAATCACAAAATGGGGCTACAGTCAAGTCATTTATATAACAAACTTAAGTTGGACTTTGGCAGAAAACCATTTTAAGTGGTTCTTAAACATTAATTTGACATAGAAATAATCTCCAAGAAAAGGCCAGACTTGACGTAAGTGAATTTCCTGATGGTTATGCAAGGGGTATTGCAGTTTGGGAAGCATGTGTGCCCCTGTGATGGAATTTGCATTAGCTTTATGAACACTGTGATAGGAATTATTAATTAAAGGTGTAAGGAATTAATCACAAGACTATTTTTTTTATATCAGCCAAAGTTCTATCTTTCTGCCCCACCTGGTGGTAACACAGCATCAGCATCTTTTCAATTGAACACAAGCAAACTGTTGGAGATTAATTTAGGACTAACTTAAGACTAAGAACAGTTTATAATGCCTCTGAGCTCTGACCAGCAAGCCCTCCTGGCTAGATTCTCATTAATCCAAGAGCAGGTGTCTCACTACCCAGAATGCAACTAAACTAAAATAAAGTCCCTTGCCACTTGACGCTGCACTCTTATCAATTCGTATAACGGCAGGAGTGCAAAGATACAAGTTCACTTCACACTCTACAAGTTACGTTTTCATTAAGAAGCACACTAGGAACCAATTAAGTCATTGTGAAGTTATGACAGAGTAACTGATGAGCTCACCATGACTAATGAAAGAGTCCTCTTCTCAGCCACTACAATATATGCTGAGACTGAAATAAGAAGCAAAGGGGGAGGGGGTCAATGTCTACATTGTGTAATATAGTGAAACCGTATGCATCGACTGCCAGACTTTATTCATCAATTCTCAAACTCAGCAAGGCAATCACAGACTCATATTAGTCATTTCTATTGGATACGGATCCTGACCCACAACTCAAGAATAAGAAGAACAGAAACTGTATATGAATGTTAATGGCATTCATAGAGAAGATGAGTGTACAAAGGGGCAAGTGTGACATTTGTATCAAACACAGTTTGCATGGATGAAAAACACCAGGGAGAGAGATTGTCAGTTTACCACTTCAGGCTGGGGAGGTGTAATTTGTGCAGGATTTTTATCTCGACATAAACATGATGGGGGGTGGGGTGGGGGTATGGTCGACTGTCTGTCTGTCGCTAATCATTTTTTTGTCCAGAGCATATTTCGCAATCTATCCATTCTAGCGTCACCAAACTTTCCACATATATCAACTATAATAAATAGTTGTGCATTTCAACATTTTGAACTTCATATAAATTATATTTTTTCTTGTTTCCCGTTAAGTAGTTGCACTTGTGTTATAGTTGTGTTTGTTTGTCAACACTGCAAAGTAAGGCAGTAGACCTGTTGTCTAATTTCAGTAATAGTCTGAGTTTAATTTTGCATTTCCACCACCAGGTATTAACCAGCTCTTAAAATTTGCAATATGTGTCTATGAATAATATAATAGCATAGCTCTCTTTAGGCCTAACAGTATTACAATATGTTGTACAGAGTATTATACATATTCTAATTGGAATCCCAATAATGCATCTCTGAGACCTTTGCAGTATGTTTTGCAGTCTGGCTCACCCATTTTATGAATAATGAATTGTAATTAGAGCTCTAATTATGCTCTGAAATATTCACAGGTTTTTGTATAATAGGTCCTGTAATGCATTTGGTTGGGGTGAAAATTAAACAACTAATGACATATAAAGCAGGGCATGTGAAAGGAAAAAAAAAGTCCAAATGGTTCATAGTAGTAATGAAAGACTTCTGCCAATAATGACACATAAACATATCCAGCAGAGAGTTTAAATACACAGAGCTGTGATGGAGCAAATAGTGAGGCAACAGAAAATGAGCCATTTTAACTAATTCACAGAACTATTAACTTGTGTAACTCTTATATTCAGAGTTGGCTGTAAACACTTGGCTGTGAAGCAGTTTCTTTTTGCATGGTGAGATGCTGGAAGCGAAGGGTGAATTTGCTCATTTTATCAGCATGTGATTTTTTTCTGTACTAGCAGGCATTAATGGATGTTTTCAGCAACTTCAAAATCTTGTCTGCAGGCCAGAATCAATCTCCAAAGTTCATTGTGTATGCAAAGAAAGAATGTATGAGCAAAAACATGGGTTTACCATTTAAGTTAAAATGCCAAGACAAACACACCAGCAACCTGATTTTTAATATGATCCTTTTTTACCCATGCTAGCAGTATGGATGGAAATGTTGGTGTATTGGTCTCTCACTTTGGTCTAGACTGAAATATCTATCTATAATCATTGCCAATTGCATTTTCGCGTTATTCCTCAGGTGATCTTCATCTGGTTTTGGTTGCTAGATAGTCATTTAATTTGGCAATGTCACGTTCCCTTCAGGATGTCTGTAAAACTTTCCCATCAGCCTCAGCTGTGCTTTGGTTTTATGCATCATCTGGTTAGAGCACAATACCCAATGTTAAGAGTTTCATAAGTGATTTCATGCACCATTAACAGACTTACAGTTGTCTTCTGCTTGATGAAGGCATTTCAATTCAGACCAGCTTGCTTAGCCGTTACAATCTGTCAATAGCACCCACATACACAACGCTACATCTAGCATGATAGGGCCAGTTGTCCCATGATATTGACGATCAATGTCACCACCAATTTCTGAAGTGACATAGAGAAACATGATCTGAGGCAATTACCAGTTTCTTACAAGCCTCTGAGATTAGGAGGGAGAGGAGGCTCTATGAAGCAGATTGCACCATCACATGTCAAGTGGATCTGTATGTCAATAAATATGGGCCTCCCTGGATGAATAATGACAGAGAATTTGTAGTTTCTGCTGTTTAAAGATTCCTAAAGGTTATCAGTAAACATTCATAATAGAGGCAATGTCTATGTGTAAGAAGTATGTGTGTGTGTGTGTGTGTGTGTGTGTGTGTGTGTGTGTGTGTGTGTGAATGGAGCGTTGAAGAGGGGATGAGCCACTGCAATCTGTTTGACATTTCTGTCAGTACTGGTATTTGAACTGCTGGGTAGCTCTGACAAATGCCATGGCTGTCACAGGCTGGATTTTAATTACACCTGACTGACTTTCAGGGGCACAGGGATGAACTTAATTAGCTAAGCGCTCGGGCTAGCTCTGGCTTTGGTACAACTCTCGCCGTTTCCTCCTCTGTGGCTTTTCATTGGCATTTTAATGGTCCCTGTTTGTACAGACTAAGAGTATTATCAAATGAGGGGAGAGGAAATGAGCTCAGGGTAAGGCAGGAATCTGCTTTTCAATACCAAGACCAATACTAATACGGATGGTAATGTTTTGTTGCTGTATAAATGGAGAAGCTTTTAAGCGCCACAGACTATGATGGAAAACGGGAGCCGCTGACCATGGAGTAAAACCACAAAATCATGCTGACACCTTGGCATTATAAAACAGCCTCATAAAATTAAGTAGCTGCCGGTAATAAGTCATTTCTTAGTGCTACACAGCCGCAGCAATGGCATCTTTGTTTTGTAGGAAGCTCTGCACAAGCTAATTTACACACATTAAATATTTGGAAATATGAAAATATTAAAAGACTAAGAAAGGAAAACCAAACAAATCAAAAGAAAAGAAATTGTAGACATAATGCCTATTTCATAACAAAGAACAATTGAAGTTGAATGGACACACGAAACAGCAGTGTATCTGTGACACTCCAGTTTCAGCTATAGCACACTGACAAGTTAAGATAATACAGAGACCAGAGTATACAGTAGCTCTCACCACCATATGACAAGGCCACCAATGATTAAGTGGTTGGTACATTTTAATGAACACAAAGTCGTCCAAGTAGAAAGTGATTTTAATTGAAATCTCCTTCTGTTTAATCCCTTATCCAGAGATGGGAGCAAAGAAGTGAGTCACTTAAGGAAATATGAGGTGTGTTCAGTGAGCATCAACTAGACTGGTCTTTACCCAACAGTGGTTTGTTTTTGTTGGTCCCTTTTCTTTGTCTATTTTCCCTCAACACCAAACCACTTCACAGAAATGTAAAGTTTTGAACTAATTCATAAAGCAACTAAGAAAAAGAAAAAAAAACATTTAGGGTGATTGATCCTTGCAACATCATGCAACTGTTCAAGGTTAATCTGTTTCAACTAAAGTTTTTATTTAAAGTACCCGACACCAAGTACAAAGCAGCAGCAGAGTTTTGTTCTTCCGCAAAGAACAAACAAAGAATTGAATATAAAACATGATCCAATGCTATATTTTACCAAAAAACAATAATTTATTATCATTTCTTTTGCAGATATCACCATCATCACACATTTTACCTGGCTACAAATGTGCCAACTACGCATTACTCAAAATTAGACCATTAACATTGACTCCAAACAAATACAGGGATCGGTTTGAAATTTTAAATTTACATTATTTTAGGTAAAAATGACGCATTTAGAATGAGTACATTGTACATGTAACTGAACAATAAAATCTATTAATAATAATGGCAACCCATTTATTTCACCAGCTTAGTTTTTCAAAGATCTAATGTGCTGTGTTCTGAGGTCTGGTCAGTCACAAATTTAAGGTGACTGCAAACAGAATTCCGTAACAACTATACAATATCCATTTTCCCAGTTACAAAACACTCAAATTATACCATGTATGAATAAGAACAGTTTGTGTATAAAACCCAACACAACGTGTCATTGTTCCATTTTTGCTGTTAAGGCAATGCTAAGTAAAGGTGTATGTGGAGAATAAACATGTAAAAATACTGGTATGAAACAGCTATGAGCAGGTCCATCTGGTTTTGAATATGTAGAAAAAAAAATAAAAATGTGAAGCAAAAATACAACTGAATACAAAATATTTTTATCAAAGTCGGCAAAAAGCGGCAGCACTGGTATTGAGTCAGAACATTTCGGACTCTGAGGATGTATCTGTTCATCAAAAATCTCAAACTACATATTCCCTGTGTCAACAAAGGTGTTTTTCCATTGACCTGTTCGTGTAGCAGCTCCCTGTTTGTAGTTGTGTAAGAAAAGTGGCTCGAATTCACAAATGACAGGAACAAGAGTTTTCATTGTAACATGAGGTATCAAACTTTTATAAGATTCCTTTATAAAATTGCTGCTGATAAAAGCCGTTTGTTAACCAAAAACATTTGCTTATATTAACAATTTAGAGTGTTCAGTAATCTAAAACCTCAAAAAGATACATTTTGAGGTGAAATTGGATTCATTTCAATCCATTACATTTTGTATTATAGACAGGGGTAACACATAAAACTTTTGCTCTGGTTCTCAAAGGCATACCTGAAGATGCTGCGTGGTGCTCACCTTATGCACTGCATGAAGCAGACATGTTTTAGGTCACTGTCATCACTTGTAGCCACTTGTATCCTTGCAGACCAACTAATATTGTGAAACTTCCTTATCTTATCTTTAATTATATCTTCTTTAATCTTGCTGTTCTTTTTGCACCTCCTTTCTGTAAATAGAAACTTTGTCACTTTACAATGGAGTGAGTAAATGTCTCGCAGCACAGGACCATGCCATCAGCTGACTTGAGGCAGTTTTCAAGGATATGGGCGGTACACAGAAAGCGCACAATGGAATCCCCGAATGCCACCATCTCACACAATTTGGGAAGGACCCCGTTGATAACTCCAACGCTGACTGCAGCTTCGTCTGTGCAACTCTCTTAATAAACTCTCTTGTCTAGCACACTTAATTGGTGCAAGTTATACAGTACTATGATTGGAATGTATGATTTATGTAGATTCAAAGCTGAAATTAGTATTGACTTTAAACATACTTGACCATTAACTCATATTTTTTATGATAACTGTATGGTTGGTTGACTATTACAGAGACAGTCACTGATCTCAGCTTTATATGATAGCAGATCTGTTTGTGAAAGGAGCATTAAAAATGTTAGTGAAAGGCAGGAGACCCACTGATTCATTGTGTGTTGCAACTGGTGAGTGTATAATGAAAAAAAAAATCATTGACTTTCCTAAGATGCTCATACAACTATTTGGAAGGATATGTTTACAACATAAATATGAAAATAGAATTTAAAAGATTTAAACATGTATAGAGCAAAGTAGTAAAATAATCATATACTTATAATTTCATAGCAAAAATGCTTTTCACACAGAGTGATATGAAAAACAATGCTGAAAAATATGGAGGAAATGCCAGGATATCGCTGATAAATTCTTTACAAAATGATTTTTGGGTTACAAACTGTGAAAAATATTCCTATTGTCCTCATAAAAAACGCCACATTGAACGAGGCAAGTATATTATACCGCATGGGTAGAATGTCTGTTTGTTTTTTTTATACAGTAGTGACTGATAGGAAGGCATTGTGCACCTTGGCTCCCTCAGGGGCCTTAGCACCATGAGTCATGAGCTCCTGAATGGTCATCCAGTTGTCCAGGATCTTCTTGTTACGTTTCTTCATCATCTTCTTGTGGCTGAGCTCTATAATGCTGACTTCCCTCTTCCCCTCGCTGCTGCTCTGAGGGTTCTCCCTCAAGCTTTCCAGACGACTACGCTGCATGAACTCTCGTCTTTTCCTCTGTTCTTTTGCTCTGACCAGGTGCTGCTTTCTCTCCTCTTTACTCCAGTACCTCCCCATCTTCATTTCACTCATTGCATCATCATCAGTCGTCATTCCCCCACTACGCTCCTCTTTAATCTTTAGGGCTCGCTCCCTCAGAATCTTGTCTCTCACCGGCCTCTTGGTGATGTAGCGTGTACCGTCGCTGCGCATCTTGACCTTCCACTCCATCTTAGGCTCATTAATGGGCCTCTGAGGCTCTTTGCAGACACTGAGGAGGCTGAGCTGGCTCTGAGTATACTCTACAGCTGAGCGCTGCTGGATCAGCTGCATGTAGCTCTGGTAGTGGCGAGCATGAGCTGGGATGTTGATCTGCCTCTGTTGGGAACTGTGGGATGGAGAGAAGTATGGGTTCTGGGAAGCACTTGGCTTTAATTTACTGCCACTCTCCTCCTCAGCTTGAGGTTTCTGTTTCAACTCAGAAGGATTGCTACGGTCGAGGCTGCTACTTTTGCCTGGGACTGGAGCAAAGCATGCTGGGATTGGGCTTGGGCTCAGAGGAGGGCCAGCGGCAAGGCCGCTGCAGAGGTTCCTCTGGTTGGTGAGACTAACCATCCTCTGGAGTGAGTGCTCCGGGGAGCGGTCCATTGCCAGAGGAGTGCTCCGTGAACTCTCCGCCGTGTTATAAGCACTGGAGCTGTCCTTGTCCGATTTCTCCAGCCTCTCATTTATATCGACCAGTTTACCTTTTGTGGTCTCACTTCGATGGGGGCTTTGGCTTTTGGTTGAGGGTGCAGAGTGGCCTGTGGAGGGGGACTGCTGACCCTTGCGGAGGTTATGGGCCTGCATGATGTTCTGACATTCAAGCTCGATGCTGCGCAGCTCCTCGTTGAGCATACGTAGCTCATGCTGTACACCGGCCTGCTCTCCCATGCTGCATTCAATGGTGCTGCGGCGGCTGTAGAACAGGTCGTACTCACCGCTGTTTCGTATCTGACACTTGAGCTCCAAGAGCTGCTGGAAACGATCGCCATCAGTCTCATCGTCATCGTCGTCCTCTTTATCCTCCAGCCGCGTGGGATGGTGAGTGTCCCGACTGTCTCTCAGACACTGGGACAGACGTCTCTGGATGTGTGCCAGGACATTATGCTCCGAGTTCTCCATTCTGTCACTTATATTCAGTATCCTATCTTTATGATGAGGGAGTGTGGAGCAGGTGGGCTTGTCATTTTCTGCTCTCTGAAATGAATAAGATGGAAAAAGACACTGTGATACACTTCTTCACCCACATAAAGATGACTTTTTATTGCTCCATGGCATTTTATTTATTTATTCATTTACCAGGGACAGTACACATTAATCAACATTTTAGTTTGCACATCAATGTAAATGTGCCGGAGTTAGCTAATTAGCTCATTTTCATTCGTAGTCCCTGGGCAGGCTGTTACAATAGTGACCTAATGTCATCCATACACTATTTCAACAAATACAGCAATAAAATGCAATTCAACACAGTACATAAAAACATTACAGAAATAACAGATATATAAAAACAAAAAAACAACATAATAAAAATAAAACATTTATACAAATTACACATTTATAAAAATTAATATAAATTAATGAAAATGTGTCATGTGTATGTATGCTTGTTTTGATTATTAAGTCATCCAAGCATACATATTTAAATATGTTTACTGGTATATTTTCCTTTTCTTTCTTTTTTTACCTTCCTTTCTATGGAATGGAGCCAGAAAACAACAAAGTCAAGTTGAAGACTTGTTTAAGAAGCGTAACCCCATTCTGCATTATCCAGAAGGATTACATATGTTGTTGAGCAGAACTCTGTTATACAGCTCAGTTACTTTGGGGATTGTTTCCTCTCTGTCATGTCTTTGAAGTTCAATATATACTGTATGTTTCTCTTGTAGCATGATATCCTCCCAACAAAACAGAATTTTAAATTAAGATTGCTAATGTTTGGCATTCAAATGGTTGAACAGTCCCCCTCCATAAATATTCATCATCAACGCTTTATATTCATATTTCAAAGGGGAAAACTTGTTTTCACTGTTTTTGCAAAACAAAAGTTTCATTGAAACTTTGCCATTGGCTAGATATGGTTGACAATGAATGAATAATGGCCTGATACAGTCAAAGACATTATTGGTCATTCTCATGGTATGATGTTCATAACACACAAGGTACTACTGTCTGTCAATCAGGGGGAGGGAATAGGTTAGGTTAGGTTTTTTTTCTTATTCTCTTTTTATTCTTATTGAACAGAGCAATTAAAAATGTACACAAAGTTTATGTTTTGCTGCTGTCTGACCTGGTCATACTCCTGCTCCTCCTGTAAGGCAGCCAATTCCATCTCCTCTCTCTGCTGCTCCTCCAGCATTTCCATCTTCAGCTGCTCCAGGAACTCGCTGTGCTCATCATCGAGCCACGCCTCCTCCAACTAAGAGTGAATGAAGAACGTAAGCATATGAGAGAGGGAGACAAAAAGGGTGAGTATTATTTGTCATGGCCTAAGGCTTGTGGAGGCACAGTGTTTTAAAACAAACAGTTGCGTGATGCAAATGGGATTTTTGAAAATATACCCAGCATGGGTTGGAAATAAGAACCTGCAAGCATCAGTGTGATGAGGTGTTTGACTGATATGCAGTTCTCTATTTCTTAACAGCACCCCTCATCTTTAAAACATGCATTCTAATCTTAAAATCAAGCCAATACAGTTTAATGGACATACGACTGCTGTATTTGACCTCCTTGCTCTGTACCATCCATCATCTGTTTGTCTGCTCGATGTGAACTAAATGAGATCCATATCTGAAGACTTCAGATTTACTACTGAGAGACACGTTTAATTACAAAGAGTCTACTATTGCTTCTGGTCCATCTGCACTGTGGCACACTCCTTTCACTTACTCGCCATCGGCCTTGAGCCTAAACTCACTCCATATTAGCATGCCATTAGCTTTTATGGCTTACCGTTGGAAGTGGCGCTATATAAAAATAAAACATGATGAGGTGCCCCAGTGGTAGCTTCCACTAGGAGTGGTTTTGACCGTGGGGAGGGGTGTGGTTGGCTACCCCCAGACTGCTAAGGTTTACTCTGAGCAAATATATTATAAAAGGCAAACCTTCAGGGATGTAATTTGTGTGTAGTGTGCTTTCTTGAACAATTTTAGGCTCATGGTGGCTGAAAGATGCAGTACCTCAGTGCAAGTGTGTTGTTATTTCTAACCTGCATCTCAGGTCTGGCAACCAGCAGCACAATGTTCCTGCACTTGTCATTGGAGAGCGCAGCCATAGCTTCCTCTCTGTCTTGTACATCTTGACCATTGATCTGAGGATGACATGCAAACATGAGAACCACACTTAGTATTAATTCAGATGCAAGCAAGAAAACATGTATTTTCTACACAGATGTACAAGGGCATACATCTCACCTTAATTCTCTTCATATAAAATCCCTTAAGAAAAACAAATGACAATAAAAGTGGCATTGCACGATAATGGGTTTTTTTCCAGGGGAAATTATAAACACTTCGTGCCACTCCCTAATAGGAAGCAGGACCCAGCAGTGATTATGAATGGGACAGTAGCTGTGGGTTGACCGAGCTGTTGTGTTCACTAAAGTATCCGGCGGTGTACATACATCTAGCCATACAATTAACTGGCCACTGACAGTGGGCGTCTATCTTTTTGCAGACAGAGTAATGGCTCTGTCACTAGTGGATAATAGTGGCAGAGTACTGGTCCGCCTCGCAAACACACACACATCCTCCCATGGCTTAAATCAGTCAGACAAAACATGACAACTAACATAGACAATTAGACCAACAGACCTTATGCATCCTCCCCCTGCATCCAGTAATGGCTTCAGCAGATAATTAACTTTTTACTTTACTTAATCCCCGTTTCCTCTCTCATAATACTCAAGACATTTTCGTCATGGGATGCTGTGATGTGCTTCTAAAGACACAGACCTTCATTTCATGTGCCATTAATGCTGTGACTCTCATTCACTGTCATTGTAGTTCACATCTATTTGTGGCATTAGAAAAATGCATCTCCCTCTGCACGACATTTCACTTTAAAGCAGCAGAAATAAATATTTTCCATATTAACATGGGTTAAAATAGTCGAGAATGACGTTCCAACATCATCTTATTGGCAGTTTTACAATTAATGTCATGCCAGTTAAATATTTTCTCTGGACCTAGTTTGGCTCTTGTTGCTACACCAGAATTTAGAGTTCCCCCACCTGCCAAATTCCACATTAACCCTTACACATTAACAATGTAACTATGACTATGTGTAGCCTAAAATGTGTCAGAACCCTGTTTACACACTAACTATGTTGGTTTCCCATCTTTACCAATAACTAGTGAAAAAGCCCTGGTAAACCCACTTCAGTTTGGTGCTTGGAAGGTAGCTTACGCATGGACAAAATTAGTGATGAGGTGGTGAACGTAGTGAAAACTTAGCAAGAGCCTGATATTTTCCCCAGGATTTGGTGAATACAAAAAAAATAGCAAAAATTAAGCAAGTAATGAACATTCATCAGGCGGCAAGAAGCTGACTGAAATCAAAGGTAATGTTGGATCTCTCTGTTAAGTGTGTAAAAAGGCAATTGTTTGCAAGAACATTTTAATAAAGTGATGATATGTAAATGTTATTTTCCACATGGCTCACTACCCCCCTGGTGGCCATAGCAAATCAGTTATAGGAGCTTTAACAATGAAATTCAAGGCTCTGACTAACCTACACAAAAACGATTACCAACCTATCCCATTATCATTGCAAGAGTGTGAGATTTCCATAGTACACAATAACCATCTCAGAAAATATAGAAAATAAAATTTCAGACTGTACAGCATTACACACTTATTCTCAGTTAAAATGACCCTTAAAACCTTGAGTATTTAAAATAATTTACTATAATGTCACAAGACATTATGTCCCTTATTTTTTAATTACACTAATACAGTAAAATTTAATATATCTTTCTTAACATGAACACAATAGAATTCAATATATCTTTACAGTAGAAATCAATTTCACAGATAAGTACTGTACATGGTATTATAACTGCGCAGTTAACACTATGCAGTCATCAGCCCTCAAAACTGCCTCTGAATCTCAGGCATGAAGATGAAGCTATAGGGGCTACTAACAGTCACAGTCTCAGCTATCCCACAGGAGGAGGCAGTGAGATGCAGCACAGCGCCATCCTGCACCAGAACTCTTGAAGCCCCCTGTGGGTGCTGAGATGGTAACTAACACAGCCAGGGGGGGATTTCTCCCCTTCTTAAAGTCACCACGGGGGCGAGTTCTCCCCTTTAATGTGCTGCCATTAAAAATGAATGGGCTCGCATATAGGGAGAGAGTGGTTGAGTGTGACAAAATAAAGATTTTCTATTAAATCTAGAGAGAGCTTGTGTAGAGGGGGCCAGTGTGAGAGAGCGTCCAGTTCTACCTGTAAAATGCGATCCCCCTCTCTGATGCGTCCATCTCTGGCAGCGATGCTGTTTGGACTTATCTGTGAAGGCAGAGGGAACAAAATAATGCCTCTAAAACACTTTCAAGAGAATTACTGAGTGCCTGAAAATTATATAAGTAATTATCAAGATTTTGGGTTTTTTAAAATAAAAAATTTGGTAATACGTTTGGTGTGAAATTGACTCTTTTCTGCTCATGCTCTTGTGAATTATTTATCTATCGTATTGTGATACACAATGGAACGGAGTAGAATGGAACTGGTCAATTGTTCACTTGTTAAAGTCTGGCAGGTTTATAGAGTACAATCATCTGCATATATCATTTACAGCCTGTAACTCCATCTCAAAGCATGATGCACCTGCCCCTCCTGTAACTAATGCCAGCGAACAAGGGGGCAGGACACTCTTTCATAGGCCAATCAATTGGGGTCTGAGGCTATTCGTTTCAATCTCCCCTTTCAGGAGGGATCACTGGAGTTGGTGAGCTGCTGTGGCACTCCATCTTCATGATAGTCCACTCCTACACAGAGGAACACTCATTAAACTGGGAGGGCAGTCACTAGAGAGGGATGGGGGTAGGACTGGAGGAAACACAGCATTTTGAAGGTAATCTTTCTTCAGTTATTGGAAGAACAGCAGAAACCTGTATCATCTATACAACCAAAAAGTAAGAAAATATAGGAATCTTTTGATTATTGAAGATATTATTATGAATTGATCGCAGCTTTGCAAAAACAGCAAGAAGTTCTTGAGTTTGACTCAAAGATTTGGTCGTTTCTATATTGAGCCTGCTTTTCTCACTGTGGGATGAAAATGGATCCAGAAGGAACATATACAAAAAGGTGAAGGACGTTCTTATAAAAATGATGTTTGTTGGCCCTCCCTATGAATGCTTTGACAGCGTCCCTCAGTACACTGTATAGAAAGTGGACAGAAGAAATCTACTTTTCTGCTCTTAGCTCTCCTGCATTATTTAACCATAGTACTGTGAGACAAAATGGAAACAAAGGCAAGTGTAAGTGTAAAAAACAACAACAATGTGGCCATTCATCAAACGCTACAAATTTGGGAAATCTAGCTTGTTTTAAAATGACCTTGCATTGTTCTTAAGTGCTTGTCGATGTGCTCCACTTATGCAAGATCAGAGCATGTAACACCTCCACTAACACATCCTGTATACAGTGACATTCTGCCACCTCATCTAAATGCAAAACACACCTCTTAGCCCTATTTTTTGCAGCGCGAACACTTAAAGATGCTGCCAGGAGGCACAGACCACAGTGATTCACATTCCTCTCAGCTCTCAAAGCGAACACCCTTGCAGGGTCCGAGTTATCTTCCGACGAATCGTGATGGAGAAAGTTGGTCAGAATGGAGAAAGGTATATGCTGACAACAAGTGAGAGATAAATGCTCACATGCATCAGCCTGTATGTTGTATGTCAGCTGTTTTGACAGGGCTGTTTGAACAACTCAGATGAGACCTGAGGGTGATGTTGTTTGTTTCTCTCTTGGCAGTCATTTCATTTTTGTAACTGACGGCGTAATCATGCTGTTAGAATATTGCCAAAGTGTTCAGTAATGTTATTTGTGCTTGATAAGAGTTCAATTTTAAAATGACTATACCCAATAGAGGAACCTGCTTGGACCTGAATACTACATGAATACTAATAAATCATACATTGGAAGATGAATATTAAATGCCACAACTGATTTAGTTTTGGAAATCTAGCTCACATTTTTCTGAGACATTCTAATCTAGCTCTACTGATTTTCTGCTTGTACAACAGTGTATGATATGTAAATGTAGGACTAAAAAAGGAAACTGTAGAATATGCATATACCTTGTGCCCCAAGAGTTTAAATATATTAATTTTTCAAAGAGTTAACGGTTCTATCTGTGGTGGTTGGCAAAAAAAAAAAAAAAAACCCTGCAGGAGGTGGATACATATATATTGTATTTTTTTTTAAGTATCTCCAGGTTCAAAGTGGTGTAGGGAAGAAGAACAAGTCTGTTTCTCAAATGACTTAATACTCGATTACAAATTACTCACTATGTTATAGGCTTGTTACTCAAGTCTATCATCTTGCATGGAAACAGATCTACTCACCTCACTGACATAGATGGCCACATCCTCCTCTTCATCTGTTCTGTAGCACAGAGTTAGCCCCAACTTCTCTTGGCTACTGAGTCGACACAACTCCACCTCCTATGTAGGTAATGGAGACAAAACAATAAATGTAAAAACAAACAAAAGAGTAGAAGTGTTGTAATGATACCAATACCAAATTTATTATCACAATACTTGATACTAAAATGATACTTGAGACTGAAACATACTGATTTGATGACATGTGACTCTATGCTATTAAGTGTAACCATTAAAAAATACCAAAACGAGGCTCCCAAATAACAGTAACTTATTAATTTGTTATTTTTAAATTCACATTTTCTAATATGGGTAGGCCTTACATTGATACACGTGTATGCTACGCATCTCCTATAATTTATTCCAGCAATTTTCTGCTCCCCTGTTATTCTGATCAAATAATAATGTTCTTCAAGTATGAGCATTAAGATCCAACTTAGTTTAGAGACACTTTGAGTCTGAATTATTGCCTACTTCCATTCTCATCTGAGAGTTTTGAGTCTAAAGTATTTGAACATGAAATATATTCTCAAGCTTGTAGTTTGATTGATGGAGCTTTGATAAATGCCAGAAGGCCTCAAGTGTTTTTCTCTAAGTTGTTGTCAACTATAGAATATTATACCATAAATAAACTAGAATTATGCCAACGCTACCAGAGTTCCATGTTTCCTGCCTCTCTAGAGTAAAGTACCATCTTCCCTTGCGGAGCGATCAACAAACTATTGACTTACAAATCAATGGTCTTCCAATTTTCCACAAGCCTCTTGGAACGTAGCAGCGTACCCTGGTGTCAACATGGATTCTTCATTTAAAGTCATTAATACAAACACACAGCCAGTGAGATTTGATGAACCACAGTTGAGTGCCATAGTCCCAGTTCCCCACAACAGAGGTGCAGCCAAACCCCAAACAGCACAAGCCTGTGCTCTGTCTACAAATACTGAAGCATATCAAGGATGTTGGAGGGAATCAAGTGTGAAATGGCCTCTCCTCCCAAGTCTTCATTAGAGCAGAAACACACCTACCCTCAGCAGCAGGAGCGAGTTAGTTGAGTAGAGAGGAGGATGGAGAGGGCAGAGAGAAATAAGGCGGCGGGGAGGGCTGGGGTGGGAATCAGACGGGTCTCCCACATGAACAGAGAGATTCATTTCTTTTTTGACAAGAGCGGGTTGGCTGGTTACACATGTCAGATGTTGCAGGGCAGGGGAAGAGGGGGGGTCGAAGTCTGACCATGGTGGGATGAGATGAGGGGGAGAGGCCAATACCACTGCCAGTGAGCCACCACCTGATGCCACTGGCAACCCTTCCTGAGATGCTTGCATACACACACAAACACATCTTTAGGCTCAATTCCCATTTTCTCCATCTCCCCTGTCACTCATTTCTTCCTACACTTCTCTCCCCTCTGCAATTTCTCACAATTCTGCAGGTGTGGTGTTTTTGGATGAGGAATCTTCTGCTGCTGGGCTCCACACACTCGCGCACAAAAAGTAAAAGACACCCTGTACAATCCCTACATTCAAACACACAAGTGTGCTTAGCAGCGCACACACTTTCGTACAGACACAGAAGAAAGGAGCTGAGGGGAAAAACATCATCACCTGAGCTTTCCCGTTTTATCTTTATGGACAGCCTCCACCTGACGGGGAGCTCAGATCTTTAATTGTCTGTCTCAGAAGTGATGAAACTTCAAATTCCGGCTCATAAGTAAGGATTCAAAGTAAAAGAGGGAAGAAGCTTTGATGCTCACTACCTGAACAAAGTGAGTTCCAAAAATCAGTTATTTGCTATATTAGATATATCACTAATGAGGTACCACCGTTGTTGTTGGTAGAGCTATTTTAAAGCAGCACATCTCCTGATGCAACAAAGCAGGCATGGAGGAAATAGGAGCTACAGAGACAGTGCACACACCTTGCTGATATGATGTGAGAAGTTGTGGGATATCTATGGGAAATATTCAAATCCCTAGCAATGTCTCAGAGACATTAATCTAAAAATAAACCTTGCAAATTAATTCCTAAGACTGAGGCAAAGCAGAGATACGAGCAGGTACTTCATCATCTCTATCTGGCTCAAAACAAGCCTTAAGTTACCTCTGGCTAATTAATGGCTGGCTATAGAGCAGGAGACCTCTGCTAAAATGAGCAGAGAAAATAGATTGCTACAATTACTGTATGTTGGATGAAACCTCAACCCTGCACACACACACACATATATATATATATATATATATATATATATATATATGTGTGTGTGTAATGTGTGTCCAAGTGCAGCACAGATGGCCCTTTTTTTTACCAGATGTTCTTTTTTCCCCGCTCTCTTTTTAAGACAATATTCGGCACAAGAAACACTCACTCTCTCCATCAAACATGCATTCACCAATATCTCGCCTTCCCTTTTGATTTATATCCACTTTACAGGTGAGCTCTGTGCCTCTCAGAGAATGTGGTATGGCACATGGAAAAGGACTGACAGTAAATTAATGACTGTAATGACGTGATTAATATGAAGATTGCCGCCCACACATTGGATGCTGTCATAATAATTGCACCTTTGGTAACAAGTAATTGAAAAAGCAGACACAAATGCATGCATGGCAACCACTGGCAGGGAGAGAGGGAAGACTAAGCTAAGCTTGGAGTTCTTAGCGTCATAAATCACCAAAAGCAATCAAAGGAATGCGAGTAACATCTTGTTTTGGCCACATACACACCAAGGCATCCAATGAAATGTATGATGTTTCTGTGTTAAATTCTAGCTATAAGACATGGCCTGTGTGTTTCATTAATCGAAACAACTCAACCATCAGAGAGGACAGAAACAGCTTTCCTACGGATATTACAATTAAAATAGCTCAGTTGCTCAGAGTATGGCTGGTCATGGTGTTGCCATAGGATTTGTAAAAAAAAAAAAAAAAAAATGTTGGATCTGTAAGCCTAAAAATTGAATCACGTCTTTCCCTGGCCCCAGCTTTCTAAAAAATGTCATTAAAATCCATCCAAAATGCAGTATATTATGAGTACCTGGATGGCACACTCAAAAGGCCCAAAAGTTGAATGTGGAATGATGGACACTTCTCACCCTAAATGTCTCTATAGATGCAGCAGTATGCAATATGTTATTTATCCTGTGGCCACTTAAATATGAACTATCAAGTCAAGGAGAATGAAAAATTTAACTTCTGCATTTTCACATGGACCCAAAAGAGTATACTGTACACCATGATGTGTACTCATCTGCTATCTGGCATTTCTCCAGCTCATCAACCATCAACTCCAGGAATTGGTGAATTAGATTTGGATGGTTTCTCTGTGATGTAATGGCACACTGCTCTGCCCCACTGTGCCGTTTTCCATCGAACAAAGGTAATTTAAAGAAATGTCCTTCCTTCATTCTCTTTCTTCTCCTTCAGTGGGGAAGGAGGGATCAGGTTGAGTCTGAAAGTGGCTTTTCAGCTTTCGTCTACATCCCCCTCACAGCGTTTTCAGCTGACATAAAGTAAGTGGGGCTACATTAGCGTGGTATCTAACTCCTCAAGCATGAAATATAAAAAATGACGCATGGTACAAAGCATACACGGTATAATAGGTTTTGCTAATAATAATTAGGCATAAACAGAGACTTAAATATATTGTATTTGTTCTGATATGACACTGGGGCCTCTGTGATCTGCCTAAGATCTCTTTAGGATGTGAAGCGACACATTCAGAGCAAATTTAAATGAAACAAATATGAGGAGGGAGGGTTGAACAGTCATCATACATCAGCTCAGTCAGAGCCCTCACTGGCAATATAAGCTCACACCTCAACGACTCGGAAACAAAAAATATTGGACCAAAGCAGCAAGCGAAGACAGAGTCTGTATATCTCTTCTTGTCACAGCTGTTTCAGTGAATCTGTATGTGTATCTGCATGTGTCAGAGATCAACAGCCTTAAAAACACCACCTATCCAACTGCTCCTTTTACTTACGCTCCAGTAAAGATGCAGAAGCAAAGAAATGTGTCTCCATCTCCATCCACACACACACACACACATACACGTCTATATTACAAAGGGGGGACTGTCATTCTACTTCGACCAAGAATGGACCTCTCTTACACACAAACACACACACACAAACCTCACTTAAATTGTGTTTGATGAGGCTCAGAGTCAAAGCGTTTGCTACCTCCCCCCCCCCCCCCCGGAGTTGTGCAAAACAATAAGCACATTTCAGGTAACGCTCTCACTGAGATTTTCCACTTTCCCTTTTTTTGCTTGTAGGAAAAAAAAACATGGAGGCATGTCATCATTGCAGATGAAAGGAAGGGATTTTTCAAGCCATCTGCAATGTGGCTGATCATCTGTCACTATACTGTGCCCCTGGGATCTGCCTGTAGAGTCAATTATTGCTTGTGTCCTTCCACTAATTGTTAAGCATCATTAAACATGGAGTGTTGAGAGAACGTGTGTCCAAGTGTCGGAGAAGACAGATGCGTGTTTGTATACATGGGTGCAGTTTGGCAGTAAAATTCCTGTGCTTTCAGCATTTAACTTGTTTGTTGGCAGTAAAGCCATGTTGATACTGGACTGTTGAGGCCAATGCCCATAGGCCTATATCAATAAGTAAAAGGACAAAATAATTTATTGATGGACACGATATTGAGACATTTCATCAGGATGATACTCATACTCATAAGAAGTACATTACCTGTACCGGATACTTGTTTCATCCGAGTACTCGCTCAACCCTAACGGCGATACTATTACTATTTCACTGTATGCAGCCATAAGCTACAACTAGTAGAAAATGTAACCCTGTAAGCAGTGGTGTCACGTGTGATTCCTACCTCATACTCAAACTCCTCTGTCCTCTCTCCATCAGCTGGAACAGGGGAGAGATAGTCCGTCCCATCATAGTAATCCTGGTCCATTGTATGAAGAGAATGACAGCTGTCGGGGGGGACAGGCAGAGGAAGAAAGAGAGGCAAAGACACAAAGCCAGGGAGAGAGGCAGAAAAGCAGAAAGAGGTGGAGAGTTGGGCGTGAGCAAGATCTTTTCCCTCATTTTGTTTTGTGTGCATTCAATAACTCTAAGTGACAGAATTTCCTCCCCATTGTCTTCACTGGAATCTGAAGAATAAAGGATTTGTCAAGGGCTTTCACTGCGGCTGGTGTGTGCATGTGATAAAGGTACAGCCCCTTATTAATAACAGCATATCCATATAATTTCCTTCCTGCTCTTGACAGACAAAACCCCCCACATAGTACAGTGTAATTCTATTATGCTTCCCTCAATCACTGGACAAAACGCATTGTGAGGGTCTAACGAGATGAGCAGCTTTAGCGCCACACGAGATAATTCACGGTAGACTAAACCTTCAAAACGACACCCTTGAATACCAAGCACTGGAAAACTGTCTCCAAAATAATCTTCCTGTCACCGAACCAGAACGGAAAATGTCAGCGTGCAAAGAACACAGTTGGGCGCAAAGAATACAATCACAAATTTACAATCTAGGCTGAAGTATAAGACAAACATTTGTTGTAGAATCAGCTTTATATTGGATTTTGCACCTGATCTCAGATGCAGGGCGGAAAATGTGAGTTTTATGGGAAACACTGATTACATTTGGGCTTGCCTAGGACTGTAAGTAGCCCGTGAGCAAACGTTGCACTGTCTTGCCTAGTTTTTTATTAGCTCATTTTATTTAATCACCCTGTAAACCATCCATGAGTTAAAATGGGTACGGCAAGCAGTTCCAATTATGGCAGGAAGGCCCCATGCGATATGCTATGGTGAGAATGGGTGAGATATATGTGGCCAAGTCATGTCCAGTACTGTCTACCTAGTGTTAAACACTGACGGTGACAAATATTCAATGACGTTTTTTTTGTTGTTGTTGCTTTCCTGTAAAAACCTCTTGTTGATACTTCAAACTCTCAAGATCATTTGTTTTGTACGTATTTTATTCCTTCCTCTCACACAAACAATAAAAAATGCATGTCTTTGAGTTATTGTACTGCCCAGCATATGAGATGTGATTTGTCGTCTAGTGATTGTGTGAAAAATGGCTAGAAACAAATGCTGTAGCACAAAGCAGCAAACATACGTCTTTTCATCTCTACTTAAGCCCAACAGACATATTTAATATTACATTATTATTCTGTGATGATTATCGAAGCAGACGTGTTTATAAAGAAGCTGAAAACTGTAAAGGACTGTAATTGGACAAACTCCAACAGTCAAACAGTGAATATTGATTTATCTGTAAATGTGAAACTACCACACACCCACAACTATCCCCAAGTGATTGTCTATATCTGTATCTGACTGTATTCAAGTGACGCAGGAGTGACAATGTCTATGACAGATCCAGATGTTCATGCAACCACATGCATTTTGGTGGTTGGCTTGCTTTTGATATCAATTCTCAAAGTTTTCAACCCCAATTTACTTGTAATATATTTAAATGATTGCTTTATACTAAATTAAACATTGAAATGCCTGGCACACTTCACACATATATTATTAATGGTTAATTAGGACCATTTAGCCCTGCCCTTTATCTCTCTTTTTTTTAATAGCTTTGTCCTTTTGGTGTAAAGAAGACGTGAAGGACATCAAGGAGCTCATTCATCAAACAAACCTATATTTGTCAGAACCGACTGAGCATCTGGTGAAACAGTTCATTCATATTTTACTTGCACCTTGCATACTTGTCATGCTAATCCTGCAAACTCTGATATTCATGCTTCACAGCTCGATAATATTTCTCAATACTTTTTTTTCTCCTTGATTAACATCAGTCCCAGCCAAAGTCAAAACAAGGATACAACAGCAAACTCTTTGCAGCACTAAAATGAAATACTTTGTAATTGTATTACATCAAATTAATAAAAATGTATATGAAATGATTTATTTAAATTAATTATGTATCATGATTCACGTGAATAATTTACAGCGATGTAAGATAATGGCTTATATTTCCTACAGTACCTGTCAGAGAGCAGGAAGGGACAGACGTCAGGCACAGGAGGGGTTGATGGCCGGAGCTTTGCCAGCGCCATGATGTGTTCAAAGGTGATGTCGGTCTGAGTGCACACGTCCACCACATGGATCTCCTGAGGGGGGCCATGGGGGCGACCGCTGGGGGTACGCCTGATGACCTGCACCACAACGGGGTCCTTGGCTGCACGAAAGGCCTCCACAGTCTCCTCATGGCTGGACTTGGACAACTCCTTCCCATTCACCTGAGGAGGAATGGTAAACATTATACTTGTGTATGTTTTGTCCGTGAGATGATAACTGTGGGCTTTATTTGTTGACTGCTGCTATAGAAATTTTACAAAGCAGTGTCATTGTCAAAATAGATTTAACTCCACTGGTTCAGTCTCTGCATGTAGAGCAAAAGGAGGGTTTTGTGGTGACGTTGGACCAAAAGCCAGTGAAAAAGTCAAAAAGGAAGACACAATATCATTTTATTCATGGTCTTATGCTCCTCATGGTGAGTAAAAGATGCAGGTCTGGCTGTGAAAAGTCTGATCCCTGCATCCTTGCTACTAAACCCTCGTGACTACCTGCTTTCACAAATTTGACTCCTTCTCCCTCCCCAGCCACCCCCTTTTTATTAGCATTTAGTTTTATCTGAAACGTCTCCAATTCGCTCGTATCGTCTCCAGAGCTTCATATGAGCTAAGCAATACCGCCAAACTAAAATAGATATCATCGCAGCAAATGCTCAAAATCCTAGCACGAATTGTACATGAATTAAACTGGTTTGAAGTATGATGCCACCCTCTGAACAGAGAGGACACTATACACAGAGACATAGCCGTTTTTCTCACTTTGTTACTTCAGCTCTGCAGTGGTGCTCAGGGTTTTTCCCTGATTGTCTTTGCAACAGAGCCCAAATGGCCCCCTGTTCAACCAGTCCATCTTCAACCTCATCTTCACACAATGAATTGGATTTTCTGGCAGATTGGAAATCGTTTGCACTACAGCTGGCACATCTAAAAATATTCATTGCTTCATTTAATACCAGTAATTTCTCTGGAAGAGAAACCATGGCTGTGGAATACCTATGAAGATGTTCTGTGGTATAAATGTTGAAATAAAATTAAGATAATCCTGGGAAAAAAGGTAGACATGGCATAATTGTAGTTGCAGTTTTATTTAAATGTGGGTTGTTGTTTTTTTTGTTTGTTTTTTTGTTGGGGGGGTATTTTGCTCACACAAGTGAAAGTAGTTTAAATGATACTAGAAAAGTGAACGGCATTTGTTAAAAAAAACCCAAAAAACCTCTTTTTAAAAATGCCACACAATGACAGACATAAAAACACAGTCTACACTTAAAATAATGAACAGTTGACACTTCATCAGCAACCCTTCACTTTTACTTCTTCTGTTACACATCTAAGGGAGTTTGACAGAATTCATTTTCAGAAATGACTCGACATGTTTTGAGCTGTGGTAAAATATCAACACAATCTGACGGCACAAATCCTCTGTAAAGCAAGGATCAGCAATGACATTTTAGCTTTTAGAACAAATATGTCTGCGAGGCCTAGATGCTACGTTTCTTGCTAAGTCCCCATCTGAGACTTACATGAACCAGACAATTTTTATCTGTAAAGTTAGTATTAATTTTTTTGTAAATGTGGCCAATGTGTATGTAAATACGGCCTCCTGTAGACTGTATGTTGAAGTCTGTTATGATTTTTAGCAGAGCAGTGACTCATTTTGTTGTGGTTTGTGTCTACATCCGACAGTAGCTTACATTCTGCTAATCACTAAAGTAAGCAAATAAACAATAAAAGTGATTTTGTGACAACAAAAAAATAAGTTGGCCCCCATGTACGTATGTATGTATGTATGACAAAGAGAAGAGGAAAATTCTCCATTTGAGAAGCATTTTTATACTATTTTATAAAATAATTTGATTACCAATATAGTTCAGAATTATTTCTATTGATCAATTAATTCAATTACTGTTTCAGTTCTAGTGGTGATTCCTGACCAACAGTTATATTTTTACACTGACTTAAAACAATTAAGAGAGCTGAAAAAGTTGCACAACTCGGTATGAAGAATATCAAAAATGAGCAAAAACAAAAAACACTGCAGCAGAAATGAGTGATTTCACAACCCAATGAGGACAAAACAAGAGGATCCCTTAAGGTGACCCAACCTCCAGATTGGGGACCACGGCATTATGTGACCAAATGTGACCCTGGCAATTTGGTACTGCTCTTGGGGGGAGTACTGGTTAGAATCTGCAAAGAAATGGCAGAGAGGCTCAAAAAACATTGTATCCTACACTTCCTATAATGGCCCTGTGATGAACTGGCGAACCTCACACCCAAAGTCAGCTGGGAAAGGCTCCAGCCCCCCCGCGACCCTACACAGGATACAGAAAATGAACGGAGGAGTGAATGAACTTCCTATAATGCAACTTCAGAGCTCCCATCCTATGATGACATAATTTTGGCTTATTTTCTCCAAATCTGTAAAGCTCCCTCTGGAAACACCTCAAAAGACATAATAGAGTCAAATCAGAGGAGAGCCACATCTTATTTCTAATGTAATAATGGTTATAATATGATAATAGAATGTTAGATTTCATTACATGCATGCAGAGTTTGTGTGTTTTATTATGTTTTCTTCCACTGCTCAATGTGTCTCTAGAGACCAAGTGCTGGCCCACAAAAGAACCACTGACTTATTTTCTACTGCAGCAATATGCAGTATAATTCCTTTAGCTTTTGTTGGCTGCACACCTGTCTCCTGATGTGACTTCATAGCAATGTTGCATTAATCACCTGAGCAGCAGATAAACTGGGTCAACACCACTCCTCTGGAACTGCAGGGCAATTTGGAGGGGAAAATAAAAATGCAGCATTTCATTCCTCCTTCCTTCACACTTGCTCTCATTTAGTTTGGCGAGTCAGCAGGCATTTAATACAGCAGAATGTACATTAGAGTGAAGTACTGTACTAAATAAATATGGAGCATTATAATTAGCTTATATAGTTCCTATTTCTCTCTCGCTCTGTTATTTTCCTGCTCCTTCTTGCTACACCGGCTAATCCTGGATCATGGAGCCTGGTGGAAACAAAAGAGCTGGAGCAGACAAATGAGGCAGCCTATGGCGTATGACAGTCCCGGAGAAAAATGATCAAATTTCCCAGCTCTCCCTCTGGTACAGCCTGACTGGTCCATGCTCCTCCTCCCCCTCCAAACCTCACCGCTTGCTAGCCATACAGCATGACTGAAAGAAACAATAGGGAACACATCAGGAAAAAGAAGAGGGAGTGTTGTTTTTTTAATTCTCATCACTGGTTTTCATGAGAGCCAGATGGAACAATTAATCCCCAATCAACACAGGAATATTAAGTAGCCTTAATTCCTGCATGAGGGACTTTGCCATCCTTGTTGTGTCCCCTTCGCTGATGTCTATCCAGCTAAACACACTGCTTCAGTGAGTCGTGTGGATCTGCAAACCAATCTGACAGATGGGAAAGGTTTCTTTAAGCCTGTCTGCAGCTTCCTAGATATTCCCACACACACTGCATTCAGCACAGCCCTCGGTAAAGTCTTGCAAAAGCTTTACTCTCTGCAAAGTGCATCATCAGCTGCCATGCCTAAAGACGCTGAAGGTGACTACACCATGAAATTTTAATGTGAGTAATTTTTTAAATTAACTTAATTCCTTGGTTGCCTTAATTTTGTCCGAAAGCAAACATCATATTTTTTCCTGAATTTAATGCTTATGTTCAGTACAAGCTGTTGTCTCTCATAAAGTTTCATCACAAAACACAAAGTATGGAAACACAAATTCATTCATAAACATATGCCAGTAAACAAACTCTGTATGCAACAAATTATTTAGCAGCTGTAGTGTTTATAGAGTCCATTGAAGCTCTGCAAGTGCTCCATATGCACAGGGCAACAATGAATTATCTTATTGGTCTGGAAAAAAAGAAACAATGATTATTCATGAGAGATCTGTTGCTGGATAATTGGGCCAGGAGATGATCAGGTAAATGTAAAGTTGAAAGAAAATGGGCACTGGGATATCTGGAGTGGGACACATCTGCTGGCTGTTTGCACTTGAATGTGCAGCAGCTGCAGCCAGGAGAGAATGTGTTTTTATTTAAAGCCCGTGAGATCAACAGCCTTTCAACAACAAATGTAATAAACCAGCATTGTGTGGAGTATCGAGGGGCCGACACCTCTTTTCTTTCATTTCCTCTGAGCCAGAACTCTATATTGTCAAAGACATTGGGAAATTGTGCACATGTGACGCTGATGTGTGCATTGATTCTCTGCTTTAGCAAATATCACATGCCACTTCAGGCTGTCCTGAGCTTTTATGAGCAAACAAACAGACTTCACCAAAAGTCACTGTTTTCCAACTATACGAGCCTATAGTTGCCTACAGCAGAGCACGAGCCTACAGGCTCCGTCATCTCTGTCCCAATATAATCATTTATCCACCAGGTATGAGGACAAGCAAGAGAGGAAAAACATACAGCAGCTTAGCTCGACTCCTCAGGTGTCCCCCTCCGTCAGAGGTTTTGTCTCATCGACTGCTTTCTCCCATCAATATCTCCAGATACCAAGGGCAGAATGTAGTGACAGTGGCAGAAGAGCGGGGCCAGTTTATCTGTTAAGATGTCAACTTCACCCAAATCTGATGCTGCTGATTGTGCAGAGGGACTGTTTCTCTGGCCGGAGACACACACACTGCCAGCAGCTTGCAGGGGATTACTGATAAAAGTGATTGATGCACTCCTTCTACAAGGAGAAACGGCAGCCCCAGGCTCAAGGCTCTAATAGTCCATTACTTCTTTTATACCCTTGGATTAACTGCATATATTGCTTTATGCTTTGCATGCAGCATTTTGAATCTTAATGAAATGTTTTTGTTTTCTATTTTATAGAGTTTATGCCGTGCACAAGGGGAATGTGTCCATCTTTAATTGCATGCTGGTTGAAGTGGAAATGCACGGAACTGAATGAAGCAAGGTCATCTTTTCTACTTCGACCACACTGACGAGTAATCAAGGCTTTCAGCAGCAGTAAAGAGAGCATCAGAGGCTCATTTTAACAAGTGATTGTAACCTTGCATGTTGTGCTTTACATCTTTACAGGCGGTGAGCCTCTCTTACACAAAGACTGTATGTCCTGCTGGTTTGAGTGGCAGCCAGTGGGGTGTTAAGTATATGCAGGTAGAAGGAAATGTAACATGTAGGTCAGGCAGCCTTGGGAGTGTAGTGCTTACAGCTGTCAGTTAAACACCTGTTCAATGTTCTTGTCTTTTGGGAAAGACAGCATGAGCACTCAGTGTTAGGGTCCAGTCAGCTGTAAAGAGCCCTGAGATGAAACAGATGGAGGCGACTGGTCAGCCCTATCAACGAGTACTGATAGAATAGACAGCAAAAATGAAATTCTGAAAATGTCAACCTTTTTCTTTTAACAGGTTTCTCACAAAAATAGCTGCAGCCAAAACAGAATTGTGCATTGGCATTTTCATACCAAAACTGGGCTTCAAAGTTGTTTATTAGTGGGACAAAAGCAGAGAGATGATACCAAACAAGGAATGACAACAGTCCCTGACCAGACAGAGGTGTTGGGGACATTTCAGTTTGTAGTCTATGCCCCAAACCCCTTAGCCAGCAGCACAGTCACCCATAAAAGTCAAAGGTGACCTCTCTTTTTATGCAAGTCTGCAACTTTGACTTTTTTAATCAAAAAAGCATATGTTATTTCAAATATGGGATCCTGGATGGCAAAAATAAGTGAGACTATGCATCAATAGAGCAGAGGACAGTGAGACAGGAGAGCAGGTTACTGCCGACTGCCTCTTCACTGCACCTCCAACAACATCATCAATGTGTTACAATTCCGTCTTTCAACACACAAAACTCAATTTGGATCGTCACAAATAAAAAAACTACACACAAGTGAGAAAGGGAACATTCAGAAGAGAAGTAGAATTAAATATTCCCTGAGGTCATTCCAAATGCAGGAAGGTTGAGTTTGTGAGCGTGACCGCCACGTCATCCTCTCTCAGTGACAAAATGGCCGGGTTCCTCCTTACACCCAAATGTCTCATTTCAATAATAAGTGTCAGAATAAAATACGGGCCAAGGTTCGCTGGAGTACAGCTGTTATGACTGCATAAATCACTCTGCGACAGTCAACGCTACTGTCTGAGCAACTCAAGCAATGCTCCAATGACATGAAACTAAGAGAGAGACAGAGAGAGCATGTCATTGGGGAAATCTGACAACACCCTCAACATCTCTACATGAACCGATCTGCAAACCTCCTTTAACCCCTGCAACCACATAAAACACACTCCACAAGGCCCCTGGGTTATTTTTCACATTAAAAGGCACTGCTGGGGTTTTATGCCTGAAGAACATTTGATGAATTCTACACATTTTCCTCTCTTTCTTTATTCCGCAACTCATACAATGTGCATCAGCTCTTTCAGTCTGCTCTAAAATTCATGGTCTGCCTTTTTACACACATTTATTATCCAATCTCATCAGCTGTTATTCAAGAACAAAGGGAGAAGAGATGAACTCCTCCCAAAACTCAACGTCAAAAGTTCTAGTATGTACACAAATGAACTGTGTCGCCATCTATTACCACCACTATTACCTCTACAACTGGCCTGGGGTATCAGTTTTGTCCCAGTGTGTTCAATGGTGAAACTGCTCTGGTACATGTGCTAACATTAGCTGCTAATGCCTTTTAAGGCAGAGATCTTGCAATACTGCCATAAAGAAGACCGATCATTCCACCAGCTTTGTTTTTTTTACAAGGAAATAAACAATGGTAGCATCATGATAGTGTGAGATTTAATGATTAATTTCATGTCAGCCTTCCATAATCAATACAGGCATGAAATGCACCTGAATGGTGTTGACGTCTACAACTTTGGTGTTTGTACATTTTATATAGAAGTGCAAGGCAGAGTATTGGCAATGAGATCTAGTGTCAATGGGATTAACGTTAAAATAACCGGTGATGGTTAGGAAATTCATCTGGAATATAGATGACAGCATTTTTTAAATTAATATATCATTTATTAATTCCTTAAAATGTTAAATAAATAATGTGTGACATTTTTGTGTGGAGACTTTGGAGTTGTTTACTTTTGATGGAGCTGAGCTGTGTAATGAAAGTAACTTAAGTGATTACATTTCAGTGAATAATATGTAATGAGTAATTTATCCCATTTTTTATCCCAAGTTCCTTTATTAAGATTGTAGGTCACTATGACTGCATTAATGGAATACTGCTGCTGAAATCTGCCTTTCCAGACCTATTACTTCCTCCAGCGTGACCAAAGCAAACACAAGGACACCCAACGACTGTTGGGTAAACATTTAATCAGATTTCTTACTGTACTTGGTCCGATCCGTCAGATGCTCCATGTAATAATGTTCAGGACATCCTCCTGTTCTGCTCATGATCGCCTTCCCATTAAATTAGATCAATATGGCATTCCATCCATGTTAAAGTTGAATGCTATCTTAATTTGGCTGCTTTAAGAAACTCTGCAGCAGATTCCAAATGTGATTTGGGACTGGTGAGGGAAATAGAGTGCTAAGTTAATCAGCTTGTTCAAGGTTAATGGTACATGTAGGGCATATTTGTTAAAGAGATTTAGACGAGCGCAGTTAATCTCTGTGCTTAACTTTTAAGATCTTGCCATCTTAGAGTGAGTTTTAATGTAAAATGGAAGGGGAAAACCAAATTAGAGTAAAAGCGGCATTTGGGTGGATGAATAACTAATGGATGAGCAGCCTCTTCCTCTTTGGTGATAACTGGTAATTGGTTTTGGGGGGAGGGAAAGGAGAGGTAGATGGGGGGCAGTTGGGACGATGCTTTATGTTGTGCAGATCAGCAAAATTGCTTGGCTGGGGTGAAAAGATGTTGTAAGGAGTAATGGTGCCATCCATATGCTGACTGAAGAAAATCAAGTGCCACCATCGTGGACCAAATCCAAATGTGCTGAGAGAGAGGCAGAAAGGAGATACGACACTAAAAGGCACAATATACAAACTGAACATACAAACCCCTGTTGTTCCTTCACTTTGTCCGACTGCAGCACATTTCTGTTCACACATGAAAACTATGTTATTGTACAAAGTTGAACCAGGAAGTTTCTTCTCTGATGGTTGGCCATACATTTTAGAAGCATATGCACATTCCCATTTTCAGCATTTAATTTGATGAGAACAATGTCCTTATTACAGAGATGGCAGAATCTTTTTAAAAAAGTTGTAACTTTGTCTGCGACTTCTGTGAACTTAAAGAGTGCAGCTGAGATGATACAGGTAACAGATGGCAGTAGCAATGCCTTCGAATGCTAGGCCCAGTCTTATTCACTGTGGCCTGGTAAGACTTTGAAAGTGGTATTTTTTCATGTTCATCCCCTGAGACAATCAGCACTGGATAAGCACCATTTACATAATGCCAGACACACTCGTGATCACAACAAAGGCATCTCGCCTGACTTCCCCGTTCTTCCCCTCTCCCACTGGTTATTTGTCAGCGAAGCTGTCGCACAGTCTCTGGAATGAGAGTGGAGGTCAGACGATGGCACGTGGAGCTTTGGCAGCGCAAATAATAAACTGGGAGGGTTTTAAAGGTCAGTCAGGACCCCTGTGGCTGGCAACTGATCTGCCTATAAGCAACTAACTGGGAATGGGTTCTAGGTAGCATGTCAGGGAAAAGAAAGGAGGAAAGACAGACTGAATGAAAGGAGGATAGAGGTAAAGTAGGAAAATGGACGAACGAATGGCAGGAGGGACAACAAACTCTAACCACAAGATGTTTCAAATTCTACCTGCTGAGGGAAAAGAAGATGTCACTCCACAATTTTTTTGCACATAATTTATGTGATTATGGGTACCTTTTAACATCTAGCAGCAAATATATTCATTAAGCGTCCCATCACAAATGTCAAGTACCACAAAGAACCTGACAAGAGAGTGGATTTCTGAAAATCAAGAGTGCATCATGACATGACAGCAAGCCGGTCTGGTCAATGCCGCGTGTCAAAGAGAACAAAAGGACAGTATTACCGATGATAGCCAGAGGCTGCGATGGCTGAAGTCTCATTCAAGAGTTTTTTGAACCAAACTCATCTTCAAACTTTAATTCAAACACAAAAAAACAGAAAGCAAAGCTAGGGGATGACAGGCTGCTAAATGGCTGGTGTTCCTTTATCAAGGTTTATAGACTAGCAGGTTTACAAGGCCTGTGAGTAAATACGAAGTTATCAACTACAGAGCTCTCAGCAAAGCTCGACACCTCGGGGATGAAGCTAACACACCGCAAACACAGCCAACTCTTTGATTTGTCAACGAGCAGTTTTAGAAGGCCGAGGGAGCTTCTTAAGGTAATTATGTTCACCTTAGAACAAACAACCTGCACTGCAGGAGTAAAAATCCTTAAATGCAGTTCTTAGAAAGTGAAGACAACACATTTGGCCTCTCTCTTTGAGGGATAAGAAAGATCTGAGAGTGCAGACCAACAAAAGTCGTTCAAAAGTTCCATCTCAGCCGAAGGACACACAGCAATAAATGAGATCAAAATCTTCTATGAAAAGCAGAGCACTTCAATTAGGGTGCCATTTACAAAGAGACAGTGATGTAGTTGCCGATGATAATCTTATTCTTGTAAAGAGCAGCAGTACAATGTATGATTAAAAGGAAGGACATTATCTCAGAAGAATGATCACAAGTGTAATCAATCTACTTCAAGGCTCCCCGTTGTGTTCTTGAAGTGCCGGCGGGAGGTTAGGAGAGTCGATGTCTGTGGTTTCCTCTCGACCAACTCGAGTTTCACTCCTTGTCAGGTCGCCAAGTCAATAAACAAAAGGAAGTCACAGCAAATTGGATCCAATTCAGTGCTTCCAACTGTGTAATCAGGACACAGTTGGAAGAGTTGAGACAGAAATGATGCTCAGAAGAGATACTGTATACAAAATCGTAAGTACTGTACCTGTTAACATCACAGCAAAGATACAAGGAAGGACATGAAACCCTCTCACATTGGCCCTGTTAGTCCGTAGCAACGTACGCATTAGTTGCTAATCTAGTTGTTAATTTTATTAGGAAACAATGAAACATGCATCATATGTCATACCCAGAAAAGGAGGTAAATGGACTGTACTTATAGCTATATACTTATGTATATAGCACCTTTCTAGTCTGACTGACCACTCAAAGCGCTTTACAACACAAGCCAGCATTCACCCATTCATACCAACATTCATACAGTGGTGGCATTCGTACCATGCAAGGCACCACCTGCTCATTGGGAGCGGTAACCATTCATGAAAACACGCACACAACAATGGAACAGCCATTGGGAGCAATTTGGGGTTCAATATCTTGCCCAAGGACACTTCAACATGTAGGCTGCAGGGGCTGGGGATCGAACCACCGACCTGATAAGTGGACGACCGCTCTACCACTGAGCTACAGCCGTGAGAATTTTGTTTATTAAGGAATTCTTTTCTGCTTTATTGTTGTGGTTGGCTCACAAATGTTACAAATAAGTGAGAGACACATTCATTATTTATTGAGAGGTGCATTACAGTACCACTGTTACTTCATAATGGCAAGGATGGGGTAGATAAAATAATGGCTTACAGGTGAAAGGTTTTGTCAAAATGTTTGGAAAGTTTTGTTGGACCTTTGGCCAAAATTTCATCACTGTCCAGTTCAATCAAACTTAATTAAATTGGTTTGAATAATTAATTCAAGAATTACATGTTGATTCCCATTAGAAACAGTATTTTAAAACACTGTGAGCAGGCGTACTTCCAAAACAATGACAACCACTGAATAAATAATGATGAATCAATACATGACCAAATAGTGCTTATCATGAAATATTATGCTCAGTTGCATCGCATTAGAGCACTGCAGTTCAACTGCTGTAGTTTTTCATTCAATGACACAGCTGAACTAGAAACCACGAAGAGAGCACATACCCCCGCCAATGTCACTGTCATTTGAACAATTGTAAAATAGTTTCCAGGCTATGTATAAAAAACAAAAAAAAACAAAAAAAACAACCCTAACAATTTCTTATAAAGGGGTGTGCTCATGAGTGTGCACATTACATGCATTCCATTTTGTGTCAGCGTGAGATCATCAATTATGGCAGCATTGTGCCCCGGGCAGAGCACACACTAAGGTGATGTCACCATGATGATGTTGTTTTGCTCATATCTGCCACATGCCAATTTAAGTAATACCACCTAATTCATTGACCCTGTAAACCTGCTCCTAGCATTTGGAATCATGTGTTCATCATCAGTAGTTCATGAGTTATCGACAAAAATATGATTTTTTTTCCCATGATGGCGGATCCGGATCTATTATTCTTTTAGATATATCTTCTGAACTTTCACAGATATGTGAAGACCCCACAATGCTGTGCATCAACACGGCTCCAGTGATCTCCAACAGAAAACACTGTACAGCAAACACTGTCAGCCAGTCTATTGTGAAGGTAATGAAACACCTGTCAAAACATGTTTATATGACCTGAAGCTTTGCACAGTAAATGAGCTGTAACATTACCTTGCTCTTGATGGAGAATACATTAATGAAAAAATAGTCCACCTGGCAATTTTAATGTATGCAAAAAACAAGCAAACAAACCAATCTTGATTAAGAACACCTGGCGCTGTTTTTGTGTGAAGAGTGCATCCAGGAGCGAGAGGGATGATTTACAGGCAGAGCAAACTTCCTGATTAATGATTCTGCCATGTCTTGAAGTTTCTCCAACAGAAAAAAAAATAACAAAAAATGTGTTGATGAACATATTGAGCTTGTGGAGGCACTCCAGATCTGCACATTTTAGCTGGCACTTCAGAATAATTTAGATATTACGAGGAGTACGCAGGCGCCTGCATTGTCTCAACTGAATGTGCAAACGGATGCGAGACTCGGGGGGGTTAGGTAATGTGGTAATGGTATGCATGCGTGGTGGTGGCAATGATCGGAGTAGAGGTGGGGGGTTCTTCACACTGCCACGGGAACCATAAGTAGGCCACGTATGTGACGACTGGGCTGCGTATTTGGCGTCCCCTGTTTCATAAGGCTTTGGCTCCTTTGGCTAATGGGTGCAATAAAGGATTGTTCATGCCAGTGTCCGCTCATTTATTCTCATTCCTGAGACTGCTAGGGGACCGCTACTGCAATCATCCGCTACTCACTGGTTAATTCCACAGCAGATTTATGGTCCGACTGTGTAATAGATGCTCCGTGTGCATGCGCATGTGATTGTTCCTGTGCGTATGTATACTCATCCTACCTGCACACAGAGTCATTATTGTTTTACATCGCTTTATTCCTATACAACTGCGAGGTTATAATTCAATTTTAGTAAGCTATAAGGTGCGATCAAAACCATGGTTTGGATGTCAATGAAGCTTGTACCTGGAGCCCACAGCTGGACCACATGGGCTGCAGCGGGGCCTTAATCTGTCCTGAGTTTGGAGACCAGAACTGGTCACTTGTGGTTGTGGTGGAGAGGAGAGATGCTCCTACCAAAAGGGAAGACAGTCGCTCTGCCTCCCCAGCACAGAGTGTTATAGGGGGTAATAATGAAGGCCAGTGGAAGATATGAACACCAATATTAAGCCTGGTGAACAAATCCCCCCCCCCGGATCCATTTCAGGAACGTGAAGCAACATAATTTAAAATACAGCCATCTACATGGGTTTATTTTCTATTTGTTGTGTTGTTCTGCATTGTCTGTTTCAACCTCTTACCATACTATCTACTTTATAAATTATTGTTCTTCCACTGCTAACAGACGCCAAATTGTGGCATGGCCCAGCCAAATGCAAGGCTCAAGGACAATGAAGCTATTAGTCATAGTTATAAGGTAATGCAGCGTCACACTCACACCTCCTCACTGCAGACAGAACCACAAGCTGAGGAAGGTTGAGAAGTCGGGAACCGTAAAGCACTTAAGCTGAAGTGAAAGTTCTTTTGTTCTTGTGTGCTGGACGGTGTGTAGAGCTGGCACGCGATTAGGTTCATTTATACCATGGCAGCCACTTGGCAAGGATCACCGCTCCATGTGGAGCCAATGTAACACTAGAATGAGACCAAATGGCTCCCTCAATTGGAAGGCAGAGAGGGGGAGGGTGCTGTATTGGTGGAGGGCATCTGCTCAACATTTACCTAGTGTTTTATAATTAGATGAGCGCAACTGCTTAGGAGCAAAGCGTCTGCTCTGCTGTGATTTTTCAATGGCGATTCTATGACTTGGAAGCAGGCAGAGGATGGCTGCTGATGGAGACAATTAGTGGAGCTAACAAAATATGAACCATATTGCAAGTGAAAAGAAATCTGTGTTCAAAGCATACAGACCCATTGTGGGGTGGAAGTTGGTCATGACAAATGCTAATTGGTCCCAAGCAGCAGTAGGGCAACCTGTTAAAGCCTGCTCACATCTGCCACTTTTGGTTTTCCTCTCTTCATTCTCTGTCTTGCACATTTGATTCTCTGCCAAATATCAACATGTAGCACCAAAGGACAAAAACTCAGCTGCACTGACTCACAGCAATGGCTTTTTTTTTGTGGTATAAGCATTTCATGTTAGTTTCTGCTATGTCACTAGAAATGAACCTTTCAAAGTGTTTGATTTATAACCCAGGTGACCTGAATTTTAAGCATAAATATCAGCTTTACCCTAATATATTTTTTTTTTTTCAAATTGTCTTTAGCAACTCATGTGTATGTTTAATAGTGTTTTATATATGAGACGAAGGACTTTGCCGGCGTTTCAGGCGTCAGGCATTGAATAACCATTTTCTAGCACGAGACCCATACATCTTCAATTCATCCGGGGCCATCACAGAGGTGTGGGCAACAGTGTAGACCTGTCAGGCAGAGACAGAGAGGAAAACGGAACTCCCTCAGTTGAATGCCGAATTCATTCCTGAACAAAGGGCGAGCAAGCGTGATGGATTTTCCCCAAGCAACTGGGATATTTCCAGACTCTGTTTCCTGAAATTCAACTTTCCTCACAGAGCAGGGAAATGTACTGGAGAGTGGAAGAAGCATGCATGATATGAATTTTGGTGTGCAAAGACACACACACACACACACACACACACACACACACACATCCATAAACTCCCCTCTAACTATGCACATACACAAACTCACAGAGGTACAGCAGAGTGGTGTGGAGCTCTGTTTGCTCCTTGTCCATTTTTTTTTTTACAGTGTTCTGTGAGTTCCCAGATGAATGGCAGCCCTCAGGTTGAAGACCTACTAGCCCATCCTCATCACACCCCCTTATCTCTCTATCTCAAAACATATTCTGCTATTGATTCATTCAGTCTAAAATGCACTCAGTGTCTAAAACCAGACATTCCTGTATTGATTAGCTCCACTAGTCCCTCAAGCACCAAGGAGGAAAACGGTTTTTCACATTTGCTTTGTTTAACTGTTATAAAATTGTGGCTATTCCAAGTCAATATCAGATATTACTTGTGTGTGCTGTATATAACTTGCATGAATCAGAGACCTTGTTTAGAGTTAAATAAATAAATGACCATTTGCTGCTAAATAGGTTTTCTGAGGCGAGCTTTGGGACTTCCCAGTGTCTTCTGCCACTGACCAGTCACTGTCACCGTTATTTTTTTGGGAAGCTCTCAGCTTGTCTGTGTGATGACAACAGCAACTCCCCCATCACACTCGACAAGTGATGGAGAAAAACTGACATGGCCCAATGACACTCAAAGTTAGATGACACTAATGGACTACCACTCAGCGCTCCCATGACATTATCCATCTCTGTCTCATCTTTCATAATCCGTGTCTCACTCGCTCAAATAATTCACCCCTGAGGACAGTCAGATTGACAAAGAAGGAGTCTGCAGATACATTTGTAAAAAACTTGCCTACAGTAAGTCTGGATTGTGCAAAGGGAACGCCACAGTTGGACTTTTGAAGCAAGTTATATATACAGTGCATCACAATGTACTTATGTAGGCTTGTATATCCTAACATTTCCCACTGGGCAGCTGTGGCCTAGGTTGTAAGAGCAGTCGTCCACCTATCAGAACGTCGGCGGTTCGATCCCCAGTTCCCCCTGTCTACATGTCAAAGAATCCTTGAGCAAGATACTGAACCCCTATTTACTCCCCAGGCGCCATAAGGGCTGCCCACTGCTCCTCAGAGAACCAATTTCACTACATTGTACTGTGTGTAATTGTATGTGACAAAATAAAGCTTCTTCACTGTTTATCTGTGTCCAGCTCATGGTACTGTAGCAAGGCAAAAATATTTCTCTGTAGCCATATCCCATAGCTTTTTCTGAAGTGATCCCAAGCCAGATAGATAAGTGCAGAAATGGCTCCAGGATGTTCTGTGTCTCAAAAAGCTCTGCAGGGAGGCTTCCAGGTCAGATGGTGGTTTAACTGAAATGCTCTTTCCAGAAGTCATTTTCTCACCCAGTCATTAATGTTGAGACTAAACACCGGCGATAGAATCTCATTTACAGGATTTCATTTTTTCAGTCACCACTCAGAGCTTGTGAGGATGTGAACGTTCACAGACTGACCGATTGAGAAATTTGTCTTCAGGCTCATCTTGTCTTCACCTCAGCGATCCAGTGAAAAACTTCCTAACCTCAGCTGTGAGTGAATCCAATGATACTCAAACTATGGCACTTGGTCCCCATTAACACATGTTTCGAGGTCCTAGATGGATGGGCCTGCACCAGAGGAAGTAAAACACGGTTTCACCAGTGTTGGAGGTTTACCAAACACAGATTGTTTGATTGTTTGATTGATTTGCTTGTGAAAAGTAACGAAATTTTTAAACATATATTCTGGTATGATGAGACAAACATCTCGTCATGCCAAAGGTAAAAACTTTGCTTAAGTAAAAATTCTTTTTGGTGGCTAAATTAGTTGGTGTTGAAGACATTTTTTTCATTTTTAGGGCTTCATGATGAAATTACAATGCCTTATAATGAGTACAGAGCAAAATATTTTTTTAAAGTTTTTACAACTCAATCTGTGAAAGTAACTTGCTACAGAACAAGGAGCTGTAAAGCAAGCGGCTCCCTCACCAGTGTGCCGGTCTGCCTGCCACTGTTGAGGCTGTGAAGGAAGGAGTTAGGAAGCCTAACTGTGAGAGGATCTGAGTTGTGTAGGAGGTGCTAAGTTGACTGCAGTGCTGCAGGGGAGAAAACATGGTCGCCATTCCGACCTCACAAAGACTGTATCTACTTTCTGCCGTGAACTTCTGCTGGCTGTGCTGTGCTGTAAAAATAGCTTCCTCGCATATAAAATTAAGTGTCTCTCAGTTTCAATATGGTACTTTCATTTTACATTCTTCTGCAACAAAATGATTTATTTGCTTCCACATGAAGCATTTCCCGTAAACCAATGAACCCCGAGACCAACTCGCTTCAAATTCTAATGCATTGGATTAAATAGATTTTGCAATGCAATTAAATTACATTTAAACTGAGGTGTCAACTGAAAGCCACCCAACACTGATGAGGCATTGATTTAATTTGAGAAAGGCTGGAGTTTTTAAAAACCCATTGTGATGTTCTCATATACAGCTCATTAAAAGCGAGGCCATTGGAACTGTGTCAGTGTGTCAGTGTGACAGCAGCAACAATAAAGCCACGGTACACAAACGCTCAGCCACATTGCAAGTCTGAAAGCAGAATTCTTCAAGCTTTATTTTTTTTAAAAAGACAGCTTGTTGTTTGTTCTATTTACTCTGGATAATAACACCTGATACAACTGGCTCCTCATGTTTTCTTTGGATTTAAGCCCTTAGGAATGTGAGACAGGCCTATAGCTAATGTCACTGCAGCAGCGGCAGCATCCATGGAGCTTCTTATCGCTCTCCTCCCCAGAGGCCAGCCATGTGAGCTATGGAGCAGGGAGGTGTGAGTGTGTGTCACCCTTCCCATCAAACGGGCTGTCAGACCGGGCTTATCATGTGAGCCGCAGGGGGGTGCCCGCTGACCTGTGGAGTGACACCCAGCATGGCTGCCTCACCCGGGGGGCTCTGTGTCACCCTGACACCCCTAGCACCATTCCTCCTTATCCCCCTAACAGACACACGCACACACATACACATCTCCTGACCTACTGCAGCATCAGTCATCCTCTTTCACACACACCTGTCACAGACGATTCACACCTTTGAGGCACCACACTCATGTAGACATATGAAGGTAAAAGCAGTGCAAGAAAAGCAGAGAGGTAGCGTGAAAACCACCTACCACAAGGAGTCAAGGCTTTGTTGCCTGTTTTTTTTTTTATCAACTATAGATCACGCAGGCAGCCCCTGTCCTGACACCATCCTATTTCTCCAAATGTCAGCTGTGATGTTGGAGCTGATATCTGGTGGCTAGGGGAGAAACTGGAGGTTAAACACATTGCATCGTGCTGATAAGAAAAAGCCTGTGTATTCTGTCAGCAAAGAGAGAAACTTGTTCTCGTCACCATCCAGGAGGCATAAGTAAATGCACACAATTTATTGTGCATTTTTCAAATTTCCTTATTAATCTTAATTAATCTAATTAATCTCATTAATACCATGATGTTGATTTAAACCTCTATGCACAAACCTTAAGCCAAGCCCAAGCCAAGAAATGGAAAACTTGGTTTGAATTCATAATAATTTCTCTATAATATTAAGTTTAAAGTTAAAATTAAGAAGAATCTTTAGTTATTATGTATAGACTTCAATGAAAAAATAAAATCTGATTCACCAGGACTGTGTGGCTGTGGTTTCATCAAATTTGATTGACAGAGGTGTGAAGCCTGGTGGTTCACATTTTTTTTATTGATTGGTTGTTGAATAATAAACGGGTTGGTCATTGTCTGTCAGAGGCAAACTCTGAGTGAGAAGGGAATAATAAATGGATAAGTCTGCCTGCTGCATAGAAGTGGCATACTCTAAATTACTTAGGTAGCCTTTTGCTTCGTCCCTGTCTGCATGAATGTTAACTTAAATGAACTGCCAAGCTGTGGGAAGTGTGAGCTTGGCGACAAGTAAAGAGGACTCCGGTGCAGAGCCTTCACTGACAAGTCAAATTCACTGGCATTCAGATTGGATCCACATCCATTTTTTTTGGTTTTGGCCATCTATGGCACCTTATGGCCTCAGGGCTTGATGGGAATTAATTTCAGCACGATATACCGTGACATCGGCAAAACCTCCCAAAACCAATTTGATGTGAGATAGGGCTGCACAACTTTGGAAAAAAACTGAAATTGCATTATTCCTCCATATTACAAGAAAAAATACAGGAAATTTCAAAAGATAAATGCAGCGTGTATGTATGTGTGTATGTATGTGTGTGTGTGTTTTGTTGTTCTTTTTTCCATAGTGATATATAAAATAATGAATTATTCTTCTCCCGTTTCTGGGTACTTTAAAAGTCTGTCATCTCCAACAAAAACAAATACCCACTTCTGCTTCTACCACCACCACTTTCGCTTTCGTGTGATTCTGCCACAGACACTAAAAGGTGAGGAGAGAATAGGGGGAGAGATATTTGGGAAAAACAACACCTTTCTTAATAAGCTTTACAAAATTATGTGTGTGCCCTAGTTGTGTTATTTAAATGCAATTTGCAATTTCTAACAATGTTAGTTTTCCTTTTCTATCAAGCAGCAAAAAAGTTGCAACTTGACGTCTTTGAGTTAATTTGCTTTACCTGACATTGCATGCCCTGCAGTGTGACTACTGCACATGGGCACACTGCGATGCTGAAATTATGTATTGTACACCCCTGAGTTTGTAAATTGCTATATTTTGTGAAAGAAAATACTGAACGTCACCTTTGAGCATACAAAACCGCTGAGAGGAGACACAGACAAAGCACCAGCACAGAACTTTCTCATGTGAAAAGACCGAAGCTGTTCTAATGTTGGAGGACATTTGTAAAAGTTTGCCTGAAAAAATAAGTTTTCAAGGCTTTACGTTTCAGAAATACCCAATGTTTCATAGTTGTTATGGTTGTTACATGTACTGAATTATTTCAAGCTAAAATTTCTCCCTTGCCTCAGCATACAATCCCCGCTAATTAGAAGGAGAAGGGAGGATGCCTTCTCATGAATGGCAATAAATTAATGAGCGCCCTTCTGTCTGCTTAAACCCAGATAATCAGCTAAGAGGCAGCGTGGATGCAGATGCACAGCACCCTGTGTGTATCCCATAGCTCTTTGTTTTCAGCAATGTTTGTAGTGAAAAGCGCAAGCTGTCAGGTCTGTTCTCACTCCACACATGATAAACACAGACATACACACTCTCGCGCACACACACACAAACAGAAGTTGAGAGCAGAATGTATCTGTCCAATGTCTCCCATAAAGAAGGAACCACATACGCAGAGTCACATAGGGTAAAATACGACGCACAAAAAAAAAACATTGTGGCAGCAATCAAGCACAGAAGCAGACCGATTTAGCCAGAAACAAAATAATTCTGTACACATGCATGCTCATATTTCCCTAGACGGACATGCCTTCACACAACAGATATGCGTGCGTTAGCTGCTTTGAGATCATTGTCTGTACAGAGGGCAACAAGTCATTGCTAATCATAAAGAAAAATGTGTCTCCTTCGTCCTTTGTTTACTGGAAGAGATATGGTGACAAACACAACGACCAGGACGACATATTTCTTATCCCCCAGCCAGTGTTTGAGATCTTTACACACACACACACACACCATCTGAGTCATCTCACATCAGGTTCATTTTATTAAATAGATGTGCTGGTTCACTGGGGAATGGCACGGAGATACACAGGCATGTAGTTCATTTTCTCCATCACTCCTCCAGTCTGATTGAAGTTGACGGCCTTTGATCTTGATGAACATGTGAACGTTAAACATGCACTAAGACAAGGCTCGATGTTACTCATGGATGACGCCATGCTGATGCCATCCTCATCCGCCAGAGTGAGATTTACCCAAAGTGAAATCAATGTTATCCTAATGAATTAGTTGTGGCAACAGCAAAAAAAAAAAAAAGGAGGTGAATCAGTATAGGACTTTATGTGCTTCAATAATTGATTCATTGTCGTTTTGGTACATTACAGTACTGCAGGTGACGACCTCCTGTTACAGTTCTTGTCTAAATATCAGCAAACAACCACATCCAACACCTACAGCAGTGAGTTGTAGAGAAATTTGTTTTCTGATAAACAGCTTTAGTTCCAGAAGAAAACGGTATGTCATGGTTTATTTGTGCAGCCCTTCCTTGGAAGTAGCAGTGAGAGAGATGAAAGAAATCCACACAGATGGAAGCACGTATGAGAGATAAAGCTAATTCTGAAGAGCTGTGAACACGTTGGGTTGGAGAGAGCAGGAAAGAAGGAGACAAGGAGGTCCGGAGAGTTTATGTGTGGCTGAAAAGGTCAGCTAGGTTCTTATTGAGATAAGAAGCAGGTAAAAAGGAAAAGGTCAATTCTTCAGCTCCCTCTTGAATCCCTCCTGCTCCGCCAAAGTGAGATTTAGAGGATTGGCTGATAAAAAACCATTGACTTCATGTCATGTGGCAAATGTGCCATTTGAGGAGTCAAAGCACATCACTGAGCAAAAATGTGAGATCTTGATTTTAGCTTCCTTTTTTATTTTGTCTTTAAAAGCGAAACTATTTTGGGTATTGCAAACAGTTATACAGGAGCAGTCAAGCAATTTAATGTGTGATTACCACAAAATTAGACAATGAAATCTCTGGTTTCACAGTCAACATGAGGCGGTGGTTATGCAACACTGAGTGTCTTCAAACCGATGAGTATGGAAATGGCATTAGACACTGAGAAGGAAGGTATATAGAAGGGGAGGTAAGTGGAAAAAGATCATTTCAGCATATTTAGATCTAACTTTCAGACATAGTGGCAAATCTTGCAGACGTGCATTTGTGTTGTAATAAAACATGGTTGGCTGACAGATCGGGATTCTGGTTAGAGGCTCTAAAATGAAATGAAGTACAGAGCAGAGTAGTGGAACTGCTCAGTGGATGATGGAAATGGGGCTGACTCTGAATTATGGTTCTTTATACTACCAAGACATGAAACGGATTTGTGTGTGTATGCATCTGTCCATCTCTGTGTCAAAAATAAGGACCTTTGTAATGGCTTGTGAATTGTGAAAGCAACGCAGAAACCCCAGATTATATTTCAGGCTAATCTTTCCTGGGTGGACGCAAGATCAATCAAGCAGGACAATTTTTTTTCTCCCTCTCTCTCTTTCCTTCAATCAATTTTAATGGTTGTGGGGCATCCTTCCAAAAAAAAAAAAAAAACCATAATAGGACAAGAAGATGGATGAGAACATTTGTAGCTAACTGTCTGGAGATAGTGCTGAATATGTGGTGGAAGGTGAGAGCAAGGTTCAGCCTCAATGTGCCATCAGAGTTGTGATAGGCACATGCATACTGCACTCACAGAGGCAAAGTGTTTTCATCAAATCTATGTGCGCTTCTTTGTATTTCAAAGCAAGCCTGCAATTGACATTTTTCATTATTATTTTATCTTTATTCTATTAAAATGTTGATTCATTGCTTTCTGTATAAAATGTCAGAAAATAATGAATAAAAAAACATATTAATTTGCTGAACCCCAAGGTGATGTACAAAAATGTGTCGAATGACCAACCAATTGTCCAGGACTCAAATATTCAGTTTGCAATTGCATACAACAATTAAAAGCTGGAAATCATTACAATTAAAAGAAAAGAAATCAAAGCAAGATAATTTTACATTTTTCTTGGTTAATTGACGATCAGAACTCTAATTTTCTGTCGACTGAGGAATCAGCAACTGTTTCTACTGAGAATAAGATAATCAGATTTGAGTATCAGTGTTGAAGCAACAGATTGTATAAATTGAGAGCAAAGCACCAGACTATAGGAATAAAATTATTTTTTTATTTACTTTGATAATGTTAGTAAAAACTTTCTATAAAGCAAGGTTTTGCTTAACAAAATGAGAATAAAAAAATTGTTTAAGAAAATCAAAACTGAAAAGGGCCTGAAATGCTTCCTTGAGGAACAACGTAATCAATATCAAATATCACAACATCACCTGACTTAGTTCCTGATGAAAATTTAGGAAACCAATAAAAGAACCCCTTTTTTATCAGAGAAACAAGAATCAAAAATGAATGTTTCTTGACCTTTCAAGCTTTGGAATTGCTTCAACCGTAAATTAAGCAACAGAAAATTGACTTTTACGTTTGCAGCCCCGGAGGTTACTCCTCTCCCACTTTGCAACTCAAAAAGCAAGACTAAATGCAGAACAAAGGCCTATGCACTGTGTTGCAGACTTTCTGCAGGTGATGATCCATATAGCCTGCCATAGCTTGCCAACCCTTTTGTCAGAAAGTCTGGCTCCTTCGATAGCTGCTCCAACCTTTTATTGAATGCATATTCATTACACACATGGCAAGTGATGTTGCGGGGACAGCAGTCAGTCAGCTGTGTCCTTCTTAGACCTTCTCTGGTCCACAGGTTTCACATCTGGTGCTGCCACACTGAACAGAATATCCACCCGGCTGCAGGACAAAACTCCTGGGGATCGCCCTTCACTCCGGGAGCAAATGAATTTCAGATCTGCCTCATTTCATGGCAGTATGTCCTGTTGTGTCAGGCTGGTGACAGTGCTCAACATGACATGGCTAAACTCCGAGATTCCAGTCAACCGCCTGAGTGCTGTCACACTAAAATTCAGTTTTATAATAAGAATATTCACTAAGACTGCTATTGTTTCCTGTAGACAGTGTGTGTGTGCGTGTCGGTGCGTGTGCCTCATTCTCATTCATATGCATCAGCAAGTTATCAGGGCCTGCTGTGCCTCATTGAGCTGGGAAGCTGCTTTCCATTTATTTCTGAAATGCAGAGGAGGGTGATTCTGCTCCTGTCTAATAAAACTTTACTGTAAAATTGGCTATGCTGCTTCCCAAACTTCTAGGAATAAAAAAGAAGGCTGGGCTCATGGGAAAATTAGAAATCAAGACAGTGAAATATAGCCGCTACCGTAGCGTGGTGTTGGCTTACCATCACTGCTAACTTCTGAGTTCTGACACCTTTAAGGACTCATAATAGGTTTTCTTGTTTGGATTGCAACCCTATTTGACAATAAGCCTTTTATCAAAAGACAATGCAAGACCATTAATGCATCAATACAAACTGCAAAAATCTCATCGGATCCAAATAACTGCGCTTTGCTCCTCTCATAAACATCTGCCATCCTGCTAATTAGCCGCACAAAAGCCACACATCACTGGGCTTCAGTGGTGCACAGACAATGTGTGACACTCACGAGGGGAGCTCACAGACACAATGGGAATTAAAAACCTCTGCCAGATCACAGAGCGAATCAACTACAGTATGTTATTGTCTGCAAAACTGGCCAAAGCAGAAGTCTGGTGTAGAACGCAAGCTGCAAGAGTCTGGTTGACTTGTGGACATTGGACCTTGGGTCAGTAGGTTGAACAAGCTTTCATCTCTGTTGACCAACAATGAGAATAAATGCCCTACTTTTTCTCTTCTGCACAGAGGACAATCATTTGAAGGTTAACTGGAGTGGAATCCAGCAGAGAGCAGACTGGTGCAAAGGGTGAGACAAATGCAATCAAAGAAGATGAGAGATCAGAGGAATCAACAAAAGAGAAAGACAAAAATAGAATAAGGCAGAGGGGATGATCAGTTGTAGGTATAAAAACAAGAAAGTGGGAGTTGGGAGAGCGAGAAAGGGCTACAGGAAGATGCTTTTGACAAGGCCAGAAAGCTATAATACAATGAATAAAAAATGTCAAGCCTGCGAGATAGCTTTGCAGGCCAGCTGAGAAAGGTGAGCACATTCTCATGCAGGACACCCACAGCCGTGAGAACAGAGAGAAAGAGGGAATGGAGGAAGAGCGAGGCAGCCAACTAGTCATAAATCTCCCACAGCTAGTTGGGTCAGGCAGACAGGTAGAGTGTCAAAATTGTTTCTAGGTGTGAAGAGAAGTGGAGGAAGGTGGCTAACCAACCACTGTGACCGACTCCTGATCCACGAATCAACCCGCTGCAAGGTCGGTCAGTCACACTGTGACACCAGCAAACCATTTCCGTCTCGTTTGCATACACACTATCCCCGACTCTACACAATCAAAAGAGTAGTGTGGCGACTGTCTGTGTACGTACAAATGTCTAGGTGTGTGACTCTCTCTCTCAGGAGCAGAGATACAGGGCTAGAAGACAGAATAAAGGAATGAAAAAGAAACATGGAGTGAGGGTTAGAACTGAGCAAGCTAGACCGATGAGACTATATGTAAGAAAGAGGATTAGGTTTCCAGCAGACTGAGCGGTGAGCACAGCTTCCAGTTGTCACAACACACTCCTGACCACAAAGACAGTGTGACACACTTCTGTAACCGCATGCAGGTAGAGCTCCACTGCCTGGAGGAGACTCTCCCGCCTATCTGTCCACCTGTTCATTTTATTTGTTGTGTTGTTGCCGATGGTGCACCGCTTGTTTTGTATCCAAGCACGTGTGAACGTGTGCACAAATATGCACAAGCAAGACTCCATGAGGTATGTGGGGTTTTTATAAGCTCCTTTTGTAAGAAAATCATTACTTCAAACCAAAAAGTCTTGCTTAAGAGCTTCTCTTTCTCCCTCTTTCCTCCTCTTAAGTCGACTCTCTGTATTAAAGCTGTCATCTGTTTGCTGCCGTCCTTCATTTCCCTTCCACCCTTTTTTCCTCCGAAGCACTTTCTCTAACAACTGTATCCTTAACAGCTTAGTCTCTATTCCCATGCCAGTCTTTATCCTCCATGCTCTATATCCTTCCCGCCTTCCCTCCCACAGTGGTGATCGGAAAGTAGCTGCTGATGTTGCAGCTCCCGCCTGCACCAGCTCAGTATATCAGCAGGTAGACAGACATGTCATAGAGCCCCTGTCAACAGCGAGTGTGCCCTGGAGACTGGCCCACTTGGCGGATACTGATCCTCTCAGCTAAACCACAGAAAAAGGAGTCAACGCCATTTCTTAACAACTGGTGCGAAGAAAGGTGCAAAAACCAAGATAAGCACAGAGACAGCACTATTTTTATGGTCATCCTGAGGGGAGGCAAGCACTGCGGTAGCTCCCTATTTATCCTTCATGGTTCCAGGACAATTATCTGATTGCTAATACTAATCAGACCATAAGTGAATGCGACCATCTTCGATACTGATCTACAAGCTTGCAGCACAGCTTTCCCTGATCATTCATGCAATCCCAAATCTGATGCTCCTCACCAGAGTTCGTCTCAAGTTGCACACGAGCTGAAAGCGACAGGCAGTGGTTAACCGGAGATAGTTTACCTCCCTTGTCTCTCCACAAGGGTAAAGAAAGACATTTCACGTCTAATTAATGCACAGGATGGTTGTATAAAACAGCTAATGAGGCTGTGATCACAGTAGCGTGAAGAGAGGCGCTGCTGAAGGGGAGGGGCGGTAAGCACTCCTCCACTTCCAGGAGACACTGAGCAGTTATTAGCCTGTCACGGGAAGAGGGTTGATTGGAAGGTTAGGTGAATGGTTGCTACAAGATATTGCTTATTTGTTAACCCACTGAACACCCAGAATTAAATGTGCAAAAGGCAGATAGTGAATTTAAAAATGTATGATTAATCTGCTGTTGTATCAGAAGTCTAACAAAAAGTGTTAATGAATCTGAAATGATAACAGTTGCATGAATATGCATGCTTGTATATAGCATTTGTGTGCAGACAATGAAGATCCAAGTGTTCTCCAAGAAGTTAAAAATAAACCTGCTCCCACAGAACTGCACCGTCACACTGTGATGCCAGTAAAGTAAACTTTTGATGTTTGGGAATATGTTAAATGGCATATTCTGAATATCAGCCAAGAGCAGGGAAGACATTTTTCACAACTGCATCCTGTGAAATTTTATTCACGTACAATTTTATTTTAAAATCTATGTGCAGTCCATTCATCCTGCTAGATGAATGGACCAGGCGCTCTCTAAGCAACTGCTCATTACATTACACATCTACTGGTGAGTACGAATCCTCCCTCCCCATCATGCTGCCTCACTTTCATGTCAGGTATTAATCCCTCTTTTTTTCCCCTCAATCTTCTCCCAACAAGCATCCTCTTGGATTGCAACCTATTTTCCAAAACAAGCAGCAGCAGCAGCCTAGAAGTGCTCGCCACACAGCATCACATAATGAATCATATTCACACACAATCGATGCTAGAGTCGGCCGTGCCTCCGCTCACCTGTGCAATCTCATACAGCAGCTTGTAGTGTTCCTCTCGCTTCTGTAAAGTGCACAGATTGCAGCCCATTATAGTCGTCGTGGAAACGCCAGGCGTCCAATTCTCCCCGGGTAGTGATGGCACAGACGCAGGGGGTCACCCTCCACGCCGGAGCGCTGGTTCTCATCAGTCACTCCTTAGCAGGCATCTCTTTCAGGCATCCCATTCACACATAAACATCATAAACAACCCAAGCTCAAAAGAAACAAAAAGCTCCAGCTGAGTCTAACAGATGAAGGCTTAGATGTGAACAGTATGGTAGCAGCAGTACAAGTACCAGCATCAGCCAATGTGCGTCTCCTCTCGCTTCTCCTGCTCCCTCTATTTCACAGACTTACACACACATGCACACACTTGCATGCCGGAGTTGTGACTCTCACTGAGACACTCCCCCCTTTTTCCTCCTCGGTGTTGGTGCACATGACTACACCGGCGCACTATGATATTCATGAGGGAGGCAGGAGCAGAGGAGGGGACTGACGGAGAGGGAGGAGTGTGTGTGTGTGAGAAGGAGCGCTGTTCATTCGAACTGGATCACAGTTATACAATAAGCTCCTTTGTGTGAGCAGCTCCTGTGAAGCGCTGACTGCTCCGAGATGAAACACAGTAGGAAGAGGAGGTTTTCTAAGGCTTATGGGGAAACCTACCTGCATCTGATGCTATTCATTGACTTTTTTATCTGCTTCATAAGTGGAGGATGTGTTGCCCGGTAGTGTTTCCAAAGGGAATGAGGATCAAGAGGTAAATGAAGCACATACAGTAACAGCAATAGGTTTAGCACTGAAAGAAATGTGCATTAATCAATTAGGTGATGCCAAGAAATTTAATGAACAACAATTTTGATAATTAATTACTGAACAAGGAAAAATACATAGGAATTCCTGCTTTTCTCTGTTTAATAACTCTATTTAAATAATATGTTTGGATTGTTAGGTTTCATCATTTTTCTGTATTTTTGGACATTTTATTGACACAATTTACATATCAGTCTATAATAGAAACATCCAATTTGTTTTTTTGTATATTAAATTGAATTCATACAATTAGACATGAAATGAATGCTCGATTGATAAATTCACAAATAATCTAACTATTTTGCTAATTGTTCGAGTATTTCCTCTATAGGAAAAATGTCACATTTTCTCGGATTTTTGTGCTTTTCTGTGTCTTAAGTGATAAGAAAACGACCGTCTTTAGTCTTGAAGTGTTGACTGGAAAAAACAAGTAATTTGATGTTTGTTATTGGTCTTGTTTTAATTATTTTCACACATTTTATAGACGAAACATTTTTACAACAAACAATTAATTGAGATCATAATCTGCAGATAATCCAAAAATGAAAATAATGAGTTGCAGCCCTTCTAAAAAATAAAGAGATGAGAGCTTCAGCATTATAGTCCGTCTTACTTGATCATGCAATACAATGGACAGCATTTCAGGGGAACATACATGTACCGCAAGGCTGCAACCATCTTAAACGTAAACTATTAATTGACACAGACTGCAATGTAAGAAAAACAAATGATTGCATATTTATAACTCAGTAGGCACTACAGGTGTCATTGGTGGGGGTTCCTCACAGTAAATTGCCAATCAGTGAAGCCAGAGACTTCAGAGACAATACATCAAACATTGCTTTCCATCAAACTGGGATAATTGTAAGAAAATAGACCTTGGCTATTGTCTCAGTCATGGAATCCCCCTTTGCTTGCAGGAAGCTTCACTAACGAGCAATAACTGTTAACAAATTGGCCTCCCAGCAAACAGTGGAGCCCGCTGTGCAGAATACAGCTAAGAGTAGATGAGCGCTCATCAGCTGGCTACTGGGCATCCCACCCCTGGGGACTACATAATCTGATTTTCTGGGCTTTAATTTTGCTCCACTGCCTGGAGGCAAGCCAAACAGAGACCTTTCATACACCACCATTATGGTTAATGCCATCCGCCATTCTCCCTCTTCGTCTCCAAAATCCAAAACGTCCTTGCTATCATCCTGAAGAATCCACAAGGAGTATGTTTTCTGCAGTTGCCAGGCAATACCAAATCCATTAAGTGCTGTTCACTAAAGTGTCAATTTGACATCAAAGGGTCTTGTGGGGAGACTAGGAGCGCGGATATAATATTGCATTTGATGAACAGGGGTGCTATATTTGCTTACGGTACAATGGGCTGTGAAGAAAATGTGAGTCAGAGTCAGTCTTCTGAAATTATATATCAAGGACTGGGAGATATGAAGTGCTTTTGAGCAACGAGGACTGCCTGTCTAGTTGTCTATAGTCACCACAGATGGAAAATGTACAACCATCAAAGGTCAAATACAATGTCCTCCCTGCATAGAGAGACAAATATCAGACTGGGAATGTGCTGACAGTATCCAATATTGGTACATGTGAAGAGGTGTACTCAGGCTACAGGTCAGGATGACCATCGCTCCATGATGTTGCACTCACTGACCCCTAAAGGTTAAGATGCTCATTGGTCACCCAAATGGTCCTTCTCATCATCTGTGCAGCGAGACTTATACAGTAGCCTCTGCCTGCGGTCAAGCAGGACCTCTTGATTGGACACGCAGCATGAAGGATGCTCTTTGAAGAGTGCATTAAGACTGATAAAAGCTCTCCCGAGGTGCTTTATGGTCATGGGTTTTACATTGTGACAGGGTGAATTTACCTGAGACTGCATTTCCAATGCGACCTGAGGGCTTGATAAGCACATTATGGAGACATTTTGTAAGAGCATTTACTGTCTGATGAGGTGAAGCTGTAATGCATGTTTAAATTGACTCTGTCGATTCCAGGTAGACGTTTTATTTCGAAGTTATGATCAGGACTAACAATATAAGAAACTACCTCAATAAATATTATAGTTTAACATGTGTTATGAGAATGAAAGTAGCTATTGCATTTCATATTGATGACCAGTGACTCTGTCTCCTTCTCATGTCCTTCCACTGCCCCACTGTCCTTCTCTGACCGTCCAGCAGTCATTCATCATCCGGTCTGCTCTTTGCCTGCTCGGCTAAGGACAGGCCGTCAATCGTGTTCATTCTCTCAGCCAATGGGCCTCACATCGCTGGGCATGGAGGAGTGATTTGCTCTCACCGTGATGGGGTATTTTGAGGTTTCTTTAACTGCATTTCTGACAAAATGATATTTGAGCTCTCCTTAAACCTGGAGGTATAACCTTCAACCAAGTGTTCAGTGTAGGTATATGGCAAATTTGTAAACCTCAGTGTCCTCTCAGACATGCCTGCCTAATCTGAAATCACAATCAGTGTCCATAAACTTTATTTCTATTGATTTTTGACCAGAGTTAAATACCGTCAACCGGCACTCATAAGAGCACAAATGTTGGATCAATTCAATATTCAACAGCCTGACATGCATCCCATCTGTATGAATAAATAAAATAGATAAAACCTAGAGTGTATTTTTTTACTTCTATTCTGACAACAACTATTCAAGGCGACCACAGCCGCCAATCACTGCTATTATAAAGGGAAGTTCTTGACAACGTCTTGGGTGAGGAAGTTGAAATTTCACATATCAAAAATATGACATGAGTGTAATTTAATCTAATAGACACAAAGCTGCAGGTTTGGGGCAGAAAAGTGGGGATCATTCCTGACTAATGGAAGAGATGTCTGTATTCCAACACGTTGACAACAAACAAGTGGCTGGAAATTTAATAAGAAGCACTCATTGCTGTGGCAATGTCTGTCAGGAATAGCTAGTGTCCCCAAAGTGTTTAATACATAAACAGGTTTATTAGGCCAGCTCTGACACACCAGGTGGGCGGAAATCTCTTTGGTGTGAGCACTGATGATTGAAATCCTGCTCACGTGAGTGGAAAGCCATGGGGATCTGAGAGTGGTTTGTGATGCATGGCTCGGATCTGATCATCCATTGGCACTGTAAAGCATCTGCTTCTCCTGGGTATCCATGTGACCTGATTTGGGAGTAATTAAATGAGGCCCTTTTGTGAATGAATCATCGCCGAAGACTGCTTTCTTCCATGACAGCTTTGACGGAAGTCGTCCAGCATGCACATACGAATTCACAGGTGGGTGCTTCAAAGCCGGCATGGCCAGACCGTGGGAAGCCAACCAAAACATCTTTTTCAATGACAATAAATTATTAAAAAGGCTTGAATCTTTAATTCATGTGGGAACATGACCGTGGATAAAAATATCCCATTGTAGGCTGCCTTCCATGATAATGTATGCCATGTTGTTTTTAAAGCAATCAACATAATAGCACCCTAATTCATTGCCTGAAAAGCTATTTAAACTCAAATTTCTAACATAAAGTGTCTATGGCACATTTTTCAAACCATGTAATTTGCACGCGTTAATTATGAATTACTGGGGTGTTTGACCCCATGATTAGCATGTTTAGCTGATGACAATATTTATGTATCAATCTCCTTAATAATCTGGGATGAGACATCAATAACCTGGACAATTTTACGAGCAGAGCACACAATCTCCTTTCTGTTTCTCACAAATTACAAGAGTTATGTGAAAGGTAAATTCTTAAATGAAATTTGTTTTGCTCCAAATGACCTTCCTCTCCGAGTCATGACACTACCATAGGGAGTTTTTCCTACACTTCCATGAGCTCCAAAAGTGCTCCCATAATGTAAAAAATACTGAGTAGATTCCCAAACAAGATGATTAATTAAGTGCACTAATAACACCGTTTTGATGTTTCTTCTTTATCAACGTGTCAACATGTGACCCAGCAGGTATTATAGACACTTGATTCACCCCAGATGTGAATCCCTGGTCAAACAACTCATTTAACTCAATAAATACACATCAAGCTATTTTATAGTATGAAACTCAAAGATATCAATCAGTGAAGTGCAATTAAATGCTAAACGCCCCGAGAGTGTCTGAATGTAGTGATGCAGTTAGTAAAAATAATTGACAAACGTTGGTACACACAGGTTTTCTCTTGAGTTGTGCATTGCCAGTAGATACAAATGACAATAAAGCATCACAAAACATTCAACATCACCCACCCATAATCGGTGTCACATTTTCATCACGCTGTGCACCAATTTCAACAGCCATGCTCCAAATTTCTACCAGCATGTCAGAAATGCCTCTTGTGTGTGAAGCGGGTGTGGTCAACATCACGTTAACACGTTAGAGTAAAAACATTCAGTTTGACACTTTTAGCTGCAGGAGAAGAAGGGGGATGAGGGCAGGGGGTGAGTGAAAGCACCATCCGTGTAGCAGGACACCCTCAGGACATCCTGGACTACCACTGCACCAGCCTCCCTGTAGCTCTGGGCAAAGAAAAACATGTTGGCTCCTCTGTATTTAGTCTTGATGGTTGTTTAGGTTCCTCCAGCCGCCTTGTGATGAATAGTAATCGTTTCAGATGCATAGAGCACTCAAGCATAAATAAAGCTTAGCTGTGGAGCATATACCGTATATCTGTGGCTCTAACAGAGACACATTAGGGGTCCATAGGTCTTCCTGCTCCTGTTGCCTCAGGTGTTTAATGATATTTGTGACCAGATAAAATCCCTTTGTGTGCTGGGCTACACCCTTTTTATTATGTTATCTGATATACTGTAACAGAGAGATCCCCAGCTGTATGAATCTCCGCAGGGACATAAATTATTATAGATTACAATTTATATCTTTAAAAAAAAAGGATGTTCTGTATGAATGTCAATAAGTTGTGAATCCAAAATTAAAAATTTTAATAGTTCGTATTTTAAATTTTGATATTAATAAGATATTTAAGAAGAAGTAAAGCAACTTAATCAATTTGTGTAATGTCATGGAAGCTCAGGGTGGCAATTCTCACAGACAACAAGCCCCAAACCAGTACAACAGGCATGCCATTGATTTCACACTCTGTCCACTGCCGGCTGAGTGCTCATCAATACACAGTCAATACACACCTTTGATTGTGGATGAGAGTTTTGTGCTCCTGAAGAGAGACAGCGGATCTATACAGACAATCAGCTCAGAGGGCAAGCAGGTTAGACTTCATACTCACCTGCTCTGCTCCATCTATTCCAGTCTTGGGCTGATTGTGGCCTAAACAGAAAACCTGCAGACTCTTATTGTGTCCTATGGAAGCCCTTTTGAGACAATGCCACCAATAGGTCATCCCATTCAGGAACACAATAGCGGAATCCTCATGTTCTTAACCAATGTCATGTTGAGGCAAAGACACATAAAGCAAATGAAGCCAGTGGTTGCTTTCCCATTTGCTGATAAGATAAAAAACCACTGTGCAAAGGATGGGGGAAGCATTTTTAAGCATACATTTGATCCTTAAGGCTACACTAATGAGCATTTTTGTATCAATAACGGATCAAATATCCATCATCATCATCATCAGTTTAATTTAGCTTTTAGCTTCTTTTTTTCCCAGACTGCAAACACTCCTGCCAGGCAAACCTTGCTTCCAGGCACCCAACAGGTAGTTGATTGAGTAGGTGGAGACCAATACAGAGCTAAAAGAAGAGAAACTTACCTTCATCAGCTGGTCAAAAACTCAAAAGAAGAACAAAAGCAAATGTGTTGTAAAAGGTTGGCTATAAAAACTTAACGTCAGCTTAGCTGTTTGGTCACTGCCAACAACCTCTGCATGTGTACCTCTTTAGTACAGCAGCATACAGCCATAGCTTTACAGGGACAATCAAAGTGGGAAAGAAACATTTGAATCTGTGTGTTTTCTGAGCTTCAGGCATCCAGATTGAATCATAAAAATTACAGGTTTATGAAAAAGGTTTAACTCAGGAAATTGATGCAGACAGTTTCTACTGAATTATCATTTTATTTTCAATCTGTAGTTTTCAAATAACAACACAATTTGCAATGATATTGCAATATTATGTTCTAATAATTGGCAACATGACCTTGATATTAAGGTTTATTAAATCATCTGATTGCTCTAAAGCCGTGAGGCAAACATAATAAGATGGAGAGAAGTTGAAAAACAAATAGGACTATCCTTATCGATTTAGATTTCGTGATTTGCTCTGCATAGATAGTTGCCAGCTTCCATCTGCACCTTTTATGTATAGGCCTACTATAATTTGTGTTATGACAGGCTCGCTCATTTTGCTCCTCCAAGCAGTTCAGCTGGCCTGGTAGATGCACAACAAAAATCCTTTATTTCCTGTGTTTGTTAGTGACTATTGCTATCCTGTGCTGAGTGAGATCAGTGAGCCTGAGGATCAGCTTCACCTATAAACCTTCACCTAAACTGCAATGCTCCAGAATGAGAATGGCAATAGATCCGGTGGTAATAACAGACCTGCAGATGGATCACATGCTTTCTTTTCAGCACACAGATTAGTCTGGAATTATGATGATACCCAGGGGGCAGGAATCTTATTTTCTGTCCCCCTGATAAGGAAGCAAGAACAGGCAATAACCAAAAGGAAGGAGAGGAACAGGGAGATGTGTGTGATTTAACATGCTGTGCCGCATGCTGGTGTGTTGGCACTCCAATTTAGTGGACTGAATCAGATAGTGTAGGACTGGTAATGTTTTAATGCTGGCTTTGACAGATACAGCTTCATGTCCTGAAGCACAACAGAGCCTGCGGTGTTTGCATCCATTTGGCACTCATAAAACCATGTTTAATTACATGTGTTGCTATCTCAAACCGCTCCTTTCTTACATAAAACATCTGGATAACCTGAGTGTGTTGTTACCAAAAGTGAAAAAGACACAAATGTAAGCAATGTAAGCAAGAGTTAGAGACAAATCTGTTGGTCAAGCCACATTGTTTTCAAGTTCAAAAATTAAAAATAGACATTTTTTACACATATTTTGACACACAATAAATTAATCTTTCACCTGTTTGTTTATTTTTTTAAGTTCTATATGTTATGTTTTTATGTTCTGTTCAGTTTTTTTTTTACTTGGAGGTTTGAGGAGAAACATTTGGTAGTTGTTCTTGTCATGTCTGCTTTATGAAATTAGCAACAACTTGGTTGCCCATGCAACTGCCTGGTGTTGGATAAATAAAGATGTTTTTTTTTAACTGCAGGCTATTTAAAACTAAAGAAAAAAACCTAGTGCTAACACAAATGATTGACAATTTTTTTTTATCTCTGCCAAGGAGGTAATGCTTTCGCCAGAGTTTGTTGGTTTGTTTTTCTGTTAGCAGGATTATTCAAAAAGAACGGCTTTTGATGACATTTTAAGAGAGGTAGGGTACGGCCTATTGAACATTGGATTGTGATTGTGATTCGGATAACCATCTGGATCCAGAAGGATTCTGTAACAATGCAGGATAGGGACAATTACAATATTCCTTTCTTTTTTTTTTGCAGGAATATGTCTTCAATGATTAGGAAAAAAATTACACAACAACATCCCCATAAGATCTACCATACATCAAAGAAGGATCTGGATCCAAGTAATATTCTAGATCTGGTGATCAAGAATGAATGTGGAATAACTATCAAACTAATAATGATACCAGTGTGATTCCAAATTCTCGTGGTAGATTTTTGTGGTCAAGGAGTCAAATTATGGGGTCAAACTATCATGGGACATTTGATTTTGGGTGCAATGACATACAGAAGAAATTGAGCTGATTTAGGATCCTCAGTTTCCAACTTCTCTTGATGTATTTTCCAGTTTTACAATATTGTATATTGAATGTTTGGATTTTGAACTGCTGGATTTTAAAAAATTGACGACATCACCTTAGCCTATTGGAAACTTCAAGTGGCATTTTTTGCAATTGTTTCGCATTTTATAGACTCCATACTTGAATTGATCAATTTGAAAAATAATAATTACATAAGGCGATGCGCTGGACTGACTGTCATTTCATATAATGATGATTAATGAACACACTCACACACTTGTATTTGTTGTGCTTTGAAAAAATAATTGTAGTTATGTGTTTGATTACAAACCATGTCTGATTGTTTCCCACCTTATTATCTCTGACAGAACAAAGAGTAATGTCTGCCAAGCTACAAGGGCCTTACCTTGATTAAAGAATGAATGTGGTAAATATTTCAAATGGTTATAAGATTCAGAGTCAGAATATTAAAGCAATTTTTTTCTCACTTTTATATACTATACCGTGAAAAACACTGAGTTACATTGTTTAAATTAAACTTTTGTCCTCATTTGCACCTGATCATCGGATGTTATCAAGGAGAATATAAATGTCCTTGTTGAGATGCACTCTTGGATGTGGAACACCGAAACAAATATACATAATTGACTCCTCACTGTCGCAGAGGATAGCCACTGATTTTTTTAGTTATAATCAACACCATGATGGGGTTCACAGACAATTATCCACAACAGTTTGTCATGTCGCCACAGAACTCTTCTGCACAGATTCATCTTAAAAATCCCTTTACACACACACAAACACACGCAAAGACCTGCTCAGACAGGTTTTCAGTATTTGACTACTCTGAATGGCACTTTTGATCAGTTGGCCTTGATGAGAAAGTTTCCTATCACAGAAAAATATGAAATCCTTGGGAAAAAAATGCTCATTTGGTACAACAACTGAAGCATCGAAACATTTAAGCGACACACAAAAGCATCAATAAGTACAAACAAACCACAGTCAACAGGCGATAAAATCAGATTTCTAAATCTACATAGGGGACAAAAAAACTACTGCATAATCATATAAGGCTGATTTGTTGTAGGTCATAAAATGAGATTATACATCTTGGACGTGGTGTTTTATTGATTTGTATGTTGTGATGCTTGATGGGCCTCCAATAGCTGCAAGGCATCATCACCGCTCATGTGAGACAACAAATCTGTTGCGACCCTGAACTAAAGCATTACGGGATTTTACACACTCATGAAAATGTCTTCTGTCCCTTGGCATGCCCTACAGGAATCAGCTCAGCATATCATTGATCAGATATTTCAGCAATGAACCAACAGCAATGGCCCCATCAGTGTGGACCTATACAGCAACACACGAGAGGGTATATAACTGACAGTGTGTGCCTGGATTAATGTGTTTGTCAGGGCTGGGAAATGCAGTAAGGTTCATCATATAATACTGAAACACCCTCAAATCATCCTGCTATTGTAATTGAGTCCATCGGAAAGACACGTGTTTACTTTGGTGAAGAGAAGGTAGGACACACACACACACACAAACACACTTCTGCCACTGTTACTACCTCCATTATGTGATCTGTGACGTTTATTTGTTGTTTTTTGTGTGTGTGTGTGTGTGTGTGTGTGTTTGTAAGCAAGATAACTCAAAAGGTTTTGGATAGATTTCAATGACATCTAATGGAAGGATGGGCCCTGAGGAGGAGAGCAGGTGATTACAAGATGATGATCCGGATGATGGTATGGATGTAGGATTTTTTTTCTTTTAATGAATCCTACTGTGACGCTATGATCCACCCTACTCTGCCTCTGATTGGCTTGGTATAGCTGTGATGTTTCTTAGTTAGACAGGCTGACTTTGGCATTTGGTCACATACAGGAGTCGACCCTTGGTCTCCTGGGGATTCATCTCACAACCAACCCAATATCCTCCAAATTGTACAATTCTCTTTCTTTATTCTACAACACTACAAGGGTAACTACAGTGTTAAATTCAGAGGCGTATGCCCACAGACCAGTCTGCCGCATATGATGCACTGGGAGTGAGAAGGGGCTGGTTGCACAGTTATACATGAGATAAATAGTTTCAACCTCAGAGCACATGGAGTATTAAGTCAAAGGGGAAAAGATTCACAAATAAGACAATGGTTATGATGTAAGAGGCAACACTATCTGTGACAGGGCTCTCCATCCTCTCTAACCCCTCTTTAATAAGCTCACAGCAAACTCTGCGGTCCTCAGAAACCACCATCATGATTTCACCCTCCGGATGTACTATGAGGGCCTCAAATCTTCTTCCAGGCATTTCTCTCCCATTTCACTTGATAAGGCAGGCAGAGGGATCATACGCTAACAAATCAAACCGGCACACGGAAGTGTTCCTGTGGAAATGCATCGTTCCAACACAGCAGTTAAATTATTGTAATATTGCTGCAGTGTGTGCAGCATTTTGATCATTATTGCATCATTTGAATTTTAGATCATTGTTTGTTCATATTGGCCCCAAAAGATATTGGTGTTATATTTCTGTAAAGGCTATCTGAGAGCATGTGGGTGCAGTTTATTTGAGGATTATGTTTTTGTATATTCCAAAGGGCAGACGCTTTCTATGAATCAATATCAAGCTCTGTGATCGTCAACATTATCTTATGAGATAGCCTAGTTAAAAGTATAAGTATATAAAGGCTAGTAGACAAACTTAAGCAACTAGATCATTATAAATTAAATGTCTTTGAGTTCTGAACTGTTGGCTGAACAAAATCAGCAATTTAAATGTCCAGTGTGATGAAAGACCTCTGTATTTGGTTTGTCTGTTCTGGGCTATTGTAGAAATATGGTGGTGCAACATGGCAGACTCCATGGAAGAGAACCTGCTCCCATTGTAGATGTTAAAGGCTCTTCTAAGGTAATTAAAACACAACCATTTTTTAGTTGCTGGTGATTGTAAACTCATGAAAACTCTCATTTTGCCCCTAAATCCCTCTAAATCCTACATTCTGGACCCATCTGAAAATAGCAAGATGCATTTTTCTGTATTTTCTGGGATTTTAAAAAGTAAATAATTAATTGCGGTCTGTCTGAGGATAATGGGAATATTAATGCCTGTTAATGTGTGAATCGGAATCAGGTTTATCTGCATGCATTGAATTAAATGAACAATCGTATCTGTCAGAAGACGGGAATCCAAATGAACGATGATTAGTGTTTTATACTGGTGGAAAACAGCAACAGAGAAATTAAATTGAGCTGTATTTTTTTCATTAAATATAAATAGTTCATGCTGCGTTTACTGACATCACCTTCTTTGGCTCAGCAAATCCCATCCAGAGTCCTTTATAATGAACCTCATTATGGTATATTTCCTGTATAAAATACCAGGACCCTGATCTTGACAAGCTGCAGCAGCAGTGCACAACACAGCTCCCTCGATGATTCTGCGGTGGAGCATCCTTGCCCCTTCCCTCACCCTCTTCTGCTCCTCACATCATAAAACTGCTGTTAGCTAATACTGTGTGTTTAATTCCTCGTTGTGGAGCTCACCTCGGCGTGCCCCTGCCAAACCCTTCCCGCAGGAGATTTACAGTCGGCCATTTTGTGAACTAATTGCCCGGTCCTATTGCAGGGAGGTCAGCCTCAGCCAACACAGGGAGCCGGCTTCACACACCTGCTATAAGTCAAGCCAGGCGGAGGTCAGACTCCTCAAACAGCAGGACACACCACACGCCACACCAGGGGTCTCCTTGAGTTGTCTAGAACATGTAGCCGCTCGCACCGCGCTCCATTGTTTGGAGATAAACAAGTGCCAAATCACTTTTCCCCACCGAGTGTGTTGCTAGAACATAAATCAAAGTCAGATAAGAGGCGGATGGGTGATAGTGGAGAGAGACCCGCTGCATGCTCTCCTTGATATGGATCTAATCTCTTCGCTCTCGATCATATTTGTGATTCATCTTCTCCTTCTCCGCCACCCATTTCATCAACCTCCTGTCTTCCTACATAACCTCCTACCAATCTCCTTTTGATTGGATGGATTAGACTGACCATGAAAACGTGAGCGGCTGAGGCAATTTGATTGTGCTGTGCTGCCACTTAAACCTCCACTCACATTAATATTTCCAGTAGATGATGGAGGAATTCTTAGATTCTCCTGTTGGTGCCGAGGAGTTAGCAGATCAGTCCACGCCTCACTATTCAACAGCACGGATTGAAGGGCAACTGACAACATGGAGCCCGGTTTTGCCTTTGTCTGCATGGTAATTTTAATAGCTCTTAATGAGTATCTATTACGGGCTACTACAGACTCCATGCTATTCTGAGAGCTATCCATTTACTAGCACCAGCAGACACCTCCATCATTCAGCGGTTCCCTTGACTTTATCACTGCCGGTGACCCTTCCACCCATCTAATTAACCACAATTTACTAATCAAATAGGCCACTTTCCCAGAGCTGCGCAGCCTCCATCAGTGAGCAGGGACAAAGGCTCATTAACAAGAGCCATCCCACCATTACCCCAGTAGGGATTCCACGAGTCAATTTGGAATCAAGAGCCATAAGATATGCAGAGGTGCTGCCAATGTGCAAATAGGCAGGTGAAATGGCTCCACGCCAAAGATACAACAGTACAACAGCAAGAGTGTATGGTGAATATAGACACTCCGCTTTCCCAAGGCTCAAAAAGAGAACCGTTACATAAATCACAGGCTGCAAAGTTTATCGAGAGCTACAACCTGCAAAGTTAGAGTGTAAAGGGGGGAAACAATTTCAGGTTTCATTTTACAAGGGAAGGTGGAGAAAATCGATAGGCTGAATGCTGGCTTATTGCCAACTTGCTGAGGGAAAAATGAGAAGATAGCCAAAAGCAGTAGGTTGTTGTTGTTTTTTTCCCTTTACACCACACTCGCAGGTCTGGATATTACATCACAAACACAACAACAGGGTATACAGTTGAGCAGGGCTCTGACAAACACACACATTTCTAGCTGGTGGAGAGAGACGGAGAGGCTTATATGGCAGATGGAACAGCTCCTTTTTTTTTTTCTTCCTGCTTTAAGTGAATCCTCTGCCACATCACAAATGTTTGTTCAGATGTTTGTTTCATGCAACACAGAAGAAGTTCAAGGAATGAACAAGTGATTATTCATAAACTGAAAATAATTTTTTTTTCTGTCATTGAATAGTTTTTATCAAGTTAAATGCCAAACACTAAATGTGTTCATCTTCTCAAATGTGACCATTTGTTGCTTTCCTCTACTTTATATCAGCATAGATGGAACAATTTTAGGTTTCTTTTTGCATGTCGGACGAACAAGAATAATTTACTGACGTCATCTTGGGCTCTAACAAATTGTGATAAATTTATCCTGAGCACAAACTGCCAGGACCAATGTTATTGTTGGATTTGAGCTCGTTACAGATACATCAGTATCAAAGTACAGGATAGCTACATAATGGACTTGATTGGATTTCCATGTGTTTACATAAATAGTGGTTAAAAATAGAAAAAAAATTGACAAACAAATGACTTATGGTAAATAAAATATAAGTTTGTATATAAATTCTTATACATACATTTTATATCTTCATTCATGTTCATTATAGTTCTGTCCTGATCTTGTCAGGTTTGATGGTGGATTTTATATATCAGATGAATTCAACATCCCCACATTTAAACACCATTATGCTCTAAAGTTTGATTTAATTCTGTTTTATATTGACACTAATTTAATTTTCAGTAAATATAGTGTAGTAGTGTTTGCATTTGCTGTCGAGAATATTTTTATATTTTAGATATTTTTTTTACAATGAAATGTATCTCATATTGCATATCTTAGTCAGAACGAAGGGGTCATTATCAAATATCATATTGTTTGTATAATAATAATATTAGCCAAACTGTTGTTATCAATTCATCTCACTTAAATATCAATATTGTTATTGTTTTCAGTAATCCAGTAAATGTCAGGGTGTATAACTTTAACAGCTGTGTGACATTTTATACCTTAAAAAAAATGTGAACAATGGTCATTTTAAAATGTGTCCTGCATTCCCAAAACCTTTCAGTAACAGAATCTAAAGCAATGAGCCTCACAAGAGGTGTATTCTTGGTTTCTGTTTTAATGTGTGTTTCCATAGTTCAGTGAGTCTGACGCACCGTGGCTTACATTAGAGAGTGAGACCGTAACTCTGTGCAGCTGCTCATGTCAGTGATGGGCATCAATAACCGGCGCCAGGCCTGTGGTTTGTAATTGCGTTGGAGGGGTCAGTGTGGGGTCAACAGGGCATTCCCTCGGTCTGTCTAATGAAGGGAACACAACTCTTCCTCACACCAATACTCTGCACAGCCATCTCTAATCCCAGGCCCCATTGCCTGTGTCAATCACTCCATCAGTAATAGATATATATTCTACAGCCACTGCCAGGAGGCTTACGAGCCATCAGAATATACAGTACTGTGGCCAGTGAAATGCACTGCATCTTGTTTGTTTACATGACCATCAGACAACAAATATTGGTCTCAATAGCACAAAGTTCAGATAGACGATAAGCTGACTGACGATGAGAGCCTCTGTTCTGGGTTTACTCTAATCTGAAACCCATTTAATTAAAATTAGAATTGTAACCAACTATAAAATCTGCCCAGATGTCTATTAGATATTCAAGTTATAAATGTCGATCTCTGAAGGCGAAGCACACAAAGAAAGAAACAAAGAACACTTTCAAAGGACTTTCAAGGACTTAAGATCATCAATGAGCTCATTTCTTTAAAAAAAATCCAATTTCTTTCAGAGAGGCCAAGACTTGAGAAGAGCCTTGACAATCGGGTCCAGCATCCACCCAGCTCCAGTTCAGGGATGTATTACAGGTAATCTATCATCATTGGCAGGGTAGGACCCGATCCACCAATACGTCAGACATACACTGAAGGCAAGCAAGGTTCCTCTTTGAACTCTTAAGTGGAGGTAGCAGAGCTCATATTGGTATGATTGGATTAGACCTGAAATGCCTTCAGGGGTTTGTGCACATGGGAAATGAAGTTAAAAAGTTATTTTGTTGAGAGCAAATCTGCCTTGTCAAGGCCTAAGAGATAATGTGACGAAGATTAGAGAACAAAAAAATTGTCTGCTGAGATATTCAGAGTAATGAGTCTGTTTCATGATGAATTAATTGCAAAACAAGTAAACAAGGTGTCTAAAAAAATGCAATATAGCCTGTCTAGATTGAATTTTATTTTGCCTCTAACTGAAGCACCAATAGATTAGGATGGGAGTCTAGCTGGAATTGAATTAGCACAAAATGAATGGCTTTGGTTACATGGAGAACAAGCCATGTCCAATCAGTGTCTATTTTCAGAGTAAAATGGTCCTAAACATGAGTCAATTACACTTTGTTTGGATAGAAGAAAGGGAGACTGAAAAACGCTGCAGAGGAACAAACAACAGATGGAGCTGAACTGGAGGGAAGATGGCGAGAGTAAAAGTGAATGAGAGAAGGGAGAATGAATGGTGGGGCGGGCAAAGGATGGAGGGAGGGCAGAGAGCATTATGAGGAGGTTGGAGAGATGGAGGTGGCATGGAGAGACAGTGAAAAAGAATTGGAGAGTATGTTTGAGAGAAATATGGCTACACGTGTCAGCAAGCAGACCAAGACGTCAGCAGTGTATAAAAATAACCTGTCCAATTATGAAGAGAGACGGCTCGCCTTTCTATCTGGGATGCTTTACTGTACACCCCGTCTCATTCCCCCTTCTCCCTCCTCGTGTACACATCTCCTGTATATATTTAGATACGGTCATATATTGTCTCTGATAATGTGATTCCAGAAAACAGATTGGAATTGTTCACTGTCTTTTATAAAGATGGATCGTTCTGTCAATATCCTATGGCTGGCTAGCGTTAGCTTGCCACACAACATATGACTCTCCATTCCCCAACAAAAAAATGGTGTTTAATGCTTCCCTGAGAATGTATGGCTGCTGCTGTTTCCATTATCCATTTAACAGCCTCTAAAAGGAGGATTTATTACAGTAAATTAGCTCCTGTATAACATGACTGTATCATGGATCATAAACTCTAAGTCAATACAGCATGGGGGATACTGTGGTTGGAGGGAGAAAACGCCTAACTGACTCTTTCCTCTCCTGCTTGCACAGTATCAAGGCTGGCCAGGGTGGTAGCAGCTGTTCCTGGTAGAACTTTATCTTATTCTTCCTCTCTACAAGGCTCCCCAATGTCCCACAGTAGCCGTTCGCTCATCAGCCTATTACTTTCAATTGGCGTCGGAGTAATTGGCTATTTCACACGTGTAAGGGTTGAGCTGGCAGAGGGTAAAGGCCAGGCAACCAAGCTGTCAGTGTCCTGCGCCACAGTCATCCATCAATTATTATCAGGCACAAGGAAAGCCACTGTAGCCCTGAGCCGGCACTTTGTCAAACCTCATCCTGTGCTCCCTGGTTAATCCATTAACATGTGAGCTTTAGCAGTGGTGGTGTACTTCACTGTGTTCTTTGAATCTGCTTGGGTTTGTTTTGAGTCTGTCGCCTTAATAAGATACCCCGATACTAAAATATCTCCTGTGTGCATTGGGATATAATTCCATGGAATATAATTCCAAGGAAACAATTCATCCATCATTATGCAAGATGAGATTTATTTTTGTAAACATAGTTGTTGATGTGATGACCTGATGTTTGCTCTGATGTTTACTTAACATGATTAAAGATCCAGTAACTTATGTATTGGTATATAGTATATATAGTTCCTACTATATAGTCTGGTGGAGGGTTATACGCTACAAGAGAGTGAAGTGATGTAAATGTTCTGTTCAAATTTAACCACAACCTAAAATGAGTTGTAATAACAAATAGTAATATACTGAACATTTAAATTAACAATTGGCTGCAGAGATCAAACCAGAAATGGTTCTTAAAAGGTGAAATTATAATTTCAGGGGTTTATCCTTCTAATAAAGTTCAGCAGAAACACAAAACCAGATACATATGCCATGCATTCTGTACCACCGTTTAATGACTTATCCTAAAGGGTTTGTGTTTACATTAGCTTTGTAATACAAGAACCATAAAGACATGGCATATTCCTCCTGTCCCTGAACTATTTGTATTTGCCTGAATACAAGCTCTTTGGTAGTTTAACGGTTTAAGTCAGTTGGAAATAAATATCAAAATTAAAAAAAACATTAAAATTTAAAATATACATGTTGCATAATTTCTGGTATACAAAGAAAGAACATTCAGTTTACAAGATGTGCCCTTCAAAAACAAGCCTAACTCTTTTCTTAAGAATAGGTATAAGTTGGTGCCACGGAAACAGATGTATTATATATAAATATATAAATAGCAAAAGGCACCACTCCAGCATGTGGCTGGTGTACATGCAGAATTTGTTTAAGTTCTAAAACACAGCCTGCTCCTGAACCTCATATTGAAATGGCTCATCTGGAAAAAAATAAATAATGGTCTTTATCTGGATTCCTCATTTACATTCACTGTGATGTGAATTTACATGAAACAAATTCACAAAGCATGCAAATGACTAGGTCCTCAATTGAAATGTAACCATTATCTAAACACCACAAACACTGCTGCATTTTGTTTTCCGTTAAGTCAACCATCTAATCTGCTGACATCTTCCTTGAGAAAAAAGGGACATTTTTAATATAATGTTTGGGTCTGATTGATTCAAATTAACACAACATTTCATCCATCTTCATATTCATAAAATGCAATGAGTCACTCTTTGCTCCCGCCACCTCTCCATCCCTCTCTGCAGTAAAAACTGCAGGTGAGGATAGAGGAGGGCAGCCTGCTGGTTGGTTGGCTAGTTTGCAGGCTTGGTCCCTGCTGACAGGTTGTGATAGGTGTCATCTATCACCTATGAAAAGGCCTGAGGCCTCACCACACCAATCACACTAGTGCCAGATGTTACAGCCAAAGCCCTGCACACGTCCCCGCACATATGCACACAGACAAACATAAATCATAAACAGTGCAACATGCAGAAAGACGCCATTGTTATTCTCAATGAAACCATATGCCTGCATGAGAATGATCATATATAATGTGTTTTCCTTTCCTGTCGAGTCATTGAGGGCGGAGAATTTCAAGAGGAAATTAATCACTTCTCAATTTAAGCAATTGTTCTGGAGATTCATGACAGTACAACAGGTCTGGTGGAAACACAAAGGGACATTTTTTGAACAATACAAACCCCACGTGCAGAATAAGGCAGTGAGGAACAAAGAACAATGACCTCACCATCAAATTATCATCACAGACAAAGAAGAAGGCTCCCCAAAGTCACTGACTGCCCGGTGCAGACAAAAGGGACAGCCACCACCTAACTGCATGAGCAATTACAGCAACAACTTCACATCTCTCTATATCCCCCGAGGGGCCACACATTATGAGCCCACCTGTCAAGCACCCACGTGCCTTCCACTGTTCCACTGGATGAACATAGGAGCATAACTCTCAATTAGTCTTCGAGGAAGACGAACCCACACAGTCACTGAATCTGTAAGCACAACTAATTAAAAGAAGGGAAACAAATCAAAAACTTAAATCTTACATTATTATTATATGAAAATAATGTCCAAAGGGACATCCTCATAGATTAACAAGATCTGAACAATTACAATAAGCAGGATGGTACAAACTCACACATCCATGCACAGCAATGCAATTGTTTTGAGTCTTTTCTCTCATGCTATACTTGCTAATGAAGTCATCCAATTACCAATTGGAAATGGCCATATTAGGATAAGTAATAACCTCTACGTCTCCCTCCTTTGATTGATCGCTTTAGCTTAACAACCACAAGCCCCGAATATGATTCATTCACTTTTTAATCTGCACCGTTATTCAAATGCAGCCCCGTGAGTCTGGGTTTGATCTCAGAGGCTGAACGCTCACCAGGTTTTTCGTGTTCTTTCTGCTGGTGCGTTTCTGAGCCGTGTGAAGGGGGCTGGAGGAAGGGAATGGACGATGTAGAGGTAATGGACCTCTTCATGCTGTGCGTTTCTAGCATGGCTGAGAGGTATGAAGGGCAATCCTATAACTGCCTCTACATTACACTCCAGGATCCGCAGAGACTAAGGCTGGAGTAGAAATGTTAACACTGATTTATGAAGGACTGTGATGGTTGCATTAGACTGGGGTTTGAACTTTTATATAACAATATATGAACCAGAAAACTGAATAATTGTTAAATTCAGATTATTTTTGGATTAAAAAATATAGGATCTTACAACCAAGACCATCTAAATGAATGATGGCTGTAGATATCTTGTAGATTAAATCATTGGTGGCAGTCTGAATAATTCAGATGTAATTTCATTAAAATATGTTAAAAGGCCTTTTTTTTAATAATTAATTTTTTAACAATAAGTCATAGCCTCAACACAGTAGAAGTGTGAGACATGTCTCCCAGCACAGGAAAGACAGAGCTCAATAAATGATATCGACTTACCGTTGTGGTGACAAAATAAATTTCAATTACGGCCATGTGAAATTGGATTTCCTTGGAGCATTAGGGGATTGGGAACGGTTGAAAGGTTTCACACTTCTGCTCAGGTCCTTTTCTTCTAGACGACAGGGCATCTAGGCCACGGGACCTGGAGCTTGTTGCTGCTGCTGAGCTTCAACATTGGTTTTACTGGGAGTCTTATGAAATCAATAAGTCACTTTGAGCAGATGTGTTTTCTCTGGTAACAGCTCACACAGAATTAATACAGATGATTACAGGCCTGAGCCATTCTGGGTCATTTTCCTCCACCTGGTGACCTTCCATAGTGTTTGTGGCCTCTTCATGACCATTTTGCATCCATTCAGCCACAAGCCCTGATCAATATCATGCAGAGCTGTGTGACTGTAAATAAAATTTGTAGAGGTAAATAAAGATGTAGATATATTGGACATCTGATTGATATTTGATGGTTTACTGGTCAAGAATGCAGATGTTAAAAATTCATACATACACATGTGAGCAAACAATGACGTAACAGAGATACTTTCATTTTCGTTTTAGTAAGGAACCAAGATTTGCTGGCATGTTCGTGTCCACAAAACAAACCTAACATTTGTGACGGCTTTCCAAAGGTGTGATCAGAGTGCTGATCTATAAATGACAACCATGCTGTAATCTGTAGTGTTGTCACCACAGATCAGCTGTGGCGTTGTGGGTGGACCTAGTGGGCCTGGCCTAACTCACTGGGAGAATATATCTTTTCTTAAATTTTATTTTTAATCATTTTAAATCAACATTTAATTTTAACATGAAGATGAAAACAATTGCTTTCCTTTCTAAAACAGTGCAAGAGCACATTCCTTATGTTACTCTCATGTGTGAAGTCTGGACCAATCACAACAGCTCATTTTAAGTCGGCCCAGGCAGATCACCATACGGAGATTGTTAAGCAGCATAAGTGATCTGGAGGAAGGCCCAGCTACCAGAGAACTATAAGACCCTCCCCCTGAGATCTTTACTGACCCTAAACCAGCAGTGGATCATGTAGTAAATGTTATTGTAGCCGCTGTGAGACTGCAGAGACCCGCTGGAAAGGATGGCCAAAAACTTTTAAAACGAAAAAAAAATTGTGCCCAAGAACACAGATTCCCCCGCTACTGGAAAAACACAATTTGAGCTGATGTGGATGGACCACAACCTCTACCATACAATGTGAGCAAAATGACATGAAGTTCAAATATAGCTAAAAATGTAAAAAAAAAAAATTTAAAAAAAATTTAAAAAAGATCCATGGAATTCTGTTCAGCGGTTTTTAAGAAGACCCTGTTAGATACAGACGTGTGGGATGTACTGTGTATCACCCCTTTGGCAGGGGCATGGAAGTCATTCCAATGTTGTAGACAACAGCAAGATTAATTCACTGTTAAGAAACACCATCGATTTATACATGCATTCATACAGAGTTGAAAAATCCTGCATGACCTCTTCATATCACGTAACCGATGGATTCTCTCTCTCTTGCTAAAAGTCAATATAGCTCACCCAGCAGGGGATCTCTCTCTCTCTCTCTCCCTGAAATCAACTTTAAGATATAATAATCCAATCAGATCATCCCAACAAGATGGTAAAATGGTGTACTGGTCTACACGATCCATGGTAGTTATACTTTGCTTCATTTTTACTTGGTGTCTGCCACTTGTAATAATACAATACAATTTTCAATTCAAACACAGATTGGGAAGAATTACATGATAAAACTAAACATTTAAGTCATCTATCAGCATAAAAGTTCAAACATTGTCTGGTTCCAGCCTTTTAGATGGAAGGATTTTCCACTTTTCTCTGATTCCTCTCATTGTAAACTAAATGTAATGAAGAAGCTCTATAAAACCACCACCAGACATGTCTTCAGGGTGGTCACTGAAGTGATAATGCCAGCTAATTGATACTCAAAGGAAAGAAATATTTTAGGGCAGTCCATCTGGACCATTTCACCCCAGGGTTAACTTCAACTACACATGACCTTCTTATCTGGTGAAGCACGACCCTGGCCTCTGGGTCCTTGAAACACAAAGTGATGCAAGCATCCCAGACAACACATTCAGTGTTTGAAAAAAACAACAACAAAAAAGAACAACACTCTCTTTTTTCCTTCCTTCTAGAAAGAGGATGTTCACACATCCAGGTGATATTTCCCTCTAAAGTGTCTGCTGCACAGTGTCACTGTTGAATCGTTTCTCTGAATGCACCTCAATGTGCCAGGCTTCAGTGTGAGCTCATAATCTCACAATGTGCAATAACTATAAAAATTCACCTTTGGGTTCTCCTGAAACCTTATAACCTTATGCACCATCCTGCTCAACAAGAACCATTCTTGAAGTCAGGTATTACTGTCAGTGAAGACACTGTGCTGCACACTTTCCAGAGAAGTGAACACTGATCAGGAATCACGGAACAGCCAAGGCTTGCAGTGCTTTTGATATACTAAATACAAAGTTCTAGGAGATACTTAAAGCCATAAAGCCAAAAGGATAACAGGTCACTCAGCTCTGCAGGTTATTTTTTAGCATTGCAAGTCTTGGAGCGCAGTTAGTCTGTAAACATGTCTATGCAAGCCTGGGACAATGTCAAAATAAAAGTTCCTGACACTGAAGTACCTGTGCTGGCATGCAGAGTATCACACTTCAGATTTACCAGGTCAGATGTGATGGACATGTCCAGGTTACACAGTGTCAATGCAGAGAATATACAAACTATATTTTAGACTTTACAGATTTGAATGTACTATTTTTTTTACCATTAGTACAAAATAAATCAGCATAGTTTACCATTTTATACTAAAAGGAAACAAAGCTATAAGTGACAATTAAACATCACAACAAGAAATCAAAATCTATTTCTAAAGATCATTGCATAGACTTATGTATTGATCTACTATGTATGTAATTTTAACATTTTAAAAACACTTTAAAACCACAACTTCGAATATGTATGGAATAGGGACACAACTCAGGTTTCAATTCCCAACAGCTATCCAATGAGCATGCTCTGTGTGCTTATGGTTGGAAAGCTCGTTTTAGAACCAGTGAGTCCACAGGACCCATGAGAACAGTGTTAGATGTTCACAACGATTTCACTCAGTGATTTTTTACATTATTATAGTCAAAATCCTATTCACTATTCCTAAAGTCTTAAAACCAGATAGCACCATAGTTTCACATTCATGTCAACATGCAATCTCCGGAGCTACATTGTGACATTTGATTCACTATTTCGTCGCCAATGTGTTCACATGCTGCACAATTTGCTGGATATCACAGAGTGTGTGATGCGTCAGCCTGGTTATGAATTCCTGTCGATGTATTGACCTCATTTCAATAACTCTCTCAGGCAGCTTTGATTTGAATATCACTCATCCCACTTCACCACTTGAGCCTTTAGAAGTAGGATTGGAGGTCGAGAGCTCTCAGTGGGGAGGACCCAAAACGTGGAGATCAAAAACCGTGTGTACATTTTTGACTCTCGGTAAATTTTCACATTTCAACAGATAATGTGTGTGCCTTCAAAATAAAAGAAGAAATTACAATAAAAAATTTTTTTTTCCTAATTCTCATTTCTGACCAAACTATTTCTTTAGATGAGTTTATTAAATACAACATGGTATTATAAAATAATATTCTGACTTATTAATAATTCTTTCACTTTTTTATTTTTTATGGTGGCACATGCATTACATCTTTTACCACAACATCCCAAAGGAGCCTTTTTGGTTGTATGATCTAGCGGAGCAGTGAAGAAGGTAAAACTCACCATTTATACTCTTTTATCTTGAAGTATTAATTTGACAAAACACCGAAACACATTTCTACATAGCCATGGCTATATTAGGCAACAGTAGAATTAGATGTGATGTTACACTGATGGATCAAACTAGCAAAGAAATGCATGAGGTACAGTAATCTTTAAGCTTTAATTTGTTTGCTCACTAAAGACAAATTTAAAAATGTCCCACTCCGTACATAAATACATAAGCACAGGTGATAGTGAAGCCCCTGTTCTATTCTAGTGTCCTGATTCTAAACAGTGGCACAGTGAGCATGAACAAAACAAGGATCCTGAAACTGAAGCACCTAAATGGAATTCAGCTATTATTAGTTCAATTATTAATGCTTTTTTCTGCAGTACCTAAATCCCTCCCTTACTACCCTACTATATAGTTTATTACGTCCATCTTCTACCATTGTATGAGTGTCTAAGTATGGAACAAAAAAATGTTTCTGCAGTGTGTTGCATTTTATAGATGTAAAGATTACTGTAATGTGACTCAACACCCGTCAGTGATGACACAAAATGGTGATGAACCATAAGTGTCCAATTTACTGCTCTCCTTAGACTTCGCTACTTACAGTCTATTATAAGCCGAGGGAGTGGTGACGTGACACCAACACTAATGTGTTCAGTTACTGCGGCTGATCAGACCTCTGCTTCCCAGAGGTTTGGTGAAACTACGTGAGGACAGTAAACTCCACGAACACTCCATGAGAGACTGACAAAGGTACCCTCTCCACCCCAAACACATAAAAGCTGGGTTCTATATAGGTGTTTTAAAATCCTACCTGGGAAACCCGAAACCAGGTTTCATCACACATTTTTTTAAATAATTGGGCATCACACACTACAGGATTTGATGAAGATTATCGTGTCAGAGGGGGCAATGGATGTTGAGGTTGAGGAAGATATTCATTTTAATATCTGTGAACAGTAGTATGCTAGCCTCATTTGCCTCAGGAGCTAGAGTGATAATTGTTGCTTGGCAGCACCATCAGCTGCTGCGGTGCGTCTCTCTTATTGGCTAACGTGGTGCCGCTTGGAAAGGACAGACATAATCATCCAGATTGAAAATCTGAAATGTTTGAAGATTTTGATGTAAGACTGGATCTGGAAATGCCTTGGACTGCCAGATAATCTGGGCCCAACAAACGTCCACACCCGTTTTCTCCTCCGATCGTCAGGAGAGGAGAAGCGGGATGAAATCCACCCGATCCTCCGGTATTGTGAGCCTGGCTTAGCTGTAAACATGTAGTTTAAGCACAATCTGTACACCCCTCAGTCCTTAGAATATTTATAAGCAGATCTAAGATATCCATATCAAAAATGTTAATGTCAAAAATAAAATGTCAAACCACGGATTTGTTTAATCCTAAATTCTCACCGCAAAATAAACCAGACTGCACCAAGCAAAATAACGACATCCTTCAATGAGCAAATCCTTTTGGCAATTTTGTGACCAGCCAGACCTTTCTCTTGATGTTCATTTTAAATGAGAGCAGACGAAGCATTGTTAAGCTCATTCACACATAGACAAATACTGTATATAGGTATTGTGTAGCATTTTAATCCTCCTGCCCATTCTTTGCTCTTCAGACAGAAAACATTCTTAATCATCTGATGAAGTGGGGTCCTAAACCAGAGGTGTCTGATGCCAACATAGCACACTAAATCCTAACCTTTCTCCGTGGATATTGCTTTGTATGGCCAGTCTCTTGGCTATAGGACTGTATATTTGCGCTTTAAGTGCTTGTGACTCACATCCTGGAGGATTTAAATGTATGGATTTTTCAGATGCCAGCAAATATTAAAGTGTCCTTACAGTGTGTTTTCCATACAAGCCTGTGTGTTTGCCCACAGTGTCAGGGTTACTGCCCATGTATGATGCATTCCACAGCCATCACAGCTGCCTCTGATAACACCCTCCAATGGCTTCATCTGTCAGAGGTTGGGTAATGGCAGCTTCAGCCTGCAATGATAGTCATTGTGTATTACCAATCACACTTTTTCCTCCTCAGATGAGAGGGACAGAATCCTACAGAGTTAAGACAACAGGTTCAAATATTTTTAACCCACTCGACTTTTAGGTGTAGTCAGCCTTTAAATGTTTTGCATGATTTTCAAGATGTGCTGCTTGAAACTTGTGAAACATAATAGGCAATATTGTAAAATGACATAAACTGAGCATATTAATAAAAAAAACAACAACCTAGATGACAAAAAATAATGCAGAATCAAGTATTTTATTCCACTACAGCTCCATTTTAACTGTTTTAAGCAGCCTAAAAGATTCAAGATAGAGCTGATTACCATATGACTGCTTTGGCTTGGGCTTGTTAATTACAACACTAATTATCATAGCATTAAAAACCTGATGCTTAGGGAATTAATTTATGCAAAAAGAAATACTTTCTCCACCACTGACTATCTCTGCAGATTTAGATACCATGAGGGTTAAGTGGGATTGTGTTGTGAATAAAGAAAACTCACCATTCAAGGTTAAGTGCAGTTTAAAGGCCATTAAACTTAAGATATGACCTCATTAAAGTAGCCTATTATGGACTATCTCAACAGACTTTGCAGCAAAGATAATAAAATAAGTCCTCACTAGGTTTTTGTTTATTTTTTAGCCCTGAATACCATCAAGTAACAACTGTCTTTTTAATTCCCAAAGATGCAAAAACAAATTTAAAAAAAAAACTGGACATCTGCTCGTCATCATTTCATAAGATGTGACTCATCCCAGTCCACCACTGGATAAGCAAATATACTTTGGGCTTACTTTTTAGCAGAACAGGAATGAGTAACATAACACTGCAGTGACCCTGAATCTCTCACACAAATCTCTTACAACTTACAGGCTGGTCACATATGCATTGATTGGTAGAGGCTGCTATTCACTGTGAATGGGACTGGCAGAGATTTAAAAAGGTACCTAGTGGCAACTCGGCTCAACTGATGCAATTGCCCTCTGATGAAATACGAGCAAAGACCAGGCCACACAAACAGAAAGACAGAGTTGTGTATTAGTCTGATCCAGTGGTGGAGTAGTGATCCCTCCCAGAGCAGATATAGGACTGCAGTAGAAGTGATACTGGAGAAACAAACCGTATATCATGAAATGAACAACTTCCACATGTGTAGTACGACATCTACATCAAAATAAAAGCATCCAGTCAGAGCAGAGTATGTAAATGACATGTCCAGCACAAAACGCAGAGCTACAGCTATATGAGAGGCCAGAGACTGCCTACTAGTCTGCGTCTGCATGACATGCGTTAAGGCGGCTTGATTATGGCAAAAATCATAATCATGACAGTTTTGATCAACACTGAAAACATGATTATTTAATAACATTACTCATTGACTTCAGGAATATCAGGCATTTCAAAAACGTTTCTATAAAGTGTCTTAAAAAGTAGAATTCCTTGAGCTTCTTCTTCAAGAAGACAAATAGGAATCATCATCAGAACATTATTTAATATATGTTTATTATAGTGCCATTTTTATTTGGTGTATAAAAAGTCAGAAAGGATAGGTTAAATTCAACTTCCTCTTTTGCCTGCTCCAAGCACTGCTACCATAAACAGCACTGATTTGAAACACTATTACCTTCATCTATTGTCTATTATTATTATCCTCAATCATAATAACAGTCAATTAATCACTTAACCCTACCGCATTCACATAAACACTAGCACTGCATGCGAAATTGTTGCCCTTTCATAACATGTACTGTCGTGTCAGGTGGCCTTTCACTTTAAAAAGATAACAACAATGTTTAGTGCTTCTTTCAAAGTGCAATTAAGGATGCATGACTGACTGCACTGCTGACATGCTGAGATATAGTTACATAGTTATTTTATTGTGGTCAGGGTCTTCCTTCCAGGATGTACCTGGACCTTGTCTAATGAACACACATACAGTGTAGCATCTGCATTACTGGAGCATCCATTAGAGCTCTCCAACAGCCCAATGTGTCATTACAATGTCTGGTTGAGTAAAAGCAGTGACACAAATCAAAGCTAGGACATTGAGTGACACCCTCTATATGTACCCCCCCACCCCCCACCCCCCACGCACACACCCCACCCCCTCAGAATGCATTGATAAAGGGCATGGGAGGCATAAATTTAGTGCTAAATGGCCGACTGTCATGTAGAAGGTGAGGGATCACATCACGTCGCAGGCATGAGCAGATGCCTGTGAAGGTCTAATGACGGTGACCGTCTCATCTCACTGTGTGTGTGTGTGTGTGTGTGTGTGTGTGTGTGTGTGTGCACATCTTAATGCACATGCATGACGTCTCAGACATACAGCCCACACATACACCCACACAAGTCACACACCAGACTGTGAAAGAAACGGCCACAGTATAAAAGCTTTAGTGTATGAATATACATCCTTCTCACTGATTTCACAATAAGTCCGTAAACCGCCTTCATGTAGAAACGAGGGCAACAAATCATCTTTGTCATTCAGGAGAAATGTAAATGGCTGGTGATGTAAGCCAGATGTGATGATGTAATGCATCTGTAGTTTCATCTCCAAGTTCATTTAATGGAAGTCACCAACAAAGAAAGAACAAGGTAGCAGACAGACAAGTCTATTAGCAGTAGCAGGCAGAGCATATTGGCATAGGGAAATCATGTGAAAATGTGTGTGTGGGAGGTGGGTAAACTGGGAGGGGGGGCATTTGTTTGCCCTAATTCATATAATGCACAGTGACAATAAAAAGAGACAGGGAGCATTAACACACCATCAATCATCGAGATAATTGCTGACTGGACCAGACCTGCTTTCTAATGTGAACCAGACCAGGAGTCATTTATGACCGTTGCTTATGCACAAAATAGGGCCTGTGATCTGTAAAAACTAAGTTGATCGGAGAGTGTGCTCACCTGTGCATAAACTGTGACCCACATGTCCAACCATTTTGAAGACAGTGGAAATTGGTGACGTTAAAGTCTGCTTAATATTTCATTAGCATTGTTTCACCATCATATTCCCCACCCCCCTCCGTAGTGCAAAGAGAGAGGACTGGACTCTATGGTGACTGATGAAATGATCAAGATCGGTTGTAGAAATCCAAGACATGGAATACGAGTTACAGTTGCAGAGCAGAGCCAACACTGTGCATATGCCACAGAGTATATTTTTAGTTTTCATATAGTTTTGTGTGTAAATCACTGCAGTGAACACGGCAGCGCTGCCAGGGGCACAGATCACGCTGGAGACAGTGCAAGCGACTGCTACACACACTCACCCAGTACATCTTCACCATCCTGCACACATGGAGTGTAAGTATGGAAATAAAGTCAATGACAGATATTGCACTTGAGTGAGTATAATGCAGGTAAAGTCCACCCCAACAAAACTTAAACACATCCATTGTGTTCACAGATCAAACATCCATTCTCAAATGAAAGCCCAGAGTAGGGAATACCACAGATCGTCCACTGATACCACTGATGTGAAGCAGTCAGTCTGATTGCTGTAAACATATAAGTACTGTGGTGGCACTCGTACATAATACTACACGAAGGATATGACTTCCACTCTCCTCATACTGCTAGAGGACTACATGAACGGATAAATTAATAATATATGCTTTGTAACCTCCATCAGCAAATATGTCATTTAGGGAAATGTAATGCCGATCAATTACATTTTCTCATAATATAATGAGGAAATGTTATTAATCAAGGTATGTGACAAGTTGTGCTGTTGCCTGAACCTAACCACAGAACTGAGTCGAAGCTCGACCGTTGCTCTCTGGTGTTGGAGTCCTGCACTATGTACACTCACTGTCCTCATCAATCCCTTCCAGTGTGGGATAAATGTGGTGTTTCATTCAGTGAAATTAATTATTTCCGCACACAATACAGGCAGATATTATGTTTCCTTTATAAATGCATTTGCTGTTGCAAATTAGTTGTGTATAAACGTAATTTCTGGGAAACAGGGTTGCAGTCTTTGTCAGAAAAAAAAAATCCTTTTCTGTATCTCCCTCTCAGTTGATGCCATGATTCACCATAAAAAGCATCAATCAGCAAACTTATTTCTATGCATCAACATTCGTGAGGTGCTTTGCATTGACCATTTATGGGTGAAAACGGGTGTGCAGAGGGAGAGATGTGACGTGACCAACATGTGCACATTTCCGGATGGACTGTGATTTATAAAGGGAAAATTATGTGCAGTTGTGTGTGTGCCCATATACACTTTAAGTATGAATCCTATGCATGCAAACCAAGACAAAAACAGATTTTTTAGGCAACCAGAGTGGTTGGCAGGTCTGTTTTTTTTTTGCTATCTTTCACGTGTCAGTTTCTGGAGCCTCTCACAAGCACAGGAGTTTACCTCTAAAGTCACTGTAAGGACATTCTTAAACATATACAATTTGTTTTCTGTATGTACAACCAGTGAAAAACTCTTGATTTATCTGCCCCATCTCTTATCCTCCAAGTTGTGAAAGTCATGAAAACGTATCTATGAATTATAAAGAGTCTTCAATCCAATAAATCACAAAGTTGACAAAGCCGGCAGAGGAAGCATTCTGTAAATCCGACTCGAGGCTTTAGCAATATGAGATCTTCCAATAAAACTTTGTATTTGTAAACAGAGCGGCAGCTTAAGCAAAGCAAACTGTTTAACCTTGCTTTGAATAGATTTGCATCCATTACAGTCAGACAGAGTACTGTGCGAGGAGGACAAAGAAAAAGTCTGCTTTCTATTTTTTTTTCCCCATGCGAAGGCAAGTCACATCAGTATCGAGGAGGATAAGCAAATTCATTAACGGCTTCTGGCAACACAGGAGACAGGATTAACAATCCCTTTATGCTGAAATGTAATTGAAAATATGGCCCGACTCATTTTTCACACAAATGTGATTGGATATGCTCCTGTTGTGTTGAGGTTAGCTGCAGTTAAGCCATAATTCGATTTTGAAACTACCACAGACATGAAGTGTTACCGTCACCCGGTTAAGATGATGTCAAGCGATATCATTAGGATGAATTAGTGAAGGGTTCTGCCATAGGATAAACTATTCTGTTTTTTTTCCTAATGAAAAGGCGAGTGGATTACTTTTCAATATTCTAGATTAAAACCAGACTGACTGTATGTATTGCTGTGTGAAGCAGGAGAATGAATGCATGTATTAAACAAACACTGCATTCGTATTAACGTATGCCGCCATGACAGCTAAATGTGATCAACTGCACAGTAAAAAGTGCTACTGTCCCTTAAATAACAACATGAAATAAAGAATAATAAACCATATATCACTAATATAGATTCTGTCATGGAAGGTATGCTCTTGGCTGGATTATTGGTGGGAAGGACGTGTGATATTTCTCACTCCGATGCCTCAGCAGGCTATGAATTGGCCGGGCACATGTTTTAGCTTAACATGCCTCCATCCTTTAAGATGAAACTGCAAGACCACTAATCATGATGGACAGCTATTCCCTGTCAGTGACGGCACCTTATTCCACCAGCAAAACATGCTAAGCAACAGTACCCAATCCTAATCAATGTGACATTCAGCTACAGCTACTCTCAGCTCGTGTTAGCAAACAAAGGTCACTATAAGGACATGTGAAATGCAATGTATGACACACCAGGCGTATTTTGTTATTTGATGAGAAATGCTGTAGAAATCAATAATGTATCTGGAACCACGGTGCTATTAAAGCCCAATGAAACTCCATCTGGAGTTTGAGAGAGATATGCTAACCAGGAGAATGGAAGCCCAAAGGCACAATCCATTAAAAAATCCAATTTTCCATCTTTCTGCCAGGTTATAAGGCATCTGGACAGCAAAGAGGTGAGAATATACTAAATCAAGATGTATGATTTTTTTTTTAAGTAATGTATTAAGAAAACCTTGCCCCCATCTTAGTTCATTTGTTTGTCAGAGTTGATGTTATGGAATGACTCTACACCATAAATGTTATTATCTTGCTTGAATAACCTTGTGAAGCTGTACTGATTGCTGCGATAATGGGATACGAATGCATACTTAGGCAAACTGGAGAATCAAACAGAACCAAAATAAGCCTGAAGAATGGTCACTCTCATTCCCATTGCTCTTCAGACCATGTAACATCTCATCACACGTGATCCAGACATGATCAGGAGAGCCACTGTTAATATGTCAGTCTGTGTGTGTTTAATCTATCAACAGAACTATGTGCATTACCAATTTGTTATTTAGCAATTACATGCATAGATAACACAAGTTAAACTTTAACACTTTAATGACTTAACACAATTTCTGGGAAATATAGGAAATCAATGACTGGAGAAGAAAAGGAGGAGGCAGGCTCACAGCAAGTGGATATTTTTTTTAAAAACAGTCTAATCAGCATTTCACAATAAAACAATGCCAAACATGATCAGATTCCAGCCTCTCAACTTAGTGTATCTGCTGCTTTTCTTTGTAATGAATAATAAGAAACTGAATATTCTGAGGTATTCGGTTAGACAAAATTTAAAGATGTCACCTTCGGATGTCTTCATTGATCAGCAATATAAAATTAAAGCTACATGTGATACAACAGAATTATGTCATCAACTGTTAGTTAGGTGCTTCTTGAACTTGGAGACATACTGCATGTATATATACAGTAGTGTACCATATTACTTGAATTCATAGTTTTTGTTTTATTGAGAAACTAAGGACACTTAGGAGTGCATTCCTCTGCCCAGGCCAATAGTCTTGATTAGTGTTGTGAGTTTTTCCAATGAGCATAGTCATCCACACACCACCTGATCTGCATTATTTTCTCTGATTTAGAGACCCGAACATGCAGGGACATTTCACTTCACCTTTACTGGACCCTTGTAGGCCTTTTAAATCATGTTGAGCAGTGCAAGCTTTTCAAGTCATGTTGTATTGATGTGTGACTGCTTTATTTAGTAATATCAAACAGCAGAACTTTCCAAAGGAAACAGCATTTGGTGTTGAAAGCGATGCTTTCAAACAGCTCTGATGCAGCTCAGGATTCATCAAGAGGACAGCTGCTTTACTTCATTTGACTGTATGAGCCTGGACCGCACGTGTGACGCTTTGGATGTGCAGAACGCACATCAATTAACATTAGACCCTGACAAATCCTGTTGCCATGCGAGAGATTTAAATAATCAATGAAGTTGAGGTGCTGTGTTTCTCTTGAGACGCTTGACCCTATTTCAGCGACCTGCAACCCATCTGCTATTAATCAGAATGCTAATTTTTATTGTGGATTAACCACACCGCCAGTGATTATATAACTGATGTGTGCATCACTAGTCTGGATATATAAGAGTATTGAAAAATCAAGTAAAATATGGTTGTCTGCTGCTGAAGCATCAGCATCTATTCTCAATCAACACACATGACGCCCTAGAAGTGTGTGGCAGTATCTGCAGTGACTCAAACGTGCTGGATGTTACGTTTTAGAATACAACTGACTATCATCCTGGTATTGGTTTCAGAGTTAAGAAATGACTGGTGGATAGTTTTTTCTCTAATGTGAGCTCTAAAGCCCCCCAAAAATGCATTCACCTAGACTTTTTGCCACTTTTGTCACATTATAAGTTTTAATTAAATCCAAGGGATGATGGATTGTCAGATTGTTCACAAACATGTATTACCCACCACAGATAAACGACTTACCTTTAGAGTTAAAATCAATGAAACTTTAATGAAAAAGAAGAGGACCTGCAGGTATTTTTTTTCTTTTATCATGACTTATGGCACTAATATAAATTAGGAACAAGTGTCCATTCACCACACAGGAGAGACAGCATACATAGTGCCTACATAATGACACATGGAGAAAATAATAACTCCATTTTCAGGATTGTTATGATCAATATTTAATCCATTGTGGAGAGGGAGCCTTCAGCATTAGGAGGGAGGTCATCTGGTTATCTCAGAGACACAAGGCTGAGACTATTCTTTCTGGTGGTGGCCTGAGAGCCGCCTGATTGGCAGCCACTGATACAGCAGGCCATGATAAGACCACGGCATCACTAGTCCATGCACCACCTCACACTGACCCTCCATTGTTTCTGCCATCAACTATGGCACTGCGCTGATCCTCTGATAAGGACAAGAACTTTGCTGCTGTTTTTTTTCTCACTGAGTGCACAAAAAGAAAAAGAGGAGACACTCAAATAGAGGGGGAGGAATAGCTGAGGCAAAATCGCTTGTGTCTGTATTTATTGGCTCATGAATCAATATGCCTTTTCTTATACAAAAAGGCCTGGCTGTCATAGAAAGTGAGTATCTATCACTTCCACCTGGAGCTGAGGTGCTGTGGCAAGGTCGTCGCTGATAGCCTCGCATTGGTTTGTGGGGGGGCGGGGGGGACTAAATGAAGGGGATGACAGCAAAGCAATATGAGGAATATAACTCATATATCTCATCTAAACACAACCAATGACAATGGCTCTGATTATAAAAGGTGATTTACTGTATCTCTACCTCAGGCCTCATAAACATCCACGCGCAGGACACTGCATATGGTGCCTGTTTCATGTTGATTTTTTGCCCCATTAGGTCTATTTGCTGACCTGCAGATCTAACATGGGATAATAAAACATGGCGTCCACGGTTTATTAAGCATAGAGTGCAATTTTTAACAACACACACTGAATAAACTGTATAAAAGGATTAGTAAAGGATTCTTAACTTTATTGTAGTGCCAAAGCCACATCAAATTCAAGACAGAGATGTATTTTCTCATTATTCAGTGACAAAACAAAGAGGACACATATTTGTTTATTCTTGTAGAGTAAATAATAAGTTAATATCCGAGTCTATGACTTTAAATGTAAGTCATGATGCTTCCATGGCTGAAGGTTTGTCATGTACTGTGTGTGTAAAGAAAATGATTATGGATAGATGGACATACCGACTATACCCCCCCCCCTCCCCCATCATTTCATGGTCAGGAGGATAAAAAATATAATGTTGAGACATCAGATGAAGAAAAACTTCCATCAGATTTTTTTCAAATCATTGTTCAATCTTTGTTTGCATTCTATTTTTTTAAGACTACAAGAAATTTTAAACCACTCTCTAGATAATAATTACTAAATGCTGTGTGTGTAAAAACTACCATTTAAAACTGAGATTCAAACGAATTTTTTGGCTGAAGGAGGTTTCATATCTTCCATAAAGGCAGCTGAATGAATGACATTCACAATTGATGTTCAATAAGTAGTGCTAACGTTAAGTGGTGAATGACTCATAATGACATCAGCTCCTAGAGGTGACCGCATCGCTGTTGTAAAGAACAATGAAAGTAACTGTGATGTCGAACTCGACTTTAATGGGCATTTAAAAGAATAAATGCACTGTCCATTTCCAAAGATCCAGCAGCTTTAGTGATACAAACAACGTCATAGTGAGACCAACACGTTTGTTACGAGATCATGCAGAATGCATTCTTTATACTGCCTACCTTGAAACTAGGTGAAGTTGTGCCTGAAATCCCACCAGTGAGACATAAAACAGCCACATGAAAAGAAACCACTTGTTTAGATAGCATTGCCAATAAAAAAATTTATAAGCAGTATCCTATCTTTTTCACAGTATATGTAGTACATACGTTCAGCTATGCAGTATTTCTATAAAATTATTTTTTATTGAATTACCTGCTATTTTATGACTTCTGCACATAACCTATTTATATTCCTCGACTTTGCCTTCTGGTATCCACCCCAGGGAATTCTGTAACATCATGGTGATTCCACTGGGAACTCTGTATGATGGAACAGAATTGTGGGAGAAGAACCATGTAAGAGGCAAGCAAAAGAAAGAAGAGACACATCTGCAGGATTTCATCTCAGACCAGTGGGGGCACGCAGAGCAGTATCACGTTGTTTCCAACACAGACATCCCACTAAATAAATAACAAGAACAAAAGGTGGGGCGAGACATTAGGATGCATCTTTCTGCACAGTTAAATCAGCTAAATTGGCCCCTCAAAACATGGTGCTCACAACAAACACAACAGTTTGGAAACTGGTTGATCATTTTTCAGGCACACTGACCACCTTTTGGCAGAGGTAGGGTATAGACAGTGTTCCAAAGGTCAGGGATATCTTCTGTTTGCAAAGTTATACTTAAAATATAAGTTATTCATTCAACTAGTAATGGAGAGGAGCTTCTAATAATAATAATAAATAAAGCTGCAAGCAACATTGAGTGGGCCCTCGCACCCCGGTGCATGTTGGGGCATGCACCATCATCGGCCTCCCTCCTGCATCAATTCATCCATTTTCTTCCGCTTATCCGGGTCCGGGTCGCGGGGGCAGCAGTCTCAGCAGAGAAGCCCAAACCTACCTCTCCCCAGCCACCTCTTCCAGCTCATCAGAGGGTACACCAAGGTGTTCCCAAGCCAGCCGGGAGATATCCCTCCAGTGTGTCCTGGGTCTACCCCGGGGTCTCCTCCCAGTGGGACATGCCCGAAATACCTCCTCAGGGAGGCGTCCGGGGGGCATCTTAACCAAATGCCCGAACCACCTCAGCTGACTCCTCTCAATGTGGAGGAGCAGCGGCTCCACTCTGAGCCCGTCCCCCTATCTCTAAGGGTGAGCCCAGACACCCTGCGGAGGAAACTCATTTCGGGCGCTTGTATCCACGATCTTGTTCTTTCTGTCATTACCCAGAGCTCATGACCACAGGTGAGGGTAGGAAGGTTGATTGACCGGTAAATCGAGAGCTTTGCCTTGCAGCTTAGCTCCCTTTTCACCACTACAGACCGATACAGAGTCTGCATCACTGCAGACGCTGCCCCGATCCATCCTTCAATCTCCCGCTCCAGGGCTCTGTATTTGCATGCATTATGGACACAGACAGAGGGATTATGATTAGCCTTATTTTGTTGTTGAAGGAGAATCTACACCAACAAATCGTACAGAATTGCTGATGAAACCAAAGGCCTTCAGAAGGAAGAAGGTGTAAAGGCCAGGTGCCTCAATACTTTTGTCCACACACTGTATCTGTGAAATGTGACCTATGTGACCTATATGACGTAACATTCCAATTGCGTCATCAAAGCTTAATATTCGCCATTACATCATTAGGACTTAACATTCCAATTGCGTCATCAAAGCTTAATATTCGCCATTACATCATTAGGACTTAACATTCCAATTGCGTCATCAAAGCTTAATATTCGCCATTACATCATAAGGACTTAACATTCCAATTGCGTCATCAAAGCTTAATATTCGCCATTACATCATAAGGACTTAACATTCCAATTTCCTTTGATCACACATCAAAGGAAAGTCTATGTGTATTTAAGTCCGCTTCTGACAGTCAGATTTATTACCTTTCAGAGATACACAGTCATTTATTTCATTTATTTCAATCCATCACAACAATCTCAATAAACATGGACCAAAGACAAGGCTGGACCAAGAGGGTAAGAAGCTCACACCTGGAGACATGTTTTAGTAACCACTGCACTTAAAGAGATGACAGTTTTTTTTTCTTTTGTGTTTGTTATTTACAATAAATACAGGATTTATTTAATGGTTAGATATAGTTTCTGCTCATACTTGTGTGTAATAACACAAGCTTGAACTTTACCAAATTATCATGTTTGCTGGCAAAATGATTGCATGGCTTCAGGGGGTTCAAAATGCAGCCACCAGACTTTTAACTTAACTAACTAGTCTGTTTTAGCTGAAGACCACGGGTGACAGAGCTTTTGCTGTTAGGGCTCCAACCCTCTGGAATAGTTTACTGTTGGCTTTTAAATAATCTCTCAAAACTCATGTTTGCTATATGGACTTTGCTTAATTTCTAATAATTTATTTAATCTGTAACTCATTTACCTGTTACTTTTATGTGCCGTTATTCATTATTATTATTATTTTATTTTTCCAACAGCAGAATTTTGAAGGAACAGCAGGGAACTCCAGGAAAGCAGCAGAGGCCTCTCTCCCCAGAGAGAGGGACCGTCAAGATGGCGGTCAGACGCGGCAGGATGAGATCAACGCCGTCAAGAAGAAGCTGTACGATATTGAAGGACGCAGTCAAAAGTTGGAGGGAGCCCTCCATCAGACAAGTGAGAAGCTTATAAAGAAAAAAGCTGAAATCACTTTTAATCAGGGTGAGATCGAAGATCTTATGAAGAAAATTCAGGAATTCGGTCATGCCAAAGAGGACCTGCGGAAAGAGAAGGAAGAGATAGATGTGGCTATAAAAGAGGCAGATGATCAGATTGCCACTCTTACACAGAGCCGCCACCAGACGCAGAGCCTCCACCAGACAGGGAACCGGGAGAAGATGGATAAAGTCACCCGGCTTAAAGAACTCCTCAAGGAGAAGGACAAACAGCTCTGTAAGGCCAACATATCTGCCAAAAATTACGAATACAGTTTGCAGCAGCTGGAGGACACTGAGTCAGCTCTGGAAGCAACCAAACTTCTGTGTGACGCTCTGGAGGAAGAATTGTTAAGGAAGACAGTAGAGCGAGATGAGCACCACCTGCAGGAGCTTTCAGAGAGGGAAGATGTCCTCAGGAAGGAGCTCTGTAAGCAGGAGGAGAGGTTCAAGGAGGAGCTGGCTAATCAGAAGGAGAGGTTTGTGCAAGAGCTTGCTGACAGAGAAGCTAAGCTGAAGCAGCAGCTCTCTGAGAAAGAGGAAGCCTACGGGAAGGACCTCTCTGAGCAGGAGGAGAGGTCCAAGAAGAAGCTTGCTCACTTGGAGGACAACCTGAAACAGCAGCTCTCAGAGGTAGAGGAGAGCTACAGGAAGGTCTTCTCTGAGCACGAACAGGGATTGAAAAAGAAGCTTGACAACATGACAAAGCAGCTTCTTGAGAAAGAGGAAAACTTCCGGAAGGAGCTCTCTGACAGGGAGACAGAGGAAAAACGTTTGGTGACACAGAGGAATGAGCAGCTTCAGCTCATCAGAGAGGAAGAAATACAGCAGGTAAGCTGCCTCACCTCATATTTAGCTTTTTACTTACTTATTGCAGAAGACTTCAGATCATAAGTGCAGTTTTAAGATTGTGGAAGTATGTAAAATGGGCTGTACAATCAGTTTTTGGCACAATGACAGAGACAGGTGCAGCTTCAGTGGAGGTGCAGCTAATGAAACAGAATATGTCCATTATTTGACCATATCAAGAAGACACCTGTAATCTCTGGTTCTGTTATGAAATATAGACATTTATATCTCTACATGTTGGCTCCGGCCACTGGGGGTTCAGTGAGCCCCATGAACCTACAGCGAGACCTTTGGACCACAAATCAAACATGCTGTCTTTTTCTTTTCAGGAGCTCTTGATTGAAGAAGCTAAGAAGCAAAAGAAGAAGGGCTTCTGGAAGCGTTTATTTAAACGTAAGAAGAAGACCAACTGATGAAGACCCCCCCTCACTAACCCAACCATTGACCAGATCAGAGGATCACGAGCCTAGAGGGATATCTCAGGGCTTGTGCCCTGTTCTATCCTGCCTGTTCTTGTGACTGGAGAGCTGGATGGAACCTGAGGGCTTTAGAGGTTAAGAGGGTACATGTAGACAAGGCTCTTAACAAAAAACCAAATAAACAAAAACAAAAAAATTTTAAAAGTGTGTGTGTGTGTGTGTATCTCTTAATGTGTCCATGCAGGTGATATTAGGCAGCAATGATGAAGTAGTCTTTGTGGAGCTTGGGTTCAATGTAAAAAACCCAAAACAAACTATTTTAATAAAGCTGCAAGCAACGTTGACTTCCTGTTTGTTTGAAGGCATTGCTCCAAGAGACTTTTTGTCGGCCTCGGTCAGTTACATATGTGTACCGAGTTTCGTACGACTGGAAGCAGGGTCTGCACTTTAGGGGGCGCTAGCGAGCCATTTTGCCACACCCATTTCCAATCACCATATCACACGTAAATTTCCCACCCAACAAATTTTTCTGCCAACTTTCATGAGTTTTTGAGACCCCAAAAAGGAGATTCATTTGGGTGAAGGAGAATAATAATTCCTTGCAGAACAATAGGGTCCTCGCACCCTCAGTGCTCGGGCCCTAATAAATATCAGGGTCAGTAGACTTTATGGGATCAATACTGTACAAGTATTAAAAACTCACGAGATTTTTAAAAGACCTCATTAAGGATCATTTCCTGTCGTAAGAAAACAGAACTTTTTTAAGACGTGAAGGAAAAAAACTTTCCATTTTAAGCAAAACTGTTGTCATGTAAATGAGGCCTTAATCCATACGGTGTCTGCCCAGTATAAACCAACCTTTGATCTTATCATGAGGCAAAATCTGAATTTAGCCAAAGAAGTAAAGGTACAGAAAACAGATTGCTGCCTTCTTTGCCAGGTCTCCCTCGATAAATATATTATTGATTTAATTTAGACAAATCTGGTTAAAAAGGGCTGAATAAAAAAAAATGATAGGATACTCTACCCACATCCTCATATTGTATTTTTAACCTCATATTGTATTTTTAAGATACAAATACAATATGATACTTCATCAAACAGGGAGAGAACAAACACCCTTGTTACAGTATTTTCATTCTTTTGGAGGCGTGATATCAGATCAGGGCAGAGGCAGAGTGGTTTAGCTCCTCCTGGCTGATACTTCCCTTCCTCAGACTGTAATTAACTGTCAAGGCCAATCTGGAGGAGAGGCCCCATGTCAGAGTGTCAGGATGTTTAATTAAGAACCTCAAAGGTGTTTGAGGAAACAAAGACCAGTCCACCCCTGGCAACAACTGCGACACGAGGAAACACTGCCTCTGATTAACTTCAATTAACTAAACTCTGGAAGATAACCCTGCGTTTTTGCACGTAAATGTTTTCTCTGGGCTGACGGATAATAAAGAGCTCGATCCCTCCCTTTTCTCTCAGCGATAGGATTGCAGTCAGATCAGGAGAGGAAATCAAACGGATGGCTGATGTTTGTTTCTCTTCCTCTGTGCATCAGGGAAATGAAGCCTCAGCCTCTGATGGCGTCGGTAATATTATTATATACATATCTGTCAGAGATACCGCTTAATTACACAGCTGTGGACATCAAACGCTATCATCTGTATTTTGCTGAGCATGGCTTTCATCCATTATCTCACCGGATATCAATGAGGTGGGATATTATTCTAAATATTTCATATTCCTGCAAACAACACACACACACACACACACACACACACACACACACACACACACACACACACACACACACACACACACACACACACACACTCCATTTCCTTTTATATTTCCTATTTTCAGGTTTTTCCATTGTCATTGCTATCATGTTCCATTGAAGTTCTTGTTTAGATTTCCTGTTCTGCCTTTTTTGCTGTGTCTTTCTTTTCACTTCTTGTTCTCTCTGTTCACCTCAATCCTACTTTTCTCTCGGCGTTCAGGGAACCGCAATAATGAAAAAGTGAGTGAGTGTATGTGTGTGTGTGTGTGTGTGTGTGTGTGTGTGCGTGTTCTTAACAGTGGTGAGAAAGTGAGCAGGCACCGTCTCATCCTGCTTGCCTGATTGCAGGCCGCTGAGACACAGTGAGACAGGAAGGCTCAGTGCCAGCCCTCCTGACCCCAACCAATAGATCACCTCCAGCCAATCAACCCGTTCATCAACCATTGGGGGAGACAATCAGAGGTACCAGCACCACAGGTTGGTAAACATGAAGATGCAGTGGGATGAAATAGCAAGAAAATAAGTATTTGAAAGTGACGTTGAATAGAGAGGTAATCAAAAAGGAGAAAATGAGAGACTGGGAGTGAATCTCATTTAGCTGAGTAGATTATTACAAATATGCATCAAACTAGGGGGGTCAATTGGAAATCAAGGTGGAGAGCTTAAACAAACCAGACAAGAAGCTCACTTGTTAACTGCATCACATTCTAGCAGATGGCCTTGCAGGATTGGAAAAATAAACCAATCTACTCCTCATTTTGAGATCCTCGTCACCCTCCAATTCATGGGGTACTGCAGCCAGGGAGAACCAGCTGGATATTGTTGTGATAGTCCTTTCCGCCATGGCAACCCAAAGTAATCAACTCTGTATCTTCTAGCCTTGCTGCTCATCCACCCACTCCTCCCACCTGGCACCATCACACCACCCTGCCTGGTAACCCCACAGATACTGTAGGTCTCCTCCATGGCAACCCATAGCAATCTCATTTTATATCCAATGATACCCAGCCTTAAAGCGGCCAACCCACTCATGAAAATGAGATTTTGATTTAAATATATAACAGGCAGGTGGACCATGGATGTTGTTTTGTATTACTATTGCAATTCCAAAAAAAAAGAAATTGACACATTCCAGTATTTTTGTTGCAATGCAGCTGTGATATCTGTATCTGAAATATCAAACATTAACATTTCCAGGGTTGCACCCAAATCCTGGTTGTAAAATAAAAGTGTTCCTAATCAATGGTCATTGCTTTTGTTTTACAGTTTGTGTGTCAAAAGCATGTAATCAGCTACTGTTGACATCTTTTCTACTAACAGATTTCCTTGAGCTTGAGCACAATGGTCTTTTCTGCAACAACTTGTCAGTGGATATAGAATATGTTAGAGACATTTGGAACAAGAACCTCAAGATGTCTTGTGCCAAACGGTTGTATTATATGAGTTCTAAGAATGACTGGCAATCAGTCTTTGTGTCTAGGCTATGGTCACTCTGTAACATAAACATGTGTAAAAGAAGTAGGATGGTTAAAAGAAACAGAAGGCTGGCTCCAAATTAATTTAAGGGGCCGTTTACACAAGACTAAATCCTTTATCCTCCTCAAATCAATTGAAATTTATTCATTTCACTTTATAATTTTGCCGACATAAAGGAAATAGATGCGTGAAAGTGATGTTGCATTACCTTGCAAAAAGGTTGAGTCAGGTTCAACTTTTTTTTCATCAGCAGTACCAACACTGTAGTGTCCCTGAAATGAAGGCTGCAACTTTTAATGATATAATACAGACTTCCTGAAAACAGCTGTACTTTTCAGCAAAGCATATTTACCACTGCAGTGGAAAATTCACTAACTCCATACAATTTAAAGCAGTATTGTACATGTAGATACACAATGATATATAAAAAATGCAATTACACTATTGCATTTGAATCACATCTTTCAGAGCACCATTCAAACGAAATAATGGTGCATATTTCCTCTGTACCCTCCAGAGGAAAATGCACTTGCTATTTGCAGTCTCTTACAGCTAATAACTCCAAGTGACAGTCCCTGTTATAGACCTTCACCACATGGCATCCATAAACATAAAGGGCAAGCCAATGACATTTCTATTGTAGACAAGTGTTATTTCTCCAAGGACTTCAAAATAATACTATCATCCCATCTTAAATTAAATCCAAAGTTTCCTTGTGTCACTTCTGTCACAGCCGAAAGAGGAGGGGTATCCTCCGATGCAACAAGGTCTGGTGAAATGATGGCCGCGCTATCTCAGGTTAAGCCCCAGACTCCTGATAACAGAGCTCATTGAAGGGTAGTGAAAGGGAGGAGCAAGATCTGATGGCTCGGAAATAAAGTGACAGGATATGTGCATCTGTAATGAGGCAAAGGTGACATGTTTTTCATGAAAATTGGTTCGTTTCAAAAACACCAAGGTGAAGGAGAGGTTTCCTTTTTTCCTAACATGGAAGGGGATGAGGAGGGGTTGACAGAATCATTCTTTATATTGATTTCAGAGGACATGGAAAAGGAATGGCTTCCATCAGCCGTACTAAGGGCGAACAAAGACTCTTCAGCTATGGTGCCTACGACCAGAGATAAATGCTTGACTGAAAGCTATTCTCCCAGCTGTGGCATCCTAATGATCTGCAGCCGTCACACCCCCATATCTCCTGTGGTACATGAGGCTCTGTGACACAGTCGACACTCAAGTCCATCGGTCAGAGCACAGCCATGTACCATTTTTCTGCAGGTCACAATTAAGGCGCTATAAAAAAATAAAACTATTTTATGGTGTTTTTGCAAGCGGCTCTGAACAACACATTGATCTCACAAGAGCTAAGACTCTAAGACGATAGATTGTTGGGCCTTGGACTGAGTGAGACACTATCAACCTTTATATTACAATTTATTGAACCAAAGAGGATTCATTATGTTTATCTTTTAATCCTCAAATGGAGCAGTGTGGAGGCACCTAAATAAGCAATTCTCCAACCCTCCTGGGCTTCCATTTCTGCCAATAACAAGAGGGGTTATTCCCTGTCAAACAGTGTACAGTAAAATTAGCTCCTAATGTCATGGCTCTCTGACTACGAACACCCTTGCCCTCCCTTAGGTCTATAATTGAGCAAAACGCCACTGCTGCTGAGCTAACTAGCAGCAGAGTGAACCTTCATTAGGTTCTCAATTAGTGCCACCCTGAATAGAAAGAGAAAAAAAAGAATGAAATACAAATATGAGGTTTAACAGTAACCTTTGGCTAGAGCATCTGTATTAGCAGAGTGCTCTCCTCTCTCTCTCCCCACACATTATCACTTGAGACGGCGACCAAATGATGCCAGTCATTAAACACATATCCATCTCACTTAGGCTGTGCATTAAGACCATCCCACATGAGGAATTTTGAAATTTTCCATCTCTATTCAGTGTTACGACAAAAGCTGGCACGGTAAGGCAATGATCCACACACTCCACAGATGGTAAACGGGCACGCACCACCAATGATCGCCTAATTAAAAAGAATTCTAACATGACATCCGCATTATTTTCCATTATTTTGCTTCCATGTAGCTATGCATGCGCTACAGCATCTATACAATCACAACAAGACTTTCTATAGCAGTGTAAGTAGAAGCTCTCATTGGATATTTGACTGTGTCTGCTTGCATTGACAGGCCGTTAAGGAAATTAGCACTCCTCTAAGCACAATGCAAAGACAAATCTGGCTGCAAACTTTAGAGTAACTTCCTGTCATATCAAGGTTAACGTCAGGGTCTGTCTGTCCAGCTTCGCTCTGGCTACCTGCTCCCATTGATTTTGATTAGGCACTGTCCCCCCCCCCCGACTCTGCTACAGGGGTACGTCGGTAATGACAGCCCCTCAGATGTCTTCATGTCAGTGGCAGTCCCATCCGTCAGCCTGCAGTGCTGTGAAAAAGTGGCTGACGTGCCACCTCTGTGTCTGATGGATGGAGCCTGTCTCTGCATTGCCAACCTCTTTTATCTGCTGAGGCAGGCCAATCCCTCTGGATCCACCCATAATCAGTAAGACCTCTCCTGATACTCTACTTGAGCCCCAACCCCACATCTACTCATGTTTAATGACAGATAAGAAATTGGCTGTTCAATATATAGCCTGTGTTTGTGGATCGCTTTTGAAAAATTACAGGTCTTCAATGAGGTTGTGTTTTTCTCCCATTTTTGATAGCTTTTTGATTGATTTGATTGCATATTTAACCTTGATGGAGACAGTTCAGCAATTGTTAGCTAGAAGAGACAAAAAATTTGACTTGCTAATGTTGGTGACCAGTATGACATATAGTAGCATGACGATGTGTATGGAATGTGTGGGAGATATGAGATTATAGGTACTTTTGTTTAAAAAAAAAAAAAAGAAAAAAAAAGCAATATGACTACAACATATTCCTCATGCGAGACCGGATATTATTTATCAGAAATATTCACTTTGGTTCCCATATTCCATCTTCTACTACTGAGAATTTACACACACTGAGATACTGCCTACCCTGTTGTGTTTCTGATTACCTCTGCTTGGTTTCCCTTTGATTAACACGGTGTGGTCATACATCTGGAGACATAGCAAGCTGTTAGAAGTGGGAATGCAGAGCCGGGCATGCACCTCCCTGCAGGACCTCATCTAGTTTTAGATGTAGGAGGTCTTTGCTGTTTGGGTCTCTAAAGATCTAAACTTCCAAAAACTTACAGAGCAGTAGGAGGCTTCTGTTGGTAGCAACTCTCATTGCCTTTGGCTGAAATAGGCCACCGATGATACTGTAATTAAGTAACTAGATGTCAATCAAATGGGAAGAAATCCACACTGGGAATTCCATCTGTTTTTTTTTTATTTTTATCTTCTTCTGTATTAATTCAAACTATTTGCAACCATGCTAGCAGCATAACATGAATGATAGCTCAATTGGCTGGTCGGTCATTTACATAGAGCTGGACTGAAACACTTCAATTATCTGATGAATTCCTATGACATTAGAGACATTCATGGTCCCTTGTAGATTTTCATCTAACACCACCTGCAGGGTCAAGGTTTTAATTAACTCTCTGTTCATCTACTACTATACTCACGAAAGTGTTGTGAATGCTAATAATGTAAGTATTAAGTCATTTAATCCAAACTTGGGGGTAACCCTAACCATTTCACCCACAAATGGAAACCTTTAGTTGTGTGCTCCTCCTACAGTATGTAGAATTGCTGAACCACCATCTCATTCTGAGGTGTTGATTTTGAAAAGTTACACCACCAGCTATTGCCTCGCCATGCATACTGCAGCGTTTTAAATCGTTTTTGCAGATCCGCGTGTGTGTGTGTGTGTGGGGGGATCACTTCGACAGCAATGCCATGTGAACGCAGAACTGCTTGAAAACGCAAAGAAAAAAATTTCTCCGTTTTCAGCAAAAACATTGTCGAGTAAACGGGGCCTGAATGCATTCCCATCAACGATGAACATTACACGTGTTACACGTTGTCACTGTGAACATACACAGTGTTGTTTTGAGATGTAAACGCACAGCCTTACAGAGCCAGTTGCATGGCTGTTGAAGCCCGAGAGTAAAAATCTTCTTACTACAAAAGGAATGATACAGTACCATCATTAGCTACAGTGTACCCATACAATTCTCACAGAGCATTCTGCTGACATGTTGCTTCCAGCAAGAATGTCTTAGTTCCACACATAGTGCCACTGTCATCTGAAATGTCAGGGGTTTGGTCTGCCACGACAGCGAGTGTGATGGTCCTGCGGAAATACGAGAGCCTCTTCTTAGAAAACGGTCTAATTTATCCCCCTGATAGCTCTTGAACTCTTAATAATTTTCCTTAGCCTCAGTTCACGGCCCGTCGTGGCTGTGTGCCAGTCTATGGCTTTCTGTGGTCTAATAAAACCTTAAGTGAGCAAAAAACGTCTTTCATAAAATGTGTCGGTTCAACAGCTTTATCATCCTGGCTGCAGCAAGAGTCAAATGGGAGAGCTTCATTGGCACTATATCAAAGTCTCTCATAAAATGGACAATAAAACTTTACATAGTGCATAAAATCATCTATTTATTACAACTGTACTGTAGTAACAATAGTCAAATATGTGTTGATTTCTTAAACCTTTCATGAATCACTGGGAAATGCATAGATTGTATAAGTTATTTAAATATTAGCTCTCACATGTATGTAAGATTTACTTTATTGGCAAGTAACTTTGATTATCTTTAATTAGATCAGTGGTGTTACTGCGGCTGCACCAACCTTTCCTAAAACATGGAAAATCAACTACAATAAGTGTAAATCATTTTCTAAGAGAGGCTCCAGCTTGTTAGAATTTCTTAAAGCTTATTAAAAAAAAGAGCAAGAAGAATATTTCACTCCATTTCCCCTCCCTAAGATTAGCAGAAGGAGATGTAAATTAGCTCTGCCACACTTGAGACAGCTGTTAACCTGGGCAATCTCAGCGACCAGGCCTCATGGCATGAAAAATAAAAACCCAGACTTGTGCAGCTAGGACAATAGATCATAAGAGGCATCAATAAATAATTACATTTAAATGTCTCTTAATGAGTGGAGTTTGCTGACTGGGCCGATGTTTATGGCCTCTGATGAAACTGCACGCAAAAGGCATCCATAATACAGAATGTCATAAAAGACTGGCCAGTTAATGGCTCTCAGAGCTCGGACTGCCATGATAACAGCATCCTCAATTACACACTGACAACATGCTACAACTAGATATGCAAACACACAGATATTTTCCTTGGAAATGTTTGCTGTCTCAGCACAGCAGGTTTGCATTTATTAGTTATTTTAATTATGCATTTTATGGTATGGGGATTTGGGAATTGCTTTTATATTTCTTTTTTGAAAAAGGAAAGTTACTCAAAAGCATATTTCCTCACTTGTGTCTATGGTGACTAGCCGAGCAAATAGTTTTACAGAAGCTTGTTTTCCCAAAACACTTTTCTTCAATAGAAATAAGGTCCAGTTAAATTTGCTGACAGTGAGGTCTGACGAGTAACAACAACAATGCGTCCAGTAAGAGATGTTCCTACTGACATTTTCAGATGTAAAACAAAATTTTTACTCACTTCAATTGCATTGGGCTGGAAGAGGAGAAATCTCAGAGATGGATATCTAGAGGATGTGTGAATTGAACTATCTAGAAAATATGAAAAATACTTTTCAAGTCATTTGAATGAATCCTTTAAATAACGCTGTACCCTTAAACACCACTGCTGAATGTACAGTATAGTCACATGTCAAACTAGAATGGCTGGTAGAGCTCACACCTCCGGCAAGGCCAAACACTTCCCTTTAATTCAATCGAGGCTTATTCAAAATCAAGTCATAGCCCTGTTTTAAGGTTATTGTTTTAATAACAGCCACCAGTTTAAAAGTGGTGGATCTGGATTACTTGTATCTCAATCAAATTGCACTAACTCAGACACCAGCTCCCTAAATATGCACACAAAAAAATATTCAATCAAGATTCATACATTATTCCTTAAGAAATGAAAGAAAATGTCGATGAATGCCTCATCTTGCAATGTTTAAGAAAGTAGGGGGGGAAAAATTCAGGATCCACTCCTTTAGCTTAGATGTGTGTGTGTGTGTGTGTGTGTGTGTGTGTGTGTGTGTGTGTGTGTGTGTGTGTGTGTGTGTGTGTGTGTGTGTGTGTGTGTGTGTGTGTGTGTGTGTGTGTGTGTGCACACAAAAAAAAGTGACTTTTCCTGAACCACCACACAACTAACAGACGTGAAGCCAAATGTATGCTGAGGCAACAAAGAACGTTTAATCCAAGCATGTTCAACATGAAGGGTGAGACACTCCTTCAGGTACACTGCCTTTTTAATTATTCATCACGTATTGTTTGTGTGTGTGTGTGTGTGTGTGTGTTTATGTCAGAGACGCTGGGACCCGTGAGGCTTCGTGAGATGATGAGCAGGTTAAGACACATGAAACAGGTGCAGCGGCACCAGAGCACAGCATGTGACCACGCATGGGGACAGACACCTACACACCTAAGGGTAAACACACAGACATGCATGTGTCGATGATAGACAACTGTGTGCCAGAAAGCACAGGGGAGCATATCAGTTTGATGGTGTCGTGCAGGGAATGGGTGTGAAGAAATGAAAAGACAATAGGGTGACTGCCGGTGGCTCGTTTTTACACCGTTATTATGGTATAAACACACACGTACACACGCTCGCATGTCTACCTGTAAGACAATGTGCTGTTTTTTTGTTTTGTTTTTGCTGTCTGCTCTGTGGCATCAGCCAGGGTCTCCAGTGATCACAGCTGACAAGCCATGAACACCCCCTCACCTCCAAATAGACATGCACACCCACCACAAATACAGAAGCATGCCTTAATTCCAACACCATGGATATTTGTCACCATAAATACTGAATGTGTTCTGCTGGGACTGTATGGTTAACAAAGCACTACCATTGCTGATTAGAGGGGAGTGCAGAGGCGTGTTTTGGTGAAGGCTCACTGAGGAAAAACGTGACAGAATGGGTATTGAATCAAAACCCTCATTACTTATATAAATGTATGCAGCAACTTGTTAGTATAAGTGGTCAGAGCAGTATTATTTTCAATACTTTTGGCTAGATGCACCCAACAAACTGGCAATCGAGTGCATTAAACCCACAACTGTATGTGCAGAAACAAATTTCCTGACTTCAGTGCCCCCTAGTGGTAGCATCTAACAAGATACAGTGACAGACAGAAATGTTTCCATTTATGGAAGCCAGATCTCTTTAAAATGGAATATTGATTTATTTCAACAAAACAACAGATCATCCATATTGAATATGTATCATTACAATAGTATCAAAAAACACTATTAGAATATTATAACTATGAGAATACGGCTTTTGGTTGAGCTACCAGGGTTAGCCCTTTCAGGCTAGTAACACAAATGCCCTTTTAAATCAAAATGCTTCAACAAGTTTGATACTTGATACTAAACATTTCTCTCGATGTTTCTATCCTCCCTTTTCATCTTCATTTTAATCTTAAATAGCCCATACTTAAGGCCCATCTCAATACAAAGTGCATTTAATTCAAACCTGCCTTTGTCATGGTTCTCAGAAAACATTGTCATTAAATTTTCTTTTCAGAAATACTTATCAAAAAAATGAGTGATTATTTGATTGATTGATTTTTTAAATAATAAAAAAATTCATTAGACATAAAAGGTATTTTTTTTCTTTTCATGGTCATGAAAGGATGAATGAAATTCTAAAAAAAAGTTGTTTTTTTCTTCTATTTTGTGAGACAAAAATAAAATCACACAACATTTTTTTTTTCATATGTTCAGAGCAGATGTTGCAAGACAAGTAAACCAAATGTAGGACTGGCTGTGTGCCAGACAGTGTTGCTTTAGGCCAGACTAAAATGTGTTGGAATCCTTGTCTATTATGATTTTAGACAACAAGGCCCATCATCTGGAGAAATCTCACTTTGGTCATTTTTGAAAATTTATGAAAACCTGCAAAGCCAGCCGCCGCTTGGATTTTGATGCACGTTTATTTTAACTGTTATTGTCCTGGTTTATTTGTTTGTGATTTTCTGTTTCTATGATGCTTTTTACAAAGCATTGCCAGTCCAAACACTCTTACCATCACTGGCTTCCATTCTGCCCCACTGCTGTCCTTCACTGCATTCAATCAGACTGTTAGTGATTTGCTTCCAGTCGTCACTTGGAACTGGCTGCGGGCCCCAGTGCTTCATCCACAGGCGGAACACTCTTACTGACAGCCTCAGCTGTGAGTGAGGAGATTAAAGGAAATCTGGGATCCTAACTTGACTTTCTTCTGAGACTTAATGTGCAGGGTGCATGGCGCAATTTCCAACATTTGAAGATGGGGGTCTTATCACATCATCATACTTAAACATCAAACGTGAAATGGTAATCAGAAGAAAGAGCTAATTCTGCCACGGCTCGTCGGGCTGATGCATCACAGATTATATGTAATGTTGTTTCATCTGCTGATGATCTTTGTATGCACAGCCTGTCAACACTGTGCGTATGAATTATTACAACACAGAGAGACGTATGTGTGCATTGCAATGGGTTGTAGAAGCTTTGCATTGTGACAGAAACATGTGCTGGGAGGATAAACTACAAGCTTGCCTGGTTAAAGACAAGAGAAGAGGTTACTTACGCTTCACTCACTCAACTAGAATGCTTCATGCCAATGCTGTGAGGCGAGCTCCTCCCCCTACCCACAACTGCTCTATGGAAACATGTGAAAAATAGCCCTGGATTGGCCCAGACAGCAGCCATCCATCAACACAGTGACAAGAGGCAAGTCTCCCACTCTATTGTCCCCCACTATGAGCACGTGAATGAAGATGGTCAGATTTGAGCTCAGACAACTACAATCACCCCAGGCTTTGGCTCTAGGCCCATCAATCAGTAGGCAATGCAGTATCTGATCATTAGACACCCTCCCCATACGCAGACCGAAGCTGAGAGTATATCAACCAGCCAACCCGGCGGACCCTTAGGAGAGCATCGCATCCCAGAGACAAGTACTCCTCACAGAGTAAACAGACTCATAAAATCACCATAGAAGAGCCAATTATGCCAGGAACCTGACATCTCCTTGTCGTAAAAGCTACAGGAGGCCATAACTACTGGACAGCGCATGAAATGCGGCCAGTTGTTATCGCCACCCATTTGTGGCGATTAAAAGCCACCCTGGAGACCTGTGGTACCGGGTAAGGAGGGCATTCTGTGTGTCTTGCCTCTCCGTATGGCACAGCTCCGGGAGGCCTCCTTAGGGAGCTCCATGTGCCAAGCAATCCTCTCTGCGAATGTTTGATTTATCACCAGCCATCCACGGCTAATGTACCAGGCTCTCTGGCTCTCCTGGTTGGCCCACGTTGATAGACGCCTGCTTTATTATTATCTGCACTGGCATCGAAAACTGAGCAGCTTGTATTATTCATTAGATCACCCAAATTTCCTCATCCAAACATGAAATACATTATGCAGAGTGCAAAGGCAGGTCAGATTTATGGCCTTTTATGTACAAACATACATAGATAAGATTTAAAGATGATTGATATAAGACGGCTACTACGTAATGCAGGAAAAATAAAAAGATGAAGAGGGTGAAAGTGGAGTAAAAATCCTATGGAGTACGCCACTAAAAATCATGAATCACACTGCCTCTGTCTTGCAAAGTGTGGCAGGTTGTCCGTCCACTGGCAGCTGACTCAAGACAAACAGAGTAGCAAATTATGGGATCGCTCAATATCATGCACTGATCGAGGGTGAGAAATAAAGTCAGAGTCTCTCCTCTGACATCTTCATCTGCTTTGGGCCTGGTAGATTGTACGGAAAGTATGAATCTATGAAACTATGGATGGATAAAAAATGTTTCTCCATCCGTACCAGCTTGAATCAGCTTAAGCCAATTACACAGACAATAAGGAGTAAAGCTGCCTCCTGCAGCAGGGGGCCAACTCCTCACTATGATTAGCAACAGACTGCTAGCTGACATTGATTTTAGCCTTTACTCTGCTGGGAAGAGGACATTTCTGTCGTTTGTAATGAAGGAAAGAGAAGCCGAAGCAACAACCAATCATGCATGGGAATACAAAGGTTGCAGATAAACACACTGATTCATTATTTCCCATTTTGTCTCTTGTTTCAAACTCTTTCTTGCTCTCACACGCAATCATTATCTTCGTCACTCTTCATTTTACTCGGCCAAAATACAAACACGCACACGCGCACACACACATCTTCACAGCCTAACACCTCAAATCACTCTCATCTGTAATCTGCTGCTGTTCGAGCCTCTGATAGTCCAAGGCTATTGATTTCACAGTGCAGCAGCACTCAGTGGTCATTTGCAGTGATGAGGGAAGACAATGGCAGCCAAATCAGCCCTGGCATTTATTAGGTGGCTAAGCGGAGGAAACCAACTAGCAAGAGTCTATTGAAACTCAATCAACAACTGGTGCAGGCTAATGGGCAGAACTTTAGATATATAGATATCTATATATATAGATATCTATATCTATATGTCTATAGATATATATCTATATCTATATGTCTATAGATATAGATATATATCTATATGTCTATAGATATATATCTATATCTATATGTCTATAGATATAGATATATATCTATATGTCTATAGATATAGATATATATCTATATGTCTATAGATATAGATATATATCTATCTACACTACCAGTCAAAAATTTGGACACAGTTTCCCATTCAAGTGGATGGGTAACTGTGTCCAAACTATTGACTGGTACTGTATATGTCTATAGATATATCTATCTATATGTCTATAGATATATCTATGTATATATCTATATATCTATACATATATATATATCTATATAGATATGAAATGAAAATAATTGCATGCTCTTACAGTATATGAGTGCTATGATGTACTTCATACAAATGCACAGAACAGAAGCAGAGTGCTTAGATGAGTCACATTCTGAGAGAATGTGAGAGATGGGGGGAGAGCAGGCAGCACATCAACGCCAAACCCTTTCAAGTGTTGGAGAGATGGGGATGTCTTGAATAGAGGTTTCCTATACAGAGGAAAGGCACACAATGCAGTACACTACACAAACATGCAAACAGATGCAGGTTAATTTACATCTATGCACTTTTTACAGCTGTTTACAACACGGATCCCTTTAAATTTTAACACTTTTTTAATTGAGGCATCTAAGTGTTATCTCCTACTGAATGAAGTCCATGACCACCGTAGTTGATAATGTGACCTGCATGGGTCAGAAAACCTTCCCAAAACCTTTAAATTTGACTTTCAAATTTCCCTATAATCAATACTGGGTTTCACTCATGTTTAAAATCTTAAGTTAACACAGATAAATTCCTTAATTACACTCTGCATTATAAAAACAGAGGATTAATAACTCTGTAGCAAAAACACATCGATAAAAATCAAACGCACACAGCTGTCAGATGTGCAGCAAAACATCCAAACGACTTCTTGTGAAGCCGTCTATTCCCATCCATCCTAATTAGTTTAATAACTACGAATCAACAGCCCTGACACCATCTGCAGCATGATTACAGACTGCAAGGATGTGTGTTTTGTGCCATCTGGTGGTGAGATAGCATTGTCACACTCTCCACATGATGCACTGTAGTAGCACACAAGTTAGAATTTGGGTAGCGATGCTGATCCCAAATCAGCGCATGGGAATAAATATCCATCATCACACTTGCTTTACACTGCCAAATAAACATGACTTAATGAGGAACACATGACATGCAGAAACAATGTGTTCTGAATATGGGGAGGCTGCAAACAGGCCAAATCCAATCTGCAGCTCTGAGACCAAATCAGATGAAGTGAGAGATTGGTGTTGCCCTCTGTTGGTGCAACCAGATGGAGGTCTGTTACCAACACCAGTGCTGTGACCTCAACATGCTGACTCAAAACCACCGCCTGCACTACAGCCCAACAGATCTGGCTCACTTGTTAGTGGTAGTTACGCAAACACACAAACACACATGCAGATTGCTATCTGCCTCCTGCCCTACGTGGTGGAGATCAATTAGCAGGAAATGAAGCAGAGAAACCCTGACGTATGAGCCCGGCCATGCGAAAAACACACCGCAAGCTTATGCACACATATCCAAGCTGCTGTATTCTCATGTGCTCCTTGACTCATGGAGAAGGTGATCTTTGCAGTGATATTCCCTTTGAGGGAAAACATTAACATGAGTCTCTCTTTAAGAACTGCCACAAGCTTCTCTGAAAGAAGCTCTATTATTATAGGTGGTGCTTAGAAGGGACCAGATTCATTAAAATGTTCCGCTTAAAACACCTTCTTTTTTTTTTTTTACAAATGTAAATAGCACATGTGTATCAGACCAGTCTTTGCTTCCACCCTCTGGATTTTTTTTTTGTGAGGAAGATTTGACATATATAGTGGCAAAGGGGTAGCTTGTTAAAGGAAGCCTGACAATGGGCTTCTACTAAGGGGTAAATGACTATAAAGCATAAAAATATGACACTTTCTATATGTGAGCAGGACTTAAGTCGGACTGGGCTGCTGTGAGACAGAAATCACTTGAGACTTGACTTAAGAATTGAAAGCATTGCAGCTACAGTAATAGAGAAAACAATCTCAACTCAAGATCCACTTGTTCTGGAGTTTTCCTATATAGCATCATGCAGTCCTCATTAGAATTTGGATGTTCTAATATGCCATGATTTCCATGATGAGACGTTATTAGCACTGAAAAAAACTGGCCCATATAAAACATGAATTTGACTTGAGAATTATCAAGTTTAAGTGGTCAATCAGCATTTAGGGATTTGAAAGATCTGTATTTGTGTCGCTGACTGTGCTGTACCTTTAAGGACTTGTAAACATCTTTGCCTGTAAGTGAACAGAGCCGTCAATAACCCCACATAATGATCTGTGAGACTATAATACTGTAGATTATGTGGTAAATGGTTATGAAATGACTGCATAGTGCTTAATATTTCAGTTATCTGCATTACTGGAAAAAGATGATTTAATAAGTGTACTTGAAATAATTACTGTCCTTTTAAGATGTTGAATCTATTATGATTAAAACTTTGCTCTATCTGTAGGACAACAGCGATCACAATGAGTAGTCATACTCGATTTCTCTGCCAGCCTATTTAGCTAATTAAAAACATATCCATCAGAGCTTCTCCATTCCAGCAAAGGCATGAAGGCGATGATTGAAATTAAATTAGGCAGCTCATCTGACTGCAAATATAATACACTGAGCCTGCCACAAACTAGCTCCTAAGAGGTCACGCTACACCAGGCAAACACCACCCTCTATTACAGGAAGAGGCCCAGCCTTTCACTGTAATGAGGAAGACTCAATATCTGATGCTGCTTGCAGAGCTTTCTCTGTTACCCTTGTTCAATTAACATTTATATGGAGCAGTGGGATGAGGCAGATCTTCCAGAAAGAAACAACAGAACTAATTAATTTTCATGAGGTATTGTTTATGGAAGAGGAAGCCTGTGTTTCGTGAGATGGAAATTGAGGATTGGTGATTTTCATTTTGGATGCTCCTGAGTCAAGAGGAAAAACGATTTGTGAAGACAAGCAAGACAGCTGGAAAAAAAATCTACAGTAACAGTCTTTATAGGCAGGAATGGAAATAGTTAAATGATCCTCATTATGCCTTCATTTCAAATCTTTAGTCATGCCAGCAGGACGGGATGATCTGAATGAGACTGAAAGATCTAAAGGACTGTTGAGATGCCATTATTTTCTATACAAACATCATGATGATGCCCAAAGGATGAATCTTAACAACTTTAGTGATTCCCTGACTTTTCATCTAGCACCACCACGAGGCTCACATTCGGGACTGGGACCACCTATTAAATGTACAGCCATCAACTCCAGGAGACACGTTGTTCCTCAGAGAGTCATAATGACACTATGATGATCCTTTAACTTTCCATCAAACACCATCGGGTCAAAGTTTCAAGTTTTAACAGTGAGGTGAGCTTCAGTGAGGTTAAAAGTTGTTGGTGTTCCATTTTTTTAAGGTCAGTTTTCAGGGATCTGTGAACCACAAGCAAAATTCCTCTATTGTTCTGGGATGAATGTAGAAATTGGCTTTTTTTTCATTGTTTTTTTTTATTTTAAATTAAAAATAAATTAAAATTCTATAATATTATAATATAATATAATATATATACAATATATAATGATGTGTAAATGTATAAAAATAATTTTATAAAAAAAGAAGAAAAAAAAATGAAAAAAAGAATGGAGAAATTTCCAAGATGGACAGTCTTAAAATCTAGACAGAAAATCAAACCTACATGCTTGGTGAGACAAGATATGAGAGTAACTGATAAACCAATTCATTTTTCTTCTCTTCTGTCTGTGCATGCATTCCTGCATTTTTTTTTATACTTTTGTAAAATGTTCTACTGTCACCTGCCAACACAGGTGAGTGTTGGCCTTAAACATGAAATGTTTTCATCCCTTTACTTGGCAGGCTCACAGAGCCATGCCCTTTTTTGCTAATACCCTGGACACACCTGGCATATTACACAGGCTTATCCTTTTCCTCAACACCTCCCTAATGTACTGCACCAGTCTCCCACTGTATGGTTGTTTCTCTGACTGTATGGCAGTCTCTGCTCAGATGTAATTAAGCCTTAATCCTCCTGTCGACAAAAGCAGAGGCAGCCTTAATTCAGTTTGCAGATGGATGTGCAGTAAATACGGTGTGCAGATATGGTGCTGTAATGATGCTGCACCTCAACTGAAAGGCCAAAGGTAATGTCGCGGTCTTCTCTGTCGAATGCCATGATGTGTAGCCCGACAGGAGCCACATTTTAAACCAAACCAGACAATCTGTAACAGCCCCGAGTTTTTTATGGTCCAGGCTTTACTGACAGTAAACGGCCAGACAGCTAAGTTCTGGCTGCTAATATAAGCAGTTTGATATGTAAGAGATCTGGTGCTGGAAAGTAACTAACTACATTTATTAAATTACTGTACTTGAGTACAATTTTTAGTCACTTGTATTTGAGTTTCTCTATTTTATATTATTGCATACTTATACTCCACTTCAAGGAAATTATGTGTTTTATACTATATTACACTTATTTGACAACTTTATCTGAATTACTTTTCAGTTTCAACAAATAAATTAGTATTATGCACAAGTCTTTATTGATCCCTTGATAATTCCAGATTGTTGTACCAAAAATAAATATTGGCTGTGTTTAAAAAAAACATGTAGGAAAGAGAAGGAGTGGAAATATATGAGGCATGTTTTCGTCGTGCTGTTTTATTGCTTTTACTGCTCTTGATTACCTCTACCAAGGGGGTTATGTTCTTGCTGGTGCTGGTTTGTTTGCCATGTCTGTCTGTTAGCAGTATTATGCAAAACGTTATGAACAGGTTTTGATGAAATTTTTTGGAGAGGTAGGGTGTAGGGTGTGGCCTGAGGATTTTGCTGGTGATCCAGATCATCATCTGGACCCATAATTTCTTTAAATGTGGGATAGAGGCAATTACAAGATATTTGCTTCTAACTTCATGGATAATGCCTGTTACACAATGAAATACCCCTTAGATCTACCACAAATCCAAGTCTGATCTGGATTCAAGTAATATTCCACATCTGGTGAACCAGAGTGTTTCAATTTAAAGGGCTCATGAAAAATGTGCTACTGTGAGTTAACAAAAAAGAATGTAACAGACATGCAACTAAGATCAAATTATAGCTGTAACTGTACTGATTCAGTTAGGTGTCAAGTTTAAAGCATCTTCAAAAGTTACTGCGCTAGATATAATACCCATAATACCAATATAATCCCAAATTCCAGGGGCAAGTTTTCATGGTCAAGGACTCACATTATGAGGGTCTAACTATCATGGGACTGTTGCTTTTAAGTGCAATGACATACTGGGGAAACTGAGCAGCCATGGCGGAGGTTAACACTCTCCAAGTGCTGTCTAGGTGCAACTATAAATAAAAAAAATAACATAAGGCAAATTGTTGTGATAAAACACGCTGTTTTTGTTGAATAACACCAGTAACCAGAATTCATTTACATCTGAGTTGCACATTTCTACAAGTTTCACAAGCTTTGTGTACTTTTTCTAGAAGAACACTGGCTCCTACCTCTCACTGCAGTAAGGTCTAGAATAACTTTATCTCATTACACACTCTCTGATTACTCTCCACCACTGCTTTGTGTGTGTGTGTGTGTGTGTGTGTGTGAATGCACACATGCAGCTGTCAGTGTACATGTGTGTACATGCTGACTCGAGGCTTTCACTGTAATCTCGCTGTAACAGCTGTAGGCTAAGTCACATATTTATCAAAAGTAGTGGAAATCATTAGGCTTGTGTGAGACTTCAGAAGGCATCAGGTCATGGCCCAACCAATGGACTACCAGTGGTGGTAAAGATAGAAACAAAGGGGGCAACTGAATTTAGATTTGACCACAGACATGCAGTTCTTGAATCAAATTCACAGCAAGCCATTTTCACTTGCCCTGCTGGAACCGGGTCAGTCCGCCAGACAAGTCGCCAGGGAAGTGAATGCTCACAACTCCACACAGTGTGACTACGCTAGTGTTATGTAGCCAGTGGAAAAATTACAAACCGCCTACGCCCTGGTCGACCACATGTAACCCAGAATCAGGCTCGACATATCCCTCTGCTGCAACTTAGTTACAGGTTCCAAACAGCCACTGCTACCATGAAGAGGCAGATTACTGCTGTAATCAATGCTGATAGGGGATACACTGATCACTGATTGTGTAGATATTGTATACTCCAGCTGCGTCACCAGAGAAATTTATAGTGCTTATGCTTTTGGAGATAATGAAGATAATAATGAAAAGTTAATAATAAAACATGTTATTTTCATGTCCTAAACTAACCAAGCTAATTTGCAAAGGAACATATGAAGTGGTCCATTTTTAAATCCCTTGAATGCATATATAACAAATGTATGTTTGCATGTATGAATGTATGTCTGTGCTTGTTCTTAAGTAGAAATAAGCAGTGACTGTACAGGAGCTCAGTGAGATATCTTAAAAATATCACACTAAGAGAGGGGGCCTGGAAAGTTCATCAATTTCTATTCAGCCTCTTGGTTTACAGTCTCTATGATATGAGGTTCTTTTCCAGATGTTCGCTGTTGGATCTTGAACTTGAGGCTCTCACCTCAGTTTACAGAAAAACAGCAGACGCCAGCAGGCTACAGCCTTTGAAGTGTGAATAAAGAAAACCATTCTCCTCCTGGGTAACTGAGATGATGAATCACTCCAGTCACCAACAGCTTCCTGCAGCACACCTAAGAGCAGAGTGTTACAGTACAGGACTGAGCTGCAATACAGGAATGTCTCCTTTAGTGTTGCTCCTGGAAAAATAAACAAAATAAAACATAGAAACTGTCTGCAGATAAAGTGCAGGAGACACAAAATGGGGAGAAGTGCATGCACAGGTACACAAGTAAGGTCTGTGAGATGCAAACATATAGCTGCACAAAAATCCAAAAACATCAATGAGATTCACTGTAACGATTTATGATGTCATTATTTATATGTATCCATAAAATTTGGATCCAAATGCAAATCATAGCAATAACAATTACCCAAAGCCTCGGGTGAATTGTTGAGATGGTGATCAGAAACACAAATTTTAAAAAAAATCATTATGACTATCATGTATTTAGTACATATTGTAGTATAATTTAATATTGTATATTTCACTTTGATGGTAAATTCTGTTGCAAATCAGAGGCATTACGTGAAAATATCCGCAAAGTGTGAAAGTCAAATCAGTTCATCTGAGTTCAAGTCACTATGAATTAATCTCCAACAGCCCACAGACCAAACTAACCAACATGCCTTTAACATTCAAAAAGGGGCCTTATGAGAGGTAAGGTCACATTTAGCCAGAGCGTTCCTCTTTACTAGCGTGGTGGTCTTTAGCAGAACAGTTTTCTTATTCATACATCCTGCCTAAAACAACAGACCTGGACTGCATGAGTAAACACCTGCAACACACACACACACACACACACACACACACACACACACACACATATACACAGCTAAGGACAAATCCCACAGAAGTTAAAATGATTTGCTCTACAGCGACTGCTCTTGGTTGGTCCAAATCCACAACCTTGGAATCTAGAGTATCCTAATCTCAATATCTGCCTTACTAGCTAACACAGGCACTCGCCAAAAGCTTTAGAAAAACATTTGGTTTGCAAAACCAACACCTATGAAAATATTGCAAATTCTCTCATTTCTATAAATATACATAGAATTAAGCAGGAGTAAGAAATTTAGAGGAAGTACAAGACATAAATCATCTAAATGCAGCTTAAGAGCCATTGAATAAGTATGTGTTGCTCTAATTCGATTTTGTCTTCAATATGAACCGAAATATTTGCAAGCTCAGGTTTGTTTGAGCACTTCAGAGTGTGTGTGTGTGTGTGTGTGTGTGTGTGTGTGTGTGTGTGTGTGTGTGTGTGTGTGTGTGTGTGTGTGTGTGTGTGTGTGTGTGTGTGTGTGTGTGTGTGTGTGTGTGTGTGTGTGTGTGTCTTTATGACCAAAGGTATGAAGTACCAACCACTCTTAAATTTCTTTTTAAAGCTGGGTTATAGGTGCAGACTGTTTGTTTTCACATTCAGCAGCCTATAAAACGTACTCAGAGGCTGGTCATTAGAGGGTTTAAACAACTTGGGATGCTTAGAATGGGGATAAAATGACTTGCCAAATGTCGTAGTGTCTCGACTATTATTGGTAGTTGTCATATGGAGACGCCGCTACCTCTGAAAACAGCTGTATGTTTTGTATCGTGAGGTCTATCGAGAGAGAGAGAGAGAGAGACTAAGTCAAATGAGTGCTTTTAAAAGGTCACATGATCGCTATACGGGAAGTCATGTGGTTGCTACACAAGAAATCACATGATCATAATGGGGATAAAATTAAATATGATCAAAAATAAAGGTCTATACATAGAAATATTACTGACGGTCAATATATGTGTACTTGACGGCATCTTCACTATTTGTGGACATGAATTAATTGCTAAAATGTGTCTGTGAAGTTGGAAAGGAAATGGTTAACGGTGAGGTCATCTCTGGCTCACAGGAGGAGGATAAATAGCAGGTATGTAAACTAAATGCGCAGCAGAACAGGCACAGAAAACAACTCCTGAGGGCTAAAGCACAGAGAATTCCCATATTTACACCCTGACAAGACAGAGTTTTATCGACTCAATTTCCATATGCACCAATCCCTTTTTCTCAATGTGTCATTTGTGAGGGAAGCAGAAAGCGAGCTCTAAACCAATTACTTTATGCCATTTACTCTGAAGACAAGTGCTCTCTTGCTTCGGGGGAAGTGGAGCACAAATTGACGATAAAACTGTCTCGACAAGCAGTAAAAATATGTGTACAATTGTTGGGCCATCTGATTTGACCATTAGACATCTGCGTTTGTTTGCAGCAACATATAAAAATGGCGTTTTCCATATTTCTCTGTTAGTTCAATTTCGTTTTATTTTGGGACTCAGTCTCAACAGGAAAAATCAAATCGACTGACAAGAGGTCATAAATCTTTTCTCTTTTCGTGAAGCCATCGTTTCAAGTCATCTTTTGTTATGGAGGAAAACAATCTGGCCTCCTTTCATCCCTGCCTGTCACGCAAAATTGGATGTTGATGAGACTGCTGATACTCGAGTTGTGTACTCTCCACTCACTCCTTTCCACTCCTTCCCTCCCTTTTCATTTTCTCTTGATTTGAGCAAATTGGGTGTAGAAATGAAATCATTGTTATATGAAATATGTCCTCAGTTTCTGAACTTTTTAGCTGACTAAAAGTTCAGGAGTGGATTTGGGGGATTTGGGCAGCAGACTGAGGAGAAACTGGCCTGTTCTACCTCAGCTGTGGTTTGTTTGTGTATTCAATTGATTCTAAACAAACATACCAGCAAATGGGCGAATGAAGACGAAGCTATGTTGTTGTTTTTTTTAGTGGTGACTAATCCTGCTGCAGTTTCAATGCTGCATCCTGTTTCCATTATCCCTCTTCAACATAGCAGAACGGGCTGACTCAGCCACAGCCACCTACTGCATTCACTGTCAGGGCAGTGAAGACACAATCAGCTGGATCTACATCAGTACATCTCTGAGGTGCATGGAAAAATATGACAGGAATTGCATTAAGTCATAGCCTTAAAGGCAGTCCACAGTCGCTTTCTGTCTGTTTTCTCAGAACAAGCTCAGCATGCTGTTCTCTACAGCAGCCATCAGGATCAGGATCAGTAAAGAACAGCTTGGGACTCTCAAACTGTTTAAACTGCTCAACACATTAACTGATGGTTAATATTTACTGTTGAGCTTTGGATTTCTCTACACACTGATTCTGCGCTCATAGAGGCTGTGAGACTGATACTCAGCATTTAAAGAGTCACAAGGTTGGTGTCTTTTTCAGCTTTGCCCAAACAAACATACATACAGACCACAAGTGTTGGGCTTGCACTCGGCTGCATACTACATATTGTCACCCTCCAAATATATATTTCTACCTCCAATATTCAGATTATTATCCACTACGATACAATATGAAAATAAATTCTACAATATGATCCACTCTGCACTGGTGAACCATGAGTTATCCATGCATGTATTTTCATTTTGACTGACCTATTTTTAGTTTCATGACACCGTCAGAATGTTTAAAGAAAAGCTCCCCGTCTTGCAATATTTCTGGTAAGGAAATAACAACCTTGCTGTTGGCTGTATTGTTTCCACATCCCCAAAGCTAGATGGGAGCAATTAAGCATAAATCTAAGCTCTGCTGGTATGTTTGTATACACCAAGGACCCACATGTATATGTTAGAGGAAAATAACCATCTATTTCCTCATCATACTGGACCATAATGTCAGGGAAAATGTGCACGCTGGAGTACAAGAACAATGCCGCACCTCTATTTCCAGTTCTTCTACACGAATGTTGACTTCATGCCAAGGACATATAGATTTAGCCTCAGGCTTTTCAAATCGGTCTAAATCATGTATCTGGATATTTAGAGTCCTTTTTACAGGGCTCTTATTTTAAACTTTCATTTCTCTACCAACTCATAAGTTGAAGCTAAAGTTAGCTGAAGTCCTGAAGTTGATAGCTGTGATTTTAGCAGACTAAATGGATGGTCATCATCTTAAAATCAGGGATCTGCTTTTATAAAAATTACATTTCCATTCTGGCATGCATGTGCGTCATGCTAGAATGGAAAGCTTGACAGGCGGTAGCTAAGCTGGCTCAGCAATGGGTCAATTAAGGTTGATTTCCAACCAGACAAAAGGAAATTTGAACGAGCCGATCCATTACTGCAACAAGGATGTTTACAGGCCATCTCCATAATCCATGCAGCACAACGCCATCGCTTCTCCAAAAAAGAAAATTTCCGCTAAATTGTAAAACTTTGACGAACTGCAACTCAACTCTCTTTAAGTATTGGAAAATCCATTTGGAAAGCAAGAGACTAAAACACACCAAACTATTAAAGATGCATTAGAGCGCAGTTTCAGACAAGAAAAAAAAAAAAGAGCTGAAAATATGTGCTGTGTTGCTGGCCAGCAGTGGCAGAGGAAACTGAATAGTTTTCCACATTAATCAAAAGTAAGTCTTGTGTACTCGCAGCATGCTGTAGGCAATTAGAGAGATACTTTATATGACCATTACCACCATTAAACTTATCCACCCTCAACAGCAGCCTAAACATAACACGCCGTAACTTCTAGGCTCCCTTGTGGGCTTACTAAAACAAGAATTATTATTAGATTTGGCAGCCACGTGGGGAGTTTAATAGATCGTTCCCAGTAAAAGCAAAGACTCAGGACCAGTTAGATACATGCCCATATAGTTTAGGTCACCATGAACAAATAATTCACAGAGGCAAAAATGGGCAATGATTAACATTTAATTTAAGCTGTTAACACCAAAAGTGAGAGTATTTATTCATTAGTCATTCTTTGTCATGCATAGCTACAGGAGGCATGTGTAATTGTCCTAATAGGGCTCATGGCACAGCACAGAACATTCACATGTACTGTTTGTATTAATAAACCATTTGGCATAATTTGCATTTATTAAAGAGCACAACGTCAATAACAATAAATATTTTTCCCCAAAGTAATTTTCCCAAAGAAATTTTGCAAGACCCCAAATTTTTCAAAAAGGTAGGACACTATCCAGACGATTAAATTTAGGGTCTGAACAGATTCCACCACACTGGGATGGAGACTGGTGACTGCAACAATAAATAGATTAATATATATATAAATTATTTGACTTTAGTTGGCTTTTTTTAAACTAATTCCTCTGTCAACAAACACACACTCTGGCTGTGAGAAAGAAAGAGAACACAGAATGACAAACAGCAGGAGAGATTACCTCATCTAAAACTCCATTCACTGTGATCCCAGTGTCAACATTTACACAAAGGCTGCTGGGATGAGCCTGAGCTGAAGCATTAGGTAAAGCAGGAGGAAGAAGCAAAATCCAGATGCACAAGAGGCTGCAGTTTTTTTTTCTAAAACACTCAACCAATTACACTGTCAGCACCAATGGGAAGTGTCTCAGTGAGAACAGTGATACTGACACTGCTGCCTCCAGGCATTCTGGTCAAGAACTGCACCCAAGCTTATGTTTGAAAACCTAAAAAGCACTCAGAGTGCATACCATTATCATTAAAACCCGAACAATCAATGTCCAGGCAACAAAATCCTCACTTGGAACATAATCACATTGTAGAAGATGAAGAGTACATGGCTCAAAAAAAGAGAGAGAGACCGACCAGAAATAAAGTTCTTCCACAAAACAGCTGACGCTAATACAAGCATTTACAAACAGCACACAATATGCAATATGTGTTTTAATTTCAAGCAATTAGTGCTTTGATTTCAACTGTTCAAAATGTCCAAAAAATAGCCATTAATACTTAATCTCTGTGAGTTTCCTTAAATCATTTTAAAATCACAAAGATAAGAAATTAACTCTCTGATAGAAAAATATCCCAGCTTTATAGTTTAGACCTATATGTAGGCATTGTAAAAAAAATGTTTTTTAAAAAACACAAATAGATGATTGTTCATGAACCATTATTGAGTTAAAGTGTGAATTAATTGTGATATTATTTTGAAGTCATATGCCCACCCCTAGCCCAGGACATTACACACACTGACTGGCACATTATCATTTTTCATGATAATTGGCAACATGTAAAAAAAAAAATTTAAAAATCAATCTGTAATGTTAAGGAATGTGAAAAAAGGATCCAGAGTGCGCATCCACATCCACATCCGCCTCAAAATGTATTCAACTCTTCCTTGGCCAATGATCCGGCCCTACACAAAATGTCATGAAAATTCGTTGACAGCTTTTCGAGTAGCGGACAAACAAACAAAACACATGCGGGCGATCACAATCTCCTCCACGTCTGGCGGAGTTAATGATCTCTAAATACCAGTGTTTCCAGTGTGTGGGGGCTTTTCTTACCTCAGGTGCGTCGAGGTGTCCCCGGAGCTCTGCACATGTTGCTCCAACCGATATCTGGCTCTGCGCGTCAGCAGTTGTTCCAAAGTCACCCTAATTCAGCCAGCAGACATAGAAGTGTGATGAGTCTGTCTGTCAGCTTTTGCTTCAGGCTATATGACATCTAGTCTGTACTCAAAGTGACTTTCCCCATGCTAACTACAGTTTTTTGCACACATTAATAAATCATCTCTCTTACCTTGCAGTATCCATTGACCTTCTCTGCAATGCTGTTGATGTGCAGCATGTACTGGTGCAGTCTCCGCTGGTACCTGAGAGCAGCGAGCTGGGCCTCGTTCTGCAAGCTTGTCACCTGGGCTAACAGGGACTGCTCCCTCCTGTTCCACCTGAGCCTCGCCATCCGGGCTTCATGCTCCAAATTTGCGCTTCTTCCTTCCAGCGCGTCGTTGGCCGAGCGGAGAGCGTCCACACAGCAGTGCCCCCCAATATTCATGTCCTCACCGGACAGCAGAAGCCCGCATCCTTTCTGACAAACACCCTCTCCACGATGACCCGTCTCCGGCTTTGTTTGCGCCTCCATCCTGCCCCTTGGCTTAAAACCTGGCAAATTGGGTATTTTTCTTCCAAAAAGTTGGACAATCGACGCACATAGTTCGTGCAGGAAACTTTCCTGCGCGGCACAATAAGTTGGGACAAAAGTAACACTACAAGTCCGAACACATGACAGCGTGCGCGCACCAAGAGTTGGACCGGTTTGCGCAGCTCAAACTGAGCAGAGACGCACGGTGCGTCACGTCTCGCCTGACATGAGATTAAATGTTGAGCAGAGGGAAATCAGAAAACCCCTCTCTGCTGACTCACTTCTGCCCTGTCTGCTCAGGGGTAATGTATTTTTCTCCTGATGTTCACATAAACAAAAAATATGTTTTAAACTGATTAATAATTTCTAACTATTTTCAAAGTCTGGCAGCATTTGATCGAGATAATTATTATTTCATTTTTTTTTAAGATTGAGTTCATTATTTGCAGCTGTGAACTTGATGGGTGTTACAAATCTTCACCAGCAGAGGTCGCTCATTCCCTCACATGCCTTCAAATGCACTTTATTTGGCAACAGGTCGCTCAAATTTACATCATCATGGATTCTATCACTGTAGTCCTATTGTGTCCTGTTTTAACCTCCATAAAACGATTCTCTAAATTAAGTTAAGCTAAACTAGCCTCTGGTACAGGTTCTGCAGTGATGATATGTGAGTGAAACCTGTCTCAAGAAGATGATAATCCTCCAAACTCCAGCTTGTAACACAATCTCTACATGGAAACATTCACTTACAAAACCTCCCTGCATGAGTCCAGGCCAGTCTTACCGCCTGACACAGCATGACATATTGCAGGCGTCTCAGAAAAAGCGTCACGTTTCAAGTCTCCCTGCAAAAACAGTCTGGTTCTAATCAACTGCACACTTTTAAGTATGTTTTGTGTTGTCTGAGCTGTCAGAGAACAGGTGTCGATTTACAAAGACATTAGGACAATATGTCCTGGGATGGCACACCTGTCTGGAGAAACCGTGCACAAGGAGGTCAGAGGAATGTATTTCTCCCCTGTCAATCACTGTAAATGAAACAGTAGGTCTTGTGTTATTTTAGAATTTGATATAAAACTAAATGTTTTTTAATCTGTTGTCAGCAAATATCCCAGCCTTTAGTTCCTTCACTGAGTGTCTTTTCAGTCTGTAGGATCTGGAGGAGCAGTCAGACTGAATCAAGCTGCAGTCAGGGCAACAATGAGTGTATTTCAGGAAGAGCATCACACAGCATATCACACAGGCCATATGCTTGGACTGCTAAGCCACTGAAGAATATCTATCTTTTCTTCTCTGTGTGAGCTGATTTCCAAGCAGTGAGACCCCTGATAGAAAAGGAGAGATGAACCCGGAGCTCAATAACAATTTAAAATCGGATTCATTTGCTCTGACCTAATCCATGAAGAGAAGTGATATCCATCTTCTTTTCATCTGCTGGATACCCGATAGGAGACAAAACTCCAACAGCTGTTTCTCCCTGAAAAACGAGATATTGACATAGTTGGCCTTATCTGCAATAGAAGACATGTTGAAACACCCTGGCATATTTGTTACTAAGAAAAGCCTTCTGGAGATGTGGTCAAAAGAAAAGCAATAGAATCCACACATAAATGGAAGACTTGTTACAAATGCTTGAGCTGGTAATGAACAAAATCATAAATAATGCTTTAGTGTTTTAAATCTGGTATGTAGAGATGAAACACTGCTATGAGTATTTGTAGTGCCAGTCTAAAGTTATGATTCAGCATTGTATTAAGGACACATGTGATCAAGTTTTTTAAAATGTTTTAATCAAAGCTTTTTGGTTTCTTTTTTATCATCAGGAGTGCCAGCACATCTAAAAGCAGAGCAAAAATGCACCCGAGACCACCTGAATTCACCATGCATGAATTATTCATGCATGGACCTCCAGTTTACAGCTACATCAGTATTTCAGATTGGCTCCATCCAGACTCAATTTGAGTCTGTGAATGCAATGAAATCTTCACATTCACCATAAGAGAACAAGAGAACATCAACATCTGCTGATGAAGATCATGTGTTATGATTGAAAGAGCAAGAATATCTCCTAAATAGACTGTGTGTTATGATGTTTTTTTCCATGGCTAATATTGTTCTATAGGACTATTATAGCAAAGGTACAACTTGCTGTAGGTTGAATATGAATATGTTAATATATTTAGTATCTTTATGATGTCTAAACTGTTTTGTATATTCTTGTCCATTAATGCAATGAAAATAGAAATAAATGATTGGCAAATCAACGGTGGAATGTAACTAAGTACATTTACTTAAATGCATACTTCAAGTACCTGTACTTTAGAGAAGTACTTCCATTTAATGCTATTTGTTTTTTTCAACTCCATTAAAATTCAGATAGGATTATTGCATCTTTTCTTCCACTGCACCTATCTGACAGCTGAGGTTGTTATTTTTCAGTTTAATATTTTGCACATTAAGATACACAATGAGCTCACAATATAGTATGCTTTGTTGCACAATAAACTATGTACAAAGTATGTACTTTGATTTTGAATGTACTGTAATGGAGTATTTTTTTTTTAAAGGACCTATATGCTTCTCTCAGCATGGACTGTGAGACTGACTCACATAAGTCATAGGTTCTTCAGACTCACAGGCCTTTAGCTCTGCTCACAAAAATACCAGCAAAACAACAGAGACAGCACCAGAGCACTTTCATAGTTAGCTACACTTTTATTGTTCCTTTTCCAGGCAATGAGAGGTTCCAGTTTCATCCCTCAGAGGTGCCGTTCAAGTCCAGCAGAGCACAACAATTCAGCAAACATCAAACTGCCACCAGTGCTTTCAAATCCCAACCATCATGCATGTGCATGACATTGCAGGACCATTTCTGAACTTTAAGAGTGAGATTCCTTTAGTCAGTTTCTTTTCTTGCTGATGACTGGCTTAATGAGGCTTAGCAGCTAATACTCATTATTAATCTTACATTTACACCATCTCAGACTTAAAGGTTTGTCACTCAGGAGTGGAATGAATTTCATATGAAGGTGAGACATTGACAAGCTGCTGTAATGTTAATCTGTTGCAAATTAATGTACCACTTTCTCACCAATGTCATGCAAGTTAGAATGCAGAGCCACCACTTCCAAATGTCTGAAATGTCAAGTTCAATCAATGCATTTGGCAACGCTTTTTATGATTTGTTGCATGAAGGGAAACTGGGAAAAGCACTTTGTGGTGGATGTTGATATAGACACAATGTAGAAGCACAGCCAGCATCAGTCAGACACACAAGAAATGAATGGGAGGAATTTAGAACACAGCATTTGTTCCTCCATTTGAAGAAAATAAACTTTTAAACTGTCCAGCTAGAGGTGGGTCATCATGGCATACAAATATAGTAATAATGAATGAACAGAAAAGATGACAGCTGATAATGTATATATTTATGTATATATAATTATATCATCACGTTAATAAAATGACAAAAATAATGCAGACGAAACAACGTCATGAGCTTTTAATTGGCTCTCAGCGTCGACATGGATGCTTTTGTTTATACCATATAATGAAATATGAAAAGATGTTATTGGAGCTATAGGAGCTGTTTTAGGAGCTAGGCAAGTTGTATTATTATAAAACATAAAGTAGCGACAGATGAATCAGACATTGCACAATTATTGGAAGGGCATTAGTGTTGCTAGTGCTCACTGTTAACAGTTAATAGTGATTCTCACACAGAGTCATGAGTGAGAGAAATGAAATGAAAATGTTTACACTAAAAAAACGCCAACATTCTTTACAGAGCACCAGCGGGTACCACTGAGATCCTGATGATACAGTCAGAAGAAAAGTTTGTTTTTAGTTGACAATCATTGAGCAGTTTTCAGCCTCAATATTACCCAGATGTTGTGGCAGAGCCTGGATCACTGCACAGTAGAACAAATATAACCAGAGGTGGAAAGCAATCATAATAACCACTGTCACACATTGTTTGTTGCAGTTCTGCATTTTAAACTACATGTTTGATATGTTGTTCAGTTCACTTCCTGTTTCCTATGGTTTACATTCAGCTTTGCAAATATGGACCCATGTGTCTAAGCACCTAACAGTATGTCAAGCATTTCCTCCATGTAACAAAGTCGACATGCACACAATTTTGAAAGTGGTATTCCATTAATAGAGCTCACGTTATTATTTGGAAATAAGAATTGACCGCAAGACAAAAATCTAGTTTTCCTCAAATAACATATTTAACATATTAGATTTTTTTAAAAAACATTGATTACTGGTTTTCAGCATAAATTGTATGAGAGGGTGCGATATGCTTTGACTGTACCTCTGTAAAAGAAAATAGAAGAAAATGCCACTGAACTGTATGTAAAGAAAGACAAAATATAAAATATTTTGATAAACTTATACACTTATCCTTCACAGCTACCTCTTTACCTTTACTATGGAATACACTGTAGCATAGATTTTCCAAAATATGACTAATTAAATGAAGCCTACATTTCTGAAGAAACACTGCCTTTGTCTATATAAGAAAGGTTGGCTTCATCATATAAGAAGATTTAAGAGTCAACCAATGAAAAGTGTTCACACTTTCAGACATGATCCCTCTCAAAATAAGCTATTGTGAAAGATAAGTGCAGTCATTTATATAAGGCATATTTAAAAAAGTTGACAGAACTCCTTTGACACTCCTCCAAACAGGCTTTTTGTGGATAAATAAGAGATGTCTTTGTCCGTTTCCAATTTTTGCCACTTCTGAGTCTATTTCCACAAACATATTTCAGAGGTGAAGAGTTGGAATATCCCGGGTTACGATGGAACCAGACGTTTGTGGAGAGATTCCCCAAGTCCTCATAGGCGTCAACCATAAAGAGTCTCCTTCACGACAAGTGAAGACAAAGATGGCGCTACATTCAGAAGTTGAGGCAGAGAAGAGCCACCAGGACCAGGGAGAGTACACTGAGAGACTGGGCGACCATGACACCTCCACCTGAGAGACATACAGAGATGACAGTGTGTCAGTTTTCACTTGAAAAATAATTGGGCTGACAGTCAAATTTGCTGCTGATTTGAGGAACAAATACATGTCTATTAACTGTCCAGCTTTCATCCATCAAACTAAAGACCTTATTTGATGTATGAAGTGTGATATTGAACCCCATCTGTGTGGAGATCAACTTAAATGCCCCTCTATATGTCAATGCCCTGCATTTGAAAATCCCCCATGACTTAAATTCCCGGGTCTGTGAAATCAAGCTGCCAGGTGGGTCTGGACTTGACGATAAGGGATAAGGGGAAACCACAGGAGGGGTTTCCTCAACTCATCAAGATCAATTACAGAGGCTTAAGGCCTCCTCTATCCAGTCAGCCTGCCTGTCAGTCCATCAGCCAGAGGGAATTGAGTCAGTGGGATATCAAGGCTTTAGTCACGGATCGTAAAGTTTCCCATCTCAGCCCTCAAATCTAAGGTATGAAACGTGAAGTGACAGCTCTGTGCCAACCCATGGGAACCATCTAGCTGTGACAAATGATAACCTACCGCCAACTTTGAACCTGGTATAATCTCACCAGCAAATGGCAGGCCAGGAGCAGACAGTCACAGAGTGTCACCTCGGCACGATGGGCTTAAATATGATTAGATAACTGAAGGCTTTATTTTTGGGATTTGAAACTGAACCTGGGTGAAAAACACCAGTAAAATGAATTTTCAGTGATTCTTCTATATAAGTGCCTTTGTCAGCAGCTTTTCTCCTTACAAGTTTTTCCAATTTTTCTGACTCTCTATTTGGACAAATGTACATGTTTACTGAAAAGAGGAGTCCAGGTTTATTTAGGCTCATTTTGAAGACTCTCTATGCATTCATATTTATATTTGTTTAGCTACTTTTAAACTGTCCTGACCCCCCCCCGCCATGCATAGTGTCCCTTTTTCAGAAGAAACTCATCAATAAGTCAGAGAGTTATTGAACAGCAAAGCACTGTATACATTTACCCATTTACTGCAGCAGTAACTACAACTGTCGCCAAATCAACTAGGACAAAATGTTCAAGACAGCCGCTTTAAATTCTACTTTTTAAAGTTCTATTTATTCATAGGGCATGATATTCTGACACAGTCGCTGATTGTCATTTGTCATTTGTTGTCTTATCCAATACAAACACTTGTGTACATTATTCAAAAATGTGAATGAATGGGACAAGTAAATGGTGGAGTCTGTTACCTGTGATTTGGATTTCTGCCACAGTCCCGTCTCCCCCCTCTGTGTGCGCCCGGACCTCCACCACATAGATCCCACCTCCACGCGGGGGAAGGTCTATGTACCGTTTACTGGTTGTGTACAGAGTGCCTGTGGAGTTGCCCTGCCTCCTGTATAGCACCTTTATATACAGTACACACATGTCAGGTATAAAAATGTAAGGTTAAGAGATTAAAATCTGTATAAACATAAATGTAAAGCAGTACTCACCTTGTAACCATCTACTGGTGCTTCGTCAGGCAGCGGTTCCACACTTTCCCAGGAAATATTTATTAACTGGCCCTTGAGCCTTTTACCAATTATCCTGGGGGGTTTACTTGGCGCTATAAAAAAAAACCACAAAAATGGCAATGAATAACATTTATATTAAAATTAGACATATTGTTAATATGTACAATACATTATGCATCATTTTCTATGCAGGTGCCTGCGGGTCAATACTGAGCTTTAAAGCACAACATACGGGGTTTCTTGGTCTGGATCAAGAGGCGTTCGCTGGGGGGCCCGTATCCTGCAGAGTTGTAGGCTCGAACCTCAATAACGTAGAGGGAGTTAGGCATCATACCCTCCAGCTTGGTGTGGTTCTCTCTGGTGGATACCAACATCCTCTGTGCACCGCCCTCACCGTCTTCATGATGCCTCCAGAACTTCACCTGGGACGCACACACAGACATACTGTAGATGAGATGGCTAGGATCCAAATCCAGCTTAATGTACGAACCTTCATTTTGTAGCAATTAATTAGAATTGGGGGAAAAAAACTAAATCTAAATAAGTAAAATTAAGATATGTAGTGGATAATTAATAGAAACTAGCGCGTATAAAAGTTCCACTAATGAGCTCAGAATTTGAAAAAGAAGGAGCAATAAAAACTGGGTGGGAATATTTCATATAATCAGCAAAATGTTTGTAGTGATGCGTTCAAGGAAGAGAATGACAGACAAATATTTAGAGATTTTAGTGGATTTTGTCACTAAAATGTGATTTCTTTTGTGATCACAAAATCTTTTTTGACCTGTTACATGATACGTTAATCGTCACACATAGAAACATAAGTAAGCATTTTAGCCACCATGCCTGAGTGAGAATGTATTCTTACCTGGTATCCATCTATGTTGCTCTGTGAGAGAGGCATCCACCACACGGTGGCATCTATGGCAGAGAGAGCTCTGCCTTCAACACTTACAGGAGCGTCATATGGAGCTGAGGGGAAATACAAAATATGCAACATCCCAATGTGGCATATATAGTTTATATGCATGAATATATTTAGTTTGACATCAGTATTGATTTCCTGTACACCATGCACACTAATGGATCCATTACCTTGAACATTAACTATCTAGCTTTTCCTTCAGTGTTTCTGCTGGCCTTAATAATGCCATTTGTCTCTTAGCTGTGCTTAAGCATCACTTCAGTAATGTGAATTAATCACTTTTAGGAACCAATGAAGTGACCGAAATCGTTCTTATCCCACATTCACTCTCTGACATCTTTCCATGAATTATGGATCAGTTATACACTGAGCGTAAGGTGTCCTGGCCAGGAAACTGTCCTTGAATGTGAAATTGTCACACTGGTCCTTGAACCAACAACCCATCACATGCTGTCATTCTGATGCACACAGAAACAATACTGAACAACCAGCGTACACATAAATAAAAATGGACCCCTGGGAGGCAGAATATTTTTTCAGGCTTAGCTATACAATATTAGCCCCTTCAACAGCAAACAGTTCCCAGAGCGGGTTACCATGGCAATGGGGCATCTCTGTAACCCATTATCTGAACTGTCTGTCAGTGGAAGTTAATAACTAGGCTTAATGCTTTGCATCCTTGGGCGAATTATCAGCTTTCTGGTTCATGCTACATAGATCATGATAATCCCCCGGCAAGGAAAGAGAGAGAGAGAGAGAGAGAGAGAGGGGAAGATGGGTTCACTTTCAAGGGGTATTAAAATTCCTCACAACCATACATGAGCTAAATGGGCCAACTCCACTGAAAACCCTGGTAGTGATAAGCAGCTGACACTGACAGACTGGAATAGCAGAGTGTTGGCATATTACAGAATTCCTCATCCATCCTCATCCGTGATGTTGAGAAAATATGACCACGTTGATCTGTGACATCTTTTTGAGATCATTTTGGCGCATCTATCCTTTGTTCACTTCAGTGCTGAAAGCTGTGAATTGTTCGGGTGCTTACCATCCTGTGCAGAATAAATGACAGCTGTTAGGCTGAAGGGTCCCTCTCCTTTGCTGTTGAACGCTTTGACTTTGACTTGAAACTGTGTCAATGGAGGTAAGGAGGAGTCTTTGTGGACGTAACTCTTGGCCTGGGGGTCAGCTACTGTAACCTTCCTCCACTCATTACCGTCTTGTGGTTTAAAGGCCACAATGTAGCCAAAGTTAGGCCCATAGTAGTATTGTGGCTGCACCGGCTGTGGGCAGAAACACCAAACAAATACGTTAATGGGGCAAATGGTTTATCCAACACATCTTTTAAGTGTGAGTTTGAATACGAGTCTCTTAAAAAATGGGCTATTATACAACGATGATGTTTATATGCTGTCCAATAAAAAGGCTGAACTGTGTGAGTGATATAAAACGACTTGTGACAGGTTGCTGCCTCATCTGTCTCAATCTGTCCCCACACCTCATTTCCTCTGCTGGCACTAAGCAGTGCTTCAAGCAGGCAGGTCTTGCATATAATGTGACAATAAAGGCTAACCTCTAAAACATCATCTCATCCTCCAGCTGCTCGGGAATCAAACAACCATGCCTCAGCTATGCAAACATTTATTAAAGGCTGCAGCAAGAAAATTGACGACAATGATCCAGTTCAGTCATTGTTTGTTTTGTTTGCTCATAAATATAGATTATCCGATGCTTGTTCTTCAGTTCATCTTCCAAATCACCTGAAAGTTTATCATTAGCTATCTGTAAAGACAGATCTTTATAAACTTGCTCTCTTTATCTGAAAGACAGAAAATACTTTGCTTAATTTGTGACATTTTCATGGGTTACTTTTTAGCCTTTAAAAAGGCTGTTTAACCACAACATGGATCTGTATGTTATCAGAATATGTGTCTGTAGATTCTCTTTGGTTGATGTGCCTGTAAGAAAGCAACTGGAGGATACTGCATATGTGTGTTTACCTCAGTTTTATTATTAGTCTTTATTATTGTTAAAATTCTGTCGGTTTTCATTTCATCTCTTGTGGCATTTTTTCTCTCTGAAACATTTGGGGATGTGTTTTTAACAGTACCACGGAATAAATTTAAACATCATCATTTCATATTGAAAATATAATTTCCATTCTGTGAGCTTTTATGTCAACTGATGACCTGTTCCCCTTTGTGTCCAGTGGAAACAGACATACAGACATACCGTCCATGTGATGGTCAGTTCTCTGCTATTCCCTCCACCCCCATCGATGTCCGAGGGCGCCACCACAGGAACTACAAAGAGACAGCAACAGCAAAACTCTGAGCCCACATGATGGGAATCCACACAAACAAGGCCATCCCACACAGGCCGTATAACTTAAACCTGGCAGCAGTACAGAGGCATCCTTCCCAATTACAATATCAGTGTCCTCTCCTTTGCCAAATGCAACACCTCAATGCAAGTGGGAATCTTGCTACTAAAGGAGACAGAGAGGTAAAAGTTCTCTTGTTTTGCCTTGAGTCTTGTGGGTCACTTAAAAATTATTATTGTTTTTTAAAGAGAGGTTACTGTGGGCCTGGGATTTCAATTTTATAATTAAATTTCAGTATACAGTTTCAGCAAAGTGCTCATTTGTAGAGGTTTTTGTGGTGAGTTTGGCAGCATGCGTCTGCTGTAGGAGGTAGAGCTTGATGGGATTCCTGCTGACTCAGTTCTACGATGACACTTAACATAAGTAAACAGTGCTATAATAGAATGATGAAGAATCAGGAAAGCTTGACTGCAGGAACTACATTTTCATGGCCTTTCAAGCTACTCTGAGTTGTCATACCATGAATCTTGTGTACTGAACTTTAGCCAAACCAGGACATGATCTTACTTGCTTCCGAGGTTTTGTCTTTAGGTGATGGGTTACTTGGGTCTCCTGACCCCAGAGTGTTGGTGGCAATCACCCTGAACTCATATTCTGTCCACGGGGACAAATCCACCACTGTGGCCGTCTCTTCATTCCCCTCAACATCAGCAGGAGCTACAGAGAAATGCACAGATTTAATTTTACATGCCAAAATGTCAGGGCTATAGCCCAGTACCTTAAAACATTATACAGCACAGGTTGCGCTGTCCCACACTTGCACAAAAATATCCTTCAAACAACAACGAAGTTCCATATTTAGAATCCATTCCTATATTTTAAGTAAATGAGGCATGAAATAATTATATTGTAGCCATCTTTAAAAGATATGTAGGACCAGAGTATCAGTATGTGGCATGACCCCAAATTATTACAACTCCAGAGCCAGCTCAGCACGAAGGCGGCAGTGTTTATTTGACCAACAAGTGCACTGGAGTCACTCACATGTAGTGGCAGTCTTCCAGACATCGTTTGAGAAGGAGTCCCTGTACTGGATGGTATACTCGGAGATGGGGCTGTGGTTGTCTGCTCCACGGCTCCACTGCAATGTTACACTCTTGTCAGTTTTGTTCATCACTCGCAACCCACCTGGGGCACCAGGAGGGCCTGGTGGAAAGAAAAAACAACACAGATTTTGTTTGATGAGTACTTGTGTGTTGTTGCCACACATTTGTTTTGAGATTGGTGACATTCTCCTTTAAGCTTGAATTCATACGTTTAAATTCCCACTTGGACTTATTGATCACTATATTACTATCTCAAATTGTAGGACGGTGTGTGCTATTGAAAGGGCTTTATCCTCATTCAAACTCAAGGGGAAATCTTTGGTAAAAGTCCTCAATCTTCAGCTGATTTTGTGCTTCAACACCAGTCGGCAACTATTTGATGCATACGAAACACAGAACATTGAAATCCTTATGTTTCCTCTTTTTAGTCTCTTCTTGAAAACACGTCAGCAAAAATCGATGGACTAACACATTAAAACTGAGATTCCAGTGACATATATAACCTAAAGCATTTGCAAAAGCTTTTAAATCCAATGTTTCTCTTGGTTCTGCTGCTCCTCTTGATTCTTCTTTTCGAACATACGTAAAAGTGGCCTAATAGAATACCCAGACTGTGTGAGGTTGAGCCTTCCAACCCACAGCCCCAGAAATCAGCCAGGATTAAGTATTTTCAAGTCATGGATATGAGTTGAGACAAGTAAAGGGATTAGACAGCCAAGGACTGGAGAGCCCTTAAGCTTCCCTTCTCCTCTAAAAGTCAGTAGAGAAAGCAAAGGAGAGAAAAATCTACATTTTTTTCCCTCACAATGTAAGGAATTAAATATAAAGTTACATTACCATAGTGGTATTTCAACACTGGCAAGACTGTGACAGTACATAGAAACTCATCATATGGAAAAAGCTCTTCTCGCTATCTCAAATCCCTACTAACAACAAACTACAGGTGCAGAACTGTGTGTTTGGGTCAGACAATCTCCTGAAGCAGATCCGCTTCCTCATCTGCTGTGATAAATGGCTGTCTTTCATCTCTTCATTGCTGTGCCTCGAACTGCTGGCATTTGGTACTCCATTTGGAGCAGCCCAGGGCCTGTGTTGTAGTTCCATTCTGGGAAACCTAACAGTTGGCCGCTGTGCATTCACCTGGCCATCTGTCAATACCTGCTCAAAAAGCAGCAGCGGTGGCAGCACACCCAGGGCACAACAGGGATCACTGGCAACCAGATCACTGCCAGAGTTCTTGGTTTCCTATACTTGAAGAGACCCTTTGTCTGCCAACACTGGGCCTGTTTCGAGACCCAATGGGTGGGCTGTAAGGCAAGCTCTCACTCATCAGGAAGTGGAAGGTGAAAACAAAGCTTGATGAATCATCCAGGACGGGAAATACAGTAAATAACAGACAGCTCACTGGAGATGTTTGACATCAGCAGCACTCAGTATCAAAATACTGTGGTGAAAGATAGAAATCTATCATGTTCTACATGCTTTTGCAATCAAATACTCACCAGATGGCATTAGACAGCTAATAGCCTACAAACATAGTAGTTACCGTAATGCTAAAGACTCTCACTGTTCTATAAAATAGTGCTACTTCTTTCATATTGAAGACAAGTAGGACACTCAATACACTTCTACTACTTTAATATTGCAAACTAAGCAACAGCTTGTTATTAAGACTCGCAGAAAATGGAAAACCTTTTTGCAAAATGTTACATTGCATTCCTGGACATAGCAGATTTTCCTTAGATAAATATGACCTAACTTGCAACACACAAACATACAGTATAACCAAACAATCTAATATACAGGTAAGGCACCAGCAGATAAGTTTTCTTCTTCAATATTAATTAAAGAAATGAGCAGACAGTTGGAGGGGTTTGGCTGACTGGGTGGTAGAATGATATTCCCTGTGGGTGTCTCTGTCTCCTCTTTGAGGACACAAGATATTTCCTTCCATAGTTTTTTCTAGTGTTTGCTCTCTGACTTTCTACTTTCAAAGGCTACAGTCTGGTTCCTGAGTAGAGGAACTCTTCTCTCTAAACATGCGCTGGAGAACATGCAGGGTTTGTATAATATCTCTCTATCTTTTTTCACACACTAATACACTTTCTAGCTGCATATTTATGGTCTGATAATAACAATTTGGGGGAAATTTTAATAAGTAACTTAGGAATATGCATCCAATTAACTTTGGAACTGTTTTCAAGTCTTGTGTTCATCTTAACAGAAAAAAATATTTATTTACAATATTAAATATTAATAAATAAGCAATGATCTAACTTAAAAGACACATTTAACACTCAAAAACTCAGCTAATCTGCCTCAATACATTTCAACTGTGTGGCCATGATTTCATCAGATGTGATAGACAGTACAGTTGTTGCTTAATCCTGATTGGTACATGGAAGTATGTGACATCACCATCCCCACCCACTTCAAATCAACAGTGAGGGAGCACAAAACTATAAATAATTATAATAGAATAATATATTAATATATTAATCTTATAAATAATTATATAAACCATGTAATAATTATAGAAAATATAGAAAATACAATATAAAAATAAACAAAACTGCTGGAACGTTCAGAGAGAATAGTGTTCACATATAATCTCCTCACTCCTAAAACAAGGTTAATTGAGAACAGAATGTTTTACCAGCCTTTAGGATATTTCATACACAACTCTATGCATATTTTTACAGTAACTGCACCAGTCATAACTCACCCCTGACAACCAGGTGGGCAGAGGCAGTAACATTGTCTATGGGGGTCTGTGCGGTGCAGGTGTAGCGTCCAGCATGCTTCAGCTGAGTGTCCTTGATCAGTAGCTCACCGTTTGAGCTTCCATTCTGCACAAAACAACACAAGAGAAAGACCCCAAAAAGAGACAAATAGATCAGAAATCATGGGGCAAAGCTCTCACACTATGCACTTGTCAAAGCAAAAATATCATATTAGATATTTTCTCAATCTAAAACTCATCTTGAAAAATGGAAAAGGAGATATTATTTCAATTATTTAAGAAAAATGTTAAAACCAGAGGGACTGAGATAGCTGAACCACCAATTAGGAGAAAAAGACTTGGACTTCAGCTAAAGAGCTATCACCTCTTTTTCTGTGAGGCTGCACAGAATTTGTTCTAGTTTGTACTCTCAATGAAGAAAGGCAAAACACCACGAAAATCGACAATAAAGACTGTATTGAACTCGCTGTTTGAGAGTCTAACTGGCTTTGCTAATGTCACACAAACAACATTATGTGGGACCAAACCACAATTTTACGAGGGGAAAATCCTCCTTGTGTACAAAAATGGGGTATCATTAATCACAATCATAATATGATGAGAAAGATATGAGAAATGCTAACCACTAACGTACGGTTAGAGTAGGTCATGTCAACACAGAATGACATTGCTATCAAAATGATATACAATGCGCAATTCCACTCAAGGAATGAATGTGAAATGGCTTTTACATGATATTTATTGAAGGCTGGCTCTACTTTTCCATTTCAGCTAGTCCAATAAAAATATCATAGACATCAACCTGACCTCAAAAATTATTTGACGTGGATGAACTCCAGGCTGGAGCTGAGATTTTGCAATTGGGAAAATGTTGGGTTTATCAAGCTAAACATAGATTTTCTTAATGTTGATTTCTCTTAAAATAATGGATATGATGTCTCACCAGGGTGCGCTCATAGTGTTGACTGTCCTTGTGTACGTCAATGACGTGGCCATCCAAGGACCAGATGAAGGTGATGTCCAGAGAGGGGTCAGGTGAGGCAGCACACTGCATCCAGGTGTTCTCCCCAACTTTGACGTCAGAATTGAATGGTGCCAAAGTGATCTTGGTAGACTCTGTTTAAAATACAATAGGATGAAGTGCAAACATCTTAAACTTTATTTGGGTTATTACAAATCTGATTTAATAGAATAAAAATACAGGAAATTATTTAATTAAAGGAAGACTTAATAGATTAGATAGGCATTGTAGCTATTTCCAGGGTAAAGTATAGGGTGTGAATATGAAATAGAAAGAATTGTTCAGTATGCTGTCCAGAAGAGGGCAGTAAAGATCTGTAGACCCAGCACCACTGAATATCAACGGTAAAAAACTAAAAATGTTACATCTGAGACACGACAACTGAGATTATATATCCAGAGAATAGTAATGACAAGCAAAAAAAATTACATCAATATTACTACTGGTGTTCAATCAAACTATTTCACCAGGTTCATAACTCAAGTCCTCTCATCACTTAACTCAACAGTAGACTGAGCCCTTGTCTCATCACACCTGATCTAAAGCAATATCCTCTCAGCTCTGTCCTTGGGGAGTGACTGGATATCCACCAGTAGCCTTTATACTGTCACTCTGCTCAAAGGGCCATAATTCAACCACAGCAGACATTTGGAGGTCAGGATTGTTTGGTGGGACTGACAGTGATGGGGATGATGACCAGCGAAGGCTGACATCAGTCAAAGCAAGACTAACTATTGTGGATACATTATCAAAAAAGAGGCATAAAGAGTCATTAATTAAGCTCATTAGCTGGAACTTGCCTGTAACCAACAGAGAGCCTGTGCTGTTGGCCTTGCCCCGATCATTCTCTGCAAAGCAGGTGTAACTGCCTTCATCTGCACGCGTCACGTTGAGGATCTCCAGGCTCCCGTCCTCCAAGATAAAAACTCTGAGGAGAAACCAGAATTAATTCTTTACAGCTGTTGAGAAAGTGCTGTATGATATAAAATATTTAACACAATGTGAAGGTCAAAAGTCCAGCCTATGTTAGTCCATGAATATGTGGATGATTAAAATGATTATGGTAAGCTGAACATCTGCCAGTGATTAATCAGCAAGATGCAACGTTAAAAATAAGGCAACGATATTTGATAATTTTTTCTCTGCATATTTCATATTCATGCATGACAAATCATACTGTGCCAGCTGCCTCATCACTACCCCACACCCTCTCTCATGCAGACAGCCACCATAGAGAGCATTAGTGAGGCATATGCTGCATAGTAATTTGGTCGCTGCTCCTCCTCTATGTGAGTCCCACTGTGGTGCATGAGGGAGTGTAGGGTGGGGGAAAGGGTTGGGGATCTTACAGCTCACAGATTAGGCTTGTTTTGTCAGTGAGAAGCACAAGGCAGGGATTTACCCCCCCTGTCTGTCCACAATGATGAATCTGGGAACGAGCTGAAAGTCAACCACAGACAGACAGCAAAGTAGTGCACAGCAATCGCTGACAAAAAACAACACTAAACATGTTTTTGGCATATATAGTAGATTTAGATCCCACAAATCAATGTACTGTATGTCTCACTACTCTTGAGGGGATCAAGTCTAGATCCAGATCCTTGTCCTTGTGTTAATATGACCCAGATGTGTCTCACAGTCACAGCAAAAAGTTAATGAATATTTTCCTTAAATATTACAAAGGAAAACTAGGCCATGGTAAATCAACCTCTCTGAATGGATACATATGCATGGAATATTTACAGATCACAGGACAAAAGGAAGTGTGTCATCTCATTAAGAGAATCACCTGGTTGAGTTGGAAAGCAGCTCAGTGTCTTTACTCCAGGAGAAGGTAGGCTTTGGAGCCGCTTTGGGGCGACATTCGATCACTACCCGGCCGTTTTTAGGTGCCATGACACGCTTCACTGGGTTGTGTTCAAATGTGGGAGCACAGGCTGCGGAGCGACAGTGTGGATTATTCATCATAAACTGCTGCCATGCATACATTTAAGACACATTTTACATTTGCAAAAATATGAAAACCTGATGTAACATATTGTGCATGCTACTTTAAATGACCATTTGTTTTTGGAAAAAATTTCAATTTATGTTTGTTCAGCCATGTAAAAGTTGTATTTCCTAACAAAAGCTGGCATTGCACTCCATATGCCCTAATAACCTCCAGTTAGTCAGGTTGAAATGTGACCTTTAAAAACAGCCATTTGCGCTGAAGCTGTAGTCAAAGTGTGACTCACCAAAAACTTGCAGTTCTGCATTGGCATATATGACTCCATGACGATTCTCTGCCATGCACTGATACATCCCTGAATCGTCAAACGTCAAGCTGCTGAACTTCATCTCTTTCCTGTCAAGCTGTGGGGAAATAACAATGTGAAGTTCAGTTTTCAACCAGTTTAAATTATTTTACTGAGCAAGTGACATCCACAGAGAAAAATGACGATTAAATTATCTGACTGGGAAAAGAATGGTTTAATGCATATGATGTATCCAGCCACAAATATCTGCCAGCCTCCCCTACTTTGCTGTCACTACTGTACCTGCTTTTCTCTCTGCTATTTTTCAGGCCTGATGACAGTTGTTTCTATGGACAGACAACCCATCGTGTCGCTTGCTCAACAAAAACACATGTAAGTGTTCTGGACATGATGTGTACAGACAGCTTCCTGTCACTGCTGTGCGACTGTGAAAACTCTAGATTGCACACTGAATAAGTTTAAAGAGACATCACCGAACGTCCAAGGAGGCTAAAAGCATTTTTCAGCTATAGCTAAATTGCTCAGTTATACGACAATGAAGATTTTGAATATTACCAGTTCTCCATTTTTCACCCAGCGGATGTGTGGTTTAGGTTTGCCACTGGCCATGCAGGACATGGTGTAATCACTACCGAGGTCTTTCTCTGCGTTGCTGATTTGCTCCACCCACTCAGGAAAAGCTATAAATGAGAAGACTGATGGTTACTGCAAAGCTGGTGAAAAATATATGATATGGGGTCATACGTATGGTAGCAGTCAGATCTAAATAAAAAAGAACAGACAATGTACTTGGTGCTGATAAGAACAAATGGCTGGTTAATTTATCTCATAAAATGAGCATCTTTGAGGATATAGCACAGCTGAAAAAGACTGTAAATCCTCCTATATTTGATAAATGTGCTTATTCCCTGTCATATGTTTAAAGAAAAGAATGTTGACATGACAGTCAACATACATCTTACCTTCCACAGACACACGTACAGCATGGTAGTCCTTTCCTCTCGAGTTCACTGCCTCACACTGATATGTCCCGCCGTCTTCAGACTGCACATTGTACAGGTGAAGATGAGTCCCCGACATCCGCAGCTCATGATTGGGTGGCAGCTGTCCGTCTAACTTCTTCCAGAGGATCTCAGGGACTGGGCTGAGAAGTGCAGAGAGAGAAAAACAATACAGAGCAGGCTTCCACATGCGTTACTGCAATCAAGGCAACAGACTTTGTACATCACCATAGCTCAATGAATAGGCAGTGAATCAGTCAGAGCAACAGGCAACATCGTTTCACTATGCAGTGTATTCGAGGTGAATAAATATGGTGTTTTTATATTTAATGGCACCTAAACCTACAGTATAGAGGATGAGACTCAATGGTTGGTATAAACCTTTCAGGCCAAAACAGAGCAGATATTAAACTGAGCTAAAAAACAGAAGTAACCACTGATCCCTCACACTTACTTCCCCAAAGCGAAGCATTCCAAGGTGATATTCTGCCCCAACAGAGCAGTGGTGTCTGGGAACTTCACTTTGAGGTCAGCAGGATATTTCCTGATGGGACCTGAGAGGAATAAAAACAAACCGGAATTATGAATCAGGTGCTTCACATATTTCTAGGTAAGCCTAAGCCTAAAATGTGGTTTCATGAACATTTAGTGTTCATTGTAAGCGTCTTGGTGTTTGCTCCTCTTCTATTATTACATTTTGAAAATGCTGTTCCACACATATATCCTACAAAAATAAACATAACACTACACTACATTCACATGCACACAAGTATTATTTTTACAGTGCTGTCTTTAGTATTATCATTGTGTGCATTGTGAGTTGTTGGATGTGTATTCCTCCCAGGACTTTTCCACTGGCTCTTTTGCAGCCTCAGTTGGAGGAGACTAGTTTATAATTGTAAGTTGTCAACTTGATTTCCTCTCTGGTCTGACAGGTCAGAATTCACAGTTCAAAGTGTGGATCTAAATGCGCCATCTCAACCACTCTGCCCTGTCTGTACAGACCCATTTACCACAGCAGATGAGGTTGAACACAGTTTATTTTATTTACAACCAGAATTTACCAGTCTGGTGGTGTGAATTTTCGTTATCTGATCATCAGTAAGACAGAAAACAGAAGATGGGTGAATAAATAAATAAATAACATTTATAATTTATATTTTCCGGTGTAAAACGTTCAGTTTTATTTCAACCTTGATCATCAATACATTGTTAATCGTATGAATATGTTTGATTCTGAGAACAAACTACTGACTTAACGCTAGTTGATGAAACACCTGCTCATATTGCTGAGCCTAAACAGATGGTTTCATAAGGCATTGAAGCCTCCAGGTGTCAATCAGGAGACTCCAGAGGGCTATACTATCGTTATCAGGCTTTACTGAGCCTAACAATTGCAATCATGCTAGATAGTCACACAAAGGTAATCATCAACTCTGTGAGCCAATCCAAGGTTTCCCAATTTACCCATTCACATAAAGGGAACAGCATACGCAGCCTATGACTAATCCTAAACACAGACAAGTCTATTATAATAGTCTACTATAATACTACAACTGTGCAACTACAACATCACTGACCCAACATCAGAGCACGAGCAGATCTGACATGTATACAACAAAGTTAATGTGTTGCCAAGATGTATTCTTATGGTGTCAACAGTGTCAAATAATAAATCATATAACAACATAATTCAAAGTAGAAGGATCATTTCTATTAAGTATAATAAGTACAAGGCTTTATTGCCAATGACATGAAGAAGACAGGAGGGGGCCGTCGTTCACAGAGTAAGCCTCTCATGATCCAACACCAAGCTCCAACCTTTATAAATGATGATGCCATTTTCAAGAGATCTGATTGGTCAGCAGGCGGTGCTTCTATACATGCAGATCTTTTATCTTGAACATAACCTGCTCTAGAGCAGAGACCATTGCGATGTGAATCACCATCATACCCTGAAAGCCCAGCCTTATCCCTGTACATGAAACCAGGATATTGTGTTTACATGTTAAACCCATAATCAGGTTACCACATAAACCAGATCACAGCCACTACTATAAATGCTATTACATGTAATGTAATAGCATCACTACAGAGTTGAATACAGGCCACATCATTCCCAGAAGGCATCCCATAATACACATATGCATGAGCATGTCCAAACACCTGGTGTGCTCTGTTCTAATCCAGACCTCTTCATGGGAACACAGCATTCTAGTTTGTCTTGTAAATAACTCCAAATTTCAAAACACATCTGCCACTAGTGAAACTGGTTACATAACTGTGAAAGTCAGGATCAAACAATGGATTGTGGGAAGGCTCTCAGAGGAACATGTTAACATAGCGGTCTCGTTTTGTGTTTGCATCTCTGCAAACACAAACTGTACAGTAAAGCATTAATGTGTCTTAAAGCGAATTAGTGTGTGTTAGTCCAGTTGTGTGCTAATTTGTTCCTGTGAATCTCATTTCAAAAGTCAACAACAGCATCATGACCTTATCCCATTTAAAACAAGCACTGGTGTGATTAAACATGATGCCTCAGCAGGGAGAGGAGAGAAAAATCAATACTGTATTTTGCTGCAACCAGGCAGAGTCACTTCCTAACATCCAGCTTATTTTTTAAACTTATCCCTACGAGAAACACTTAGATACTGCTCTATATTCACACCTAGACACTGGTGTCTCGGTCCATCCAATGGTGCCAACAGTGTCTAGCTTGGCAGGAAAAGCTCTAAGTAACATTCCAAAAACGCTAAATTTTTGCAAGGGAAACCTGGCATAGCCAAATTTTCCCTTCCAAATGGAGTCCCTTGACCTCATGATGAGTAAGTATAAATGAAAATGAGTTCTATGGGTAATGAGTCTTCCTTTTACAGACATACCCACATTTTCCTACATAGTTTTTGGAAAAAAATCCAATTTCTTCCACACAGAATGGATTGTTTTCGCCTCACTGTATAAAATGATGTAACTTTAGGATAATCACAGCCTCATCAAGCTTTGCAGACACAAACAAGAGACCTAGGCATTCACAGAACCTATGGCTTTCCTACATACATCACCAAAAACCGCAATTCTAAGAGAAATCTCCAAATGTCATACATCTTTCATACCAATCACAGCTTGTTTTTTGACTATGGGGTTCCTCAAGATGTTGGTGTTTTAATGCGTTGTTTTCTTTGGGATTTTTAACCATTTCCATCAGTTCATATTTATTTTGCGCCAAATCTGTGCAACAAAGGAACCTGCGGCAACAATTTGAGACATGTTTTGCTTGCATTTCCATCATGATGTTCTAAGCAATTAGGTATTCTTAAGTTTAAATAGGCACACCTAACCAAACCTAGAAATAAAGAACGAGACATAAAGCTTGACTGACCTAGCTGTGCTACATTTCAAATTAATCTTCAGGTTCCCTGCTTTCAGTTAATGAGTTCCACTTCTGTGCTGAATATACTGTTGATCTGGTATGTCCCCTAAAGTTCCCCCGCCCCCGCAAAATAGACAAAATGGGTCAATGATGGGTCTCTAAGGGTTATAAAGACACATCCATTCAGTCTCTCTTTTATAACACATTCTTGCATTGAGTATATTATTTTACACATCATCTTTTAACATTACTGTCTGTAAAACTGAAAAAAAAGACAGACAACTCAAATCTACATCAATGTAATCACAGTTCATGAAAAAAAGACTGGAAAGACAAGGGGTAGTAAGAAGTGAGGTACTAACGTTCAGCCAGAGGTACGAGGGGGATGTAGTTGGAGAAAACACTCTTGGAAATAGATGAGCTGGAAGCAATGCAGGAGTAGTTGCCACTGTCTGAGGAGTCCACCTTGGAGATATAGAGGTTACCCGTTATCTGGGAGACAAAACGCCTATTGTCCAGGGGGATGAAGGTGGGGAATTCATTGAGGATCCAGCGGAATGATAGCTCGGCTGCACAGAGAGAGACACAAGAAAAGCGCCACCTGTCAATCTAGAGCCTGGACACACTGTAAAAGCTGTGGAAAGAGTAGAGGGGATTGGTTGTAAAGCTGGCTTGCTATGAATAATGTGAAAATATGCTAAATAAAAATAGAAGAATTATTTGGTACTGAGAGCTTTATTATTCAAGCACTGACCTTTCAGATGAAGTCTTAAAATACTTTCAGCTGAAAGGCACAATAGTCATATTGGCGTGTTGAGTTAATTCTAATGCAGTGGAGAGAGTGTTTACAATGCTTCCAGACTCCTGTGTTGGACTGATTTTCATTAGCATGAATATGAAAAACAGACAAAATGAGAAAGCGAGGAAAAAATAAAATGAGGCCACAAACAGACGAGTGAAAGAAGCAACACTCCCAAGTCATAACATGTTAGCTTGAACTACATATGACATTGGAGAAAACATTGTTTTCCTCTCTCTCTTTTACATCCATGAGAGAGTAAAATTAATCCAGCATGGGTATGAATGCAACCTGAGAAAATACAGCTTTAATCTGATAATGAGACACTGGCAGTCAGTGAGGTCATTGTTTTTATACCTTAGAGGAAAATAGCAGGAGCAATTCAACCAAAGGACAACGGGCAATAAAAAAATTAATTAACTTCATATAATTGGTTCATTAGTTTCATGAAAACCCCAATGTGGATTTGTGGATAAAGAAAGTTCATTGCTGTACATGTGATGGCTTCTATAGGAGCCATGAGTTCATTTGTGTAAAAGGGAAATGTATAATCCGTCCACTTGATTGACTGCAGCACCAGGCAGGACACCCTCGCAATCAAGGAGAAAACATTAAGTCCACAAAGAAAGGATCAGAAATCAAAATAGGGAACAGTGTTTCACTCTATTCCGTCTGCCCACGGATCAATTACACACTAATGCTACATGATGATGGAGGTAGAGCATACATAATCTTGTAGGAACACTTCAGCAGAAGCACACTCAGCTATGACATGCTGTACCTGGATAGTGTGGTGGGGGAGCACAGAGCAGCACAACTCCTTGTCCCTCTTTGACATACACTGACTCCCTCTCCTCTGACGAGAAAAGATCAAGGTCTGAGAGAGGCAGAGACAAAAATAAATAGTGAAACTGTTGCAAATTCAAGAGCTGCTTAGAATCTTCTGTCATACCTACTATAGCTAATTTCCATAAAATGTACACTAAAGGTCTTAAGGATTGCATAAAATTACACAACTGCAGCCGAATTGAGCCACATTTGTAATAAATAAGACATTAGGCATGGTCCTATTATGAAGTTAGACCATTCACAAATTGGACTTTCCACAACACTTATGATTTGTTCCAGCTGCTCTTGCAATTTCAGTGTGCTTAATAAGCATGAGAGTACAGCTCCAGAGCAGTTTTTCTGTTAATTCTGCATGGTGCATCATCACAGCCTACATGGGGTCTCACATCTGGGGTCACTTACATCCGAACTGGACTGAGGCCTCTCGGCTGATGACTGTGCCGTACATGTTGGTAGCCAAACAGGTGTACTTTCCTACGTGTAGGGCTTTAATGGGGTTGCTGATGACCAAGTTGCCTCCCACTAAACTGATATGGCTGTCTTCTGCATTCAAGTCAATTTCCATGTTATCCTTCATCCACCTGCAACAAGGAAAACAGCTCGGGTCAATACATTAATGCACCGTGTAAGCAGTCGAGTATGATATGGAAGTGTATAACTAATACTTGTTATAACTATTGACATACAGATTGATTAAATGGAGCATCAGAGTTAAGTTGTTTCATTCAGTATTTGAAATGAAGCTATTCTCTTATTCACAGTCCTTACGAAAGCTCAATGTTACGGTCTGGGGCCTTCAACTGAGTGATCGGCTGTTCCCATCAGCCGGTCACATCTAACCAATAGCAGAGTGAAACACTGTCATTGTCAGCCTATCATCTTGCTGCTGTGTTTTTAAATATGACTCTCTCCGTTCCTCTAGTTCTTTCATGCTGCTTTTTTGTGCACCCTCCACCTCCCCAACACCGGCCAGTCTTCACAGATTCACCAACTTCATCATTCATCAGCTTCACCGGAGTCATCAGCCACCACCACCACCGCCACTATCTTTACTCTTAGGGGGATATATATCTTGCTGCTGCTCAGGATCGATGTTGTTCGATCTCAATCTCCCTGAAGAGTCTAAGTGCCAAAGACTTTCTGATATAGGCTTCTAACTTTCACATATCATTTGATGTGATGAACAATCTGATTTTCTTCAACCACAGCTCTCTCCAGATTTGAAATGTATTTGGTTTTGTTTGTCACCTCAAGGCAAAATATGACCAATCTGCATTACAGATGCCTTTTTTGCAATAATCATCTTCATATAAGCTACTGTAAGAATTTATCAGGATTAAAAAACTGACATCTGTTACATAGCAATGACAAATTTAATGTTTTGAAAGGCATGGTGGAGTTTACTGTAGATGAACCATCTTAAACACTTCCTATCAGCTGTTGTCAAAGCTAATTCTTCCCCTTCTGACAGCATTCTGGGCTCTCTGACAGTGAAACCAATTTAGGGGATGCCAAGCCTTATCATTTACACACATTTACATGAAATTGAAATGGATCATGCAAAATGCTTTACATTTGGAACTTCAAAATGAGGTGGAGACACGATGGTTGTGCTGTTTGACATCTTGTTTGTTATTAGATTTTTCTGGCCTGTCATATGCTGGTATTTAAATTATTGCTAGAATAGGGAAAAAAACAACATTTCATGTGAACAAAATGAGCTGTGCAGGTTGTTTGATGACAAAATTATGCAGGAATGGCTTGTGAATATATCACACAACCATGCACTGCAGGATGGTCACACACACACTGTAAACATTGGAAGTGCATCAAGGTTAAGGCAGATCCTAAAGCAATCTGAATACAGCCTGAGAGATTGAGAGCAGTGGGAGACACAGAATACACAGTGGGTAGTAAAGAGACCAGGTTTATGTGGAACATATGTTACTTGTATGTGGCAGGTGGACTGGCCCGAGCCCGGCAGCTCATGATGATTTTTGCCTCAGGCGACTCCTCGGGGTAGATGGTCTCCACCGGCTGCTCCTCAAACACTGGTCCGTAACCTATGGCTTCATCTGGCGACAGCAATCAAGCAAGACCAGGGTAAATAACAGCAAGATGGTACTGTAAGACTTACAAACAGGAAATATCAAGGTGTTAGAGCTCAGCGTCTGTCTGGCAGTTCCATTAAAAAACAAGAGAGCAGGGTTCAGATGTAAAAGCTGACTATACTCTGAGACTGCCTCTGTGAGGACCTGCCTTTTAATATTCCAGCCTGATTTGTGGTTTTCACAGATGCACACAGAGAAATCCTGATTGGAGCTTTAACAAACACTTGAATTCATACAACCTCTCTTTCAGGCACAATGCGGAGAAATGAAGCCCTGCTTTATTCCAAATCATAACATCGCAGTAATTATTGCACAGATAGGTGCCAAACCACAGACAGATATTCATCTGTTGCCAGTGGATTTGATATTGTTGGAAGCTAATACAAATCCTAAAGCTGAGAATGCAAACTTGACTTAGCATAATCCAAACCCCTTTCATACTGCATGTGTCATCCTCAGTGCTGTGGAGCCATTTCCCCCTCTTTGGAAATACATTTTTTGCTTCGGTCTGTCTTCAGCAGATTTAAATTTAGTCCTAATTAAGTCATTAAAACAGACAGACATCATGAGTCGAGGCAGAAAGAAGACAAACACAATGCCAGGCTATGAATAAGCATCGAGGCAAAATGTTCTCAAATGCTGATTATTCTCTCAGATCAATAGTGTGTGTAGGTGACTGCAGGAAAACAAATGCAAGGCATGTGCGGATGTGTGTTAGCGCACACGTGTTATTCCCCTGCTTCTCTAAGTTCTGAGAGAGCTCAGCTGACACCTCAATGGAGAAAAAACACTCTCTCAGACAGTAATATCCTGCTTCTACTCAATGCTTCTAACCAGGCCTACAACAGCGCTTCCGATTCACTCACTCTGAAAATGTCATACTGACTGACAGCGAGCAACCTTTTGAACCATGAACAAAGGACGCTTTTATTCATGATATTCTGGCATCAGAAACTGCATTTTTAATATTTTCTATCACAAAAAACAGGAAGATGTTTGTGAAGAATAATAAGAAAATTAAACCAGAATGCAGCAGTCGAACACGTGTGAGGACTTGAATCTGGTTAAACATCAGTGAACCAGATCCATATTTATCAGCGTCTGCTATAAGGAAGCAAAAGGAATTAAAAATCATACAATCCTAACCAGTTTGAAGACGGACCTCTAACTCCACCAGAAAGTATCCCTCTTGCACGCATGTTAGGAGACAGGATTGGCACCCATTTACACATTCCAACAGTCAAACGTGTGAGAGTGTACCTGACATTGATGGAAATCCCAAGGACTCTGAATTACTGCTGGCTGTAGGAGAATTAAACAGTCTATAAATGGGGCATTGAGGGGCCGGTGGAAGTCAAATTAAATGGGAAGCTATGTTCTGGGAACGAGGGAGAAAGAAAAAAAGAGCAAAGAAAAAAAGAGACAGATTCAAGAAGATGAGTAAAGGGACTATTACAGTGACCCGATTCTACTGTTGCACTTAAATTGCTCTGCATGAGTGTCAGATGAATGCTATGCATGTGAATATGAAATATAAATGCGGGAAAGGCTGGAGGAAGGGAGCCACTGAGGCTCTGGTGCAGAGCTGAAATAGCAGTCGGAGCGAAACTCGGAGAGATGAACACTGGTGCTGTTCCTATCCTTTCCTTGTAATGTGGGATGTGACAGATGGTGAAGGGGAGTGCTAAAGCAGGCCACATAAGACCCACTGCCTGGAGACAAACGCGCCTCTTACATTCTCTCTGCCTGGTTTCTTTATCTGTCTCTAACTCTGGCTTTTCAAGGGCCTCTCTCCTGTCATGCTCTGCTCCTCTTTCTTTTACATTTCCAGGATTTCTTTCTACAACTACATCCATTCTAAAGGTCCCTTAACTCTCTAGTTAGCCATGGTAGCTGCATGGATCCTGGGATGGCAATGTCAGTCAGTTAGCAAACCACTTCAGTTGAGACTGAAATGTCTCAAGAACGATTGGATGGATTCCCATGACATTCTTAAACATTCATAGTCCACCAGATAAGGGATCCTATACTGATTTGGTGATCCTCTGGTGCCACCATAAGGTACTTGTTTTAGTGACATGTCAACTACCGGATGAATTCTGTTGAAATTTAGTTTAGGTACCCAAAGTTATATATATTGAAGTTATATTATCTTCTGCACCTTACCTCACCCTCACACATCCCTTCTCCACTCATGCACACCTTACATTACTGACCTTACTGATTGTTCACTTCCATGTGTAAATAGTTACTTTAATTGGCACTTTAATTTGGTCTGATTTGGTTTTATTTGGTTAAATAAAGTATTTTGTTAACTGCTCCTCATAGTGTGTCTTCTTGTTGTTGTGGCCATCTGAGCCAGGTCATAACAAGATCTACAATCAGATTTTCAACCCAGGGATGTACAGATATCATCATAGTGACTTTTTCTACCCCAGCATTGCGTGCAGGTTGTTGATTTGAAAAAGGAAGAATATATCCTACTTTGTGTGTCTAGGACTTTTTTCCTCTGATGAGGCCATAAAAAGACAAATGGAGCACAATATTTTTAATATCAGTATTTTCCTCTGAACAGACATCATTATCAAAATCAAACTCATATTCAACTGAAGAGCTGTTAAGTTTAGACTCTCTTTGAAATACCATACAGCCTATTATTTCAGGAGCCTGCTATATTCCTGAGTAATAGTTTCTAATGAGACATCAGTTATTCATTGAGGTTTTAGGTATAATTTTAGGTGCATGACAACGACTTGCTGACTTGAAATGGTATATGCGTGAACAAAAAAAAAAAAGAAAGTGCAATCTGTCCTATTTATTTTCTTATTTAATGTCTTCTGTTAAGATTACCAGCTGGTTTGCAGGTTGCAGTTCCTATTTCTAAAAAATAAAAAATAAAAAAGTCTTTTTGTGTGTGTTCTTTTATCAATAGTGACATAATTTGCCTTCATCCCAGAGGATCTTAATCCTCTGATGAATTTGACTTGCCCACAGCTGTGTATTTTGGCTACATCTGCAGCATGATTTACATGACCAAGAGAGTTTCCAAGTGGGACAGGTAACATATGGTTTCCTGGGAACACCAAAAGCACAGTGTGGCAATAATTACCCAAAAACCCTTGAGCAACATCAAGAAGGATGGTGGTAGACCAAATTGTCCCTGGGATAGAACTTTTCATTTTTATTTTACATGTTAAATAAATAATTATTCTGCTTCACGGTAGGTCTGGACATCCAAGTGCCTGTCAGTAAGTGTATGTGCTGCTGTCAAAAAGAATTCTCCCACAAAACACAAAAATAAAACAAATACACACTAAACTCAGAAGTTGGTTAGTGTGTAGTCAAAATGCCTAGAGACGGAGACGACATATTCTAGGAAAATATAAGTGTTGTAAATGTGAACTGACCCTATGATTGAACAGCTTAGAAGTTATGTGAGAGGTCTCTATTGGCATTTGACTCTACTGACATCTTTCAAACCTATGGGGTTTTTTTATGGGGTATTTTCCTAATGCTACGCCTTCATAAAGTTTAGCAAATAATTTAAAAAAATAACACCTCAGCAAATTTCCATATAGCTTTATAAGTACGTAATCATGAAAACTATTGTGTTTATTGTATTGGACTAATGTTTGTTGCATGAAAAACATTCAACAGAGTCCTTGCTGTAGCATGCTGTTATTTCTGCAGAAAGGTGGAGATATGTCAATAAGCATGCCTTTTACAGTCTGTGACTAAGAGACACAGACTGTAACCTGAAAAGAGAATAAATGGGTCAAAAAACAAACAAACAAAAGAGAGACCATCAGAGAGAAAAAGATTTCTCTCCACACTGAATCCTTCAACAATTCATCCTACAGGCTGCGTCACAACTTGTTCCCTAGCGACAGATCAGCAAGACTCCCTTTTTCAAATTCACCCCTTGCTGACAATTCTCCTCCACTTTATTTTTCTCTGAGAGAATAACACACATGGTACAAATCTTATGCATGGTGCTTGGACAATTTGATTATTCTTTTGTAAACATACTTGACTTAAAGAAACGGCGTTTGGGGAAATATGATTATTAATTTTCTTGCGGGGCTTTAGATGAAAAGCTCTAAGTGGATTATTTATGGACAATTTCTTGGCACAGAGACTTCCTGGTGTATCCGCTGGTTGCCTGGCAACCTCATAGCAACTGCATCCTCCACCAAAAAATAGTCTGGCCCATAACCAAGCATCGTTTATAACTTTGGCTTTGTACAGATTAAACAAATATATAACAAACTAGCTGCTTGTCTTGATGATTTTGTTATCTTTGGACACAGTCAGACTTGCTATATAGTCTTTAAACAGCTACAGTATGTAGTTTGTCTACAAAGCTTGACTCTAAAAAGCTAAAGCCAGCTTCATATTAAGCATACACGACATGAAAAGGAGCAGACGTGAAACTGGCATCTACTGGCATCATTCTTACTTATCTTACATACCTTTAAATAATTCTCTCATTGGTTTGTCCCATAATATATTTTAAGAATAATTTACGACTATGGATGGATTGTTTAAGAATCAAAAAGGACAAATAAGGGGAAAAAAATCAATAATTAATGTACATATAAATATTTATATATGGATATTTGAATGGATCACACATACGTTATCGTTTTTCTTTTTCCTTCTCAACCATCCTACTAACATCACCATACAAACAGTGAAGGCAGCTCTAATAAAGTCTCTACCTCTAATGACCTTCCTTGATCTATCTGCACATTACAGTGCAATGTCTTGGACTTCAACCATTGGGATTAATGTGCATCTGCAAATAGGAGAGATCCAGAAATAGGAACAGTGGAAAGAAATTTGACCTCCAGATAGATTTTTATTTGTCCTGTGCAATGGTAGACCATGAGAAAGGGAGCCGTCTGTCACTGCCTGTCCCTTAACAAATCCTGACAAGTAGATATATCTGTTTTACCACCTCAGGGGCTGGAGTGGGCAGAGGATGGGCAGAGGACGGCTAACTGAAGCTTATTTGGATCTGATATGCCTCTTTTCTTTTGTATTCATTGTATCTTAGAACAACAGACTGCTTGAATAGCATCTTTAAATTAAGGAGGAGGTGAATATTTTGATCAAGTATTTTATTTTTGTGATGGTGATGCATTGTTCATATGTTGAACCTGCCAAGAGGGTTGTATTTTATATAATAAGGCATTCAATGTAGTCTAACTAGCATTAATGAGCATCAGTAGCTGAAAAATTACAACAACACAAGAAATTATGCAAAATGAAAACAAGTCTGGAATTATTTTGACAGAATAATCACAAGTCACTGGTCTTCCTTTGCTGAAACAGATTCAGTTGTGTTGCCTTGACTATGAATCACAGCCTTCATCCTCTGAACTTCAAGGCCACAGCCTCATCAACCTGCCAGTAACCATGTGCAGCTTGTTTGTTTCTTGTATATAAACTATAAATCAAGTAGAAACAAGCTTATTTTTTATATTTCCAGTATTAGGTGTACAATTCTGATCTGAATAAGCAGCCAGGAATACCTAAAATGTACTTTGACAGGACACAGAGAAATAAAACAAACACAGAAGTTGTTAACTATGTGCCCTTTCTGGTTATCACATGCTGTGTAACATCCTGGTCAGCAGTAAGTTTGAAAATGTATCACTGCTGATGTAACATTGGATGAATATTTTGTGCAGAAATAGATTACAGTTCAATGCTGTAATGTGGATACACATGCAAATATTTGGTGAAACTGAATTGCATTTCCATTAGACTCTCAGACAAAGGCAGTAATTGGTGGAGTCTCTTGATTAAGTCGATGGTATTAGATGCCAAATGGCAGTGTCTAATAGGTGTGTGTGTGTGTGTGTGTGTTATAATCTTTTATAGCAGTACAAAAATATTAAGACATTATAACCATGATAATTATGCATAAGAATCAGTCTTACCTTCAGGAGCGTCAGACACCCCCTGATGCACTGATGTATCTGTAACAGTAAACAAAGGAAATCATGTCAAAATACTGAACAATGATGCTACACATGCGCTGTATAACTGTATAACTGCTATTATTTACATGTTACTAAACTGCAGGTGTCCTGCAGGATACAACATGAAAAATGGATAAAAACAAATAAGGACTCATATTAGATTCTACAGAGAAGTGCAGGTCTTTGACAGAACCCCTTCTTGCAGCTGAGAATGTGATGAATGGCTGGGAACCCTGCTTTGGACCACCTTTGGCTGATGGCTGAAGGTCACCTCTGTAGAATCCACGACATCCTTTCCCTCACAATTTAACAGAAAACTGAGAAACCTTGTAGTTGGTCTCTTGTGAATGTGGATTTAATTATGTTGTGATGCTGTATACAAATGGTTACACATGAACATCTACAGAAGAGAAAAAAACAGCCTTATTAATTAAAAATTCTAACTCTTAAACTCTGTCGTATCCTTATAATGTATGTTGTAGCATAAGCCTTGTAAGGGCTACCTCAACCATGCAAGACCCACACACACTCTTTACTTTAGTTCCAGGATAGTGTGTGCTTGACTTTTGTTCTGCTGTCATAGCATTAATATCACATGAACCATCAAACTTTATTCTTGTCAAGCCAATGTTCTCTGCTAACAATACCAACCCAAGTCTGCTGGCTGGCTGCTGTCTGTTCAGATTGAAATACATACACTTCAGACCTGTGTGGCTGAACTCTAAATACTGAGTGTACTGTATGTGCAATGCAAACATGTATGGAGTGTTTTTTTTAGCATTTATCTGCTCGTTCCTGTTTGCTAGCTGTCTGATAAAGCATTTCCAACAGTATATTCTAAGCTGTAGCTGTAGTGAAGTCAGCAATACTGATAACACAAGTACCTTATCTTGAGATTCAGGAAGATAAATCTCCGAGATCTAAGAGCCCTTTTGAAAAAGATGTGCTGTGAAGAATTCCCAATCTGTTCTTCACCTCTTTTTGGTTCATGTGAAATCAAATGGGTAACAAGTGAGAATAGCCTCAGGTACGGGAATACAGAGGAGGTTGTTGTTTCTTAACACAGGTCATTTTCACACCTGCTGTTCTCTGAACACTTCGGTTTGTTTGAAACAGCTGACTGAACATCAGTATCACCAAAAAGGAATAAAAAATCTGCAAACTATAGACCCTCCAAGGCACACAACTGTTCAGCCTGCATATCAGATAAAGACCAACTTTGGAAGTGTTTCTACAATGTGTGCTTTTTTTTTTGCAGTGTGTCTCAGCAAGTCTGTCATATTTGATTTCAATAGTTTGCAGTTACACATAACATTAAATTGTTCTTTAAAGCTGGCAGCTTGCAGCTTGTTTAACACCATGTCTCACTCGTACTCCATTCTTCCTTACAATCCAGTTTTGACATGTGTTTCTGGGCTCCAAGGTGCCTGTCATCAGTGTGCTTTTCTGGTTGATGTCTGTTTCTGGAGTCGTTATATGATTATATGAGACACTAGCAGTTTGTTAGTACCAAATATATCTTTAACAACTTGATTTCTGGATGGTGATACTGGAAAGATGAGAGGCAGGCTAAATGAGCGAAGTCCTTTTGATTTCAGAATGCTGCTGGGAAATCAAGGGCCTGCAATGTTTGAAAAGCAAATTCTATGAGAGCAAACTACAACTACAGCTGATTTAATAAGAACATTTTATGTACCACTGATGCCAAATAGATCAAAATATTCTGATTGACATGTTTTATTTCAGCTGTAGCTATGAGATGAGATATAGAGTCTTGTGTCATTCAACCATTCAATAACTATATATAAAGTAGAGTGATTGTCACATGAAGTTGGGATGATTTTTAAAGATGCTTTTAGCCAAAGGCGCATTTTATCAATCAATTTAGATGTTCCCTTTAAGGTGCGCTACTGACCTGCAGAGCAGAGTGGGAGGACCAGGAGTTGAAGGAGCAGGGTGAGATGCAGCATGATGTTGAAGTGAAGACCACCTGGTGGGGTTACAGCTAGAAGCTCAGCTGATGAAACATTAGCAGGATTGCCTCGTTTTCCTTTGAATTATGAAATAAAATAGAAAGCACTGTCAAAAAATAGAAAACTCTATGTATTTGCAAGAACTGAGAAATTCCACTGGCCTTCAAGCAAGACTAATGACCTCAAAATTACAAAATACATTACAGTTGTGCTGAAAGAGGCTCTGTTAAGGAATTAATTACTGTATGTGGCCTCTTTTCATTCATAGTATCATTCACAATAGAGAAGATGTTCATGCTAAATACAAAGGATTTCCTTGTTTGACATCATGCCATGTATCACGCCATGTGCTACATCTTCTCTTGCAACATAGAGATAAAATATGAGAGGAATCAGCATGAACAAACCTGAAATACATGAACACTTTTCAAAACCAACAGTTATTATGTGTTTGTGTGAGGTTGTAGATCTATATGTGTATGTTTATCTAGGGGGCAAATGTCTACTGTAACACGTATCATCTTTACAGTGTCTGCTTGCTGTCAGTCTCCAAGGCACAAACTCTTTGATAGGTGATGATTGACATTTGGACAGTTGCCAGAGGAAACCCTGAGCACTGGTTTAGCTGAGTAGTAATCTCACTACTCACTCACTGCCCAAGACAGCACACCAGGAACATCCCAGGGGCATGCCAGCCCTCGGCCTCATGCCCAGTAACACAATTTGAAAGTCAACAGCTGTCTGAGTGTGGAGCGCTGACAAGAGTCCTCATTTCTCCGTAATGGCTGAGAATATCTGATTTGAAATTGTACTTGTTAATGCGTTGTCTTCGTATAAATAATATTCCAAGTCAAGATTAAACTGAAAATGTGTTTAGAATAATCCGTTTTATTAAACATAGCAGAGGTCATAGAGGTAAGATGCACAGACTGAAGATAATTGCATTTCATTTAATATAACATAACAGGAGGGAGTCAAACTATTTTGTCCAAAAAAATAAAAATAAAAAGAGGTAAAAAAAAAAACATTTTTAAAAAATCTACAGGAAAAAAAAAGTTCACATGTAGGACTTGTGGGTGAACCCTGATGTGGTATTTTCAAGATGAGTCTTAAGGGACTGTCTAATGTATATGTTTCATAATGAACAGTAATCTAACTAACCAAACTATTATTAATAATATCTATTTTTTTTATCTTTGGTTTGTGCATGAAACTGGGTGGAAAGGCAGAAAAGTCTAAATTCTGTATATTGATAAACCCACTGTAAACGTCAACATCCACTGAAGCTCCTGAGACAAACATTAAATGCTGTGTTTCTGTCACTGGCACTCAGTCGATCATGTCGTCTTGTTATCTTCTTCCTCTTATACTGCAATGGTTTAATGGCACCCAACTGGCGAATTAACACCATCAGCTGTTTATCTCAGTAATTGGACTTCATCAAACTTCTGTAGAAATGTGAGCACCGTTTGGATGAAAACCTACTTTAAATACCTTGTTAGTGCCTTGTTAGTGCTTGACAACATACTCTTTATCAATCAACACTTTAAAAACTCACAACAAAGTAACGCCTTTATATATAAATTACAGGTAACACTGAACTGAGAACTGATATAGTAAATTAGTTCTATATCTGCAGACATTTCCATTCATTCATAGGTTGTGCTGGACTGGTGTGTTGATTAGAGTGTAATTGAACATGAGTCAGACACTATTGATTCTTTGTGTACAGCCTGAGGTGACAGCTGGCGGGGACTCAGAGGTGCGACAACAGGATTGAGATCTCACCAGACATATAGATTCCTAATAGGGAAAATTATGACGAAAGAGAGTCTGTGTTTATGGCAGCTTTGCATGATGCAAACAAAACTGCATTTACTATTCGACTGAAGATTCAAACACATACACGCACACATATACACACGGATGCACACAAATGAAGACAAATGGACAGACACACTGTACAACTGTATGCAGAAAAAGTCTGACATGATGTCCGAGCTGTACGGCTGCAGAGGGGATTTCATCTTCACGTTGGCCTGTATCCTAGCAACACCTTTCAAAAGGAGCAGTTTGTGTGCAGTGGGGGGGGGCCTTTTGTGACCGACATGCAAACTATGCAAACACTCATTTTAATCTGGAGCAACACTTTTGTGGAACGAAGACCCGGAGAGCTCTGCACATCTATTAGAGGCATTCATCTGTTGAAGTCAGACACACAAAAAAAAAAGTTTATTCAAGCTCTCTCATGCTTTCCCTTTTTTCCATCTACTCTGCTCTAGAGCTATATTGCTACTTTATGTATTATTTCTGTAACTCATTAATCATAAATGATCTTAATAGATGCACTTAGGAGATTAGGGGAGACGACAAGGAGCCTCATTATAGCGTGGAAGTACATAGTGGAAGTACCAATCCCATCTACCCCATTAAGAACTGTCACTGAATTGATATACTGTAAAAACAAACCATCGGACCAGTGACAAACAGAAAGGCAGCATCCTCTTCTAATCATTATTAATGGGGGCTCCTACCTCTCCTGTCCTGTCTTGCAGCCTGAATGCATGTGATCAGAGTGTTTCAGTCCTCACTATAAATCACAAGGCCCAAACGTGACAGCGCTCAAACAGGCCATTTCTTCTCCCCCATAAATCACACCCTGCATGTTGCAGTGCCATTACTGCTTATGGTCTGATTTTGGTCGTTTTCAGTTTTACGGCTGCTCTGTGATGACCAATGACCAATACTGTCATTTGTGCTTTTTATCATGACTCCATAACCCCCTCAGGGTGCTGTAGGCTCAGTGAGCGCGTGTGAAATCCCTTCTTTTCTTCGCTCGGCCTGATGTGTGCTGCATAATCAAGTGAGTAACTTCATAGAAACGTCTCCCCTAATCGGCTGGGGCAAATCCACTGATGTGAGGGAGAAGAAATAGAGAAAGGAGGATAGGGTGGAGGAGCGGTGAGTGTAGCAGACTTCATAAACAAGATGTAGCTACAACCCCACCCCCAACCACCATCACTCCTTACATATACAAACACGCTGTCCTCAATGTCACAGTCAGTCATTAACAACAGATTTGTGGTATAATCCTGCAGGATGGGGTTAACGCTGGATTGGTTTTTAATCAGTCGGAGAAGAGAAAACGAGCACTGCTTAGTACATCCAAAATCATAGTCTGAATTCCACGAAAATGAAAAAATCGCTGCTTTGAATGAAAACAAATCACTACTTAAACAACATTGTGATTTAATATGCATTAAAGGAATAGTTTAACATAAGTAAATACACTTATTTGCTCTCTTGTTGAAAGTTAAATGGGAATATACATTCCCCTTTTATGTCTGTACTGTAAATATGAAGCTGGAGATGCATCAATTTGTTTAAAAACCCAGAGGTGCTGGAGCAGATGTTGTTTTGGACAGAGGCAGAAAGCTGTTTCCTCTCTTGTTTCCAATCTATTTGCTAAAACAAACCAAGACTGCAGGATGTAGCTTCATATTTAGGCGTAAAATTAATATTGATCTTCTAATTTAACTCTCAGCAAGAAAGCGAATAAGCATATTTCCTAAACTGTCTCATTATCCCTTGATTATTGGAAGAGGATTTCCTGCTTAATGTAGTCCAATCCCTCTCTTTTCATATCACCCCACCCCTACTGGGAAGTGTGCTACTAATTCTGAGGGTGCATGTCATGAAATTGCACAATTTTCGATACAGCAGATAAGATCCAGTGTCATTGTCAAATTTAACTGGAAAAAACAAGACAGGGAGGGAAAATATTGATCCAGATTAAATTAAGATGAGACAGTGAGACATTGGGTCTGACAACATCAGTGAGAGGCAGCCTCAGTGACGTGTGTAGTCTGGTTTAAAGGGCTTTACTATTCAGTCTCGTTTAGGTTTTATTTATAATCAGCCTGCTGAGAACAGTTGCTATTTGTTTGTGTTTTATTCACATTCATGAAATTACATCAGCATGCTTCTCAGCTGACCAGCATAACCACATCAGTGGACCATCACTGAAGCATCTGGGAAGATTGATCATTGATTTTATTTATTTTTTTATCAAGAATTCAGATAGTAAGTATATTTAAATCTAGTTAACCAGCACAAACACAGCGTTTTCTTCCAGGCTGTAAAAGCATTTTTTATTTTTAGAAGCAAATACCTTAGTGTCACCATCTATACTCTTTCATAAAAAACAATTCACATAGTCATGGTGTTTTGTTAAGGTGGCCTATCAAAATGCTTTTCTCTTGAAAGCAAGAAAAAGGCTTTTCAGATCTGATGAATCCAGACACTTAGATGATAAACTACATACTCTGTTGAAACAGAAACCCTAGAATGAAACACATACCTGGATCCCTTTGATTTTTTTTTTTCTTTGCTGAATCATTGTTCTTTTACCACAAATCACTGGTGATACATTTCGTCGAACTCATGAATTTTTTACGACCAAAATGAGCCACAAACAGCTTGTGTGTCTCTGAAAGATGCACTCCTTCACTACTGCATCTGTGCGGAAAATTAGACTGGAGCCAAACAGGTTTTTATCTCCCTGCAGACCAACAGAATGATTGAATTAAATAAAGTATACAGACACAGGTTATATGAGACTATTACACAGCAGATAAAGCAGTAACTCTAAGACACACACAACAATATTTGCAGAGAAAGATGCTCTCTGCACGCTTCATGGCGCAAAGGCCCCCTGTTACTAAGCAGGAACTGCTTCAGCGCTTAATATAAAAAATAACATTATTTTTACAGTTGGATTTCAATTTGCTTAGATGTGTGAGTTCAAATCTTCATGTTTTTTTCTGGCTTTTCTGGCCATAGCTCACTTTTGTACCATATCACCTTACTGCATCAGTGGAACACCCTGCCTGATGATGTGAGGAGCAGTGTGTTGTCCCTTTTAAATTAAATTAAATAAAATTAGGTAAAAGACAGACAGATAACTAAATAACTAAATAAATAAAATAAATAAATAACCTCCATTTACTTTAGTCCGTCCCCTGCAAAAACACCTAATACCTCCTGAACTGAGGGAGCAGACAGACACCGGGTGAAGTCATGACTATTCATGATGTAATCCAGCTGCAGATAATCCAGTCATGGCTCGTTCACTGTGCCACTCTGTCGCTCTACCCCTCCCTCTCGGTCTCTCACCTAAAGGAAGTAGCCATGCTAATGTGAGATATTTATCACAACCCTTGCAGTCGACACAATGCCCCCCAGGGCCACACAGGCTCAGCCACCTCAACTGACCTGAATATCAATGACACCAGTCATTCAAAGTGTGAAATCTGAGGCTGGATGTCTGTACATTTCTTTGACCTTAAATGAACTTTTGTAAACAAATGCATAAACGTCACGGCAAACATGTGACTTGAATTATAAAAAAACAATGACTACAGCGTTTGCATTTGATATCACAGAATGAGTTTGTTCACTGTTAAGCAACAAGGATGCTTTTTTCTGAACTGTGAGTGAGTATAAAATGATGGCTGCCATCAGTGAGTTTACACTTCCAGAGTTGATTATTAACACCTGAGATTTGTCCATTTCTGCCACGGCTTATTAGCTGAGACCACACCGCCTAAATATGATTCTTGATACATGTAGCCCTCCTTTTACCTACTGGATGTTGCTGTTGTTCTCTTGGATGTTACTATTGTTCTTTACATACATCACAGAAATCTCTGTCACAACATAAAATAGATGTGGAGTTGTTTTAATATTAAGTTAGTTATCTTTTATTACAGAAATGTGTTGAGCCACAGAAGAGTGAGGAACATTCTATGGGAGGATAATACTAAAAAGACTCCCCCAGATATCCATTGCTATATGCGCTTCAAATAATTCATCATAAGTGCTACAGGCAAAGGTCAGAGGAGATTTGCACTCTAAGAAGAAAGAGTGCTCAGCTTAATTACTTCATGCCACATCCATCCAATAAAGATATTGGCTAAGTGGTTTCTATAGAAAAGTAGAGACAAGCTTTCGATGGTGGCCATACACTCTGCTGTAAATAACTGTAATTACTGAGTGACAGAGTGCTACTTACTCTCAATGGCAAAGCTGAATAGCTTAAGAAGAGTTCAGATATTGCAATATGAATGTCTTGGAGTACACTGAGAAAACAATGAATAGCATCAGATTGCAAAAGCAAAAGTCTCAGAGGGAAATTGTGAAATGGTAAGGGAATAAAGAAAAAGAAAAAGTCAAGTCTTCCCAACAATATCCCCTCGTTCATTCCGTTATTGAATCAGAGAGTATGAACCATTATCACGCCACAGATCAGGTCAACAAACTAAAGGTTCAAATGCCGAGTATCTGCGTGCATTTTAATTCTGATCCCTGTTCAAATTACAACAAAAGTCACATCCTTTGGAGGTTTTTAAGGTTGCCTATTAAATCACCATGCACACAAAGCTACAAATGCAGTAAAACAATCGGGGAATGGAGTGTGTGGTGTGACTGTTGAGTGCTTACCTTGCTGTGGAGAGCTATCATGCCAGTGGCTATGTGACAAGATGTGCTACTTAGCAGTCTGTGTCCCCATCCCCTCCAAAATGCCTACCCTGCCAAGTGTCCTAAATACTCTGCTTCATTGTCTGCCTCAGAGACAAGGTCTGTGGCTGGATGGAGGCACTCTCTCCAAGGTGCAAAGAGGAGGGAGGGAAATGGGAAAAGAAAAGGCTAATTCCCCAGGCAGGACAGGGAGCCATGCAAATGCCTCCCTGCAGAGAGTGTGTTCCACAGAGGGGTCTTCTCTCTTTACTGAGGCCAGGCTGGAGTCTAATCTTTTTAAACTCACAGAGAGTGTCACACTAGCACAAGAAACACGACATGAACGCACACACATAACACCCCCTCTCCCTTAGCAGCCCAACTTTAACCCCACCCTCTATCCCGACCTCATCTCATGATTAGACTAGAAGAGGGCCAGATGTATCACCAGCACTATTATAATCACCATCCCACTACTGTCACAGAGAAAGTAATTTTTTCTCCCAGAAAAGACACTCATTGTGGAGGAGATGAGAAAGGCCAAGAAAAAAAAACACCAGAAGCACATTTTCCAGTTCTATTTATCTTACTGAACAAAGCCAAAAATACTTACGCTTTTCTTTGAGCGTCATTTATCTCCTCTGCTTGAATAGAGCTAGAATTCAGTCTACTTTTACTTCCTTTAACTTTTATAAAGCAATGAGAATACTGAATAATTCAAAGCTTATTTCTCTTATGTACAATCTGTCACTTAAAAGTAAAGCAAATTCCTCCAAAGCACTAAAACGTTAAAAAAAGGAGATAATAAAAACTGAACAGCCACTAATTCTATGTTCATAATGTTCTCTAATGTTTTCAAATGTTTGTTAACATCAGATATAGCTGTAAAAAAGGATAATAGTTTTATTCTAGGATGTGTTCATTGTACAAATACACAAAACTTTGTCAACCTATAGTTACATCACTATCTGAGGATGAATTGGCAAATAAAGAAAATGTATTAAAGGAAAAACAAAGAAATGTTTGAGGAGATTTTGAAATAGTATCACCATTACATTGGACAAGTTTATATTTGAACTGCAAAATGTATGACTCAGCACATATCTTCATTAAATAGGATCATCTATAAGCTTACTCTATGTAAACGAAGGCTCATATATTGCTACCAGATTTTTGAAACTCTATATTATAGATATCAACCTCAAAATAAAATATTGACTAGGCTATAGTTGGAACGAAAAGATTTCATACTGAAACAGTAAGTTTTTGAAAGTTTCCAGAGATAACTTTCTGACTGAAGAGTCATAATTTGACCCTTTCTGGAGGGCAAGAAAATTCAGTGGAGCCACTCACAGTCCAACAGCAAAATGATGATATATTATTCAGCTGCTTCCAGTTGTTGTGAGTTGTATACTGCGGTAAAACGAGGATTAAGTGGTTTCTGGGCAGCTCTGGAAACAGGAGGCAGCCACCATTATACAATTCTCACATTGTTTCCTCTGGGTTGCAATAACTGAAGAAAATGCTGAGCGTTGCAGGGATGTGGAAGAGGGACACAGGAGCAGATTTAGGAGGGACGGAGCCTTGTGTGACCCATGCAAAAATATTGGTATTTCAGTAAGCTTTAGGTCTGTATTACTACATACAGCAGCATTTGAGCAGCAAATGATGTTGTATTGCATGCAGCCAGATCTAACAACATGATAGATTATGTGATCAGGCGAAAAAGAAACAAAAATGTCACAGAGCAATGAAAAATATTAAAATTATTGGATTTAAAGGGCCTTAAACCTGAAGAGCTCCAAAAGCTTTCCAGACCCCCTGCTACCTGTGATGTTACTGGGCAGTATATGTTCAGCTGATGCTCGAAGGGAAAACAATAAATCTTCACTCCTACTGCCTTAAATTATGTCAAGAACTGTGAATGAAACAGACTGAAAAATTACAAAATACCGTGAAATGAACACCATTCATGATTATTTAAGGCTGTAAATAACATTAGCTTTGTGGGTCACTTAACTTACATAAAAAGGATTACAAAGAACAAATGTCCCTTTTGTACAAAAATTTACACAATGAATCTGCAAATGTCGGCACTTGACCTTCAAGTCATTAAAACTAAGGGATCAGGTCAAGAGAGCTGCAGATGATGCTTGAGACCAAAATGGATCTAATGGCTTCATTTTAGAAAAGCAATTCAGGACACTAAAAAGTCTGGAACATTGTGCAAAGAAGCAAGAAGTACAATTTCTTCATTTTCACAAGCACTCCACTACAATTCATAAACCATGAGCTCCCTGACTAATCAAAAGGAAAATCTCTCAGAAGCATACAGCATGTGGAGCAGAGCACAGGGTGTAGTGACAGAGCATAAGGCTTGTGTCAGTCTGGCTTCATTGCTCTGGCGTTTTTTTTCCAATGTGATTTACCCAAAACTTCTGACTCAGCACAACCCCACCGGTGACAGGAGTAAGGGAGGATCATCTCCTCCCTTCTATATATGTTAGAGAGCTGCAGTGTATTCATTTCGTTGTAATGTGGAGGTTGTGCTGTCTAACAATAGCTCTCTGATCATAACAGACATGAATGTAAATAGCATTAGAATTTACAGCTAGTCATTGCTGTTTGTGTCAGTTGCTTATAGTTCTTGGATGTACATGTGGTTAGAAGTACCAGCAGGGTTTGCTGTAATATTAGAACGTCATGAATATATTGGGCATGTATTAGATTATAGAAGGACTGATTAGATTTTCTCAGACTAATACCAAGCATTTTTTATAAGGATACTCTTGTCTATTTTATGATCTAATTTCAATTGGGACTAATTTTTGTTTTATTTTATTTAATATTCATTTAATATTTAATTTAATAAACGGACAGTCAGGACTTAGACGGTGCTAGACCCCCCCTCCTCTGGATGAAGGCCACCAAAGAAGAGGTAAAAGGAAGTGACATGGGCTGACAAGGAACGCTACAAGACCGAGAGCATTTTTCCCAAGGCCAGCAAGGTAGCTGGGCATCTTGGGAAGGACTCATGGTCAGGCCTGATCTTTGGAAGATCCCTCTAGGCTCAGCTTCCTGATCAGAGCAACATATGACACCTTACGCTGTCTCTGAAACCCCTACCGTATGTATGGTTCAGCAGTGAAGAGAACTGATCCTTTTGCAACACCACCAATGTGAGTCTCCAACATATCCCGTCAAGATGCAAAACAGCATTGTCCCTAGGGCTCTACAGATGGAGGTATGGCAGAGTGCTGAAGAAGCTGCTGTAGCTACAGTATAAGAAACATGCAGGTGGGAAGCAAACAGCAGGTGTTTCACAACAGCCAGAAGTGGAAAAGTCCAAAGTCACCAAAGTCCCCTGTCTGAGTACGAGAGTCCTCTCACCCAGCAGGAAGTGGAGCATGAGAGTTGACATCAGGAGGCAGCTGCAGTTACCAGTTGGCCTGACATCGTGACGAGGTCTGTGGTAAGCAAGACTACTCTCTTAGACTAGCTCACTGTCCAATGGGAGGAGGGACTAGAGGTGACCCATCAGTGGAATCAATCAAAGTATTCCAACTTGGCTGCTGAGTGCAGGGAAGCTGGCTGGAGGGCGATCACGTGCCCAGCGTAGGTGGTATCCTACAGGACTTTGTTAGCTTCTCAAAGTCTCGACTGCATGGTGACATTGGGGGGGGCACGGGAGCAGAACATTAAAAAGCCATGAGAGAGCTGGCTGAGGAAAGAAATGAAAGAAAGGGGCAGATTCTGCTGTGGCTGAGGAGAAAGGTACGAGCAACACCTAGGGCGTTAGAAGGGTGTGGCAGGGAGAAATCCCTGCCATCGCTCTGCCACCAGGAGATGTACTGGGGTTAAAGGAGAGAAACATCGATGACTGGTGGTCCCCAGCTGATGACCCAAATAGGCCTTACAGTTGTGTGTGGCCAGTTGAATGTGAGCACTATAACGAGGAGACTAAACTCATGAAAGGAAGAACAGAAATAATGATCAATTACTCTTTTCATAGCTGTTGTGCAGCATTTCCTGTACCCAAAAAAAAAGACTTTCTACAGAGATTGGGGATTTCCAATCTGTTCATCTGCTGTCATACAATAAATGTTTTGTCCTTTTATTTTGCAATTGTTAACCATGTTTCACTGGATTTATTCCCACAAGTATCCTATTGTGTTTCTTTAGTTCTGATCTGGTGCATTTAGATGTGTAGCAATATGTGTGTCATTAACTCTGTCATGTTCAATATGTTATGAATGGGGTCCTCATGCACTGCACGTTAAGAACAGGTCAGTGAATAAAATGCACTGCATGTGAATAAATTAACTTGTCTTGTATAAAAGGGCTTTACAGCTGATGTGGTTGACTGATAATAGGACAGACACAACCACAGTCTTTTGAAGGCTTGAGTTTAAGCCAAAATAACTTGTCCCTGATTGCCCAGATCTGATCCTTTCTTCAAAGCCTTTCTTTGTTGCTCATTGAGTCAGCTGAGGAGAATAAAAGCAGAACTGGACAACCTATGACTGAGGAGAAGAGCCCAACCTGTCCAGAAGAGCCTTTGTGTGCTTGTTAATATGAGTAGTGCTGAGAGGTTTCGGTGAATGAAGGCACCGTAAACGGCATTCAGCCTTTTTGTTGTATGTCAGCTGGGGAATGAGGTAGGGGCAAGAGCACAATTGGATTATTTGATAGAACTCATAATGAAGTAATTTTAACAGCTGTGATCAATGTGTGACAATATCTATTAAAACACTTAAAACTTTGCTTGTATTTGTATAGCATGAAATAGTTATATATTCATTCTTTATATAGTATATATTCATTGGTGTATAAATAATAGATGACATCAGGTTTTTTCACCCAACTGTGCTCTTCCCCTTTCGTGTGAAATAAGACCTGTTCAAACTTTGGCCAAAAATTTGAAAATAATCAAAATTGCTGATTCTAAGAAGATGAGCAACGTTTAATGAGCACACACATTTGGAAAATTCAAGTCCAAGCTATTTTCATTTGATAATGCTGCTCATTTACTGCTGCTCATTATTATGTTTCTCACTTGGTTGACAATTATTCATCCATCACCATGACTTACTTTTGCACATGCGGATTGGCCCCCCTCATTTGCTCAAAGCAAATTGAAAGATAGAGCCTGAATTCTGTAGGTAAGGGGGGGAATACGTCGTGCTGCTGTTGATTGTAAAAGCCCAGTGACATAAAATCATGCACAGAAAGTAATTACATAAAGGTCAAAGACTCACATAATATGGCGCTACAGTTGTGAAGCAGCTGTTGCAATGGAAAAACACTCACCACAAGTGACACTTCCAATACCGTTTGAATACTTATGGCTTATGAACGCAACATACATGGATGAACAATGCATATATAGGGCACACCATTATCACTGCATGCATGGCGATGAAGCTAGACCATTATATATGGCCTAATGAGCGATATATAGAACAAATGGCTCAGTTGAGGCTTGATGAATAAATCACAGTGTACACATGACATGTCATACAAAAAAGAATGAATATAAGCAATGGGTATTTAATGAATGGGCTGGTAGATAAAACATGTGAAAGTAATGCCTCAAGTAAGAAAAAGGTAAACATGATGATACACTTAGAGACATTCATGCACACAAAAGAGGAGATACAACACCTTTGACACAGAACCCCACCACCCTTTTCCTTTTGACAGCCTATAAATGAACAGGCACATGTACAGTAACCACAGACACACACACACACACACACACACAGCCACACACACATAATGCTTCAGCAGGTTCATCCTCTCAGTGTGCAGCACTGCAGTGTGGAGGTAGGATGTTTCATTCTGAAGGCTGATAATGAGCTGTTCCCTCTGCAGAGGACAGAATCACAGAACCAGCAGAGCTGAGCTGGAGAACACACACACACACACACACACACACACACACACACACACACACACACACACACACACACACACAGTACACAAATACTCTACAATAACCCACAAGAAGCTAACAAACTTCTAAACTCTCCACTCTGCTTTGGCTCATCCAAACACACATAAACCCGACAGAGAGCCCACTCTGCCACCCACCTCTGTTCCAGAGCACACCGCTCTGAGGTGCGTGCAGAGCCACCCCAACACGCCTGCAGTTACAATCCCGTTAGCGTTGGCGGCAGTCGAGTCAGCTGTATATCTCTCTGCTACAGTATGCCTCAGGATAAACTGCCAGTCAGCTGGTTAGCAACCGCTTTCATGGCATCTTGCCTCCTTGTATCACAGGCACTCAGTGGCACAGAAGTCCCTTCCATCAGCCTCACACAAACACACACACTCATAAACACACCCTCATATAAACATTTAGCTCACAGGGCTGCCCAGCTGTGACCTCGCATCACACTGGAGGAGGAGGAAAGGGAGCAGTGGAGAGAGAGAGAGAGAGAGAGAGAGAGAGAGGGAGAGGGAGGGTGGGGGTTGGGGAAGGAGTGTGATCGCAGCTTGTAGCCAGAAAGCATTGTAGCCACAGTAAGGAGGATGGAATTACTACAGCAAGGAAGGCTATGTAAATAGACTTCGTACCATGGGAAGGATGTTGCTTAAAGGAGAGATACATAAAGTGTTGCCGGAAAGTTAGGGGGATGACAGCAAACTGTGAGAGGGAGGGAAGAACACAATTTAATTCTGATAGCTGTGATGGGCTCCGTCCATTCCCTCAGCGGGAAATAAACATTTCAAACACAGTGGAGGAACAGCAGGAACCTGCCACAGTGAGGCTGCTGAGCTTCAACAAACAGCTGCAAGGCTCACTCCCCTAATCTTCACCTGCATCTCCTCATCCTCCGACACTCATTTAATCATCTTATGGATCAACTTTTCCTCCCATCTTCACTTCCCCTTCCTTGGCATCCATCCTTCCTGTATTTTTAAACTCTTATCCTACTCTGTTAGCCCTGTCTCGGATTCTTCCGTTCTTTCTTCCCCTCTTATTTTCTATCCTTACACTCCTCTTCTCATTCAGGACAGATCGTCCGGAGATATCGGCTTCCTGTAGTGGGCCCCGTGCCCCTGGAGCCATTTAGGCTGTATTGATTCCTGCACCAGAAGAGTCGTCAAGGATAAGATAATAAGGTTTAGAGTCACGCTGAGTTTTCCTCATCCTTCCCTCCCCCATGGGGGGATAGCTCATCTTCTCCGGTCCTCTACTGTCTATCAATCCAATTAGCAAATGGAATCATCGGTTTATTCATTCATTTATTCATTTTCTGTAACCCCTTATCCTGTGTAGGGTCAAGGGGGGCTGGAGCCTATCCTATGACTTTGGGTGGGGGGCGGGGTACATCCTGGACAATTCACCAGTTCTTCACAGGACCACATGGAAAGAAACAACCATTGACACTTGTTTTTAGTGGTGGGAGGAAGCAGGAGAACCCGGAAGGAACCCATGCAGACACGGAAAGAACATGCAAACTCCGCACAGAAAAGTCCGAGGTCCTCAGGTGGATTTGAACCCAGAGGACCTTCTTGCTGTGAGGCAACAGCGCTACCCGCTGTGCCACTGTGCCGCCCTCATCGATTTAGAATTGTGTTTCCCGTCTGGATGTGTGTATTTGCAAGTATTTACTGTATGCAGGAAAAAAAAAGGCAAGTGAGTGCATGTGATGGTTTTCATGTGTGTGACTTTTTATCAAGACTGCAGTGGTCTGCATTAAATAACGATAAACAGCAAAAACAGAAAATAGTTTCAGCTTGAAGAACTTGGCGGTAGTATGATATAAATACTGTCTCCTCTTGGCGATCTGTCCCACAGTCTGACGCATGTCATGCCACTGGGTGCTGCATCAAGGCTCATTAGACCAGATCTCTGCCCTATGGTGTGGCTGGCCTGCCACTCCTTTAACCCAGGCCTTCATTTATAGGTCAACATTGGCATTCAAGTGAATGATATGTGTCACACGCACAATGCTGCTCTTTTTAGGACTGGACAAACAATCACTGATGCCCTGCAGCGCTAATGCATAACAATGTCCAGTACAATAGGGATTAAAAAATACATATGCAGTCAAATCTGTTGTTCACTTAAAGCGGCACTTTGGAGTTAGGAGCCTTTATAGGAAGGGTCACTGAGTTTTTCTTAGTGCTTCGAGAGGCACTGCATCCTGAGGAACATGGGAGGGTGTCATTAAATAGGGCAATGTTCATGCTCGCTGAGCAAAACACATACCATATAACGTGTGTTGTAGATGCAAAGAGACAAGCGGAAATATGCCAAGAAAACAACTTTTCAAGTCTATATGTTGAATCTGGAATGGAACATAAAGGCATTGGCAGACTGATGGTAATGGGAAGAAATAACATAATCTCTTTTTAAACTGCATTTTTCTAATAACTACACTGTATGAGTAGGAGTTAAAAGGTATGGATGCATGATATCTGTATGCTTTAGACCAAAACAGTGATATATTCCAGGATATAGTACACAAATAATTCAACTGTTTATCTTTAAAATTATAAGACAGTAATAATAATATACAGGAATTAGCATGACTCAGTATAAATATTGTTATATATTTTAAAACAAATACTTCAATATCAGTATAATGAAGTAACCTGGAGATCACTATTGGTAGTTTAGGAAATTTTGTTTACTGTAATGGGGAAGGGCTGCAGCTAATGATTATTATTATTAATCTTGTGGTTATTCTGAAAACATTTTTGTTGCTGTTCCTTTAAATGTCAGAAACAAAAAAATAACGATTTTCTGTCCATTGATCGATCGATCAATTGATTGACTAATCAGCTTTAAATAGAGTATGTTTATGATGCCCAATGGTTAGGCAAAAATTCTAAGTGGGAAATTTCATCATTTAAATGTAATGCTGCCTTAGACCTGGAAAAGTCAACACTTAAACTCACATGACTCAATATTACAATAACTAAAACCCAGACTATGCTGAATCTTCCATCAAAATATTAACTTATTGCAAAAGAATTGTGTTCCATGGGCCTGTATGAAGTTAATCACTGGATCCAATACTTCTGACAGTAATTGTGGCATATTTGCAGCATTATGCTGTGTTTTATATCTACAGTAAACATGAGAAAGGGCTATCAATACATTAGCATCTCTAATGATCATCTTGACTTTTATTTGCTCACACACAAAGACAGAGACCCTGAGAAGCCAGCCAACAGGGGGCAAAATTCCCATCGCCCTCTGGCAATCTCAGTCTAAGATATGAGTTGGTTTTTTTTCCTCAAGTGGAAAAATAGGTCTGACACTTAATTAGCAAATAAGGTCACAGCACAGAAGCAAGGTCCTATGTTTGTGTCTCTCACTGTCCTGGAGATTTCACACTCCTTTTTTTTTCTCTCTGCAATGCACTCAAATTGCAAACAAATATGCAGGCTTACCTAGAACAATAGAGGGGGGACCAAACACTGAATATCAGGGGGTCTGTTAATTATTACAGTACATCAAAGCATTAAGCTAAATCATAGCGAACAGCCAACTAACTGCCCACTCACTCCTTCTCCTCCTCATATGCAGCATCTTACCACTGGGACTATTCTGTCTTCATTATCCATGTCTGCTCGGAGGACTGTCTGAACAAACTGCAGGTGAGAAGGCTTCAGAGGATGATATGATTAGCAGACACAGAGATTTTTGTATGTGTGTAACAGCTGTAATTTTTAAACTTCCTCTGCAGATGTTTGACACACAATTACAACAACAACAAAAAATTCCTCTCCTTTGCACACGGCCTAAATTATGTGTTTTCCTTCAGCTTTGTGAGAGAAACCCAAATTGTGTGGTGGCGGGTCTTGGGTATGAATGAGTAGTGTGTGTCAAGTCAGCTGAAGAGAGTAGTGTTTCCTCGCCTCAACCCTTTTCTCCAGCAACACCGATTGTAAAATGGCAGACGAAAAAAATGTACCATCCAAGCTTATGAGAATATATAATACCATTAAGACGCAATGTACAGTAAGTCAGTGACAGTCACGGGGCAAACAAGATACATGCTTTTCACTGCAAGTGACACAAAGACGGCTTTGTGGATGTGGGCGAGACATCGTCAAATCATTGATCACGAATCATCTAATAATCACTTGTCTTGTGTTAGGATACGCAGAGCAATGTCTGGGAAATGGGATCCATCGGGAGGTAAATCAATGTTTTTTGATCAAATCTGAGTGAGGACGCTGGATCAGTCACAAGATATTGATGTATTAATACGGAACACATACCTTGGTATCACTGCTGCAATCAATTAAACATCATAATTAGGGATAAATACAGAAGAAGCCTCATTTCCAGTGCTGTTAGTGTTTCCCACGGTTTCTCTGGTTCTTATTATCAGCAAAGCCCCTGAAAAGATCAAAACCACCAGTGTTTTAAGGGTCTCAGTGCTTACACCAGCCTGTATGTGGGTCCAAGCCCAGAGCCCATTCTAAAAATCTTTTAAAACCAGTTACAAATCCTACATAAGTTATTAATAACAATTCGGGACTGATTTGGGAATGGGATTTGTTGTTCAATAAGAAAAAACAACCCTATCCAAAACAGACTTTTACACTGTAAAGAAATGATCTTTTGTGCCATGACACAATCTAACAGATGTTTTCTTTTGTCTTGTTTGTTTAAAGTAATTACACTAAATGACTATGATACAGGAAGTAGCCATATTTTAACTGCTCAGATTGTAGACCGGTATTCTTTGTCATTCTTTCCCAATCAGCAGTGCATTGTTGTATGTTTGTGCAAGAACAGAGCGTCTTTTTTTTCCTCCATTTTAGCAGAATCTGCCCCTGTAGGGAAACCTGTGGCGACAGCTTCAGACATATTGTTAGAGTATGTCAAACCTCACAGCTACACAGACTGTAGAGAAAAAAGATGAAAACGGACGCTTGGCAAACACAGACAGGGGCAGCAGACTGATTCATGCCCTGAGAGTGCTGAAGCTTTGGGAATGATAATTTAATTTGTTGATATCATTGTGGCTGTTAACTCCCAATTCCACTGTAGCTTTGATGCAACAGCAGCCCAATTGCCAAGGGCAGTGTTGTGCAATTTGCAGCTTGACAGCAAGCTCTGCAGCTATTTGTTTACTTCTTATATTTTTCTATTTTGTATGACTTTCTCTCCAAGGCAGATGTGGATAGATATCAGCAAACACGAGGAAATGAGAAGAGACTCAATTCCCCCGCCACTGAGTCTCTGAACAGAGTTGTTGCCTCTCCAGAAAACATCTAGGCCACACAAAGGCCTCTTTACAGATCTGTGGGGCACCAGAGACATGCTGAGTTATTTACTTTGGTAACTTATCACTCATTGATACAGTTAACCAACTCAGCCCTAATGAATCCCACATGAAATATCATAATTAGAAGTTAAGCAGGGCAATGTAAACACCTTAAAATCTTACTGATAAATGAATAATTAAGTTGAATGAGGCATGAAAACTAATCCAAAAAAAAGCTCCTCATATGATATTGGATTTATAGGATTGAAAGATTCTCTAGAGACTTCTCTTTGTGAGGTTTCTGCTGTGGAACTTTAGGGCTGAGCAGTTCAAACAAGAGGCTCAGACACCTCCTCCAGAGTTTAAAGCACACCAGACAAAGCCTGCTCTGTGAATCGGATGATTGCCGTACTGTATTAGTCTTCACCAGTGCTTGTAACCAGCACCATGCATATTCATGCTTACCCATCAAGAAGACTTCTTCCACTACTTGTCTCCCTGCACACTCCACTCAATGGGTGCAGTTCTGTGTAAAATAATATTTCCCTGTTATTCAGCACTGAATCCCTCTTTCCTTGAGAGTTCACATGAGTTCTTTTATGATAAGCTAATATTTGATCGTATATTAGAGCATGTGAACACATAAACAATGTACCGTTCCTCTTAGTTATTAATATAATTTTTTCTAAGTTATTAATGGATATGAACATGTTGTGGAGGGATGAGGTGAAAATGGAGCAAGAGCTTTCTTCCACTTTGTGCTGTGGTGAAAGGTAACGCGAGAAGCTCATTGTAAGTCAGTGGATCCTGTATATAAGCTTCATTAAATCTCACTCATCTCAATCTCTCTCATTAAGAGGGCACTGCACACCTGTTACCTGATTTAGATTCTGAGACGGATCCAGATGCAGAGTGGACTCTGATAACTACTATTTTTGTTCCTGAATTTGATTGATTTTTTGCTAAAGAAATATGTGTGTGTATATATATACATGAAAATATATATATATATATATATATATATATATATATATATATATATATATATATTCATGTTTAGAGAAATGCAATGGTTGTTTTTTCAAATGGTACAACTACTTTTAGTGTTGTTTACTTGGTTTCTATGTTAACAGTCTGAATAAATGTTTATGAGTCACTGATGATATCTTTCTGATGGGCCTTTTATTATAAGCTTTCATTGTGGCTTGATCTGGAAACAATTTCCTAATTGCTCAAGTTTTAATGATGATGGCGATGAGGTGGAATATTTGCAAAAAAGACACTACATCTGGAGCAGACCCGCCTCCGTTCATGTCCAGAACATGTCCATGTCAACAGACAGCACAGTTACCCGTGTTTAAGCTGAGTACATGGCCGCGGTCAGGCGGCCTGGAGAAAAGCAGTGTGTGCTGACTGACAATGAGCACAGCCTGGGAAAAGACCTGAGTCATCTGGTGCTCTTTGGCCAAGTCACACTATGTGATCATGGCTCAGGACACAGACCAGGTGCATTGTAAGAGTGCTTAGAGCATGATGCCAGACCAGGATCAACCAACTGTGTAGATAATTCTGCTACTATGACTAGGTTTATGTGAGGTATCCTCAAAAAAACTAAATCCTTAAAAGCAAAACTGCTCATTCTGCATGTGTCACCATAAGGTGGGGAGAGTTTTGTTGCATTCAGATAACTTCACATTTGGAAATAATCTCTTAAAGGTTATAATACTTTTTTGTGAACAGTCCAATGGAGAGACACAGCTCACATAATAACCCACACATGTTATGATTTACAGCGTTTCCAATAAAGCTTGTTTTTTCCCTAGCGGAAAAACATCTGAACTAGATTAAGAGACTTTTCATTTATTATGCTACAAACAGATGCTGTTGCTTAACTGCCCTAAGAGTCCTCACAGGACCCTCTCAGTTAAATTTGGGGTTTTTTCCAGTGCTTGAGTAAGACAACATCACCGAGCATCGGTTTTATAACTTTTGAAAAGATTTTCAAGTAATTCTTCTCTTGTCTTCTCTTGTCTCTTGTTAACAAACAGCATATACTCCACTTTAAGACTGTTAATTAATAACCTATAATATTCAATTCATAATATTCCATTCAAGAGATATCGTACTTCATGAAACAAGGAGATCTCATATTTAATGACAAAAAGACTTATATTCAATTAATAATTAAGTATATAATTAAGTATGAACTTAGAGAGGGGCGACTGTTAGCTTAGCTTAGCATAAAGACTAGAGGTAGCTTGGAACCCTTGCAGTGATGTCAGCAGTACTCCAGGAAATCACTGCATCCGCCCAAGAAATAGTCCATAAACCACATAGTCAATTTTATCCTTTGGTTTTAGTACAAGATATGATGTATTAATTAGTGAAATTTGGAGTTGGTTGTCACCTGCCCCTTCCAAAAATGTTGAACTATTCCATTAATCAAAACCATACTAACAACTTCTTACTTATTTTTTTTTTATTTTTATCCTTGATAATATTTTTAGTTTTGTGTTTTCCTTGACAAACCTTCTGAGGGAAATGTGATTCATTAAATTGACGCTTAATGCCATTGCAGGCATTAATCTTATACAACCTTTTCATTTCATTGTACAGGCGTCAAATCATACCCTGGTTGGTCGTGGGTCAATGTGAATGATGTTAAGCACTCCAGCAGCCTCTCAACATGCATTAGTTTCCATCCCCCTTTAGTTATATAGAAGAGCAATGTTTTGCTTTTGCCTTGTTGTCGGGGGAATTAAGGAAAGTACAGTCCCTCCTCCTTCCATCTATTGTGCATGTGTGTTCCTGAGTGTGTTTAGAGGGTGTGTGTGTGACGCTGTGCCCTTCACACTGTCTGTCCTCCACACACTATGGCCCTCTGTGTGCAGTATGAGTGGAGCTGTGTATTGCAGATAAGAGTTGTTGTTTTTTTTTTAAAGATTCAATGCTCTGTCTCCCAGTCAGATTCACCTCTGGGTGCCCTTTCCTTCACTCACTCCCATTACACCTTCTTCATGAATAATCCAACCACTGACACAGGCCACTCTACTACTGACACATCACCACAGGGCCCACACATACACTCTGGAGGCTGCGCAATGCCAAGACCTGCTGAACAAATACTTTATTATTGTGCATGTATTGTTTATTTTTCTTCATGGAATAATATTAGAGATATTTTGAGTCAGGCAGGAAATTGATGTTCAGTTTAGACAGCCAGTAATGAGAATAAAAAGGTTGTTATGTTCACTCACATCTTCATTATCCGCCTATTTAATGTTCATACTAATTTGTCTATATGGTCAGGCTGAAATATCCAGTGGTCGAAGAAAAGATTTGTAATAAGGAAGATGGCTTCCACTACTCATCCATCTCTCTCTCTCTCTCTCTCTCTATGGATCGATTGTGTTATTTTTCATGGGGTAATATCATCCGCATCTTTTCATGGGCAATTTACTGTTGCTATGTAAAATTGCAAGAATAATGTCGGCACCATGAATCATCGCATTGCAGCAGACGCTCTTGTAGCCACAAACTGAGCCAAGGAAAACAAATCTACAGCATAATTAGTACACAAGACTTGTAAGTGTGTAGGTAATGAACAAGTCAGCCAGATTTGTTGAAAAATCTGGGTTCAGATCTGAATAATGATGTGCTGACTGGAAAGAACAGGGTTTTGTCCAGGGACATTTTATTGTAGTTTGTCAGCTCAGAAGCTATTAGTGCTGGGGTATCGTCCCATGAGCACCTACAGAAAACATGACACAGGTGGTTAGGTCACCTTATGAGCTTGTGAGTTAGACGTGTCAGCATCCTGAAAGCTACGATGCATTGCCCTGACATGTCAGTTGGCAGATTGAGGCCTTATACAAAGAGTACACTGCTTGCTGGAGATGGCTACATGTGTATTGCTTGACCTCTTTTCTCCCTTCTCATTAACTATGCAACAAGAGGGTCGATTTGAGATCCTTTGAGATAATCCAGAGGGAGCAGGTCTGTCAGTGTGAGATGGGAAAGCAACCCGTTTATCATGCTCACCTACACCAAACGTTAATGTTGCCTACATCAATGGGCTCTTCATGTAGCGATGCATCGAAGGGGCCAAGATCTCGGAGGGCTGACCAACGAAACACAAATACACCGGTAGCAAAGCAAGAGAACCAGAAGAAGACAGCAGCAGCCCACAGCCTGCACCGACCACAGCTTTTATTTCTGGTTACACTGATCTAAAGAATGAAAGGAGAGGTCCAAATGTTTTGTTCTTCTCTCTTCAGTCCCTTTGCTTCTCTCTCTCTCTCTCTTTGCCTTTCTCCCTCTGCCATTTCAATAGCCAAAGAGCTGAACGGAAAAACAACAGGCATTCAAAATAAGTGTTGAATCAATACAAACAGGCTGCAGAAAGGCTCTAGTCATAAGTTAGCAGCATTAATATACAATCAGTTGGTCTATAGGGGAGGACAACACAGCCTTCTGACATTCAATCGATCCTATGAGTGAGGATCTCTGAGTGATATGCAGTATCCTGGAAATTACCGCATCCCATAATTAAAAACATCTAGCATTATTTTAAAAACTATAGAAATATTATGGCATGTTTATGGAGGAAACTGTGTATCAATTAAAGCAGACATCAAAAAGAAATAGATAAGTGTAAAACGATTATGAATAGTCTGAGTAGAAGCACTGCAGATAAACAAGCAGAGAGATTGAATAATGGGCCCAGCAATAGCACTTGCTGAGGCCCCTAGTGCTATGCTTCCCATCTTTGCCAACCGTAATGGGATTTCTTAGGTTTAAATGCACTTCGCTCACTCTGTGGAGCCAGTAGGAAGCAAAACTATTGATCCACAAACAATTTAGCTGTCCAGCTGTCCAGAGAAAGGGAAAACAGGACGCCCCTCAACGTATTATGAAACTTCCCAAGAGCCTGGCTCCCTCAGTATTCGCTCCACGTGCCAGGAGGCCTTCGCCTTTGGGTTCTCTCCGCGATTATCCTTCTGTCCATACACCTCTTACAAATACAATCCCTCCCACAAAGGGCTAGCAGTGAGCGAGATAGTCTTCTCTCTTCCAGTTTAGTCTATCATCACGGTGAGGTGATATACACTGGGCTAGCATAACAAACACAGTATACCTGAAAGATGATGTATAAGCACAGGAGTGTGGCTATGCTTGGGAGTCTCACATGCTGAACTAGCATGTAGATAAAGGTTCTTGTCTTGTGCACATGCTCCCAGCACCTAGCAACAGGCCTTGCTCATATAGGCCTCAAGAGTGGCTTGGCCCCAAAGAGGAAGATGCTTTCATACCTAATTGGACAGTTCGCTGCACCATCGGGCCTGGTCTTTATCCCCAGTTCTATGAGATAACAGTGCAAGGCATAGAGACAGCAGTAAGCTTTCACAATTCCAGGATAAACACAGATTAAATGGGATTAAATCCAAAACAATCGCTGTCCATTATTGAAAATATCAATGCTGGGGGATACAGAGATAATCTAATCTTTAAAATGATGCTAAATACAATCTTTAATATTAAGATTATGGAATAAATGACTGTGTCAGAGGGGACATAGTTGTTTAGGCAAGGTTTTTACTAGAAATAAAGATTATTATTTCTGCTTCAGACTGTCCAACCATACAAAACGTATCCCTTAATTTTACAACTTTCTCAAAGGTTGTCACAAACAAACCCTGTCATTTATTATAATATGGGCCTCATAACATATTATGTAACATGAAGTATGTAAGTAGTGAAGTAGGCGAAAACAAAGAATCTCAACAGAGAAGGAATTGAATAATTTTATACATTTGAACACATGCATCTGGCTGAAATCCTAGCAACTAAATCAGACACACTGAACTATACTGTCATTCATATTTCATGAAACTGAAAGTCATTTCTTACAAGACGACAATAGCAAATAGAGTTGTGCTCCTGTATCGTCTCATAAGCCCTGTAAACAATCCATCCGCATACATCCACAAAGGTGCAAAAACAAATGGCTCAAGGCTCCCATATGATGTCAGTAAACTGTAACACAATACTCCTGCTCAACGAAATGTTAAACACATTCACGAGTGGTAATGTGACACTTTGAGGAACAGTTTAATTAAGAGCCACTCACATCAAGATGCTTTAAACGGATTTCTTATTGAGAGAAAACTGTCTTCTGAACTTGTTAACCTTGCAATGTTACTTTTTACTTATTATCATCATCAAATACTAATCACTTCAGTGGTGAATAACAACAACCACGTGGTAATTAGCTGTTTGATGAGCAAATAAAACCTGATATTCCTGTGGAAATTAAATCGTTGTAATGAAGCCAGATAAGGTTTGCCAGGCTAATGAGCAAACAAACAATTTTCCTTGCTAACACTGTAATGAAGGAAGTCAAATATTATCTGGAAAACTTTTAAATGCTGTTAACAGAAATGAGCTTGCGAAGGAGACGCATTTATAATTTCCTTCTAATTGAGTCCACGAATCCCAAAAGACTTACTTTGATTGTAAAATCTAAAAATATCTTAAAAGACACAGAGCTGCAAATCAGTGAAACTTTTTTTTTATTCTGTCATATCTGACCTAGTTAAAGATTTGAATTGTTCTGAAATGTAGCCAAGATATTGTTTTAAACTCATCCAAATAAAGTCAATATTTGAAATCATTGGACACACACAGTTGGCCTGTGTAAACCAACAAACTCAGTCATCACTTCTCCAGCCTATCAGTGACCTGTTTAATAAATCCATCTTGATAATCTTTTCTCAGCATTATTTAAACGATAATTCTGATGAGTTAAACTCTTCTGAACAAAACCTGACATTGAAAATGAAATGTGATTATAGCACCTTGATGACGTTGATCAAAGTCATCCTATTTCCTCCATGACTGGCAGGTGGAGATACTGGGCCTCTTCTGTACATCACCTGCATCTCTGACCTGCATTATCTTAATGGAAATGGAGTCATCTGATTTTGAATGAGACATCACTTTAGCCGTCAAACCGGGGGAGTTAGTCACTGAGATACTTTATCAACAAACAAAATCCTACTGATAAGAAGAAGGGAAAAGATTAAATGTTCTGTGATAAGAGACACTTTGAATTATATATTGACGGGGGATTGGATTTTGATGAGCCATTTCTTTAAAACGCTTTTTTTTACCTTGTCAGTACATGAATAACATATTTCTCCATGAGCTTGAATGCTATAAATAGACAAATAAATGTATTTCTATCTTAAGCAGTGAGCTGCATTTGTGTAAATCAACCAAACCCCAATTTTGCAAGCTGTATTTTATCCTAGATATGAAAAATACTAATAATGGACTGCAGACGAGCTAGATAAGTCACACTCATCATACACTGTGTGTACACAAACACTTAAACAACTGTAATCCACTGTGGGTGAATAATTATTCATAAGGGGTCCAGCATTAAATGTAACAAGCCTCAAGAAGTGCCCGGAGGAACATTTGGATTAGAGTGAAGAAGGAAACGACCTCAGACATAGAGAATCAGCCCAGGCATGAAAAGCTTATTCAGTAAAACAAAGTAGATGATTTGAGAGGAAAGTCCTTCACACAAAAAACACATAAAACACTGTAAGGCGCTTAAAAGATACAGCTAGCTCCTAATGTTGACAGCTGCATTAAGACTTCAACAAAAGGATTATTCATTACCTGTTTTCTCATCAGCTTGTTATTTTATAGGATCATTGTTTATTATTATTGTTGTTGTTGTATATTATATATTATTATGTTGTATATTGTATATTATTTTTTATTGGTCTATGGAATGAAAAAAGCTATTCAAAAAATAAATTTTATATATATATATATATATATATATATATATATATATATATATATATATATATACAGTACCAGTCAATAGTTTGGACACAGTTTCCCATCCACTTGAATGGGAAACTGTGTCCAAATTTTTGACTGGTAATGTATATATATATATATTTATATTGTATATATATATAATTGAAAAAAAGCTAAATTATATATATATATAATTTAGCTTTTTTCAATTTAATTTCCAATCACATCAGTCAAGAAAAGCAGGATTTCATACATATGAGAAGCTTGAGCCAACAAGTGCTTGGCATGTTAGCTTCAATTCAATAAACCTATTATCAAAGTAGCCTGATTAATTTTATATAAATCAACTTATTGATTAAGTGCATGGGTTTCTTTTCTGTTTCTTTTCCTCCTACCTTTTCTAACAGAAAACCTTTTCTGTCAGAAATCTGAAAGGGCTAACAGAGGCTATATCTACAGTTTGGTGTGACATTGTACAAATCATATGGGCGATCAACAAGTGGGCTAAAGATGTGCACTGTGCCTATGCAATTTTCCCACTTAACTCAATCTCTACTCATAAACTCTAAAGGGACACATGCAGGCAGAGGTCAGGGAGCGGTCCACAGTGGGAGAATCAATGTCTGGTCTAATGAAACTATAGTATTCATACAGCCAAAGATGGCAGATGGGGACTGAGGCCCTTTCTCCTCCTCAGGCATGAACAGAGGAGAGGTCTGTCTCCAGGCAGACACTGAACGCATCATGGCTCTGCCTCACTGCCGTACCATTAGTGCATCTCACTATTGATTGCTGGCGTGTAAATTGCTGAGCAATGTAAAGGAAGCATCAAGACGACGTTTTGTCAGCAGGATGAAGAGAAGCACTTATATTCACAATGAAGACGGTTTCAACAATAAAGGCTGGTGTTTGTGTCTCTTTCTTCACGTGCATCTGTCTCACTTTAACAATGACACAAATGCACAGGAGTGACTGACACTGCATTCGGTGTAACAGACCAAACAATAAATAAATAAAAGCTAACCCTGTGGCTGCCAAATACCAGTGCTGCTTATCAGTTTACTGTCTTTTCAAAATCACCCTCCAAATCTACCCTTTTCTCTTCAGCTAATTCTTTGACTCTTTGCCCAAGAGTTTGTTGCCCAGGGATTGGAAGGACATCTTGAAAACTAAATCTTTGATGGCAAATTTCCAAGGATCTACTTTGAGCACTAAAATCATGCATATTTAAAGACATTAATGCTTTACCGGACATGGGAAAATTGAAGAAAAAAAGCACTTTTTTTTATAGATTGAAAACATAAAAGCTGCACCGAATAGATCTGCAGTAAAAAACAAAAATCAAGAATCAGATGTCCATAAAGTTAAGCTGACTGAAGGGAAGACGAGATGTGTCTGAATGATGCTTCAAACAAGAGTAGTCGTAGAAGTAAATATATGGCTATGTTGAGTCATTTGACTGTGACACTTATGGTGACAAAGGGTATAGCCTTGAAAAGCATCACAGAACAACAATATCTTTCAGAGTACGGTGTTAAGTAAAAGTTCTTCATCATGCAGGCTATGAAAGCCACTGGAGCTCTGCAGTCGTTATGCTGACAGAGAACAGCTACAAAATTCCAAACTCTAAATATTCTTCATAGAACAAGGGGATATAATTGTAAGATAATGCCTTGCATGCAGGGTTAGCCTACTTCTGAGTAGAGTAAATTCATTCACCTCGCACGAGGGAGAGTGTCTGTCCTCGGGGCGCGTGCAGGACAGCACAGAATGCATTACCAGCCGTCAAGCTTACAAGATTCATAAAGTGCTCCGTGTGACAGGCAGCCTTGGAATCCCTCTGACATTCTGTGCAACATTTTTATGGCTCTGATTCAGGACAAACACACGGCGAAGAATCTAACACGCAGCACTGAATGGCAAAGAGAGATGAGTTTAAAATTTGAAGCGAGAACATTTTAGTGTGCAGGGACCAGAAGCAGAAAGCAGCCAGACATTTATCAGCTGGTCTGAAACTAAACATGTATATGTTAGAAGCCGAACAGTTAGCTATTAACGGAACAAAGTCATTAACCAGTTCATAGACATGCACTAATATGCTCCATTGAGACAACACATCTAAAAAATACTAGGTGCTGATTCATTATGTACCCATCACTAAGGCAAAACAACTTTAGAAGTGTGAATAGTGAAGTAAGGGGCCCATTAGATGTTATAATTCCCTTCTACTTTGCTGTTATTGATCACATAATGAAAGCTGTGGTGCTTTAAAGGATACTCTGCTGTTGCTCCTAGCTGGGAACAAATCCATGCACTCAAGCTGTTATGAAAACTCTGACCGTGCTTTATCTAAATATCAGCTCAGGATGTGATGGAGCAATCGTGTAAGCAAAACATCTGGAGTATTTAAGCCACACTTCAAGATGCAGCATTCTCATTGGTGACTATCAGCTGAGATCATAACAATTTCCTACCCCATATGGATGCAGAATAATGATGTAATATTTTAAAACCCAAATATAACAGCTGGGATTTTTACACTCAGCAAAATGTCTTGCATTGACTGCTGTGGTAACAGGATTGTGGCGACAGTCTGTCAGCTTTTCATGCTGAGGGAAAGAAGGCAAAAACATTTTCCCCAAGTACCTATTATATTTGCGATCCTCCATATTTGACTTTGTCCACCATTGCTGACAAAATATTGCTCAGTGGGAGAAAAGCTGCATTCATTCTGATCTGACTGTTCACACTGCTGTCACATCAGCAGGAATCAGAAAGGGATCTGATTCAGGAACACATATGAAGAACTATGTTCACATTACATGCCTCATTGTTCAATTTCTTTTTTGTTGAGATCATAATTGGTTGATGGTTGATGGTTCACATTCATATTTACAAGTTACCTGTAACTAGCTCTAATGTGAACAACATCTGTCCTCATAATCAACAGGCACAAAGTGATGTATGTTCGCACTCGGCATCTACTTCACCAACAACGACAAATGTCCAATCTGTGAGACAACTAATTGTGTTCAAACTGAAATGGATGTGCTGGTAGCAAATGTTGGCATCACATGTCGCTGTGGGGGAAGGCAAATACTTCATCAGCTGTTCACGGGCAGATCATTCTGTCAATTCTGTTGACTGGTTGTTCCATTTTGCTGCTCTGCCAGCGCTCGCTGATGACGACAGCACTCAGGGCATATGTCCTAAAAAAAGCCACATGAATTCCAACTGGACTGTTTGCATTCATGTTCAGTGGCCACAAATCAGTTATGTACCCAATCTAGGACCACATATGAAAGCGCCTGAAACAAATTTGGGCCACAAAAAATCTGATTCCATGTGATTTTGGCAGCTCACACTGTTTTGAAAGAGAAAAAACACACATCTTCATCAGATTTGGACCACTATGACCTGCAGTATGATCATAGCATAAGTGAAGTAATATTTAAAACCCTTGTAGCTTCATCTTCTAGCAAAATGATGAAGATCATCTTTGGAATCCCTCAAGGACCTCTAGCAGTCCGCAAACCTTTACTTTGGCAACATGTAGCATCAATAGTTTGTCTCTACTGAAGGCCAGCCTGGCTTTCCGTAGGACGCGCCCATGACATCCTCTCCAGCAGCTGACATCCTGATAGAATAATGCTGCACGGGGCCATTATTTAGGACTGCGACTCAATCTGCCTGTAAAAGATGACAGAGCCGAACTACACGCCTCAACCAGTCGCAGCACTAATACCAGGACATAGGTTTTAGTTCCACCCTAGATGAAAGTGTCGCCTGGTGCATCTTAATCTCTTGGCTGTCAGGCAGGCGGCAGTTTGAATCATCGGTATGTGCTGCGCTATTAGGTTATGGCCTCCAGCTTGGTTTAATTAATGCTGAATTTAGGACTCAGACTTAATACTTTAAGGGTAGACGTGCTAGATGATGCTGGAACATATCAAAAGCATCATTACATCTGCTCTGTGCAACGACTACATTTTGGAGGGGATGTGCATGCCAGGATTTGCAGCAGATCATGTAACATCATCTCCACCATGCCAATACAAGTCAGATATTGCGCACACGGTATCTCTGAATCTGTCACAACGACACAAAAATGCAGTACTAAAATCGTTAGTAATTATGCATTACTGGGGGGCGGTATGCGCTCCATCCCATCCTTGCATCCCACTCAGTCTGTTGTAAACAACACTGATTTCCCAGCTGTTCACGAGGCAGCTTCTCTGTCAATAATCTAAAAACAATCACTTGTCAATGCATCTGAGCTGCGCTCCCTGCGTCCTTACCTTCTATAGCGGGCAAATGCGTCCGTCAGTGTGTCCTTCACGATGCTCGCACCTGCTCAGCAGCGCTTCTCCGGGCGCTCAAGAGCGGGGAAAGAAGCTGACAGAGCAGCGGTCCTGTACCCGTGGATTGGCTGAAGCCTTATGACTGCAAGCTCAGGGGGGCGCTAGACCTGCTCGTTCCAACGGACCATGACGCTCCGGGTCCCCGTGAGCTCCATCAGCAGGTTACACAGCAGAATGAGGATGACATGAGGAACATTTAAGTTTATGCTTATAAAACCTTTAGTATTTCTCATTTTGCATCCATTGCAATACAGAAAATGTCCCGACTTTGCCTTATAGTGCATGAGATTTATGTAATGTAATTTGTGCATAGTTACATTTAGTGACTTAGCGACTTAATATCACACATATCATCATCATTCGAACACTTCAAGTCGGTTTAATAAAATGTAGAATAGAATGTAGAATGTATTTTATCACATAGTGGAAAGAGCTCAACATGCAATATTTATAACAGGACTGGCTCTAGGAGCCTTAGGAGACGATGTCTTGTCAAGCAAAATTGTTAAGGTGGTTGGTTTTCACACAACCTGACATTGAATTCGTGGCTGAGATTTTGTGTGGGTATTTTTTGAATGAATTTAATATTATGATTAATTGTTGCTACATTTATAGAGGGTTAAGGTTAGTTTTAGAGTTAGGGATCATGGTTAGATGTTAGGAGTTAATGTCAAGCAACGCTGGATCCATACACGGTTTGAAGATGTCATAAACCAAACCACCTTATTTAGATTAGGAAAAAAATGGATTAAATGGACGAAAACAATCCTATGAATGATGAATGAATGGATTATGGCAAATCTTCATAATCTGCGAACTGCGCGTGCGCAAACATGTCTGACACATTACAGAAGTTAATGAGCAATTTCTCCTGTGATTGCGCAAGTCTTCCCAGTGAAGTGCCATAGAATTTAGTATGTTAACTAAAAGCTGAATGTATTCTTTGTCAAGCTTGGGAAAGAAAAAAAATCAATTAAACAAGCTACATTTCTACAAGTTACCAAATAACAACAGTCTATTCTCTGATGTATAGCCACTTACTTCATAAAGCAGCATATGGACTTCGTTCATTTGCCATCGTCTTCTTAGCTTTGTGTTGGGCAGCTATAGGGAGCTTGACTCTATCAGCTTTGTTGTTTGATAATAGGAGGTGATTATAAAAGCTGTTCAAACTCAAATGAATACCTGATGCACATGACTGCAAACAACAGAACATCTGTTATACCATTAAACTGTAATGACCTGACCTACCTGCACACCTGTTTAGAATCAGTCATCAGCCCCAGTGTAACTTCCCACCAAGCATTCACCTTTCTACAAGCCTATAGCCTGTAATGTCTGTTTTTAGTCATGTCTGCTTGTCTTACTCACTTTACTTTTTGTAAGTATGTTTGACTGCATTCCCAGTAATGACTATGTTTTCAAAAACTGGCCTAGGAAACTCTGTTTTGCGCTACAACTTCAGCCACAAGTGTGCACTTAAGTCTACATTTCTAACCCTGCTTCACGCAAAAACAAATTTAAGGAATGTCACACATAGTTGGTTTTTTTTTAACATACAAAACCTGAAGCACATCCAAGCATTGTTTATTCACATGGTTGGACACCACTAGGGGGTAGATGAGAAATGAGTGTGACTACAGCCTATAGATGTTGACCGTCAGCCTGTTTTTCATCACACAGATATCAAAAGGGCACCTCGACTAATTACAATGCCTTGCCCCGTGTGTCAGTCCGAACATGAGACCATCCCAATCCCTTGGGATTAGATTTAAATCTTGGATGTAAACACCACACAGCAAATAATAATCTGGTGTGTGGCGGGAGCCCATAAATAATGCAGGAATCTTTGAGAAAGAGCAGGGCAGAATTAATTGAAGGTCTCAGCCCCCTTGGATGAATTTGTGGGAACATATCAAAGAAGTTATTTTTAATGTGAAAAGAAACTGATCTCACTCAAAGCTCACAGCCCTTCATCAAGCTGGCTCTCTTCTTCCCTTAGGCTCTTATTATTCAGACTTTTCATCAAAAAAGTATTGTTTCCTTTGAGATGGGAACTGTTGATAATACACAAGAAAAGAAAGTCATTCTCATTGCTTCAGCTGAGGAGGACGTGTTAGGAAAATATGTCACTCCGTACACAATAAGCAGGCCAGAGGAGTGGCATAATACAGGGCCCAGAAGGATATTATTTTGTCCACAGGTTATCCAAGAACTGGGTGCATTCAAACCTCACACAAACACTTTTGTTCCTCTTACATCATGGCAGTGCAAAAAAAGACCGATCCTGCTGGTGAGTAACACTGTTACAAGGTCGGTCTCTGGGGTGGATAAGAGGAACAGCAAACACCCTGCTGTCTGGAGGAAAGAATAGCTAGCCGTCATCTCTCAGCCTGGCAGAGGAGGAGGAGGAGGAGGGACATGGAGGAGGTAGAGGAGGGAGGGATAAGGGTAAACATGATTTAGCCCCAATGATCTCCACAGGGGCTCATGCAAAAGTAACCCCCCCACCCATCACCACCACCCAAAAGCACACATGGGACATGCTGGGGGCTGCATGGGGAATAGGAATCATGGTCTGGAGAGGGTTATAATCCTGGTGCTATCATGATAAAAAAAAGAAAAAAAAAGGAAGAGGGGGTTTGAAAGAGAGTGTCAAATCGATAGAACAAAGCACTTCTTCTTTATATATAGCATCCATCCAGCAGGAGTGCAGTATCTGCCACAAGATACTGTAAAACTGGAAGGGTTGATATCCTTCCCACCATTAGGGCTCTTGATTTTGAGCAAACCAAACTTACCATTCAGGTTCCAAATAGCCTGGTCTTGACATATGTGTGTGTGTGTGTGTGTGTGTGTGTGTCAGTGAGTGTGTGTGTTGGCAAACTGTATGTATAAGCCATATGGTAATGTCACAGAGTAATCACAAACACTTATCCTCCTCAGCTCTCAGAGAATAAAAAAGGGCAAATTTACATAAAGACAGACATTTACATGTATAGGAACAGATGCCCTGAAGCTCAACACACACCTCAACAATATAAGAAACAAACATTTTCTAATAACTGCCTTTCATACCCTTTTCTTCTGCAGCTACAGTGTCTCATTGGGAAGCTTGTTGATGCTAATTGCACCCTTTACTTGAGCCTCTGGGTTGCAAATGATGCACTTAAAGCTTCTAGGTGGTTTGGAAACTGGAGTGAGATGCAATGATCTTTTTCCACATTGGAGGCAGACTGGAGGTAGACATAAAAAAGACACCAGTAAACGCCCATCAGTAAATCAAGGAGTTGGACACAGAGGAGGTGGGGATGGGTAATGGATGCTGTGGCAGACGAACAGCCGACACAGAATTAATCCACTGAGGATTGGATGAGGAATGAGGGGATGGTGGGAGGGGTCTGCTTTGAGCTGCGGCAATGGGGGCTGGTTACAGTTCACAAGGGTAATAGGGCAGCTGCTTGTTTGGTGGCAATGATCATCAATCGGTGGACAAATAATGGGATTCTGATGCCATGGTAAATAAATAGCTAAGCCTCTTAGAGGAAGCATTTGTAATTGAGGACTGACAGAGGGTCAAGGCTTCAGCTAGAATCTAAGGTAATTCAGCATACTGTGATTCAAATACAATACTTTATAACATCGTCCAACAGCGGCCTCTAAATAAGATATTTTCATTGATATATCTCTGAAAAAGCTATTCATCATCAGCATTTTTAAAAAGCCTGTTGCGTACTGCAGCCATTTGTGTAATTGCCTCCTGTCACTAGGTGGCAGTAAAGTCAAGAGGGAAAATCTGTCAAACACAAACTAATTGATGAATCATGATTCAGAGGCTGAAGGTTATTGAGATCATTGCTGCTGAGTGAGTCATGTATTTTGGCTGAAATAGTGCAGACATCTCTCCAACCAGTTGTAGGTCTCCCAGATGTTCTCATCCCTCATAAAAATTATCTCTGGGTTTTTTGAAAACAAAAACAAAACAAAAACATCACAGCCAATTCATAGATATTTTTAAGCCGCAATCCACCTTTAACCATTGTTTTAAACTGCAAACAATTCTGTGAAATGTTCCCAAACAACTTTACCCATGAACATGAATTAGCGTACCTGTATGAACAGAAGGCACAGAGTCCTTGCCAGAGGGAGAAAAACTAATTCCAAGAAACTAGATACCAGATTTCCCAGCTTTCTGACACCATTGCTGTGTGGTAATGCACCAGATGGCAGACGGCTCTCTCGCTATTACCCTGACAATATGACTGTAATGGAAGTGGAAGTGCCACAAGTGAGCGCCAAAAAGATGGAGTCCAACGGTCTTGTTCCATAAGTCCTTTCTATAGCAGCTTCACACTAAGAGCGGACTGAGGCAGGTGTAGGCGTCGGCACACACTCAGCTCTTGCTCGCTGTACAGTGGTGCTGTTGTTCAGCATGCATCTGAGAATGTAGGTGTATATCAGTGGTGTGTGTTTGTTGTATAGGTCTTACCTCGCCTGGAATGAAGAGTTGGACGCCTGAAATCTGATGTTTTTGTTTGGCATCATTTCTCACAGATCCATGCAGCTCTAAATATATCGCAAGCAGGTGCAGCAGGAGATGGCATTGGTCCATTGCCAAAAAATAAAATAAAAATTGGTCCATTGCCAAAAAAAAGAAAAAAAAGAAAGGCAGTGAGGGCTGCATGTCACAGCCCCACCAAAGAGATTTCCCCTTTTAACTAATCAAAAATGACCGCTCCATTCTAGCTGATTATACATCCATAATAATACATATATTATCAACTAATGTTGTGTTTCATCCTTCTATCAAGTCAAGTTCTTGTGAACATCACAAGTTTTGAACTTTTATTTATGGCCTGCAGGCCTCATTGACCTGAGCTTATATCACTTGGCCATTGTGCTGCCACAGAATGAACTGTGAGCAAAGCCTGAAACAATCTTTCTGTACCGGAGCTGTGAGAAAGTTGTAGATATCATTGAAGCAATGTTATGGTTGTTTTTGACAATTGCCAACAGGTGTGGCTCCCATGGGGTAAAAATTCTATTGTGGATAGGTCCCCGTGGGGTTTGCCATGGAAGCCAAGGGGCGTTTCTAATGACCAGGAACACCAAGGTTGTACACAACTTCAATAAAGCACCCAAAATTTAATGAAAATTCTCAATATCTTTTTTAAAATTTATTAATTTATAAAATAAATATAAAATGAAACCGATGCACTGAGGACTTCTAGCCATAGCTAATTTGCAGTCCATGTCCAATACAGTTTCGTGTGGTCAGAAGTCATGTGTATTTTTAAATGATTAATTATTATTATTATTATTACATACATACCATTATGGCAGTCACAGAGACCCATATTCAATTATATTTAGCTGATACTTCTGAGCATTTATTTAAGTAAGATTTCATATGCAGGGCTTTAACTATTAATTTTTAAATTGTTGTATTGATACTTTTACTTGAGTAAAGGAGCTGAGTACTCCTTCGACCACAACACACACGTACACACCCATGGCCAAGAAAACACTGACATATAGCACAAAAGTACATAAAGGTACAAATTTTTATTATTTTCTCATTTCTACAGCTGTAGAACTGTCTATTATTGTTATGTGATACAATTTTCATCATGTAATGAATAATTTATGGTTACATTATGTACCAATAAGCATGCACAGATGGAATAGAGGGATTTTCATGACTTGCTGAATCAATCACTATTCAGTGCCTCACTCATTTCCAAAGAGGAAAATGCCATTTTGAGTTAAGAGTCTAAAAACAGAAATTAAAGCAGGTAATTATTTATTCATTCATTGTATTTCCAGTAGCTTGAACGTCATACTTGCACTAAAAGGAGAAACGTAAAACAGTATCTGTTAGTACACATTTGTTTCTTAAATACAAAATCATTTGCAATACTGTCAGCAAAAAGTAAAATTTTGGCAGTATATTGGGACTGTGTGGAACCAGTACAAATAAGAATTGTAATCAGTTATTATTGTAGCTGTATACTACATGGTGCTGGACAATAACAAAGTAATCAGAATTCAAATGTATATGCATTTCAGTTAGTTCAGTTAGTTACAGTACAATGTACACTGTGCACAGCAAGAAAGGAAATGAATATATATATATATTCTCTACAAGCTCTCTATATTTAATACAGTCCTATCAACAAGTTAAATCATATCATGCACAATATTGCCTCTTAGGCTGCCTTATAAGCTGCTTGTCCCTGTACAATTAAGGTATTTACAAATTCAACAAATATTCTACACGTCTTAAAAACTTGATGCAAGTTAAGAGAAAAGAAATCTTGATCCCATCCAAAGGCCCTCAAGTTTAGTTAGTACAAGTGAATAGTTTTAGCCTAATGGTAATTGAACAATGTACTGTATTAGCGCGCTCACACACACACACGCACACACGCACGCGCACGCACGCACGCACGCACGCACGCACGCACGCACGCACACACACACACACACACACACACACACACACACACACACACACACACACACACACACACACACACACACACACACTCAGAGATATACATTCATACATTGCCATACATTCAGGTATTGTACATAATGACATAAACTTTTAAAATGTACCAGCCACAGTTTTAACAATGTTTTATATGGGTGTGTTTAGCTTCTCGGACAAAAGCCAGTCCTGTGTCTTAAGGCAATGGGAGGTGTCTTTAAGGAAAAGATGACCGGTATAGAAATGATTCCTCCCTCCACAGAGTCCTCCTCTCTTGGATGTGACTCCTGCAGCCATACTACCCTCTCTGCTCCCGTCCCTGAACTGTGGAAAGAGACTTCACAATTGAACCGTTGTTTTGGGGAAAAGGCACTACCTTTTGAAGGAGCACTGCAGGAACCGAGGCAAGCTCTTACACCCTCAGCATTCCCCACTGCGGCCTTCAGGTCGAACTCAATAAGATGAGGCTACATGCAAAGGGCGTAGGTTGTGAGGCCATGTGACATGCCATGCAGCATTTCAGCGTCCTTATAGCATAGGTGCACAATGATGATTCACAACAAAGCGGTAACGGATGAGGATGTATAAATTCAGATTGCTGAATTTGTACAGATTCCTATGAGCTTCTGTGTTGCAGAATGCATGGAGTAATTTACTGTAGACAGAGATTACTATTTGAACATAGTAGATAATACAATAACCAATAAAAAACAAATATAGTTCAGACGAGCACTGCATAGTCCATAAGAGGTTTGTGGTAAGAATGCAACACTTGTTAATATCAAAGTGTTAATTAATATATGGATTTAGATCATATCAGGTATTCTGTGCACTGTCAAAATCAAATGTCAGGTTGAGCAACTTATTTCCTTCCTAAATGCTACTTAAGATATAATGTCATGAGCCCAGGTGTCAAAGCCTCTCCATGAAGATTTCCAGGAACTGCCTCTGATGAGTTACTTTATTTTGTGGTGCTGGGGATGGAGATAAAGCCATGCAGTGTTGGAACAGGCCTCTAAGAGAGATGTGGGGATTGAGCAGTCAGTGCACCACCTCATATTATTCTGCTAGGCTACACAAATGAGTTCAAGGAGTTCATGGCATGAGTAGGGGACGGGGCCTCAGAGCTCTCGTGGCCCTCAGCAGTGTCCTTGCTGGCACTCTTTCCACTATACTGGCCGATAAACGAGCCATCCTCGTTGAACTGTCCATCTCCTCCTTCCCCGTAGTCAACTAAACTGTCGTCACTGCCGTCCCTCTTAACTGTCCCACTAGACGGCGTGCGGCTCCCTTTTAATGGTTTATGGTCCTCATTGTCACTGAAGGAGAAAATAACATGCAAGGTGTTACAGGTGAGATGATGTGACAAATGCAACAAGGAGATTAGTGATCACTTTTTTAGATGGAGCATTAAACGGTTCATAATTCTACCACAAGCTGCTGTTTATTTGATTGTAACATATTCTTTTGTCCAGATTGCAAATAATTTGTTTCTTTAGGTGTTTACTTTTTAAAAGAGTGAAGTCAGCACCTTTCCTTAATAAGCGACAGCGAACATTCCTGCCCACTATACAAGAAGCTAGTTTGAATTTGGTTTTGCTCCATGTCTAAAAAATGGCAGCAATGAATGATTAGTTGGTTTCCATCAGGCAACAGGGGAACACAGCTCAAGCAAATATACCCTGCACAAATTCCCCCTGAAACCAAATATGAAGTGGTAAATGTGTTGTTTGACAAAAGGACCACCCCCCCCCCCCCCCCCCCCCCCCCAAACCTGAGACAGAGGTGATGAAAAACTGAAAATCCAAGGCAATGATGTGAATAAAACTTGGAAAGCAAGATTTCAGCCAAACATCCCTTGAAGCAAGCATGATAATAATCACAAATTGGTCAAATGCATGACACATCTGCAAAGAAAGTTTTCTTTGGATATCAGATAGTCAAAAACATTCCACATACATGAACATCAATGAGAAGAGATCAAAAAGCCCTCATAATGCTGAAATGGTTTTACATTTAAATAGAATATGTATTAATCATATATATTAATCAGAGTGGAAAAGCCTTTTCAGGGATAGAACTAGAGTAAAGCTGTAGAAAGACTGGTCTATATAACATGCACGATGAAGGCTTTATGACCAAATATCAAACTTGATGACAGTTACAGCGAGCATTTTTCTCCATGGTGACCCTGCTAACACGGACCCTTCACACATGCTAGATTTACAGAACAAAGACTCTCAACCCCCCCGACACACACACCTTCATCCCCCTTACCTTTCCTGAGACCTACACCCTGCGATCAGATGAGGAGATCCAGCTGAGACCCACACAACACAACAGCCTCTCCAAGGGATGACTGCACAACACACACACTTGAGAGGATTTGTTCTCCAGTGTGGCATTTTAACAGGCACCACATGCCATGTGCATGTATAATCTGAATCTACAGTATGCTGTCCTGTAGTCACACAACAACAGCTCTGTTAAGTCATGCCTTTTATTGACATCCTGTAAGGTTCCAGCTGAGCTTAATGAAACAGCACGGGTTTAAAGTATACTCTCACAAAGGCTCTATAATATTTATATGCTTTGCCTTGTGATTTATTGTTTACTGTTGTTTTTTTAAGTGAACGTCCACTGGAGAGGTTTCTTTGCAGTGTAAATAACCTTCTCTTTAAACAAACAATATGAGTTTGAAAGGATAGAGATATTCTACATTTGTATCCCCCTGACATATAATGCAGCGGGGGATATAGCTACTGCTCTGTCTGTGCATCCATCTGAAAACATTTTTTTGTCTGGACATGACCAAAAAGCCGTTCAATTCACCATGTGATATTAGTATTTGGTTATTTCGTACTTTCAGAAATATTCTGCATTTTTAAGCAAAAATTTCCCATTCTAACATACTGTATGGACAAAATGTTCAAAGTCCCACATTTTCATAGTTTTTTAACGATTCACTACACATTCATACTTTCAGCTAGAAACTCCGTTCAAACTTTAAAATGTTCACAAAACTTTCTCAGGATGATTAAACTTTATCCATATCACACAACATTTTTACTAAATTGGACATAACACTTTCCAGGAATTGAGTGGGTGATGTCATCATTTTGGTGGAGAAGAGATGGAAAAACATTGTAAAAACCTTCTTAAATTGCACTCAATCCCACAATTGTCCCTCCACGTCCTTAACTTTTACACAGAAACATAGGAAAATGTGTACAGGCTCTATTCATGCTAATATGGAAGCAAACAGACCAATAGTTTAGACATCAAAAGACCTGAAACAGTAGGAGTACCAACAAATTGCCCCATAAGGTCCCATAATAAATGAAAATTTGGGGTAAAAGCAGGAAGTTCTAATTTTTTTACTTGTTTTACAGTAGTCATTTTTTAACTTAACGACCAAATCCAGACAAATCATATAAGGACTTGTTCAGCAGCTTCTTGGGATTCCCATAGTGAGGTCCAATGGGTTTCTCCAGTGGGAATAAAGGCTTGAAGCAGAGTTTTTGGGTTTTGGCAAATTTAAAGAATTTGTTGACAATGATAAAAATGTAGAACATCACCAGCCTCATCCTTTAAGAGTTATTACTCATACAGAACTGTTCTAAACAGCATTGACCAGCACTTTTACACTCACTGATGATTGCTTCGCTAAAACATGCTGATGATTTCATATACGATCCATATGCATCTAATTTCTGTATATCTGTATATGAACAATAATTCCATTGAGCATGTTATTGCCTAGAGCAAGTTTTCATATATCTGATCAGATATTCACACCATGCATATCACCTATTATATCTACACACATGTATATGTATGTATGTGTATTTGTTACAGCATAAAATCCATTGAACAGATTTATGAATACAGTGCATAATACAAAAAGGAATATAAAATATAGAACAAAGACCATCTTATAAAGTGACCGATAAAAAAAACAATTTCTAGATGTTTAGATATTCAGAAGTAAAGTGCTTCATTTTTCTTAATTCTGCGTGCAATTGGAGAAGCAGCCTAGAGAGAGGATGCTGACAAGCATAGCTGGATAAACGCTGTAAGTTAGTGAGAATGATCATTTCAGAGAATTTCCATTCTTTCAGAGATGTTTATATAAGTAACAACACACTAAGCAAGGTACTATGTATATAGTACACATGATGTTTATGTTTAGCTTATTAGTTGGAATTCTTAGGGTCAGTTTAGGAGGTGTTGTAAATTACTCTAGCATATATATTTTTTTTCCTGAAAGTCTTATTTAAAAATTCTAATTAACACCCCAACCCCTAAAACCCCTTGAACCTGAAAGGATGACACTGCAATGTCACACAAGCACACACAAGAGAGTCCAACACAAGTAGTATCCAGGACTTCCCAGAACCCTGAACAAAAATGTTGTGCTTTAACAGTGGTAGAAGTTCAGACGAGGGACTTTTTTTTTTTTTTTCTTCTTGTTTCTGTTGTTGGTCATCTTGGGTCAGTTGTTGGTCAGATATATAGGTTGAGAAGAGAGAGGGAGTGCAGAGCTCCAGACCGGCATGAGAGAAAAGATCTGGGTAGAAAGCAGGGGACGGGGCAGGGGTTGATGGGTAAAAATGGGCTCTGGGGCCTTCAGACGCCAGTGCACTTTCTCTCACCTGTATTCCCCAAAAGTACAGTCATCATCTTTCATAGGCTGAAACTCTGGGTCTGTGTGTGCATCCTCCTTCTCTTTCACTAGTGAGGGAAAAAAATATGCAATTTAGACAAATGAACTTATAATGTAGAAACAAGGTCTATTCCACATTGTACACCACTGGGCAACAAATTAAGCTAACACGATTTCGTTTATAATTTTATTTTAACATACACAAGTGAAATAAGTGACAATGCTAGAGAAAACAGTCTCAATATCCTATTAAGCATGATTGAATGTTAGCAAATAAAGTCTCAAAGTCTTGTTTCATATACAAGAGTGTCCATGGTGGTATTTGTGCCACTACTCACCAGGGTATTTCCCTCCCTTATTCCTCTGGATGAAGCAGATAATGAGGAGGATGAGGATGAGCAGAGCAATGCCACACATGAGGCCAATGAACCATCCCTGCGTGGCGATGTCGACCTGTCTGCTCGCCACAGCTGGCCAGAGGAGAAGAGGAAGACATTTATCATTTAAGTAAATTAACTTTTCCCAGTGGAAAGGAAAAGCTGAAACCGTCAACTGTAGATGTGTGTTAAGACAAACATGTAACCAGAGTAAGAAGCCATTCTCTTAGTATGTTCTTGTTAGAGATTTCAATTTATGAGTGGATCTGGATTGCTTATTGTTAATGCAAAAAGCAAGTTTCATGTTAGGTGAGTTAGACATCTGCTAGATTAAACTACAGTAAAGGCGCCTTGAACACATTATTGAGACCACATTAGTACACAATGTAGGAAACTCTTCAGAGAAAGTACACATAGACACACACAGACTACACACAAACACACATACTGTACACACAGGTTTACTGTGGGGGATATTAGGTTGGATATTATGACACTAAACATACATTTAACTTAAATGAGAACGATGCCACTTTTTCTCCTTACCAAATCTACAGGACTGACTTTAATTATGCTGAAATTCAACCACACAATCATGCACGCTGCTACACGCTGTCTGGATATCACTACAGTCCATGCCTGGCACACACAGTGACCACAACACGTCTGTTTAACCCATGCTTGACTGGGTTATAATGACACTTCTGCACAGACTGCTACACATTCTACACACTACACAGTGCAAGGCCAGGGCAGACCACGGTGGAGGCGACCGAACCAGGAACTGCCTCACCTGAGACAATGACCAATAGCTCCTCAGAGATGTGGAGCGGCTGGTCGTGGTGACCTCTGGCTACCAAACGCACCCTATAGTAGAGGCCCCCCTTTAAGCCCTTCAGCGTAATGTTCTGAGAGCCGTTCACAAGCTCTTTCTGCCACTCCTCTTCATCTTCACCTGCAAGAGGGACGTTCATGAAGAGAGGGACGTTTGAGGGAGACACTTCAAATGGGTCATGGGGGTCATGACATCATTGGAACTAATTACTTGAAAAAACATTAACTGACATGAGATTAGACTGCAGGCAATGGTGTCTATATTAGATTTGTATAGTTAATACTAATGGAATTATGGAGTTTGTAATATACAGTTAAGTTTATGGATGAATTTTTACAGTGGCCCTGAAAGTTTGATGCACTGCAACTTAAGAATATGAAGAAAATGATTTCACTAACTTGATAATGTGCAGCATAAAAAAAATAACAAAAGGCTGCAAAATGAGAAAATACAACCAAATACAGAAAACCTGCAGGCTTAACAGGACAGAAAGAAAATGACTAAACAGGTGCTTTCCATATTTGTTTTGCCTCTTCACTTTGCAGGATTTTTAGTTATACTGGCATCATGGCTGCCAGATGGCAACATTACTCTGTTGGTAGTTGGTTCTACTGCTGGGTTAAACCCAAACTGAAATATCTCAATCGACTCATCAGTTCTGTTTACAGACATTCATGGCGCCCAGATGATGAACCCCTCTTATCTTGGTGATGCCTTGATTTTTCAGCTCTACCATGAGATGGAAATTTGTATTTTTTTTCTGTTAATTTGTCTCAAAGGTTGTTAAATGGGTTGCCATGAAATTTGGTAAATTTGGTTTTCTAATATTGTCCTTGCACAACTAATGATTCCCATCTGTCTCAGCTGTACTAACCACTAACATGGTCAACATCATACCTGCTAATAATCAGCATATTAGCATTGTACATGCTGACTTTAATTTTTCTCTCAATGCAAACCAAAACCCTGATTGATTTATTTTCATCATTTGCTTTTATTTGCATGTGGTTCTCTTAAGTTGCAGCGTGTTTATCCCTCTGGGCCACCATAATTTATAAATGCAGTGATGAACTAGATATGAAATGTGTTTGACTGATAATCACAAGATTGTGTTTTTGATAATAACATTCTCTTAATTACTGTGATCTATGATTATGATAATCCCTAATTGACTCAGTTGAACGGTAGGTGTGAGAGAGCCATACTACAACAACAAACTGTTGTTCATCCTCACTGCAGGTGGATAAAATGATGGAGGACACTTCAGTGAAAATCATTTGGCATAACAAGAATATTTGTGCTGCTTTTATGATGTTTGTCTACATAAGATCCAGCATGATTGTCATGGGAGATGCATGCGACTCCAGTAAATAACAGGACTGGGTAATTAACAATCACAGACGGCCCTGTTTAATACATCTGGGTCCATGCTGGCAGCAGCCACCATCAATGAGGCATGCCAAAATTTCTATTCACCTGCACAAGCCAATAATGAAGTAGGGGTCTCCGGCCACCTATGTGTGGAACTGACAAAAATTAAGGTGTGTTTGCTTACTGTTCTGGTTTTTGTATTCTACATAAACATTTTTCTCCGGCCCCCAGTACTCCCAACTGATCAGGGGCCCGTCCTCTCCAACCGAGGAGCTAACGTTTCGAAAAGGACTCATAGGCAGCGCTGAGCACACAAGAGAAAAGACAACCATTAAGAGAGAGGCCTGTTGGTCAAAAGACAATCCAATAACTGGTAATTAGCTGTTTTCATATGATTATATTCTTATTAAATAGTCTTAGCATCACTGAATCTAGACCCTGATAGCCTTACAAAATATCAAATCAGGACACTATACCAACAAACAGTACATAAAGCTCATCATTTAACAAATCAGACATAAAGTACTAAGATGACAGCAGCATCTGTACCCTGGTGGGGCGGACGGCGTGGAGGAGACGGTGCAATGGGATGAGAGGTTTGGGTGTTTCCTGTAAACAACAGGGAAAGGGGTAAAGACGGCACCACACACAAGACACACAGAGCGACGCAAGCAGAGCCACCACAGACACTGAAGTGATTATACACAGTGCACACAAGTTCATTGGCATGCCAAGCAAACTCTTGCATGCATGCAGCAGGACGCATTATCAGCAGCCACGGTTTAAGAAGTGACAAGGGGTCGATTCCCGCCAAAGGTTACCCATCTGGTTTCATCACATGACATTAAAAAGGCACATGTCACAAAGCGTCTTTATCTGTGTGGCTTTGAGCTTTGCCCAGCTTTGAACCCAGGCGGGCGTTTTGGTCGGCCATTGCTTAAAGATGAGGAGTGCATGCTTGCGGTATGTTTTGAGGCTGGGGCTGCATCTGTAAAACATGACTCTAGATACCACTGGTACCTGTGCCCACATCTATGTCAAGCTGTGATATTAGAGCTTGTAGAAAGAAACAGGATACAGGAAAACAACAGGACAGGGGTCAATATGGGATGACCTCCCCACCCACACACACACACACATACACACACACACACACACACACACACACACACATACACACACACACACACACACACAATCTGTGTCACAATACGTAGCATTAAGAGAAAGACATTCATGTGGTCATGCTGCATAATGTAAGAGATGATCGGTCTGAGGTTTCATAACAGCACAGGTCACCTTTTGTAACAATGCATCTGGATCACACTCATGTTCCACTGAACAAGGACATGGATGAAGAGCTTAAGGACAGCACCAGTCAATGACGTGGACACACCTTCCCAGTGTCTAAACTTTTGACTGGTACTGTACATCATGCTACGTAAAAGATAATGCAATGGAATAGTGTGCATTATACTGAAAATTGCACATGGAACATTTAACAAACACTAAACACATGGCATTGTTCTGACTTGACGGTATGGCTGCAGCTAACAATTTAATTTCATATCGATTAATATCTTGAGCATTTTTTCCAATTAATTGCTCAATTATTTAGTTTATAAATGGCATAAAATGAAGAAAAATGTGGATCTTAATTTCCCACAATTGAAGGTGACATTTTCAGATTGCTTGTTTTGTCTGACCAGTAGTCCAAAACCACAAAATCCTCAATTTATAATAACACAAAAGAGACTTCTTGCCATAAAAAAAAACCTCAAATAACAACAAGATTGATTGTCTGTCTACTGATTGATAAATGGACAAATAATTTAGGGACTGCTTTACAGAAAACACACCAAAACAGAAGATCGTGCTTCACAATAAACATTTCAGTGTGTTTCAATGAGAGTCCATCCAAAATAAAAGCACGTCTCATACTGTCACTCCTCTCCAGAACACCATGCTTATTCTTCAGTCTTCCCTGTGTCAGGATGATGTCAGAGGTTTATTCTAGTTTATTTAAACATTTAAACAATATTACCAATATCTATCTCAATATTAGACAATTATCATCGTGGCCAATCAAACACTCTGATGAAGACAAGACTTTGAGAATAAAGTATGGTGTGCTGTGAGTTGTGCGATGTGTTTTAACTTTGCATGGACTTCATACTACACATATGATCTGTAGTGTAATGCCAGGTTTGAATGATCTTACCTGACATTTAGAAATAATAAACATTCATCAGCGTAACTATTTGTCCAGTGTTCCAGCATTTGTTATTCACTTTTAATCGTCTGTATTTGCTGACTTACCTTCATCCATGATGGTGACAGCTTCCTGAGAAATGGCTGGACCTGCTCCACTGTTTGTTTTCGCATTCAAATAAAACTTGTAGCGTGTGCTGTACTTGAGGTTGGACAGAGTGATTGAGGTCTCATTGGCGGGCAGGGCCAGCTTCTCCACTGGGCCCAGCTCATTGGAGTTATTGACTACAGGGGTGGAGGATGGTATGGGAATGGTGATTGGAAAGTAGTGAGGTAAGTTGAATAGAGGTTTAAGGAGAGGGGGGGGGGGGTCACAGATGGGATGTCAATGATGTAACAGGTGGAAATGAGAGCATTTGGAGGTGGAGGGTTCAGAAATAGAAGGTGACAAAAGTCAATTTGTTAATTTATGTCATAATTTAGGCAATAATAACTTCCTTAAAAATGCTCTTAGGCTACTTTAAACCTTTATTTTTTGTTCCTATTTGTATTATAATCTGGGTCTGAACAGAATGACAGTACAACACATGGACAAAAAAAACAACCTACAAACTACAGGAAGGAAAGACTCACCTGGCTGATACTTGAGGGTGTAACCGGTGATACGTCCGTTATGGACATGAGGAGGATTCCATTCAAGGGTGAGAGAGTCCAGGTTGAGGTCGGTGACTATCAGGGAAGCGGGAGCCCCTGGAACTGCATAAAACACATCAATGACAAAACTGTACTGTAAAACTGTAAAACTCATTCAAGTAAAGTTGAAGTAAAGCTAAATTCCCTGTCAACTCAAATTTCAACTCATATTTCATAAATTCTGGAGTGCAGGAGACTTTTCGTGAGGACTTTAAAACTGAATCTACTTCTCCTGTGTTTTTCTATTGCATCAACAACAAATGATCCTAAAGTTTGTCTTCTCAGGTTTAATTTCAAGAATTGTCTATTATATTTGTGTAAATATTTACTAGCTTTCTAACCATATGATGTTAAAGTGCAGAGCAGCAAACATTTTATTTACATTTCTTTTATCATTGTCCTTTAATATTCGGATTTAGCGTTAGGAAATTAGACGAGTAACAATGATGCTAGTGTGCTAATACCAGATAATAGAAAGCGAAATGTTAACACTAGAGGTTTAGTCTCAATTCGCATGTGATAAAATTGATGAAAGAAAGACAAAAGGAAAACATGACTCCTCCTACCTCCTTCAGGTGTCTCAAACTGCTGAGTGGGGCTGGGGGGACCCTCTCCCTTGCCGTTATAAACCCTGACATTGAACAGGTAGAGGCTGAAGGGGTGCAGACCAGGCAGAATGCCGTGGCTGTGGTTCCCACTGAAGGTGAGAATCTGCTTCTCCACATGATGGGGGTTGTGTTTGTGGAGGCTGCGCTCTCTCCAGTAGTATACCTACGCATTTAGTTTACAGTGAGTTTTGAGGCGGGATTATGTTTGAAGTGATTGGTGTACATGTTACACTGCATGTGGTCTTTTGTACTGTACCTTAAATCCCTTGAGATGTCCCCGTATTAACTTGGAGGGCACAGGATCCCAGTGTACCTCTGCCACAGTGCTGTTCAGCACAACAGCAAGCACATTTTCTGGAGCCACAACTGGCACTGTGTAATAGACAATGAGCACAACATAATCGCAGTTAATACCAAACACAACTTACTGAGTAAGTTGTAAGTTTCTTTTCTCATAGTGCATTTTTTTGAAGGGTCTTGAAATGTTGGTTGAACTCACAGTCCTCTCCTGAGTAGCCGTGGGCAACAGCAGGCTCAGGTCCAGGTCCGTGGTCGTTCACAGCCTGAACTTTTAGCTCGTATGGAGCAAATGTGGGCGTTCCAGACACAACAAACTTGGAGTTATTAGCAACAGTCACTGTTGTCCAATCGCTGTCCACCGACTTCTGCCTCCACTTTACTTTATAGTGAAGCCCCGGACCATTAGATTGGAGGTCTGACAGTGGCTGCAGAACAGAAAAAATTTAAACCTAACTTATCTTTCAATACCTTACTTTTTCAGAAAAAATGCTGTATATGGACAATATGATGTTTATGGGCTTCGAGGTTGATAAAACAAAAAAAGTAGAAGAACAAAAGAAAGCTCATAAGCTCATGGTACCCTACGGACAACAGTAAATGCATCAGGATCAAAACAGCCTCACACAACCTTCTTACCTTCCATGAGATTACAAGATTATCATGTTCAGTTCCAAATCCATGTACACCTGTTGGGTTTTCATCTGGAGCTAAAAAAAAGCCCCAAAAAAACATAAAAATTAAGACCAAATCAAACATCATCCCAAGGAAAAGCTTTTACTGAGGCTCTGATCAACATACAGATTCGCTTCGGAAAGGAGGCATCCAACAAAAGCTGATGCTAATTAATACTTCCCTTACAAAGCAGACATGATATTCAAATATTTTAATTCATATATGAAAAAAAATCAGCTCATTTGTTAATTATTTCTGAATTATTAAAACATGAATACACTGAATGAAAGCGATCAGAAGCTATCAAAGGGCTGAGGCGGCTGCGTCTATACCTGCAGCTTCTGTCTTGAACATTCTGGAGTGGAAACTTGGACGGCTGGAACCAAAGGCATTGACGGCCACAACTCTGAAGGTGTAGTGGACGAAGGGTGACAGTTTGAGGTGAACTGTCGTCTTCGTTCCAGAGACCTCGGTCAGATTATGCCAGTGGCCACGGTGGTGCAGTGAGTCTTCATACTGGATCAGAAATTCTGTGTAAAATAGAAAATAGATGCATATTCTACATAACTGAACACTTAATACACTGTCTGAGTTTATTTGTATAACTGCAGTGAATACCCTGAGGCTTTTTTTTTAGGATAATGTGACTCAATCAAAGCAAACGGTTTTGGAAAAATATGTCCATATGTGCTACTGCAGGCAATGATTTCAGGCTTCAAGGAAACGGGGGAATTATCCATGTCGTCATATAATGATAAGAGCACCAAGCTGCATCAGCTAACAGACAGGGGGAGAGGTAGAATATGCTGCAGTAGAGGTTTGAGAGATGCGTTTGGATGGTTTGGTATTTTCAATGCAGTTAAAATTTGTCACCAGATTTCTTCAGCTGCTGTCATCTGTCACTGAAGTAACTAGAAACTCTTTCAGGCCTATTTGGGATAATGAGTCTGAGGAGACAGATTTGTAGATCTTAATTTTTTTTTTTTTTTACTGACTTTAACAAACTATATTATGATAATACGATAGTAACTATGGAGACTTTGGTGTTGTAGATTATTCCGATTTTCCTCACATATCTCCACTTGCTTATAAGGGGTTCAAGTAAATAAGATAAGATAAGATAAGATAAGATATCCCTTTATTAGTCCCACAGTGGGGAAATTTACAATATGCCAAAGACATAATTAATTAAAGGAGAACTCATGTGATTCTCAGTAGACAGTTCACTGAAATCATGCATGCACACAGACACACACTTAAGGCTTAAGACATACTCTGAATAGGACTGTTATGCTCATCCCCAGGGGTCCAAGTGAGCTGAACACTCCTTTTTTTCTGGTCTGTCAGCTCTAGGTCAGTTGGGGGGTCGGGTCGCTCTGGTGGAGACACAGCACATGAGAACATCAACACACAGTTACAAACACCGAATATGAAGGGCTCATGCCATGAGAATATGAAGCAAAGGCAAAAGACAAAATCCGGTCGTATAATTCAGTTTATAATAAATAATATGAATGTTTGTTTCATTAAACACATCTTTGAGTTACTCATCTTTGAGTTTGAGTTCTTTACATTTTATATCACATGCTATCACATGCTATGATACACATGCAGACACTGTATCATGCATACGAAACGACTGATGCTCAAGTGAGCATTCTCCATAATCACTCCGCATGAAATAGAGTCTAAGGCTCACTAGAGAGGCTAAATTAGAGCTTGTGTTTAGAAATTGTAATGATAAAGTGGAACACATGCTTCGAATAAATAAGTGATGAGGAAATTGTTAAAAAAAGATCCCAAGTGTTACAATGGGGAGACATCTGCTTTACATATTAGTATCTTTGCAATCAACTTTGAATGGAAATTGCTTTACTTTGACTAAATGCTTAATATTTGCTTAAGTGGTTTAATGGATTGATTTTCGCAAAAACGTAACATATGCAATTTATTTAAAAGAAACACACCTTAAATATTTTTTTAAAGGTAAAGCAAACTAAAGAAAAACAAAAAAGAAAGAAAAAGAAATGCTTCATGATTGTAAAAAACAAATCTTCAGGCCACATCATGCTTCACTTGACAGAAACATCCAAACAAACAACACACGGCCATGTCAGCAGAGCCCATCTGGGTGCTGCAGGTTTACCGTAGACAACAGCTGGTGTCGGTGTGGCCTCTGGCAGGAAGGAGGGCGGGAGTAAAACATTGAGTTTATCGGTCAGTCAGCCATAATAAACAAAGATTATCTGGCTTGTTGAGAGGGTAACAACCAAATAATCACGCTGCTGACAGCGTGAATATTTGCTGAAAGGCAATCTGTTGCGAAAGTTATTGGACAGTTTCACTTTTCTGGGAAGACGTAAGACAGAGACTTCAAATCATTTGTGAGATTGTTTTATGAGTCAGTGAAATTGAGCTCCTGCTATACTGGACTTACCGACAACAGTGAGCTCAGCGCTGGCTGAATCATGGTCCAGAGTGGTGTTCATGATGCAGGTGTACACCCCCGCGTCGCTCTCTGTCACATCAGTGATAGTGAGGCTATCAGAGTCTACGATTAGTCTGTGACGAAAACATTTGTACAAATAGTTCAGCGCTACATCTGATTGTATCGAATCCTATTCACATTAATGAAAAACATCAACATACACCAATATACCTACAGGTACAATTTCATTAACACTGTCCATTACATATTGGCTAGATCCACTAAAACTAACACAGAGAGACAGTAAACACTGAGTTAACAGCCTAAGAAGTGAGACGTCTGCAGCCAGATCTGACCTCTCATCATCTGGCAGCTCTCCATCGTCTTTGAGCCAGGTCATTGTAGGGATGAGCGAGGGGTCGTGATTCACCTTACACTCGAACACCACAGATCTGCCCCTCTGGATCACTTTGTACTCTGGCTGCTTCAGGATTCGGGTGGGCTCTGATGGGAGGGGGAGAAGTAGCTTAGGGTCAGGTCAATTTGACTGAAATTAAAGAATCAAACCAATAAGTCTTGACCAAAAAACATAAACCATGTGTTTGATATAGGACCTGACTTCAAATGTTTATATTAGGGCTGCAACTATTATTTAAACGAACAAAAAAAAAAAGAAATTATATTAATCAATTCGAATCATTTAGTTGATAAAAATGTTAAAGAAACTGACAAATTTCTATTACAGTAAAAGTTACACCAAAAATATGTCAAAAATGTTCTTAAACAACAGGAGAAATCAATGTATCTGAGAAGCTGTAACCTCAATATCTTATATAACCTACAGAATACATCATCTCTACTTAATTTCTTGCAGAAGCAAAATTGCAATTCTTTCCTCTTCATGGGAGCTAAGCCTGCAGGCTAGTTCAGGCAGTCACCTCGAGCTGCACTGCTGTTCTTCTCACTTGTCTCAAACACACTCTCCCAATTTGGTGGTCTATTTAAGATGCTGAGATTTCCCATCTCACCTTCTGCCTGTCACTGTCACTGCCTCTGCTCTCCTGCTTATGCATTGCTGTCTGCTCTTTCAGCCCCATCACCACCCCAGCATCCACCTGTAGGCTCTGGTTAAAGTTTGCCTGTCACTCCCCAGTACCTCTATGTAAACGTGTCGGTGGGGAGTGACGAGGTCGGAACCTAGACTCAAAACATCAACTATGTTTGCTATTATAATCAAATTTAAAAATTGTGAGGTGTCTGACTGAAATTATTGTGAATAGGATAGATAGAGAACTACCTTGATTTTTCTTTTTTTTCTCCTTCTTTTTTTTTTTGCTGTTTTTGCTGTTAAGTCTAGTCTGGACCTTGGTTTTGAAGTAGCATAAACCATGTAAAGGTACATGTAAAGATATTTTACTTTAAAACTCAAATTATACAAGCTTTTATCATAAACACAACAGTGCAACAACACTATGTGAGTTTTTAGGCAGTTGTATGCACTCCTTGTCTTATAATATTAATAATGTATAATATTATATGCATAACCACTCTCACCTTTGACCTCCAGGTAAATGTGATTCTCATAGATACCGAGGCTGTTCCTGGCCACGCAGGTGTATTTGCCACTATTATAGGCTTGAGCTCCATCAATCTGTAAAGTCCCATTGTCATGAATGATGTAAGGGTCTCCATCAAGAGTGCTGGACCGAGTGTCTTTGAACCTGAGACAGAGAAGCAGCCGCTTTGAGCTTTTAAAGAGACATAATACAACACACCCCTCTGTTTAAGGTTTATTAACTCACCATGTAATTTTAGGGATGGGTGACCCAAAGGAAGCGCAGTCTATCAGGGCCCGGTGATTTTTGATGACCTGGTAGACTTTGTTGGCTGGTGTCAGCACTCTGGGCGGCTCCGCTGGAGTGACACAGCAGCAATTATTGCCATGTTATTACTCTCCAGAAATCAATGTGGATGGAAAACAGCACTGTAATGCAAATGGCGTCTGATGATGCTTACCGAGCACATTGACGAAGGCGTTGGACATGAGGTAACCATAGTCATTGGAGACATTACACTGGTAGACGGCGCTGGATCCAGTCTGCACATCACTGAAGATGATGGTGTCGTCCAACACCGTTCTGCTGGGATCCTTTGGAGAATCTGTTCATGGATAACAGTTACAGACGTAACTTAGGCTGTTTGAATTCTAAATAAAGAGAGTCTTCAAACACGCTGATGGGAGCTTTTAGGGATTTTGGTTGCAAAACAAACAACTTTGTGCAGAGGCTGTGTTTAAATGATATTTCTCAAGTGGTAACCAAAAATGTGTCTACAGCATTGGTTATTGAAAACGACTTAAATCCAACTCTGAATGCTTGGTTAGACTTGAAGATGTCTTTACTTATTCTTGTATCAGATATTAAATAATAATTCTGGTCATTTTATGTTGTATTTTAGTTCCTTAAAATTCTTGGCTGCTAGTAGTTTGATATTTGTGAAAAATGCATATGAACTTTCTTGTCTAGTTAAGGGAGAAGACTGATGGCAGTCTGGTGTCTGTATGCTAAATATAAAGCTACAGCAAGCATCTGGTTACCATAGCTGCTTAGCATACAAACTGAAAGAAAGAAAAACACTAATGCAGCTTATAAGGTTTGCTTAGATTGTGGAATAGAAGATATTGTTTTGAAGAAAAACAAATTTATATTGCTCAGTGTGAGTTATTGAAAAAAGTATTGTACTGATATATTCATCAAACTCAGCCAAATGTAAACTTCAATCTCACAGAGAAGAAAAAGCTAATGCAGTACAAAGATTTACAAATCTGTCATTTAAAAATAAAAATCTGGTCTCAAATAATGTGATTAAAAAAATGCTCAATGGAAAAGAATCGGAAAATTGTCAAATAAAAGGAAATAAAATAAAAAGGGACAGGTTGTACTCACTCTCTATGGGGATCCCATTCATTGCCCAGGTGATGGAGGGCTTGGGCGTGCCACTGGCCCTGCAGGTCAGCACACCATTCTCTCCCGGAGCTAGAACAAGGTTCTTGGGGGTGCCACTGATCCAATACGGGGCAGCTGAAAATAGAAGAAGTGCAACAGAAGGCTGGAGAATTAATCACTGAACACACTGCTCTGTTGGCATCTGTGCATAAATCAATTATGATATGGAGGGAGAGTGAAGAGACAGAGAGATGGAGTGACTGGACCAACACACGGTGAGTGAATAGCTTGATCATAGACACACCTTTAACCATGACGTGAATGAAGTGGTGCACTGAGCCGAGGTGATTCCTGGCCATGCAGCGGTAATCTCCTGCATCTGACTCTGATACGTTCACAATACGGAGGGCCCGCTGGTGGTGCAGAAAAGATGTGCGCTTGGTTGGGAGATCACCACTCACTTTGGCCCAGGAGATTTCAGGGGTAGGCCTGGAATCAAAGAAAGAGTGGAGAGACAAAGCGTGGTGATAACACTTGAGCAGGTGGGCACTTGAGGCTTTCAAAGCTGAGGCAATGGCGGATCTTTTCACTTACAGCCCTTCAGCTATACACTCCATCTCCAGCACCTGTCCTCTCAACACTGTCTTGGAACTGGAGTCGCCAGATGGGATGAGGAATGTTGGCTTCCTCTCATCCGCTGGGTCTTCTATAGTTACACACAGATTGATGATGAAAATTATTACTGACACGTCTGCATAACAGAGTGAAAAGATCCAGGCCCTTCACAATAATGAAACCTCTCCTCTAAAATGTGTGCAGGCACTAAACTATTTCAGTACAGACCACAATTATATAATAATAAATAAATGATATTATAGATTTTATAGTTAGATGTAAATTTTATGGTTGTGTTGTGTTTAATTACACAGCCTTCTGTGGCTTTCTATTGTTAAATAATTGGCCTCTGGGGTTATAATAAAAACTAAAAATGAACCTACTATAGAACTGAGAATTAGAGAGCTTCAGCTTCTAAACTGGTAAACAAATCATGTGCAAAAACTTGCAATGAAAAAACTAAATCTTTATGATGATGATGATAATGACAGCTTAACACCCTAGCGTGTGAGCAATTTGATGATTATCAAGCTGCTCGCATCCTTCGGGTCAGGTAATGCGCAGTGTTGTGCAGACAAAGAGACAAACAGGTGCGATGAGAAATGAAGTGAGAGGAAAATGATTGGGGACAGCAGGGAAAGAGTGATTCTGAAAATCAAGACTGCAGCAGGCTGACAAAGGAGAGGCAAACAAAAAGGAGAATTCTAACATATTTATACTTTAAGGATTCGTGTTCAGGATCCAATTCATTTGTATTTTGCAATGCTTTAATTAATACCTACTTTGTTGCAGTTCTACTTTAAGCCATTCATAGTAGGAAGTTATTGGACAGAGCAGGGGCGACAGAGGGATAGAGAATTAACTTGGATTCTTTGATTCAGGGGTTAATGTTAGCTGCAGTCTGGTGCTCAATGTTAGGGGTAAACACTAGAGGGTGCCATATGTCACCCCTAAATAACACAGAAGATCACAAAAAGCCTTGGGGTGTCAGGTTGAAGGGTTAGTGTTAGTGGGTAAAAAGCTAGCGTTTGGAGCTCTAGGTTGGAGGGTAAACACTGGGGGGGAGGTACCACAACTCACCACTAAATAAATCAGTGTCATTGTAAATTGCTGCCATTGTGTCATTGATTGCATCCACTGTAAAACAACAGAAAAATCAAACACTCACAAACTGAAAAAACATGAAGAAAATGTGTTGAAAACATTCAAAATACCAGAACAAAACTTCAAATGACTCGAAACTCAAATGACTCTAATCTTGTAGGAACAGTCTGTGCTGATGTCGAGTGACGATGCTGGACTGGATGAGAGCAGCCTTTGTTGTTGGTGTAAGTGCGCACATACAGGGTGACTCATAGAAGCAACATCTTGAACGCCTCCCTGGCAGACAGTGCAGGAAACCGCCACAGCTCGGACAATATGTCTTTTTAAAGGAATGACGACCGCTTGGATGAAACCACAGATAGGAAATGCTTTTTCCCTCCTACGCAGTCATACTAACACATAACAATGCAAATGATCTGCCTCTCATGTAGGCCTCATTGGACACAAGCTCACACTCTATTCATTTCAGCCATGCTAGGACATTTCTTCTCCAGCGTATTTGACTTCCTGTGTTTTTACACACACAGTTACACTTACTGTTGAGGACCTTGACACTGATGGGTTGCTTCTGTTGGATGGTTTGTGTGTACGGGAAGCGGGCGTAGCAGATGTAGTCATTCCGTGAATCCTCTGGGAGTACATTAGAGAAGTAAAGGTCTCCGTTCAGGGACTGGGACACCCTGTTGTTCTGAGGCAGCCTCTGGAAGTCTGAAAAGTACAGCAAATGACATACTTGTGGTTAAATGTGCTACTGTATGTGCGGCCTTTCCTAAAGAGTGAGTTCCTTTAATTTCATGGGCGAAGAGTTATTAGTATGGTCTTTGACTTTTCATTGGAACATCTTTCTATTTAAAATGTGTTCATGTAAGCAGCAAAAACTCTATATCTCATGAGTGAAATGCTCACAATTGTCCATCCAGAATATGATTGGAGGAGGCAGGCCAGCAGGGGGTCGGCATGGCAGCACCAATGACACGCCCTCCTGAACAATGATTGGCTTGATTTGCTGCTTCGACCACAAGGGGGACCCTGGAATGTTTTGAGAATGACACATGCAACAGTGGATGAGGAGTCTTGTAATTTGACATGAAATATGGGGTCGCTCTTGGACTGTTACCGACATGGTGACAACGAGAGACTGAATAATAATACTCAAAAGGAGAAATACAAAGGAGTATTCACTGTTACATCCTGCAAAGTAAAGCATGCTGCTTCCTACGTGCAACCTTTACCTTCCAGGAGTGCTTTTAAGATGGGAAATTCTACTTCACAATAAAAAAGGACGAAAGACTGATGTGAGAAAGATGTGAGATATGCAAAACGTTATGAAAAGGTATGAAAATAAAAATGAAATAAGAGAAATGACTGAGCACTTACTGGACTGCCGTACGACCATGTTGTTGGAAACAGCAGTTCCATGTTTGTTCCTTGCTGTACACTGGTACACACACTCGTACTGTTCGGCCTTCACTCTGCTGATGTCCACCACAAGGGTCCCAGAGTGGGGCCTCATGGTCACGTTGGGGTCCTCGTCGATGTCGAAGTGAGTTCCGTTTCTCGTCCAGGAGAAACTGAGGAGCAAAAGCCATACCAGTGTCAGAAAACTGATGACAATTTCCATCATGACATTTGGACAAATTTTTAACAAATAATACCTAAGGGATGATCTTTTTTATTTAACTTTGATTTTTGCTTATTTATTCAAGTTTTCATGGCCTTTAATGTGAATTTCAAAAGATCTGGGTAAATCTCTTGTAGTCTGATCTTCTTCAAAAGGATATTTGGGTATTAATAAGACTTGGCTTTGGGATCAAGGTTATGCTGGGGTTAAGTAAAGGTTGAGGACTGAAAAAATGATTTTGCAAATGATGGTCTTTGCAAGAATAGAAAAACAAACATGTATGTGTTGGTGACACTGAGATAAATAAAGGAACGAGGATAAGAGCATAATAAAGGCATAAGATTCAGTAGCATCAGCTGAAATCAGCCTCTGGCAGGGCAGCATGTGAAGGGGTGAAATACAGTTTTTACTTAATATAAAGTTTGAATAAACCAGAGTTTTTAAAATATTCTTCCTGCAACTTCCTGTCTGTTAAGGCTTTTAACAGATATTTGACAGGTGGTGGTTGAATCCACATCAGAAAAAGCACCATGAATGCAAAATCACACTTCACACATTCCTACCTGGGGTGAGGCTTCCCCTTCGCCTCGCAGTGGATTATAATATTCTCTCGTGGGTCGATGATATAATCCTTGGGTGATTGGTGAGTAATGGTTGGCGGCTGTGGCACTAAAGGCGATCAGAAAGCAGGTGATATTCAATAATGACATTTGCTGCATATCTAAGTCTTTTCACGTTGCTGCATTGACCAGACAAGCAGTCTTTTCTAATCCCATGCAGGCTTACCACACTGAATCCAACCAGACAGCTGTTTGCTGACAGACACAAAAAGCTCTCATAACATGTGCAACAGCAAAAATGCATGCAGAGCTCACAGGTACATTTCACTTTTCTGTAATGATCCGATGCTTAATGTATTCCTGGGAGTGCTGGGGAGAAAACTAATGGACTATGACAAAACAAATGATGTAAGAACTCATGCTTTTTGCAATATTGCTGTTTGGAAAAATACTCTACCACTGCAGTAACACACAAACAACAAAAAGATCAATGCATGCAATATATTAAAGCACACTCCAAATCACACTTAGCATCTCATAACAAAACAGACAGAACACAATATAAAAATATCGTTTAAAAAAGATCATATATAATCTTTGAGGCACAACAAAGACTCTACAGTGAATTCACACTAGTATGAAACTTACATCCCTCCAGAACTTTAGTGTTTTTCCCAAGAATCAGCAAACAACAAAGGAAAATCGTGACAGTAAAGAAAACCAGGCATTAGTGGTGAAAAATATCTTCCTGTATTTTAGTTTTTAAAATAAATGACTGTCTTCAGTGTTAGAGGTCAGTCTGACAGAAGTCTCCTTCTGCAACACGTCAAAATGAGCAACACTGGGTCTAAAGAGTGTTCCTTTATAAACATAAGGAAACAACATATAGGTCTATTGTTTCCTCTAAAAATTAAATATCAGCTGGTTAGAAAACAGGAATCTGGTCCGAGTAATATGTGGAAATATACATACAGCAGATATTAGAATAAAAGTACTCAGTTTGATAGTCAGAAAACTAATCTGCAACTATTCTGATGATGAAATAATTGCTTCAATTCAGCCACAATTTCCTGCTTTTTGAATGAGGATTTCATGCTTTATTTATATACACATACATATGATAGTAAACTGAAGGGTTTGAACTGATTCAATTAAGAAACATCATCTCAGGAGCTAGGAAATGACAATGGTTATTTTTCAATATTAAGATTTATCAAATGTGCAGATGAATCAGTCATTTAGAGAAACTCTGTAAGCAGTAAATGTGAAACTGTACAAACAATGTAGAATGAGATGAGTTTTCTCACTATTATGCTGAGGGGCTCATAAAAAGTAGAACTTATTGTTAAGGAGGTAAAAACAATTCATTCCCAACAGGATTGCCACTAAGATTCATCTTAATTACCAATTAATCTCATTATTCTCTGTATATAATCTAGTATAAATTAAAATTGATTTTGTGCCACCCATCCAAATACCAAAGATACTCGGTACACTTTTTATAAGACAATCAAAAGAAGTAAATCCTCACATCTGAGAAGTTGCAAACAAATGACACTTAAACATAATAAATGATTTGTCATTAAACATTATGTTGATCAATAATAAATCAACTATCCCCCCTGGATATTAATGTGCTGTGTGGTGCAGGATCTGTGTCCTCACGGTCTAGAGGGACCTCCAACGCTGCAGCGAGGTGTCCCAGGAACAGCACCAGCAGCGCTCTGTCCATCCTTCTCCTCTCCATCATCGGAGTGTGACGCAAAGGTCTACCGAATTACAGCGACGCCCCGCCTCTCTGCTCAATCGCACCGTCTGAGGACACGTGCACATTCACAACTACAGGGAGACAAAGACAGAAAGGGGGAGATAAGAGGATGGAACAGAAAATACTGGGTTGAACAGCACATCCAGTTACTGTGACCATTAATCATAATATTGTGTTTGTTCTATCTTGTGTTCATCAGCTGGTGAGAGAGAGAGAGAACTGGAGAGAGAGACACATACTGTATGTACCTCTGGCCTAAGATCAATGTTAAACAGAGGCACTGCACTGCACTGCATGGCAATGTTGCCATGCAGTGCAGTTTGCTGGGAGCTATTTTTCTGATCTAGTGCACTCCAACACCGGCCGACAGGACCCACATGGGCTTATTTTGCTGGGCTGATGACTGCCGTGGCCACGATGCCATTAGGCTTCTCTGCCACATCGATCACATGAGCCGGCAGATGACATGCCAAGGGACAAGACAAGGGGGCACTCACTTTACTTTACGTTTCACTCTCAGCTTTATCAATCTGATTGACTGAGTGACTCCGCCAGCTGATCGGCAGTGAGGTCAGCTTTCAGTCACTGAGCCCATCATTCTTTCATGAGATTGTTGTAGTGGGAAACATCCTGTGTGATTGGGCAGATATCGGACATCTTAGTAGACACCGTTCAATGGGGACAGCTATTACAAGTTCAACTGGGTGTTCAGGTTCATACGAGGTGGCTTGTTTGGTCAAATGCTAATTGTCCATTGATTAACTGCTAATTAAGGGAGGATTTTCTTTTGTTACAAAATGAAATCCAATTATGCCTCCATAACAACACTAGTGTTGAATGGTGGCTGGACTGGAGAGCAAAACAAAAGCGCATGTACTGTATTGAACATACCAGGCTTGAAGTCTCTCTCTTGTCAGGGAGCTCAGTGAAGTCATATCACACCAACTTTCAAACAGAAGCATACAGCTTAAAATGACTGATGGCAAAACCCAAGAGTTGTTGTAATTACTGTCCAGTGTGACCCAAGCATCACAGAATAATAAGTCGGAATGACTTTGCTCAATTTAATTTGTATTCATCTAATTCAGCCCTGTTACATAAAAAATTATCAGTCCGATTCATCATTTTCATATTAATGTCAGCTTTCAAATTATGAGAAGAAAATGGGGAAATACAACTTCTGAGGAGTCATTTTCTGTCTTCTAACAACGGCAGCCTGACCTGTTCTTATCGCGCTCCACTGCCTGTCTTCCTACCCAAGGTATACCACTGGCACAGTATTAAAATGTCACAGCTTAATTTCGTGTTCAGGACGACACATTTGCTGCATGAATCAAATTCGGGACATCCATTCTGGTTTTGAAAGAATCAAATCGAGCCCATCAAAAGTGGAGCTGCAGATGTGCACTGCTTTGGGTGTGTGTCCAGTCAGGATGGAGAAGCTGTGTCTGGGAACAGAGGCTAGACAGGCAGGCATCATACCCTGCCCCGGTCCTCCTTGGGGAACTGATGTATTTGATAGTGCTGCCTTACAGTCATGATTCAGTAACGGCCCCCGAGCCGGTGTGTCTGGTAACATGGGAAGAGACCGAGGCTAACGTCTGCTGCCCCCGGCTTCCACTCTTCCACTTTTCACACCTCTCTAGGGAAGGTCTAAGTTACCCGCCTGGGGCAGCCAATCACACTGCTGTGGATACCATCAGGCAGCCTTGTCTAGGGATTTGCCATAAAAAAAGATCCAGGGGGGGCAATTTCATCAAGCTCATTTGTAGGCTGCAGGCAGGGGTGCTGAACTCATATGGAGCAGAAAACATGCAATAGACGTTTGTCATCAATGATCATTTTCAACTTGCTGTGTGTTCAGACTTGACAATGTCATCCATTCATGGCAGTTCGTTAAATATTGCATTGTAATGTGTTCTCAGTGCCGAATAAGTTTTTGCTAATGTAAAACGCCATCAAGATCACTATCATTTCTAGAAGAATTTAGAATACAGGCTGAACAGTCATGCACAGTCATGGGTGAAGAGGGGGAAAAAAAAGACAGCCTGTGACAGGAAGAGAATAAATGTCTTAATTATAAATTTTATGGTGAATCCCCGAAAGCCAGGTGATTCGTATCTGGAAAGGAGCCAGGACTTCATCCAGGATTCATTTCCCAATTTAATGAGGTGTAGCAGCTCAGCTCAAGCCGGTCAGCATTTGTGTGTCTTTGTGTGCAAACTGTGTAGGTGAAACTGTATTCGCTTGTGTGTATGTGTGCTTTAATTATCCCTGTGGGCTACAGTGATACGGACCGACCCCTTACATCCCTCTAACACTTGGAAGACTCAAGTGAGGCTCTTATCATGAGGAAAAAAACCCACCAAGGCTCAAAACTACTAACATCCACTGCCTGAACAGTGAGAATAAAAATAATGGAAATATTTGGTCTTTATACTTAGAACTCCTGTTCTAAACCTTCACTTCACCAATGAGCAGGAGGAAAAACATGCATAATGAGTATGTTTTGAGCTTAAGTTAAAGCAGCTCTGCATCTGGGAAGAAAACTTTAGCTCAAACCCATTTCTCATTTGAATATACGATTCCTCCAGGGGACAAGCAATCACAAACCATCTATCCTAATTGTTAAACCGTCCTATGCATCTTGTGCTAACAGAACTGGAAAAGCCAAAAAAAAATAAAGCTCACTTCAGCGCAGACTGCTGAGAACCAAATAAAAGAACATAGCAAATGCTGTCAGACGGCTGATAAAATCCAACAGGAAATGGTCTGTTAGAGAGAAACACGACAGGATGGTAAGGACACTTTCAGAGTAGAATTTGAGCTATTTTTCAAAATAGATGACACTAAGATGATAATAAACTGTGATTCTGTGGACAACTGCCAGAACACTTAAAGAACCAGACCAGTGCTTTGGAGCATTTTAGCTCCTCAAATCTGCATTAACTAATTTTTTTGGCTACACTGAAACAGTGAAAACAAGCTATAAGCACAATAATACATTATCATCTTTTTATGTTAGCAAACAGTTGCTTATCTACACATCCTACAATACAGATAAACATTAATGTTCATTTGTAGTTATGTTTCTGGCAATCTGATGAATAAATCTAATATTCACCTTTCTTTTTAAGGTCTGAAGCTTATAGGCTACTACAAAGCAAGTTTGACAAAGCCAGGCTTTCTTTGCGTTAGCTGGATTAACAAAACCTAAAACTGCAGTTAGAGATACTGAGTATCACGGTGGTTCTTTGTTAACCCAGGCTTTCTGCATCAGGCTCTGTGCAGGTTCCCGTAAAAAGAGGCATTTTGAATATTCTTCAGCACAAATGGGCCTGATCATGTACAAAAAGCAAAAATCAACACTGTTACGCTATATAAGGTAACATACTGTAGGATTGCTGGCAGAAAAATGCTGATCATCTAAATTATTAAGTAATTATAATTACTTTACCACTAAGTGTTCTTTCAATGCCTCCCGTCTATTTCAAAAGTGATGCATCCACATTTTAAAGCTCTTAAACTTTAAACCTCATGCAGCGTATTTAAACATTACACTCAAGAACAGGATTTAAGTCTGACACTGTGCCGTAATGAGGGGTACGTGGAAATCACTCAACCAAATCAAAGTGATTGATTTTTTAATTTATTGAATGCTTTGTGAATACCAATAGACTACTAACTGGTCTTCAATTAGCTGCAATACCAGCAGAGTAAAATGGAAATTTTGAAACACAGCAGAGCCAAGAAAAAGAAAAAAATCCATAATGGCCTATATGTTCTGTGCCTCCATCATTATTTAAATGTATTGATTTATTGTGTAAAATTTAAATTGTTGTTATTCCCTGAAGCGAATGGGGAAAACGTATTCTCTGCATCAACTGAAGTATATAGTTTTCCGTGGCAAAAACAAGTTTGCATATACCATATAATGTATTCCCTCAGCTGGGAGTCTATATTGTTAATAGAGTAACATCGTCTGTAAAATAAAAGGGCAGAGCTGTTTATAGCCAATTTTAATCTGACACTCTGGACATAACCACCTCCAGATGAGGTAAGCTGTGCAGAATAAGTTACCATGGTGATCTAGCCAGGTCCGTGACATTGAAGACCCTGGCTGTAGGCTCCACACACCTCGCTAACTCATCAATCTCACTTTGTTGTGCATCCCTCTGTTTTATTCTCCACTAACTCCTGAGAGATATATATAATATAATATATATAATATTATATGTTATATTATATAATATATTCTAGATGTTGCCCAAGTTGCTAACTGTGTCTGCTATTTGGTGCTTGGGAAGTAGGGAAGGGAAAACAGCTACTTCCTTGAGCTGAAAACAACACCATTGAGGACAGTGGGATTGAACCAAAACAATAACGTTGTGGGCCGTAAAACCAAAATACTGAGCAGAAAGATGATAAAACTCTCTTTAGACTTGAGAGTATAACAACAAATCGTGTAATAGTTCTCTGTGCGTACATCACTATGAGAGACTCGCAACATTTTGAAATGCACACGATGGAGTTTGATTATCTTCTGTGGAATTTCCTCAACATTTCAAGTGAAAGAAAAAATATAGTGTGCATTAATGTCTTAATAAATACTGTAAGTTAATCATGTTTTAAGAGTCTGCCAAACGATTTACTTACATTTCACAAATGAGTGAAAATCAGGCGAGTCAGGTTACCTGTAATGGCTCAAAAAACAAATTCAAACCTGAAACACAACAGCATAGCTCACAAAACGATTAGCTGCGATGAACTAAAGCATGCAAAACCACTGTTATGACAAAGTGAAAGGCATTGTTAATTACTGGCCACATAGGCTACATAGGACCACCCTCAGTCAGGACTTGCTTTTCACTGTGTTCATTTTTGAAAACAGCACTTGTGCAACAGCTGCATTGAGCTGTCTGGCCTCTCATTCAGCCAGCCTCCTCAATTACTCCATTGTCATTTTCCCATGGCCAGCTACTTCACCATCCCAAAACTAATTGGTTTTGTGCACGTCAGAGACATAGCACATACCACGACGCAAATAGACACATTCATGCACGCTGGCTGCAGAACGTGAGGGTCGGGAGATGTCTGAGCACACAGATGAAGCTGACAGGGGCATGAGCACTGAGAACTGAAGCACACCATGGTGGAAATGAAAAGCAGTCAGTAAGGGGGGAAAAGCTCAACTGAATTTCCCTTACAGCAACAGATAATACGACTCTTTATGCTTTATGCTAACGACTGGTGAAGATACTGCCATTGTCTGTGCCAAACAATAGTGATGCAATACCACAATACTGACAAAATCACTGCTGTTGCATCAGTACTGTAGAGTTTTAACATCTATGAAGAAAGACGAGCCTTTTTCTCTGGCGAAGCGCCCTCATTAACTCCAGTAATCGGTGCTATTGATGGCTCATGCAATCAGATGTTTGTGAGCCTTGGTATGGCCTTAATGGAGCAGCAGGGTTCCCCTCCAGATGGTTCAATGTGGGGGTATAATGATGAGAATGGCTCCGCACTTGGAAGGTGGGGATGAGAAAACGGATACAGTTGAAAGAGTTTTATTTTTTCTGAGGTGCTCCCACTGAAGTTCTGGATGTCACTGCATGGTATTCAAGCCCAAGGCTGTGCGCCAACTTCTCTCTGCCATTATATATATCTATGGGAAAAGTGGGAAGTAACTTGAAAGGCCTTGCTGTTGAAATTGTGACACATTCCTTTACCAAAAGTTTGGCGAGTCATAATCATGTGGGAGTTGAAGATAATGTTACATTCCTGCTAAATAGTGCCCTACGTGGCCTTTTTTAACAAAAGCTGAAAAGGAGCACTAAATTTGTTGATTCACAGCCAATGACGTGGACAGGCATTATCAGTGATATGAATTACAGCCCTGATGTATGAGGTAGAATGTTCTATGGCGTAGACTAATACCTTTCACAGGCCTTTTATCTGCAGCTACGAGATCACAAAGGAAAGTCTGCGTCCCTGCTTCAGCATACGTTTCCCATAATCTTCTCATTAGCTTTTATAATTGGGGGGCCGTATGCAAATAATTGGTGCGGTTAACATATGAATTGAGGTCCTGTTATTCAGGGAGACCCCGCAGCTCAAAAACATGCTGCAGCCCTTTCATCTGGCCTGCACAATGCCAGACAATAGAGTGAGGATCTTTAATTCATCTGCTCCACTGTAAATATGTTGTCGGGTGAATGTTGCAAGCTAAAACTAAAACTGGATTTGATCTTAAACTTAAACTTTGGATTGGACTTGAAGGTGACGCATGTTTTAGAGAAAATGAGGTACAAACTGTGCAGAAAACTCGGATCTTTCTGAAGCATTTGAAGCTTGGAATAAAAGTTAGTATCTTGGCATTTGCTGCATGCATTTCGAGTCCCTAACTTGATAGATGTGCACTGTTAGATCTCTAGAGTAGCCCGTTAAGGACATGATGTTCTGTTTTCAACACTTCTCCCCCAGCTATCAATCGACCACATCTCTTAATGCTAATGGACATGTGGTACTAATGCAACGTATCCGTCAATTTGTTTGGTCCTCCTCCTCTCACAGAGCACCGCACATTGCCATTCACTGAGCTTCCTCCCTGTACATGCCAAAAACACTATGGGATTCGCTCTCTGTCACCTCTGCCCAAATGCTAATGAATGCCGGCGCCACTTCTGAGAGGAAGCTCCTCTTTAGCATGCAGATGGAGGCAGCACCACTAGATGGGACGGCTGTGTTAAGGAGGAAATCCCTGCCTATTCAACCTGAATGGAACTGAAAGGCATTTTGCTTTCATCTCATCACTGCAGACCGGCTAAATATGACTTACAGTTGATTAGTCACATCCTCACATTATACCAGCACTGAGAGCAGTCTCATGATTAGATGGGTGTTGGAGGCCTGCTGGCAAATTGGAGGTCTTTCAGTCTTTTCGCAGTAAAAGCTATAAATCATTAATTAATGAAGCAGCAAGTGCAAGGTGGCAAAAGTTAGATCCCCAAAGTGTATTTGTACACTTGTCTGACACCTGACTTCAAATGCAGCTAATTACTAGAGAATTAAGCGAGTATAGAGACCCTCTTAAAAAGCATTCATTAAGATGAGAGCAGGAGGGGAAGTAGCACCAGGCTGAACGAGCAACTGTGGATTTGAACTTGACCTTTATTTGATAGCTAATCCCCACACTGTAATTACTCATTAAATAATGTTTCCGTATTGCCAAGCAGCCCTGCTCATGTATGTATATGTGTATGTGCATTCACAGTCCCTTCAGTCATCAATTTGCATATCCAACCTCCTTTTTTATGTTTGTTCAAAGAGTCTGTGGGTCAGCGGAGGAGGTCGGACATTTAAGATGAAGCTTGGCCTGCCTTATGAGTGTGTTATGGCTGAGGTTATTCATATGCTGAGTAGAGGTTCATTATCATCAGTGTGTGCAGGAGAGGAAGAATGCATTCCAACTGGCTTCCTGAATAGCTAAAGGCACTCTCCAAATCCTCTGCATACAACGTCAAGACACACTTTAGATACAGAAGCATAACAACTTTGAAAAAGTAATCAACATAAAACCAATCTGCTTTGTGGAGACAAGCAAATCCTTGGAGGCAGCAGACAGAAACACCCATGCATACGTGGAATCGGAGAAAAATATAGTTATTATAGAATATATTCCATGGGTCTCATGGTCCAGTGATTGCAGGGGAATGTTTTATGTTTAAATATAGGGACACTTCATACACTTAAACAGAGCAGAGCTCCTCAAAAGTGCACTCTGTCTCATTCCATGGCGAACCCTTCGTCATCTCAGCTCTCCATGTTGACAAGAAGATGTCAGCCATCTCATCAAACACAGACATGAGGAAAAGGGAACAAAGAGGCCCAGACCCATTTGTCATCTCATAAGTAACCTTTGAGAGAAACTGTACGCTTGACATCTGCTCTGCCGGAAAAAAAAACATCTCAACCTCCTCTGAGCTCAACAAAAGAGGTATGATTAGAATCTCAGTTTGCCACAGTATCCACACCGGATGGCTTTCTCCACATGTGAATGGTCTCTCAAGAAGGGGCCAATATGTGGAGTTTACTTTGAGCTTAGGGGCGCAACAAAAGGAGTGTGAGAGAGGAAATGGAGGAAACTTCCACCTGAAAGACACCAAAACTGGCAGCCGCGATGTTTTGTTGCATATGAGCTCCTGCCGTGTCAGCCGAGGTTACAAAAAGAGACTGTGTCCACTGATTGCTCAGAGTCAACAGTTAATGCAGCCAAGCCTTTCTGGAAAAGCCATACTGTATAATAAACACCCTTCTGGTGGAATTTAAAATGTGCTGATTGGTACAGGCAGGCAGGCAAGCAGCGACTGGTCATTTAGACGTCACAGTGCTTTGTATGGTACCATTCAGTCTGGCAAAGTCTGCAGACAACATCAGATAACAAAGCGTGAACGCTGACTGTGCGCTGGAACAATCTGTTACCACTGTGTGTTACCAGAACATGTCATTTTCCAGTGTGAAAGTAGGTAGACTGAGGCAGCGAGATCTGGTCTGATTGAGGACAATCTTCTCGGTCCTGAGGCCACATTGATGCTCGTAATCAGACTGAACAGCATGGTGGAATTTATCCACAGTCTGAGAAGGGATTCAGAGGCATTTCAATTAGAAGAGGTGAAAGAAAAAGAGCCTTTGATCATGTAGTGTCTTACAAAATCTATTTGAATAAAAAGAATAATCTAAAATATGCTGAAGCCATATAAATGACACGATGAGGCTGAAGTTTGAGCTAAATGCTCACATCAGCATGCTAACGTGTTCAAAATGACAATACTGACATGCTGGTGATCAGCAAGTGCAATGTTTACACCATGTTTATCATTTTAGCATGTCAGCATGCTATATGTTATTGAGATACGCAAAACTACGAAATTGAATCTCATGGTGGCGCTAGAGGAGACATCAAGGGATCAATAACGTAATCTGGATTCATCATCAGGGCATCATTTATATCTGGACTATATCAATGTATAGTTTGCGAGATAAGATGACCACCCTTCAGACTCACCTTAAAAATCATGTTTCCATGGAAACGACAAAAAAATACAATTTTGCAGAAAGTTCAAAATGTCAAAAGGCACAACTACTTATTATGGTTAATATATGTGTAAAGTTTGGTGTGTTTAGTTTATGAGATATGCTCCAGACAAAATGATTACAGATGGACAAACAGACAGACATACCGACATGCCACCATTTTTTTTGTTTTATGTCAGGGGAATAAAAAAGCATCTAAGGATCAACCACATAACCCAATTGAGTGATCTTAGACAGACGGCCGCAGCCATCCAGGTTTTAAAACCTATAAACATGATAGAGCCAATAAATGTCTCCTCTTCACAAAGTGCATTTATATTATATTAAATTGTGATTGGACTTAAACTATAAATGCTGGGATAAAAAGAACAGAAGAAGACATTTTTACAAATTTAATTTTACAGCGCTGATCAAAACCAACGTTACAACAAACACAAAAACAAGCAGCGGTGAGAAAATCCCCGACAGGTGGACGGAGGCAGCGAGGTCTAGTGTTATTGAGGGCCACCGCCACATTCACAGAGCGCCACAATAGACCTCTCCTGCTGCTCCCCTCCTCCTCCTCATCCACCAGCCCCTTCCACTCCACCTGTGTCTGTGAAAGGTCAGCGCAGAGGAGGGTCCTCACCCCCTCCCTGAACCAATAGCTCCCACTCCACAATCAGCCCCAACACTGGAACCCATTGCCAGGAAACTCAATCAAAAGAGGGGCTTCAGAAGGCTCCAGACCTCTCAAAACCCTCCATTGTCTCTAGAAGGCTTCCCCACACCACGACCGGTCCATATGTAACACTGTAAGAGGAGTTGCTCATTACTGCCCGTCCCCGGTTCCATTTTGTCTCCTTTGTGCGGCTGACAGAAGAATCCAGTTGCCCAGCCGGGCCAATAAAAGTGCAGAAACACAAGAAAGAAAGAAAGAAAGAGAATTAATTTGCAGTAGTGGATGATGGTGAGACACATATCGGATATTCACCCTGGTGGTTTGGTGCACAAGTGACATGTTAATACATAAATCTGTCACCTCTGGTGTCACTGCAAGACAGTTCTCTAAGGGCATCTGTTTAAAACCTGCTATTCATCCCAGAAGTTAGAGTATTGACTGATAGACACACTACACCACCATGTGTGTGAATGTCAGAGCAATCCATTATCACATAAAGGAAGCTCTATGTAGTTGCCCCTTCTCTCTCAATCTCTCTCACAGCCCCTCCTCAGTTCTATTCAGATACGGCAGGTGAATACAAATCATTTCCCCTTCGCTGCTCTCTAAAAGGACTCACCATCCAATTTCAGACGTAGAGCACACAAACAATAGTCCTTTCAAAGTGTGAGAAAATCAAATCGTGACATTTCTTTAATGAAAGACAATCTGGAGTTAACCCTTTCAAAATACCGAACAAGCTCTGAAAAATAGATATTATTTACTCGTCAAGAGTTAGCAAAGGATCTATGAGTTATTTATTATGTAAGATCCTGCGTATTAGTTCAACAGGTCAGGGAGAGAGACTGCAAACTGAAGAAGAGAGAGCAGCAGAGGACAAATCCATGCAGACTGCATGAACAACCCAGAGGAAGTGAACAACACTGTACATCTGCTTGACTGTAACTGAAGGGTGGCCCCGTCAAATGTCATTTTAAATCATCGCAATTCACAGAATTTAAATGGAATTTGTTCTGAGGCAGAGAAATGTGTCATTTTCTTTTTTTTTAAACACAAAGGGGAGAGATAACGTCTCCTTTAAGCGAATGCAAGATTTTATTTCAGCGAGTGCTTGAGTGACCCCATTTTTTGTCAAGCACTGTTTTTGGTGAAATTAAAGAAAGATTCAAGAATACCACTGAAAGCTCTTGGTGGTGACTGACTGATACTGACTGTTGGTGCTTCACCAAGGCTTAGTGTGAACACGTTTCTACGTGTCTCATGGGTCTGGATGACTGAGATGTTGGCTAATGAGTATTAATGATACTAATGAAGGACTTGGCTGTCTCATAAAGGAAGTTCCTTCATGTACTGTAAAAGGCGCTCTTTGTAAGGTTTGTGAAAACGTGATGTGAAAACTCACCAGAGACTCAACACTGAATAAAACAAATGTCCTGGTGATATAGCTTGGAGAGTGTCCCCTATATTACATCCATCATATGGAGAGTTTGAGTGGGTTTCCAGTGGGTTTGGTGTTTCACTCAGTGGGCGTCGCATCTCAGACACGCAGTGCTCCATCCTTATAAATCATCTGGCCCCATCAGAAATAATGGCCCCAACAAGAGCTGCTCCATCAGCCCTCATTTGTCAAAGGATGATTCCGGAGGAAACGCTGCTCCCATTTAACACTAACAGTCCGCCCGGCTTCCGCTAACCGCATCTGTCCTGTGTCTGTGTTTGACGCCATGAGACCGGCTGCTGATGCAGGAGAAGTGTCTGCTGAGTGTTGGATAATGGGTGGGTGAGGCTTTTCTTTTTGCATCTATTGCTCAGGTTAGAACACCATGGCTGGACAAGGTGTGTGTGTGTGTGTGTGTGACTTGCCTCCAGGGAAGGACACTAGGGGTTTTTCAGTGCGTTTGTGGCCCCAGGGTCAAACGTGACACGTGAATGAATTACTACCATAACAGATAATGGTATCTTTGCTGGAACACTCCACCCTCTGCTGTCTACTCGTAGAGAATGAATAAATGCATTGTACGGCTACCAACATGAAGCACGACCATTAAAAGGTGTGTTTTAAATTAGAAATTAGGTAATTTACTAATGCTGATATACAGAAAAATGAAAAGAATGAAAATTTATGAAAAAAAAGAATTGAAAGAAATAAAATGATGGTAGTTGGAGGCATGATTTTACCAAGCAATAGAAATCCATAGCTATCAGTCTGTATAGTTTGCTATTGCAGTGTGCTCTCCTGTTTCATATTCATTCTTTATTCTCTCAGAGAGATTTCTCATTAGAATTGGTTTAGATGCAGGTGAGCAAGGGGTTACATCTAAATCCAGCCATTTCTATTCCACTACATCACCCGGGGAGCAGGCTGTTTATATTGATGAGCAGATAGACTTGGCCTTGACCAGGACCTACGCATAACAGCCACATAAATCATTTGGTTTCTTAGAGGCCCTTCCAAACAGATAGATCCCACCAGCTTATTACAGTGTGAGGGCAATTTTCTCTGTCCTGAAGCGACGTCGATATTTGGAATCAGACTAAACAGACCCCTGGCTTTCATACACGGTGTGACGAAGGACTCAGAGGCATAGAAAGTAAAAATGATGACACATAACTGACTTTTAATCATGCAGGGCCAATAATTCTGCACGTTGAGATGGACAACAATTGAGGTGTTTTAAAAAATTACATTAACTGGGTATTTAGAACAATATGTATTGTAGGGCTTATGTAACCTGGGCTCTGTTTCCTCCTCTGTCTTTCTGTTTAAATAAAGTATAAAAGCTTAAAAGGAGAGAAGACTTCATGCTCCGTCCTCTGAGGCCAGTCAAGTGTTCTGTCTAAACACTTTCTTTTCTTTAGCTGCAGTGGAAAATCCAGCTTGAGCAAATCTTAAGACAGCAACAACATCTTGGAAACCGGAGGTAAAAGAAATAGTACAACATTTGAGAAAGCCTGCTTATTGACTTTTTTGCTGAGAGTGAGGTGATAATATTGATAGGGCATGTTTAAATGGCCAATATGAGGCTAGAGCCAGGAAACAATTAGCTTAGCATAAAGACTGGATGCAGGGGGAAACAGTTAGCCTGGCTCTGTCTGGGAAATAGCTGATAAACAACAGCTTTTCATGAAACGAACAAGTCGTAACATACTAATTACTGAGTTTGAGGACTTTGTTACATTGCTTTTTTTATTCCCCGCTGCTTACAGTCTCTCAGGCTTATGTTTGTTAAATCTGTACAAAAAGCAAGATATAAAAACATTTAGGAGGAGTTAAGTTCTGGTAATAAAGCTTTGACAGAGCAAGGGTAGATGTTTCCTCCTCTTTCCAGTCTTAGTGCTAAGCTAAGTTAAACAGTGGCCGCCTTCAACTTTAAATTTAGCATGCATGAGAGTGAAATCAATCTTCCCATCTATACTGTCAGCAAGAAAGCAAATGTTCCCCAAACGTCAAACAAGGAATTGTCACAGGATGCCAGGAAATGGAAATAAACTGATAGGCTGCAACTGCAAATTGTAGTACATTATTTTAAATTCTGTATAAATGAACTTGTTGCAAACAAATAAATATAGAAGAAAGAATAAGCATGCATTCAACAGTGGCAATGAGGAAAATCTTTGAGGCTGGACCATAGAATTGTTCAGAGAGGATGAGAAGTGAAGGCAGAACAAGGCCTAGAGGGAGGTTGTACGGGTGAAAGAGGTTGAAAGGAGCTGGGAAAAGAAAAATAGATGGCGATGCAGAGCCAGATATAGACCAGTGTCTCCTCAGACTTCACACTCCTCAGGCCTGTCTGCCGAGGAGATTGTGAGTCAGCTGTGCATGAAGCCGACTTTCTCCACAGCCCTCGAAGATGGAGGAGAGTAGACGACCCACAGGAGGGGCCTCGCCAACCCCTTTCTCTCCCTTTTATATCCGTCTATTCATGTATTTGTTTATTCGTGTCATTTCTGACAGTGTCTCCCTGCACCTCCCTGTCTTTGGTTCTCTGGGAGGAGCCCAGGGGCCCTCTGTATGGATCCCTCGACTCATCTGCAGCTCATCTGATCTCAGAACTGCTGCCGCGTAATATCACTGCTTTCAAACCACATGTGAGAAAGCTGCTGCTTCAACTCACAGTAGATGACAACTCTGCTTGAATGGATTTTATTGAAAAGAGGTTATATGTGATCAGAGCCAATGGATCACACTCCAGTTACTGAAACAGTGTGATATTTGGGGGCTTGACTCTGAGATGTAATTTCTGAAGGTGTTTCCAGAAATTAGAAGCAAAATTATAACCATTTTTATAAGTTGCCTTCAAATTTAAACTTAATTGGACAAATAAAGGGGAGATTCTGGTTTCATACGTTACAACATAGTGCTAACAAATTAATTGTGATGTGTGAAAATGCCAACGTTATAGAAGTCGAAGTAAGAAACATCGCCAGAGTCGTCAGATTATCATAAAGACTTCAAAAAATGCCTTAGCCAAGTCCAAAACTTAAATGACAGCACACAATCTCTGTTGTAAACAGTGACCCTCTCTCTGCAATTGCTTTGCTGAGCACAATGTTATCATTATTGATACAAATGATGGCAAAAACCACAAAAATATATAACCTATAGCATAAATAACAGGACTTTTTAAGTGCATTTGTAGTGTTTTTGGAGTATTTCTTTAAATTAATTAGACACCCACGTTTGGTTCACGGTCAGCTTCATGGTTTTTTTCTCTTGGCCACATAGTTGGATTACTTTTTTTGTAAATAATCTCATAATATTTCATATTTAGTTGGAAGTCCTTGTTAGAAAATGACTGGCTGGAATCTTAAAGTACAAGCAGTAGATGATTGGCATCTTCCCCGATGTTGGTCTGCCAGATCTGTACTGGAGCCATCTGCATCGGTCGCTTGTTTCAGGGGCTTTTTGCCTTCAGTCTGGTCTTTGCAGCTAGTAAAACACATGTTGAGTTGACTCTAAGGTGACTGAAAATGATCTTTTGAGCATAATTGCTGATTTAGTATTCCATAACTTTTTTTGGGATTAGTTGTGCTACAAGTTGGAAACTGTTCCAAGTCTCTGTTTGTACAGTATTGGAAATTGCAATCATATTGTCTCCCTCTGAAACTATTTACACTGGGTCTCTTGTCTAAACTACCTGGCTCTAGGTGCAGGACTTCGACATCATGAGCTCGACAGCACTGAGCTGCACCTCTTGTAGATGATTCTTCTCTGAGCTTATTGGGGGATCGCAGGTCAAATTTAAAAGGTGCATAGTGCCACATACATATTCGGAGTGTGTGGATGCTGTGTGGATGCTTTATATTAGTGGCACAATTTATCTGCTATAATTTCATTATCAACCGATGGAAACAGGATCAATTCACAAATACTCTCAGACCGCAATGTAAATGAAAAGACTGGATTGTGTAATTGTGGCTCAAAGATTTACTGTCAGGGCCACACTCATGTAGAGTTAACAATATAATGGCTATGAAGGCAAAGCCCTCAAATCTTTTTCCCCAACCCTCCACCTACTTGGCATTAAAACACACAAACACAAACAATGACACCACACTCCCTGATGGCCACGTGAGAGAGACTGGTGAACTACAGCACTATGGACGTAAACAGAAACCTCTGCAGCCTTCTATTGAAGGGCCTGGGACATGAATGCCGCTGCTCACAATGGACACTTCATGCCTCACTGAGTTTCAAACTGCAAATTCAGTGTGCAGCTCCTAAGTGTGGCCCTATATGACTCAGGCATTGAAAACTGTGAACTCAGCCTCTCTGGCCTGCAGCACACCACGCATCACAACAACAACCGCCACAGTGAGATGACAAGAGAGAAATGGAGAGAGTCAACGCGATTCAGAGGCAAACTGGGAAATCGGCAGGGGAAAAGAGAGAGACTGAAATAGGAGCATGAATGGATAAACTGAGAGAGAGTGAGAGCCCACCTATTGCCAAAAATAAAACAAGCATAGCATCAACGGCAGAGGCCGATGAGCTCCAAGAAGTCAGAGTCTCTTAACTTTCCACTCAGCTGTGAGTGCTGCCTCCCCTCCCGGCTCAGCGTCCTGCAAGGCTGAGGTCCTTCCTTCACATTCTACTGGGCGGTGGACGCACATCACACCGTGTCATCTCCACTCACAGAGCATCACACCACCTCCCCGCTGAATCACTGACACATTTTCACCACTGCCGAATGAAAACGACAACTGGTCGTTTTCACAAAAACCCGCACGAGTCAACTCTCAGGCCTCTAATGCACACTGAGACCTTGTGCTTAAAGTGTTCTAGCCTTGTGTTTTAGCTCTTCATTGTGCAGCAGCCATTAAGGGAACGTTTCTACCTCTCCATGCTCCATTATTAGGACACATAATGCGTCATAATGGAGGCTATTTTGTGATTTCCCAGTCTTGACACCCACCGTCCCAGCAGTGGGCGAAGATGAGAGGGTGTGTTACCTTGACAACCATATGCATCAAACAGACAGCTGGACACTAGACACACTGTGTTTTTTTTTGTATTTGCAGCCAAACCTTGCTGCCAGAAGGATGCCAACACAAAAACATGTTTTACTGGTGGATAACGCCGGTGAATCTACCTTTTGCCTTACAGATGGAATTAAAAATAAAGCATCACAATAGAGATAGACAGAGACAAGAGTCGTAACAGTGGAAAGGTCTGTTTTCATTTAGGGACTAAGGAGCTCTACAGAGAGTGTTAATAATAATATGTTCAGACTTTTGGCAGTATCATAGATGAATATGTTTGGATTGTTTACATGGCAAACATCCTGAGAGGAAGAACAAGAACCTTTGATTCTAAAGGGCCAGAATTCACATTGTTTTGGAGGAGATGAGAAGAAAAAAAAATTGGGAAATTGGGTTCAAAGCTTGACAGATATGTTTCCAACTCGCCTGAACACCCCTCTCTCCCCCTCCTTCCTGGCTAGCTGTCAGCTGCTTCTTCTTCTTCTTCTTCGGTGGTTTTCTTCAACCTGGTAAAAGAAAAATGGAAGAGAATCACAAATTTCAGTACTCATAGTTCCGATTTCTCTGTTCTCCCTTTGTGGGAAAACAACTTTAAACCGAGCAGAAAGGGGAAAAAAAAAAACTTTCTTAATCAGATTTCAGGGGAGGAATGTTTGCACAGCTACATAATGCATGTTATCCAACATCAATTTGACTTCACAATGGGGCCGCTAGTCCACGTTTGGCTTTATTATTATCTGCTAAAATCCTTTTCATACTGGACATCTCCTGCTCTGTCCAGGTGTCCTGCTCACCACAGCTGACACACCAGTAATATTTGGACATGGAATCTCTCCTTCTCATCGGACACTTGAGAACGGAGGGGTTTGTTTTTCATGGATAATCATCTCTGAGTGTGTTGACCGGAGGTGACTTTAAAACACCGCTAACTGCGACAAAGCCTCGGCGGCGAAAAGAAAGCAAGCATCCAAGCCGTGTAAACAGAAGTGTGAACACGAATTTCCAGAGGCAGGAGTGTGTAATCAAAACAGACAGAGAGGGCTGAGGCTGAGCGCAGGTCGAGACACGTCCTCCCCTCATCTCTCCTCCTGTCTATACTTTCTGATGTCTAATTCTCTATACACGTTCCTTCCTCCCTTTCCTATTATCGACTGTCATCCTCACTCCTGTCCTCTGCGTTCATCCACTTCTCCACTCCTGCCTCTTTTTGATTCTTAAGGTCACGGGAGATTTTCCGAGAGTGATGTGCAGGTATTTTTCTTCTTATCATTTCTCCATCTTTATTAAAAAAAATAAAACGTGTCTCTCACATGGTTACAATATGACAACCGAGAGTTTGGGATCTATATATGGAGTCCAGGCCCCTAGAAAAGTCTGAGATACCTTGCCTCAACCTCTCCTGTCCTTTTCTTTTAGCTCCTTCTCTAATCGTCACCTCCCATTACCTCTCTCCTCTGACATGCTCCCTTGTTCTTGCCTTTCCAGACCTGTTCTCCCGTCCTGTCCTCCTATGTTCTTCAGTGAGAACAGAACTCAGCCACTCATTGCTCCAGTTATATAGGAACCTAAACATGGAGTCACGGTCCAGAAAAGCTTTAGATGATCCTGTTCTGATCCATCCTGTCCTGTTCCTAACACTCCTCCACTTGTATCTTGCCTTTCTCCACTCCTGGCTTCCCCTTGTTCTGTCATCGCCTTTAAAAAAAAAAGTTAATATCTTCAAAAGGATGGCGGTGGAAGGAGAAGATTTACAGACGTTCGTCTCTACACATTTTCGTAGTCATTGAAACAAAGCAAGAAAGTATGTTTCACATGACTGCTCCTTGTCTCAACTTCCTCCCCAGAGTGTCATGTCTTTATTTTCCAATCCTCTCCCTTCATCTCCTCCCTTCTTCTATGTCCGTTTTTAGCCTTCAGTTCAGAAGCAGCCATGCAGACAGACAGTCGTAGGAGATGTCATAGAAATGTGTCTCGACATTTTATCAATACAATTAATGTTTTTGAGATACATCTCTCCATAAGCCATATTTGAAAAACGCAGAAATAGGTTTCAGTGATATGACATGTCTTGTGACTTGACATCTCCTCGCTGTGAATATGTGGGATATTATCATGTGTTGATAGGACAGAAAAGGATCAGATGTCCAGTCCTAGGCTATCCTGTGCTTTTATTCTCTCCTACTGCCACACTTTAGTGTAAACTGTGATTTCTTTTTGTGAATATTTATTAAAATGATGGCTTATTCTATACCTTAACTCTATAATATGGTGAACATCGCCTGTAATCTTTGTAATGGTTGAGATTAAGATTTTTTTTAATCTACTTTTTTCATTTATTCTGCATTCCCCATGGTTCAAAAGTAACTTTAATTCAGTAAAAAATAAAGATAATAGTTAAAGATAAGTGTAAATAGTGTTTGACTGGTGGCAGTGAGTTTATGCATTGCTAATTTTTCCAGAGCTTCGAGCTTTTCTGGGTATTAAAGATTTACTCTCTGGTTTGTTTTTGGGGGTTTTCCTCCTCACTGCTCCTTCTCCTAACTCATAATAAGCTTGTGACTCGGTTAGTGCACCGTGGGATGAAATGGACTCTGTCCGACATTTAAACCTGAAGATAACAACAAAGTATGACATATGGGAATAATGGAGACTGGCACAGCGGACATTCTGCTCTCTTCATGGATTTTTATGCCGCTTCATGTTACTCTAAATACCTCAAAGTGGACTCGCTGAGCTCATCGAAGCTGAACACTGTCGAGTCGCATGTGTCCATCATGAACTTTCAATGCACTCATTTAAGAGTCATCCCTTTGCAGAAAATACAGTACAGAATATTAGTCCAGAAAATCTGCCCTTTTCTTGGCCCTGTAATTGAAAGGGTCCTGGAACACTTTTTAAAAACCACACTAACATACATTCACTAACAGCATCACTCCATATTAGCGCCTACACCTCTGCTGACATTATACCGTAACACAATAATACAGTTCATTGATTATCTTGTTCAGCTCTTACAGCGCAACCTTACAGGACCTCACAATCTCTCCCTCACTGTGCAGTTACTAGATAGCAGTGAAACAGCTGATTACAGCTGAACAAAACACAACAAAATGACCTTTCTGCATCCTGTTTGAATGAGCTGATCCCAATAAAAGCATCCCCCCCCTCCCCATGACACAGAGCCGGCCACCTCACCACCTCTGCCCTTAGTCACCACACAGCAGAGCTGAGCTCAGTCCGGCTCAGCTACCATGGTGATAAGGAGGAGGATGGAGAGCAGAGACTGAAAATAGCTGACCGATCAGATGCCAACAGTGGGCAGTGAACAGGACTTGGAGAGGACAGAGAGCTGGATCTTCGATGAATATAGAGCGCGCAACATTTTATACCAAGCAAACACAGAGGAGAAACAAGTGTTCTAATCACCCTGAAATTTAAAGCAGCTCAAAGCAATGTTCCTCCGTTAACAATAGATCAAATGACTATGTGTAATATCTTCCTTCTCTGCAGCTCCTCTCAGCCCTATGGAGTTTTTACTGTCTTTGTGTTTAAGCTCACTTGGCTGTGTAACAATTATAACAATATTTCTTAATAAATACTTCACTGTCAGTATGAATTCCGATGTATTAAATATTTAGTATTTAGTAATGTGGATTTGTATGCTGACTTTACACTTTAATGAATTAATGTTGTTAATGTTGGAAACAGTCCAATTTAACAGTAACGCTGCTTTAAAAATAAGGAAAACACAAATACAAGTGATATAATCAGCAAAGCACAGACCTAATTGAGTCTTAAAATTTAAACAAAATGAAAAAGAAAAAAAAATTCCCTCTTAAGAAATAGTTTAAGTTTCCATTTGTCACACAAATGTCCACAGAACGACAAGCTCACTGCAGAGAATGGCAGGTAGTGAGGTGTCACATGTTTCTCTAATGGGAGATGCTGATTTTCTCCTTCAGGCTGTGTTGTTTTGATGTGTGTGTCCTCAGACTGAGGAAACGGTTTCAGCATCAGCGTGGTGGCCCATAGGTTTAAATTCAGACTCTTGTCTAATGAGAATCAGTGTGGCTGCAGAGGATACCGCTCTCCCGATAAAGCATCATTACCGCCAAAGAGCGGAGAAATAATTAGAGCCGGAAAACACTCTTACTGTACCATATGATGACTGAACATCAGCTCGCATATAGTCAGACATGCGCCCATGCAATTACACTGAGGACAAGCAGAGACGCAGAATAAACAGCAGATTAAAGATGATGTGTATATTTGTATCCATAAAATGTTGATGACATAGCTGATTGTAAGAGGAAAAAAACATATATGGTCGTCTCACTGCAGAAAAAAAAATGTGCTCACAATGTTTTACCAAGAAGAAACATCCTCATTTGTAAATATGTTGCAAATTGGATTTTCTGTTTGAGTTTGGAATCATCTACAGCTGCAAGCGTCGATTATATTCCTTATTTATTCATCTTCATTGTTTAATCGTACCATTGTTTTTTGGACATAGAATGTCAAAAGTGGTGAAACCTGTCTGTAAAAATTCCCTAGGGCCCAAGTGAACACCTTCAGATGTCTAATTATTATTAGCCATTATTTTAGCTCTCTAGTTTGGTCTTAGATCAACAGATAAAATATTGAAAGTGATGAAAAACAACCGTCACAAGTCCTGAAAACTCTAGGTAATATTGTCAAATGTCTTGTTTTGTAGGAGCAACAGTCCAAAACCCATAAATATATGATTTACAATGATATAAAAGAAAGAAGAGCAATTTCTTACACTTTTAAATGTTTAGGAAATAACTTAATGACTTGATGATCATAATTTCGAAATACTCTAATCAATTGTTTTAGTAATAGAATTATGCTCTATGTTTGACTGTGGACTTGAACAATCACCTGCACATTTCTACACAACAAGTAACTGCATGGCATAAAGTACCGTTTACCAGCAGAGAGAATACATCACCTTTTATCTCTGTACGTGTCAATAAGATGCCTTAGTGGGTGTATCCGTAAGTCGAGAGCATAATTCAGTTGTCATAATCCCAGTGGTTGTGTATTCCTCGACGAGGCTGCTGTGACTGAGTGACAGTACAGAGAGAGGAGCGGCCTCCCTCACAAAATCATCCCCCACCCTCCAACACATCCACAGCCCCACCTCCCCTGACCCTCCCTCCCCTCTCACAGCAGGATTAAAACAATCTTTTGTCTCTCTACAATAGGGGTTAAACATTTCCTGGTATCACATGAACCGCTAACAGAATCCGCAAAGTTACCGAGTTGGTTTTAAAATCATATTTTCAAAAGAGCATTAAATATCCAACAAGTTACTTGTTTTGTGGCAGCTGTCAGCGGTATGAGGAGATGACTGAGCATAACATCCTGTGATATGAATTTAGGAGAGCATGAAAGCAAAATTGACAGCGTAATTGCATGTTAAATGAAATGGCACCCAGTTTTCATTAAAATGACTGTCAGCTGCGCTGATTGTGCTCGAGCCAATGCCGCTTCCGAGATGTTCAATAGAGGGTGGAGGTGGAGAAAAACAGCAAAGCTAGGTGAATAAAGGGAAAGCGCCTCAAGGCACATCCTAAGGACTTCCTTTCCCATACAGTGAGAAGCCAGAGAATGCCCTCACCTACACTCAACAGATGTCCCTATGCAATCTAATCTAGTTGACTCAGTGAAGGGAAGCTTATTTATTGCCGACTCCTCACCAGTATTATTGCAACCCGTTTTAAAAGAATAGACGTGAAGAAGTCCTTTGACGTCTGTTAGCTATGGTTGCAGAGGACAACAATGGTAGGAGCTAGCCCTTTGAAAGAGTCACTATTCTCTGGGCCCGGCCCTAAATAATGCTGCTCTCACTACAAAAGCACACAAAATGTAACATAATCAGCCTCAAAGCACATTGTCCATCAAACTAAACAATGATTTAGACTCCAGCATGCAGTCAAAGTTTTTTTTAACAGTTTTCCCCTCTCAGGTGCAGAGAAGGAATGCGTATGTAAAATTATTCATACACTTTACTTCAGTATAATTCTGAGGTGCTGGAGTACACGTTGGTGCAGCACGGATCAATCACAGGAAGCATTTTGCTGCAGAACCAATATTATTGTTATCAGAATGTCGTTTTGCAAAAGAGACTTTACTTGCAATGGAGTATTTTTGCACTGTTGTATTGGTACTTTTTACTTAGAGGTTCCTTGTGGAGTTTTCGACCTCTAGAGGCCTTACAGAGCTGTTTTTTTTATTTATTTTTTTATACTGTGCATTCGTTTCTGCAAATGGTTTGTCTTGCAAAAATGTGCAGATGTTTTATGAGGAAGGAAATGCATGCATTTGTTAGAGCTCAAAGATAGACACAAGAAAAATCCCCAGGGCCCCTTTAGGGAGAAGATCTGAGTACTTCTTCAACTGTTGCTCAATTGTTTCCACTAGCGTTGCTTACAGGTTTGGGAATAACCACTTACTACAAAGACGATGACTTCTGTCTGCACCAGTGGGACACGCTCAGGGGCTTCACAACATGGTCATTGTTGCATGTTATTGCGAGCATATGATTTCCGCCCACTTACCATGATGAAACCACCGGCCCACACCCTACAGACTGTCAGAGCTTCGTTGGCAGTCAAGAGACCTGAAACCTCTGCTGAAATTCGACCTAATTCACTAATGAACAACTTCAGTCGGTTTGTGTGTAAACATAACTCAGCACGTAAAGCTTTCTCAGCATCTAACGTCACCGCATGAGAGGCCATGAATTTAAAAAATGTGTCATAAATAAAAGCATTCACAGTGGCAGACATCTTTCAGGGAGATGATGGATAGCGGTGAGGTGTATAGATTATGGTATGAAATGAGTGAAAGGGCCATATTTCATTGAGCGAGGGGCGTGATTGACCAAGTCTAATGGGCATTATTTCTGCACACTGACTCTGTTGAGCAGAGACATTGAGGTATTCCCGCCGACCCATTGCTCCTTCAGACTCACACTGAGATAGGACCGGCGCCCTCCCTGCTCTTTGTCACAACACCAATAGAATTACAATATTTCAATGGCAACTGCATATTTTAATGGCAAGTTTTAACAGAACAAAGTTCATGCTGTGGTCTAGACCAATCCCTCCTAACTAGAGCTGCACGCTATCTGCATGTGTGTGTGTGTGCATGCATTTGTCAATCAGTGGGTGTTCGTGGTGAGGACTCCTTTTCGAGTTTCCTATTCAGAAACGTGAATTGGAGTGAAACCTGATTGGCTCGGGGAGAGAATAAGAGGCTGGGTTCAAAAGGCTATCGAGGCAGGGTGAGGGACACACTTGTGAAAAACTTCACTGCTGTCAGAGTAATAATAACAAGAGCACTCGGAGACAAACCTCCGCCAAGGCCCAACAATGTTCAAAAGAATCCTATATAGAATTCCCGTTCCGGTTCATCACCAAAATGTATTTACCTATAGGATACACTAGGGTCCATCTTTGGTGAAAATTTCATGCAAATCCATCCATCAGTTTTTGCGTAATCCTGCTAACAAACAAACTGACAAACAAACCGAACCAATCACATAACCTCCTTGGCGGAGGTAATTAAAAGAAAAATAGATGATTTAGTCTTCTTAAATTTGCTCCTAACACATTCCTACACGTAATTTTCACTGCTTGTTTGTATGAGTGCTGCAAACACATTTTCAGGTCACATGACTAGTTGTTTACATGTGGTTTCAGAGCTGAGCAATTAGTCAAAAATGTATCAACACCCACATTTAGGAAGTCTCAAAGACTTGATCTCGTCAGACTTGATCTTGTCAGTTAATTTGATTGATTCTTTGCCCAACACGTGCACTCATGAACTGTCCTTGAAAAAAAATACTATGGCATGTTCAGTCACATGCACGTTAGTCTGCATTCACTCAAAATAAAGGTGGATGCAAAGCGGCATGGGTGACATGAGTACAAACACAGAGGCAGACAACAAATAGGAATCAACCCAAGGAGCTTAGAAAGAATGCACACATTATTTGGGCAGATTTTGGCTTTCGCGAAATGACACTGAACAAAAAGAAAAAATTGATTATTTACAGCAGAGACATCGTCAGAGACCTTTGCAGACATTGTAAAAGAAATAATATGATGTTCATTTATCAGAATCAAGGTAAAAGTTTCAAATAATTGTGATATTGATTTAAAGTCATATCACAAGCCTATGTGGTTCTTTAACAGGTAATAGACTGATAACCCTGATAAAACAGAGCTGCAGTCTCCTCTGGTAATTACCTCACTTTCTCCTCCTCCATGTCTGTATCAATTCTAGCCTTGTTAACTCTGGCTGAACTCATTACAACACAATTTGAGTCTAGTGTCAGAGGTATCACATAGCAGGACTATTATGATAACTTGAGGTATCTTGTTAACTATCAAAGGAGCTACGTGAAGGGATATCTCATTTGAAAGAGGAAGAAAAATAGTATTTTTCATCAACTACATTGATGATGCAGGCATCTGACTCAGCTCAGGGGACAGAGAGGAAAACAAAGCATCCAGGGTCTTAAGGGAATTTACATGAATTACAGCAAGAGGCCCATAGGGATGGCCGCGACCTCTCCTCAGCTTTGTTTGAATCTAAACAAGAGCCCGATCCCACCCATTAACACAAACACACACACATAGGCAATCTCCGCTACACACACACACATGCATAAAGACACACTGGTGAAGAATGGTGTGACGGGTTTCCATGGTGCCATGAGGCTCACTGACAGGGCTGAAGTGTTAACATGCTCACAGACAACAGAGAGGATGATGGAGAGAAAAAAGAAAAGGACAGTGGGAGAGAGAGAGGCAGAGAGAGTGCAGTAAAAAAACAAAGGAGGAGTAGAACAGGAGAGATTTACCACACACAGTCAGGCAGCAGGACCGTCCCCGAGGTTAAGGACCTGTGCTGTCGGGCATCGTATTTCTTTTTTACTGAAAGATCATCACTGACACAAATCGAAACACACAATAGTCCAACTTAACACAGGCCAGAGCAGCACTTGTCTCTTTATTCTTTCCCTTAACTGTTTGCAGCATCAGGAATAATTCACTTTTATTTCATTCCGGGTCTTATTTTCGTGGCATTCCTCTCATAAATAAAAACAACGTAATCTGGGAACGCAGCAACATAATAAAGAGAAGTAAATCAGAACATGACAAGCTTTTAAACAAACTTACAGGCATGCAGTGCTAGATTTATAAACAATGTACATATTTATACGCAAATAATCCCTCTCAGTGATCATTTATAACCCACTAGAATTGGTGATGTCTGTATCTGTAGACTCTTCCCTTCCGTTTGTATTTTCTATGTTTTCTGCTGTGTTTGGGAAGCTTCTGGGCATCAACACAACAATCCGGGAGAAAAATATTCGATTGTTGAGTCTCATTCCCCAGTTGTCAAGTGCCAACGTTTGGCTATTTGATGACCTGATCAAGAGGAAATCAAGCATCTTTCTCAAGAATCACTAACTGGTGTGTTTAACAACAAAAACCTACAAATCCCACGTTTGTGTTGAATGACTTTATCCTGACATTGCGTCCATGTAACATGATTTTCTTTTGCTGTGTTCCCAGTGTGTCAAAAGTAACTAATAGCCAGAGTTAGAAAAATGAGTTCCAGTAAACCTTAAAGGTTCAAAGATCCCACTGTTTTTATATCCGTATTATTGTTGTGTGACTGTACAGTACAGTCTCCATAGCAACTGTTCCTCATAGGAACCATCTGAAAGTGTTGCAAAAACGATGTCGTGTTCCAAGTTTTTAAAGATTCACTTGATGAGTACAAAGTTATCAAACTTCATAAAAAATAATGGTCAAAACTGAAGAAAAAAAAAGGCCCCAAGTTACAATAAACCAGAATTTGGCTTTAAAGACATGGACCACCATTATTGCTAGCTATCAATAAAAAAACAGGAATCCCTCCACTCTTTTCTAGCTCAGCATTTACGAGCCAATAACTTTGAGTCACTGGCCAACAATAACCTTACAGTTTTTGCCAATACTGCAACCATTTATGTTGTAAAGAAGCTGGGAGGAAGTGCTACAGCTTAGTTTGACCCACTGTGTATATGGGGCATGCCTCAAACTGCAGAAAGCACCAGCTGAGGACAAGAGGGGAGGTGGAAGAGATCCAAGAGGTTTCTGCAACAAGATAAAGGCCCACGGAGCAGGACCTCCTCCTCTATATGCTCCATACTGTCACCAATAAGAAGATCATCCTTGGTCCAGTGAGCAGTAAGCATGTGTGCGTGTCAATAAACACACACACACACACACACACACACACACACACACACACACACACACACACACACACACACACACACACACACACACACACACACACCCTGATGCTCTCTCAGTATGTACATAAGTGCTGATCCCTGCATCCATATGTGTTCACAGAAGGTGCAGGCATGTGTGCTCCTCCTCTGCTTCTCCACCCGGACCAATTTCCATCCGCCGTCTGTGTGAGAGTGTGCGATCGATGCTGCACAGGGCGAATCAACCAGGCCGTTCATTACTGTTGGCAACAAAGCAGCCAAAAGCACAAACAACCTGCATCACACACTAGCTATGGCCAGATGAATGGACGTCGGTTTCATTTAACACTGGGCTAAAACATTAACCAGTTAATTTCCACTGTCATTGCTGATTATATTATCGTTACTTATAGCTTCATTTGCAAAACGCACCAACATCTCAGGGAGCCTAGTGTCTCCAAAAGCCATATTTGAAGTGCATGTTTGTGGCAGCAGGAGGGGAATGAGAATCTATCTCTGCCCCCTTTCTTCTCCTCTTCTTCATCCTCACCCATGCTGTGTGTCCAGCTCTCACACCACCTGTCTCCTCCTCAGCCTCCCAAGACCATAGAAACACACATAGTATTCACACAAAGTGACACTAGTGCTGTCAGGTATTCAGAGCAAAACAAGAGTGATAGTCAACAGCCATGCTAACAGCTATCCAGGCACTTAGACACTGCGATGTCAGTGTAGTACATTAGTCTGCTAACATTTGCTAATTCTCATTTAACTCAAAGTAAGTAACTGAATCTGATGGAAATGGCCTGAATGAATTGTTCAGTCATGAAATAAAGAAACATGTTAGACAAGCAGACATCAAGACTGGATGATCTATTAATCGATCACCAATGTGATCATGATTCATCCTGAGGGGAACACGAATGTGTGTTCCAAATTTTAATGGCAATGCAATCCAATAGTTGTCGATACATTTTTACTAAAAGCCACAAATGTTATAGTGTTTGAGGAAAAGTCAGTGGAACACTGTGGAGTGTAAGATTAATTCTGAGGGGACCATGAATCTAAAAGAATTCTGAAAACTAAGCATCTAAAGAAAAATAACCAACATGTTAAAAAAAAAAAAAAAACCTAAGAAGAAATCATAGATGTGTGTAGAAGTATAAATGTATGTGCGTCCATTCGCCTTGGGAGTGCATCAATGTACAAACCTGCAAAGATGAATGAGCAGAGAAACATAATAATAAAAAATTCTGCTTCTACAGACGGAATAAAAAGCCTCACCTCAAACACATTACTGCCTGTACTGAGATAAAAAACAGATGGCAAAGTAAACCCAGAAGAAATACCATTAAACACCTGAATCACAGCAAATGCTTGATGTTCATTGGTTTGATTTTTTCATAAGCACAGACACTAAATTATGGGCTTTTAAACTCCTTCTGATATGGAGTCCTTATTGCACTCAGTGAGTCAACAGCACATAAAGAGAGAATAAAGAGAGCAACTCGGGCTTTCTGTCCAAAAGTAAGAAAATGTATTCACACTTTTAAACATTTATACTTTTAAATAAAGCTCACTAGTTATATTAAAACTCACTTTTTATAGAAACATTGAAGTGCGGGGTGGAATTAAAAGTAAAACTTTCTGATTTGATAGCAGACTGTGTCTTGGTCAGGACAATTAACTTCCAATGTGTTACAAAAGAAGGTTTTTTAATGCGAGCAGATCAGAAAACAAGGACTACGAGATAGAAATAAAATGGGGGAAATTAGAAATACAGACCGGCACTACCACCGCCAAGTGAATTTACAAGTCGGGCTATTTGATGCATGCATTATGATGACCTTTCTCACAAAGCCCTTCACTACAAGAACTATGTGAAGACATCATTAACAGGCCAAGCCAATCACCAACATTGGAAGAGGTAATGAGCCTTTTTCTAATAAAAGGTAAATATAGACCCCTATTAATATCTGTCACTTCACACAACAATTACGTAAAAGATTTCAACAACAAATGATGTTTCTTCGGAAAGGCTTTGCAGAGTTTGCTGTTTCCAACTGGCTCAGTGGAGGAAGACCACACAGTTGTCCATCCGTCCATTCTCCCTGCTCTCTTCCCTTCCCTCCTCTTCCCAGACTCCATGCTCCGTGGTGCAGGTGACAGCACAGTGACAATAGGATGATATCACTGGTCGCCGCCTAGCAGCTTGTCTGCATGCTGCACAATAACAGAGTGCTGCAGCTCGAGTGTAGCACATTGTGAAGTTTGGGTGGGAGAGAGAAAAGACTACAAAGAGCAAGAAAGACAGCGGGTGTGGAAGGAAGGAGGACGGAGGGAGAGCAAAAGAAACTGCACTGCTCAACGGAGACTGGAGGAAGGAGAAGGGAGGGAAGACACAATTTTGCCTGCAGATTCAGTGTATGTGTGTGGGTATATAAATAACACTTAGCGTTTGGCCTGTGTGCCTACAGCTGAATGTGTGGGAAGGACTGCAGACTGTCCTGCCTGTTAATTACAGCATTGGTCCTTCCTCCTCTCTGACAATGTCTGACACACATGCAAACACACACACACATAGAAACTGCACATGTTGCACCTGCCATGAGGCAGATTGGATTTACACAGCATTAATAATTCAGCCACACATACAGTATATCCCCAAACACACACCAATACACACAAAAACAGTCTTTTGAGTGAGAGATTTTGAATTTTCGAAGTGGTCAGATACTGCAGAAGCACACAATGATTGTGAGATGAGCAGGAAACAACTAGAGGTTAACACATGTCGCATTGACTGACCCTCACATTACAGCAGTTATTAAACCAATTATGAGCTGTAAAAAAAAACAATATGAGAGACTTAATCAAGCTGTCATATTCTTCGAAATATCACACTAAAATCAACCCGGCTGGGCTTCCTATCCTTGAGATGCATTATCATATGTCATCTGAGACAAGTTAAGCACCAGGTACACTGCTGGAGAGAGACTTTCATCTCCTCCACTGAGTTGGACAGAATCAGAATCAGAATCTCTTTATTGTCATTGCACAAGTACAACGAAATTGAAATAGCAGCTCTTCAGTCTCAGTGCAATTAAAAAGTGAAAAGGGAGAATTACAGCTGCCAATGTCCAGCTGCTGTAACAGGACAACAACAGGACTCAGTTACTGTTGGTTTACTTGGTTTTCCACACTGAGCCAATATCTCATTTTATCTCAACTGTGTGATTAAGAAGGTTGGGCATCGAGAACGGGATCCAAATTGAAAACCAGTTCCAAAACTAAGAAATTGTCATTTCGATTCTGCTTATCGGTTCCTAAATGAATTTCACTCACGTTAAGTTTCAGTTTCCGTGATGGTGGCATGCAGCTTCCATAGTTTCCGCCTGACAGGATGGATGAGTACCTCCAGCCAGGCACCGCCATGGACCACAGCAAGCGGTGCGCAAAAGTGTGGCTTAATTTTGCCTTGAGAATTGGAATTGGAATCAGATTCGTTAAAATCCAAACGATGCCCACCCCTATTGATTAAATATGGCAGGTGTTATTACTGAAGCAACCGTCCTGCATTTAGACTAAGATTTGATATGTTCTCTTTTTTATTACAATACTTATAAATGTTCCTACTGTCAATTAGAGACAAATGCAAATCCAAAATTCTCAGGGCTAATGTTTTTAAATAGTTTCCTTTTTCAGCTGATAATCCAACACCTAAAGATATTTGATTAATATTGGTATAAGATGGGTAATAGGTAAAGATATATAGCAGGGTATATGGGATGGGAACATTGTGAGGCTCACTGAATCAACTACCTGATATGGAAGAAGGAGGCTGACTTGAAGGTTGTTTATTCAGGGCAAACAAATCAGTGGGTGATGGTCAATAGAAGCACTTGGATTAACATACATAAGTTTGGCATTTTTAATAATGAAAAGGTCAACATTTGTACTCTAAAAGGAAACTGTTTGCTGAGAGTAAATAACGGTGAGACAAAACTAAACCAAAACTACGTACATTTAGGTTGTTAAAATATAAATGACACAATGACTCATATGGTGCACCTTAAAGTTGAATATATACGATAATCACAGTAAAAAAGTAAAATGATGACATTTCTCCTTGCTCTCTTCAGCTATTTGACATGGAATTTATTTGAGATTTCTAAATAAAAATATTGCCTGAGTTAAGTTAAGTTGATGTATTTAAGACATTATAATCTATGGGTTTTTTTTTTGGTTTTGAACGTGTGTTACTGGAAGGTAAATGGTCATAATTTTGATGGTCGATACACTGCATTGTCATGTAATATATAGACTACAGACTATAAGAGATAGTGTGAGTCATACAGGTTGAAGACACGACATCCATTAACATTCTATTACAGCTCAAATGGCTCCTGAATTCAAGTGAACACTTAATGGATTCTAATCCTCCCCTTTAAATGTGTTCAAACAACTTTTACAGTGGAAAAGCCCAGGTATTGATCATATGAGCCATTAGCAGTTTGAACCAGGACTTTATTGGAAATGCTTAAAGTGGATTCCTTTAAAATGTTTTAAGAAAATTGATCCCCTGCACTACTCGCATAGGATAATGCACTCACAGTGGATACCATTAGATTGAAGACGACATGAAAATGACCAGTAATGCAAACATAAACAAGAACGGTTGGCCAACAATGTAAGCATTCTTACACATATAGTGTAGTGTTAAATAGGGCTATACAATATACTGTTTCAATATTGCTATGTGTTCATGTGCAATGCTCACATTGCAGGACATGTAATGCCAAGTAAGGCTAATTAACTCATGTAACAAGGTGATAAACAAGGATGGCACTCAGTAGAGCAGCTTGACTGGGGCCAAACTATTCCTACACACCAGATATGGATCCTCAACAAAAATCATAAAATAAATCACATACTTCTGGATGTATTCCTAAAACCGTAGCACACGACTGTCATCATCTCAGCTGGTATTTGTGTGTTTCTAGCCCGTGTGCTACTACTGTATATAGCAGCTGAATAAAGATCACCCCCTACAAATATTAATATCTGGATCTGCACCACACTATAGACACCTCAACACTATAAATATGGGTGATTTGTTTTATTAGAGGATAATAGACTTTTGAAATACTCAAATTATAATCAACTGTGTATTTAATTCAATTCAATTCAATTCAATTCAGCTTTACTGTCATTTTGCCATACATCTGCTGAGAAGAGCAGAATGAGACATCGTTTCCCAGAGATCACTGGTGCCCGATACAGAATAAACACATATAAATACAAATCTCTAAGAATTTATCCAAGAAACAAGAAACAACACTGACACTTAAAACTAATTTAAAACACTTTTAAGCAATTTAAAAACTTTTAAACACAAACACTAGCAAAAAATATTGTGCACCTCTAATCTTAAATTATTCCAAGTGGATCCAAAAAAGGCAAGTTTAAATATTTTCTAGTAATTTATTCTCTTGGATGTCAAGCACAGGAGGGGGTAAAGGAATTTTGAGGAGTGTCTAACAATTGGGCTTTTCTTCCCCCAAATATGCATAATTATTGAGGTTAATTCAGCTCAGAGCTTCTGTGCCATTGTCTTTGAATGTGGCTGCCACTGCTTAAATGAATAAATTAATGACAAAACGAGGCTGACAGACAAGCTCTGCTTGAATGCACGATGTCAGAGGAACTGGCTCCAACAATAAGAAGAAGCTGTAAGAAAAAAACCTTGCTTGATTTTCTAGAGACAACAGCCTCCTTTACTGGCATTTGGTCCTGGTTTCTCTCGGTGATATGATTTCTCTGGTATCTGTTCTATGTGCTGACTTATTCAAAACCTAGAGGGATTTCACAAAAGACCTGCCTTTGAATGTGTGTTAGTCTCTGTGTTCTGTATTCCCTCCGTGTCATTCTTGATAAGCGAAACTAACATATCTGCAGTTGTGACAAGAAACCTTATATTCTTCAGGGAGATGATATAACAAAATGGGACAGATGCTCACTGCTGAAGGAACTTAGATGACAACATAGACAAGGGCACAAAAAAGAGCAGTGATGGGATGTTTATTTCGGTATGGAAGATAATGCTCTCGAAGATCCTGCGTAAGAATGTAGAATGTAATGGCCTTTTTTCTGCTCCAAAAACTGAACTGAAATGTTGAATACAGGTAAGAAGTCACTAAATAAAAACTTTATTATATTTCACCAATCCTTCTTGTCAGAAACTCACAGTCACTTCCTTATTTCCCTTAGTGACATCCTTCCTCTGAAGAAGTACTGGTGCTGGTTTAAAGTGCTTAAATATGTCCCCGTCTGGGCTTTTATATGTGTGACGCTGCTCTTATTTCTTCAGGCTCTTGACATGATAGATGTGTCCTTGACTTGATTGATGACCAGTTGAGGACTGGAGACCTCAGAAAGCTCTTGACAGGAAGGATAAGCTGTCTGAGTGCTGCTGGGGAGTGGGGGGGAGAGAGGCAAGGGGACCTTAGCTTCTGGAGAAGGTCTGAGAGCTGCCTGTCTCCACCCTGTCCTTGTAAGGCTTTAAATAACATGTGAGGTGGGGAGTCAGGCTGAAGGGTGATGGACCAACAAGCCTGTCTGGCCGGATACCTCTGGTCTTTCAAGGTCTCTCTTTGCTTGAGTGCTCAATTAGTGACTAAGAGCCTTGCGGACAGACAAGCCGCAAGTCCAGCAGCTGCGCTGGTTCAACATTGTGTTAGCTGTTTGTTTGTTTTTAAAGGGAGGCATCATAATACAACAAGGCCCGAGAGCAAACAACCTGGAACAAGGGGAGCCTCTTCACCTCAGCAGCAACAAACAACAAGACAAGAGAGGACAGGTTCTAGACACACAAAAGAGGATAATCATTTAGCTGCTGGGCTTTTAGGCTCTGTTGGCTAAGCCTCTACAGTCAAACTGTTTTCACTTCACTTCTTAGTTCTTGATTTGTTGACTTTCAGATAAAGAGGTCTAGAAGGATCCGTTTCCTCCTCCAGAGGACACCTGCCAAAGCCCTAACAAGCTGCAGCAGAAAGATTGCGGGCATTAGAAATCCACTAAAAATATTTTTATAAAATTAAAACTTTTTTTCCGGCCGGACAGACATTCGAAATGCAAGTTCCCTGCCTATTTATCTGTTGCGGGTGTAACTGCTGACAAACTCATTTGTTGTCACAGTCGATTTTCGAAGTCTAAAAAGTCCTGGCTTTAGAAGAATAGCCTGGATCAGCACTTCAGACTGCATTTCCGCTTTCTATGCAGTGATCACAATGCCATTTAATGCTGCTTGCTCCTTTTCCTTCCAGTACGTACTCATTATAGAGTGGCAAGTCAAAAAGCCCCACACAGTGGTAGGCATCCTGATCCCAGTGTGCCTTTCTCATGGTAAACAGTTTCAGATGGGACCAGCATTGTGCAGCTATAATACAGCATCTGCTTTATGGCATGGAAAAAATGCATTGTCACCAAGCGGCAGTGAAAGAGCCATTGAAGGGCTGCCAGGGTTTCTTTCGCTGCTGAGTTTTTGACCGTGACACAAGCTGGTGGGTGGTGGTCAGACGACCTGCATACTCCTCTGACATTGAGGTTGTGAGGATGACGACCAGACCCAGAACATGACACATAGATGGACCAGAGTCAAGTGGCTGAGAAACTTAACAGTCTGGCCAAGTTTGAGGACAGAAACGTGTGCTGTAAAAACTAGTCAAAATACTGCATCACTTCGGTGCAACAAATAAGCCTCAGATTAGGCTTCGTATCAAGTCTAAATGCAACAGCATAACGGCTCAGAATGCTGCAGCACTGGAGCTTGGCCAGGTGGGAATGAGACACTGCAGACGGAGCCCCTCATCTCTTGACTCTCCATTAAACATTTAAAGCTGCACTCGGCACAGCTGAGAGCTGTTTCTATGTAGGAAAACAGGTCAGTGTCACAAAGCTGTTCATTTATGCCACATCGACCAACACTATCGTAAATCATCCGGCACAAAGCGCTACTCTGTGGGATCTTTTGCTACATTTTTCTCCCGAAGAAAGTTTAGTTCCGAGTATGAGATGAGGCGAAGGAAGGGGAGGAGGAACTGCATTACAGAAGCCGTTTAAATTAGGGCAAAGGGATTAATTAGATGTTATCTATCCTCACACTTCCTTATCTATGGTCAGAATGGCTAGGCTAATCATAGTGATCCATGCTTAAGGCTAATCAAATATCTACCCATGTCTGACTGACTTATAATAAACTTGGTTTAGTGACACCATGAGAGCCAAGACAATAATGGAATAAAGCCTTACTCACATAAAAAAAGTGTCATATATGGACTTGGCAATATAACAATACATACCATAACACAATATAAATTCATAACAATTGCTATACTCTTTCTACCATGGTAGCTATATTTAAAATATCTCTGGGTCTGTTGGTACCACTCAAACACAATTTTCTGGCCCTATTAACATATCAAGCACATGCCTCAGATTCTGATAATTTTAGCATTACAAAGCACAGACATGTTGAGGTTGCACCAGTTTGAATTCTCAGAGGCCCAGTGATAAATGGAGGTGGTTAGGCATGCCATTGTCCAATGTTATGTAAAAGAGACACTTTTATACCATTTCACCATGTCTGATGTGAAAAAAGTGCTCTGTCAATCAAACTGAGGTGCTATGATGAGCTGTCCCGGGTGGTTTCTCTGTGGCCACCTACTCCATTATGCTTCAATTCCACCCAATATGAGTCACAGGGATTTTAAAAATGATGGTTTCACTAGACATTATGGGTAAATATGGACTTCTGTCATAGCGGTGCTTTTTATTCTTTAAACTTTAAACCAGCCATTTGGGAGAAATGAATTCAACAGGGCTGCTCAGGACATCGCCCGACCTCTGCTGCCAGCACTGCTTCCGCTTGAAATTCCTATTCCAAAATCCTATTTCGGCTGAATCACAGCATAGACAAACAGAGCCAGTGGAACAAATTTGGGGGCTTTGGTTTTGAGCCCTGGTGAGCATATCCAGCTCTCTTTCTGGCTAGACTTGGAAAAACAACCCACAACCAAATCCCGTGAGAAGGAAAGACGAGCTGACAAGCAACTTTTTTAACTTCTGCGGTGCTACACAAGATAAGCTATTGTTCAAGTAAGGTCAGTCAAATAATGTTAGCACTAGAGTCCCTTACTGACATGGGTACAGGTCAGTGATACCTTGGACACAAGGGAAAGGACACAAGGGGAAAGGACTCATGGGGAGAGGACATATTCTCAGGCCTCCAGCAGGTACATTGTTTGCAGGATCAAAACAAAAGAGCCATATTTCAGCCTTGACTGCATCCTGGTGAGAGTGAGAGCATGTCCTGGTAACTGGCTCTTCCCTGTCTCTCACCCCATCCTGACCCCTCTCCCCCCCCCCCCTCACCTTTTACTCCCTTCATCCCTGCTTCCTTTTTGCAAACACCTGATCAATAGTGGTCTCCTGTTGTGGGTTATTCTCCTCACGAATGGACTCTTTCAAGGGTTGCTAAAAAGTAATGACCATTGTAAACGTGTACTTTTCACTCAATTGATACCAAAACAAAAGAGTGAGCAAAAAGCAAACCCTAAAAGTCAGAGCATACATCCAACCCACATCCTAAAGCTGGGACAAAAGGAAAGATACTTTGCAGGGTTTTATTTGTTCTCATATTTGAGGAGGAGGAGGAGGAGGGGGAGGTTAAATCTTTCAAACCATGTTTTCTGCTCTCTAATCTCTCTGTCTTTTCCAGCCGTACAGACACACTTCTAATTTGACTTCAAAGCGTGGGCGATAGTGAGACACGCGGATAAAACTCTGCATGAAATCTATCATTATCTCCTGAAAACACAGTTACATTATACTGTAGCTATATGCACCATTTCCTGCTCGGGTGTTGAACAGAACTCCACTTTGGCAAGTCTCAAAATTGTGGTATTTCATTTGTACTTAATTTACTTGTTAGGTTTCAATGCTACCAAGATGACATAACTGACATACTGAATACTACTGAACCTGACGTACTACCCCGCCCCCCTCCAGTCAACCCTAGATTCAGATTATGGGAGTCTAGTTATCACGCTCTCCCAGGGTTGGGTTTTGGGTGCATGGCCAGGGTAATCCTGAGGAGTTTAACTCGGGACGCCTCAAGCTTAATTAGATTTTGTTTCACTGCCGATAACCGTGGAGAATCCAATTGGTTCGACCTCCATGTAGATCCCCAATACGGGTCTGATCAGGCACTATGTCAGTGAACAACGGCTACACTCAAAGGCAATGTCAGATAAAAGGAAATCTATAAATTCATCAAATATGCATATGTATATAATGAATACAAATATTTTGCCTAAGGCCTTACTCCCAAATAAGACAGTGTAAACATGTATGAACAGAATATAGTAACATAAGATAGACCAAGATGATTGCATGCATCGCTAGACCCTTTTTTATCGGGGCATGTGCTCTGAGATGCACGCCTAGGATTCTGGGTCCAAACACCAAAGTTTGTACATCCATGCACTACAGTGTCGTAGTTGGCGCACTGCTGCATGCATTCAGCAATCCATGTATCGGCGTGAAACAAAACTCACCATGGACATACGATAACACAGTGGGACACAAGCAAGCTTTTAGATAATACCAATGATCTTATTTTGGTGATAAAACAAGCTAGCCAGTGGAATTAACCTATTTGCAGGTCTTGCAAAAGAAAGAAAAAAAGAGCATATAGTGGATTTCATACACGCAGTAGAAAGTGAAAGTGCAGTGTAGTAACAAAGTGTTTATTAAGTAGAGATTTATGGATTACTTAAATAACTGGAATGCACCACAAACTAGTTCTTACGAATAGATTATTTACACCCTGAAACCACCAGGTATAACTGTTGCATAGCCGACTGAACCAGGTGACATTAGCCTGCTACAATATGTAATAGGATATAGTTGACACATCTGACCTGACACTCAAAATGCTGTTTAAATATGAAGTTATCTACGAAGGTTTGCATTTCACAGAAGACACAGTACAGTTCAATTCGAAATGACGTCATTAAACATCAGCTAGGTGAGCTTCAGCTGATTTCACACTCATTCTGAAATGCATGAGTGCCAGCTAACTCTGAAACACACAATTATACATGTAGGATTAGCACTTAAGTAATGCTACAGGTTGCGATGCTATACTGACTGTAGCAAAAGTAATTTACAATTTATTTTGCTTAGGCAGAGTCACAGATTTTTCCTAGTGGCCAATTTACACATTACCAAAGCTGAGACATGTCTTAGGTTTTGTCCAATGGTAATGGTTGATATGAAATATACTCTGAGAGTTATATATATATATATATATATATATGGAAGAGGGTCTGAAAAGGGAATAATGAGAGGAACAAAGAGAGAGACAGCAGTAGAGATCAGCACATAATCTGCTCTCATGGCAGCGACTGCTCCTTTATTGAAATGACATGGCTACAAGATGAGATTATAAAACAGGTTTTAATAATTCCATAAGCACCGTGCATGTCCTGATCTCAAAGGCTGGTTTAGTAAGTGCGACTGCAGTTTTAACTATTGTCAGAAGAATTGAGATGTTATAAGAGATAGCGAGTTTAAACACCTCTCATACTCGAGTTTTGCTGAATAGCTGACAAAATGCGTCTAACCTAGGAGTGAGTACAACAACACACTGGATCCCCTTTAATTGCTAGGCTTTAACAATTTCATCTTTTATTTCACTTCAATCACATTTCATGAAAGCAGTAGTGAACATCTAAAGAGCGGGCCCTCGACTCCCAAGCGGAGCCTTTTGCATTACCCCGAAATGTCACGCAAAATCAAAATACTGACTTCAAAACCAGGAACTATATGAATTCCACATGAGTGACACATGACAAACGACCAATAGAGAAAGTGTCCTATTTTCCTCTCCGAATCTGTGGAGGCGTGCTCTCTGTCATGCAGTAAACCCTTTGAGTGACATGTCCACCTATGGCTCCACTCATACAGAGATGTGGTCATTGTGCCTTGAGCCCTGAGAGGCCCCAAACCAGCCAACCTTGAAGACCCGAGCATTAGGTCTGCTTCAGTCGGATCTTTTCAACTTCTGTCAGAAGAATTCCAACAACCAATAATACAAGTAACGCCATTCATTGCCAAGATCCAAATATATAAGCGATTTAAAAAATGCTGCTAACAGTGTCGACAAACTTAAAGATTATACGTGTCTTTTTTTTTTTTCTCTCTAAGAGATTCCTAACACCATAGGACTTTGGCTATAAACCATGAAGCAGTGACAAAGCCTCATTGATATTTCCACATAGGCAGAGAGACTAGCGCAGTGTGAAAAAGCCCAGTGTTGTCTCAGACAGCTCTCAACCACAGCAGACGTTTGAGTGGGTTATCAGGCCAGCCATCCTCAGAGGAGACCCTGACAAATGAAGTTACCATTTGTCCATCCTCACAGCCAGGCCAAGCTAGCTCACAGCAAGGAATTATCCCGGTGACAATTACATTCTTCCAGCTCCCAGAGACACCCAGAGCTGAAAAAAACACACCAAAGGACTGACCACAGGGAGATTAAGCTGACTGCTATTCCATTTCTTTCTTTTGATCCTAAATTGTTCTGGCACGAGGCCTGAGCACAGTCGACTCCATGGTGAACGCCCTTCAGTTTTTGTTAATAAATCTAATTTACAGCCACTTTCCTTGTCCCGATGGTTTCAAAATGACATCATTGATATTGAGTGAATCCTGAAAATGTTCAAATTTGTATGGTGGTCTGTGTTGTGTGTAGGAACAGGATAGAGAGGCCAAATTCAGTTCATTCACACAGTATTCAGATCAACAATAGATGGATCATACCATCTAATTTAGAAATTTCTAGGGTAAGATTTAATTATTCTTTTCATTAATGATTAGTCTGTTGGTTATTTTGGCATCAATTTTACCAAAGACTTTAGTCTATAAAATTTCATAGATTAATTTATGACCGATAACATGATAATAAGACGATCTTTAGTTCAATCAAGGTTGGAAAAAATCAAATACAAACATACAAGAGATTCATTTTAGAATTTAACATTTTAATCATTGAGGCTAAACAACAACCCCACATTTAAAAAGATTTTTTTACTGTGGCTCCTAACTGTAGAATTTGCCGTAGCTGCCTGCCTGGTTTCTGATGATCATTTTGTGTCACCGGAAACTATTGGCCAGCCTGAACTGCTTTCCCCATGTGATCCTGGATGGCTTAGCTGGTTTGTGTAAAGGAAGGAGAGGGGATTTGGTTTGCCGGAGGCACCAAATTTTATGATTCTAATGGTTTTCTGACCTTAATCTTCCCTAATCATACATCACAATCCTGGACAAAGATTATCCGCTATAGATTATGTTTTTAGCACAACACGTGGCACCAGTACAATAAAAAAACAGACAAAGCAGCCAAAGCTGAATGTATTTCGCGCTTTTGATATCTCAAACGACACGCATATTTATCTTCTGCTGAATGGAGGTATCTCAGATCTACACTTGGATTTGTTTACCAACCCTTTCCTTTGTCTCCAATTGAAGATTTTTTTTCCCAGGATTCCTGTGGCTGAGTTGGGGGGGCGGGGGGGGGGGGGGGGGGGGGGGTTTAAGGGATAATAAAAAAAAAGGGAAAGAAAAGCCCATTGGTCTCAGCACCAAAGCAACACCATCTAGAGCCAAGCTGTCATCCCACTTGGATTAAGGGCCCTTCTGCAGCCACTAACACCATGTCTTATCATCGGTTGGGGTGTGGGAGGGGCTAGAGGGTGGGGCAGAGGGTAAGGGCATTAGAAGGCCTGGCCAAAATAAGACCTTGAGGTCAGAGAGCCCCCTGAACCATAGCAAAGCCACTTTGTGTTTCCACGTCAACTTTATTCATGACCTGACAGCTAAGTGTCCACTTCTTTCCTGTTGATTCAATCACTGTTGCATCATGTGCTGCATGGGGCAACGAAGATAATCTTACTCTTATCTCCGCAGACCCCCACTTTTACAAGTTTATTGGATGTAAAGTTCAACGGCAGGCTGGCAAGAGGGTCGAGGCCTGTGGTGGGTTTCTTAGCGGTGCCCGCTCTTAATCTCCGATGTTATAAGCAGAATAAGAGCAGCAGCGATGTATTTGCTGAGCTATTAGAACACTCAAGTGAGCAGCATCGCCGTGCCAACAGAGAGTGGGATGTACGGCCGAGTTTCTCTGAAGCTCTGTGCAAATAGGAGGAAGATGGAGGCTTGAGGACAGGCTAAAAAGCACTCAAGTGCACATTCTACCTGAATTCTCTGCAATGCTGGCGAGCCTACACCCTGCCAGTGGAGCAATGCCCACCTCCTGTTGTTTTCAACGGTCCTTGTTATGTGCTTCCACAGGGCCACCAACTACCTCCCCAACATCTGCTGCCCATCTAAAGTTGGCCAGAGCTTCAACGGGCCTGTGGATAGGAAGAACTGCCCCTCCAGTCCTCTTCAGCATGGAACAACTTGAGTTTTCAAACAGAGACTCCGACACCAGAGTTTCTATTGTGGATCTCCTCAGGGATAACCCTGCATCACCCCCCCCCTTACCGCAAGAAAGAGCTGGGAACAGCCGCCCCGTCAGTACAGACCGAGAAAACAGACCCCCTTTGTTCCCCTCGCCCCTTTTCAGCCTTGACTGAAGTACATGATCCACACCCCTCCTCCTCCTCCTCCTCCCTGCAATACAGAAAGCTTTAAAACACTGCCACATTTCCTTTCTCATCCCTCTACTGCTTCAGCAGATCATCCAGAGAATCCAAGACGAGAATGCAGAGAATATCCGATGCGCACCTGGAGTCTCATCTTAGTTCATATGAAGCACCCATAAGCTCAAGGTGAACTGGGAGTCTGATCAAATGGTACACTGAGCTAGTTAACCTGTCAGGCTCTCTCCTATGGGGTAGAGAGGGAACGTAAAACGCATGACATTAGGTTCCATTATCCCAACCTCCCACTTCAAAAGGGGGCTCCTTTGCTGTCACTCCCTGACAGTTGTTTTGGACACAAAAACCCATTTCTAAATCCTTTGTTGTCACATAGGGGTGTAATAAAATGACACGGGCTGTAATATTGTTCATTGGGCAACCTTGAGTGATTAAACTCGATGACTGTCATGGTGTAAAGCTGTGGTGTAATGATTCAGTCGCAGTGAGCCGTCCAGGGACATCTGCATTGACCACAACTCATCCACCATCTGTCCACATTATACCTGCTCCCCAAAAAACTCTAATTCATGCAACACCGTATCTGCAATTAACAAACCTTGACATTAGGGCTGCAACTATTAAGCTAATTATTTACTTTAATGTTCTTTTGGTTTATAAAATGCCCCAAATTAATTTTAAAAAGTCTGCCACAATTTCCCAGAGCCAAAACGGACACATTCACGTTACTTGGTTCCTCCTACTGAGAGTCCAAAACCCAAATGTATTTATTTTAGCATTATATAAGACTAAAACCTGAAAATATTCACATTTGAGAGGCTGGAACCAGAGCATTATTTGCATTTTTGCTTTAAAAAAACAACTGTTACAGATTCATTTTAGATAATGATTAGCAAAGAAACTGTTTGTTTTAGCTCCACGTAGGATTTAACATCCTTATGCTATCAATCAGTCATTTGTGCATTTTATTCAATATGTTGATAACTTTTTGATGAGTCAGTCATTCTGTTAAGTGTCAGACACAGTGAAAAAACGCCCATCACAATGTCCCAGAAAGCAAAGTGACGTCTTCAGATTGTTTGTTTTGTCAAAAATGGCAAAGTAGTCAGTTTACAGTCGTATAAAACAGGAAAGAGCGGCAAAACGTCATATTTGAGAACATGGAACCGGAGAATTCTTGGCATTTTCGCCTAATAAATGAATCACAAGATTATTAAATTATGGTTACTTTTCTGACGGTGGATTATCAATTCATCCACTAATCATATCAGCAACATTTGTGAGACGAGCTATGAGCAACACATACTGTATATGATTTCACAGCCATTTATCTTCATCACCTGCCACCTGCCACCCCTGATAACACAATAAAAGCACGTCTAAAATGTAAACATTAGCAGTTGCAGCAGTGTGAAGATGATTCACAGGAATATGTCAATCCTCATCAGAGTGGCTGCCTAACTGAGTGTGAAACTCTAATTGTACCCACCAGCTTGCAACCACACAGCCCCCACAGAGAGGGAGGAGGTGAGACGTGTGTATGTAATGAACATATATGTACTGTATGTGCTTCTTTGCATGTACCGATCTGCCTCTGCATACATTTGTCCAAATTACAACCGAGGCAAGTGATCAGGCAGCCGTGAAGCGGCTATGGTCCACTAACGAGGTGCTCATCAGTGCCAAAATGAGATGAACATGCCTGTGACAAGGAGGGCCAAATGATGTCAGTGTGCTGTGCTGCTGTGTGTGACTGGCCCACTGGGAGGAAAACACCCAGATCGCAGTGACACTAATGGATAGGCATGGGATAGGCAGTCCCCAGAGACTCAGCCTCATCACAGCTGAGCAGCACAGGACTGCTTTTCACAACGGCTGCTGGATTGTCTCCACTCAGGGCAAGTACACGTGTCTGCAGAACACACTCGATCATTCAGTCAATCAGCTGGAGTCACCGTGATATTGCGGTATTCAACTGTGCCTGTGCCAAAATGAAGACGACTTCGCTGAAGCCCTTTATTAAAGGATGATCACACTACACTCAAACTTGGGTGAATAGGATCATAATTGCTACCAGTAATGATACCAGTCAATCATCACACTGGTAGTTGTACAGTTTTCCGGCACAATGAGAGATTATTGCCAATATTTTTCGGCCCAGTTGTGGTTTTACTAGTAAATAAAGTACTTTAGATCATTAGGCTAAACTATTGGCTTGTTTACAGCCTATCATATTGTTCGATCTAGTGCTGACACTAATGATAAAGTTTCCATTTTCAGTCAATCCTTTTGATTTCTTCGCTTGTTGTTTTGGTGGATTGATTGCTTCGATGCGGCCACAGTGGGGTTTTTTGTTTTTGTTAAATCAAAATCAATAAATATAGATTGGGGAAAAAAAATTTCCACTTTACAATTATGACGAGGACAGCCATCAAACCATCACAGTTGAGATGCTGGAACCAGATAATTGTGAGCATATTTGCTTGAAACACTACTAAAATAATTACTTGACTATCAAAATAGTTGCTGCTTCATTTTCTGTCAAGCAAAATTTAAAAATTACAATCAAAACTACAAAAGTAAGACACAAGATGTAATTGACCAGAAGAAACCTTAAAAATGTCCGTCTTTCAGTATAGAATAGAGAGGACTTTGAGTTTAATAAACTACTATCTATTCACTATACATGTCTCCTATTCTGACTTCAACAGTGGTTCGTTGGCGTCATATTGCATCTTTCAATACATGAAATAACATTTGCGGTACATAAATGACACGCATCTTGTGATGTCGTGACTGATGTGAAGCCTTTCAGCCATTCCTCTATGAAATGATGTCATCACATTACACAGAAGGACTCTTTCTCTCTATGAGACACTTTGTCCCATCCTGCAGTTCACAATGTCACAGACGGCCGCTTACAGAGGGAGCGTTGATGACTTCTCACAGCATAGTCTGCATGTTTCTGCGTCCCACAGAGTGAAATTAGTGGCATTTTCCCTCCAACACCCAGGCTTTTCCCATAGCCCCCATAGCAGAGCTGCCCGCCACATGGTTTTAGGTCAGCAGTGTGACTGACTGGTGCTCTCACAATAACTCATGCCAACGTGTGTCATGATAATCCTTTAGTTATGCAAATCTCCCTGCCTAGTGCCGTTTGTGCTGAGGGTGAAAGTAAAGATGGTAGCACAATGTAGGTCACTATCTTGTCCTGATTTCTCCACATTTGTCAAACGAGCCTGAAATGTCCTGTCAGTAGAGCTCCAGTAGCAGTGGAGTCTCTGGGCTCAAGCAACATCCTGACTCACTGGAGTGAAGCTGCGACTGACGGGGTGACCAGCAAAGCGCACTAACTAACCAGGGGTCTGTGAGGTGATATTGCACATTTTGCCGCCTGTTTCTGAATTAATGCAAACCAGACATGAGGGAGGGATAAGGGTATATTGTTATCTTCTTAAACGGCTTAACAACAGTCTGCCTGGAATGAACCAACATTACTAGAAAGTGTGTCAGCCCTGTTGGAGAGTGGCAACAACAAGAGATTCAGACAATACAGCAGGGGTCATTAGCATTGTGTTAGATTGGCTATCTGAGCAGGCAGCGAAAGTGTGCAGCCACGGCATGCGTGTTTGGGTGTGTGTATGAGTGAGAGTCTGGGGATGAGCCGAGGAAGAGAGGGAGGGGGTGTTATTGCACAATGATGAGTCCACCCCCCTTGACTGAAGCTTTGACCAAGAGGAGACAGGGAGGTGGGGGTGGAGGGGGGAGTAAGCAGAGGATCTGGGGGGGAATGTGATTTTTTATTTTTTTTTCCAGCAAAGGAATTGTTTATCTTGTATAAGAAATGGCATGGGATGAAATTGGGGGTCTATCTCAATCAGATAGGAAATGAGACCAAACAAACTGACCGGTCGGTCAAAGCAAGACAGAGTTGTGATATGAATATGGAGGGAATTAAACATGTGGGGAGCAAATCTGCTTAGGAGATGAGGGATTTTGTGTGAGAGGACAGCTATTTCATCAACACGGGACAAAAACAACCAGATGGAAACACCTATCTTTACTTACAGAGCGTGTCATGAGTGTCATGGAGCAAAGGGCAGATCAGGATGGAAGTCTCAGGGATTCTACCAGCATCTCCTCAACAACACACTACAGGCTATGTGTCAAGTCTTGATCTGACAGTCCGGAGTATGTGCACCTGCACCTGCCCTCTCTCTCTCTCTCTACCTCTCTCTCTCTCTCTCTCTCTCTCTCTCTGATGACCAAAAGCTACGGACAAAACGTCAGTGTGTATTCTTAGAGATTCACTCTCTTTGCGCAAAGCTGTGAGGAGGACAGCGGTCTTCTAATTCAACTCACTGTGCGGCTTCTCTCTCCACTAACTCCTGACAAGACAACTGGAAGCTACACGACACGTGTAAATTGTGAATTGTATCATTTCGCTCACCTTATCTCCTCCCTCGGCGGTGCGTAACACGAAGCTTCTTCTGTATCTTCCGTCCCCTGCGACAGAGCGATGCCGTCTGCTGTGTTTACATGCGTGGGGTCCCGTTCAGAGGCTCTTGCACTTGTCTGCTCTGCTGTAGTCACTGGTCCTCTCCTCTCCCACCAGCTCAACGACACACACACACACACAGACGGGGGCGCGCAGCATCACTCCGGGGCGTGCGTACGCCCACTGCGCGCACTACAGCGCCGCTGCCGATGAATGGTGGCCTCAAGGCACTGATCCATCCTGGTAGATTGTTATCCAAATAGACACTCTAATAGTACTTGGCTCTCTGCAGGCTCAAAACCACAGATGGGCAACAGCTGGATGAGTCTTAGGATAAAACAAGCCAAAAGTTGTCTTTTAATGCCCAGCGATGCCATTGCCTGTCATTTAACAGCAGGGAGGTGCGTTTTAATTTAGTTGCTAAATGTAAGCAACATGAACATGCTACAATCAGAAGTAATGTTTAACACTGGAATAATTCCGAGCCTTAAATGCTTGGTAATCCCGTACATTTCCATTAATCATGATGCAAAAAAAAAGAAAGAAATGAAATGAAAATAAAACTCAAATGAAGCATGAAATCCAAACACAACGTTTAGACAGTGAACTTCATACCAGCTGTTGCAGACCTTAATTGCTGAGAGCATTTGCATGTCCTGATAGACTCAGAACCATTTCGCCCTGAGAGCAGGATTGCACTAATAATCATACAGTAGCCTGTGGGATCAACCAGGACCCTGGTGAATGAGGTCATGCGACTTTATAAGTGACATTTCCTCTCCGTTCAGTCTGCTGCCAGGCAGCCATGCTCTCCTCTCTCAGTGCATGTTACACACATGCACTATCTCAGGCTTAGCAACGGTAGCCATCTGCAGCCACAGAATAAAACAGAGAACAAGTGATGCACTTATTGCTAGAATAAGCCTGGTTTGGCAAGAAGACAGGGATTCTGGTTTGAGTTGCAAACTAGAGGTTAGTTGACTGAGATTTGTTAAAAATTATTTGTACTACGGATTTGAAGATGAGCGTATATTTATTTTGAATTATATATCATATCCTTCTTATATTGTATTTATTTATAATCATTTAGAAATAAGCCAATGAGCAAAGAAATGAATGCCTGATTTCCATCCGAACAGTCACTCACTTTGTTTCCCTTTTTCCTAAAAAAGATGAAAAAATTCATGCTTTGCAAACAGAATGTAGTAAAACATGGCTGAAAACAGAAAAAGAGAGGTTGACATGCTGCCAAGGTCATTTGCTGTAATCCCCCGGTGTAAAGAGCACCATTTTCCCTCATCACCAGCTGAAGGCACAAGTGGGATTCTTACAGTGCCACATTAATAAGTATTATAATTGTCCCTGCCCGTCATTTCAGACTGCCTCCAGATATGTCTGCATACCTCTTGAATCTAATTAATATATTCTCTATATGTCCCCCATGCACATAATCTATAAAATATTCTGAGGGATTTCCATTGGTTCGAGGATAAAGAACCACGGAGACCAAGTATAGCAGTTGTAAAGTTGCAAAGTGAGTCTTGTCAGGTCTTTGTGTTGAAATGCAAAAACCTACCAGAGAAGACATCATCTCTGCCTCCCTCCAAGTGCCTATTACTGCAGCGAATCCTTGAAGTCCTCTCAGATGCAAAGCTTCACGCATGGCATGGCTATTGTGCAGGAGACAGGATCCTTATTTGGCTTTTTTTCTTCTCCACTGCTTCAGTGTTAGTCTGTTCAATTTCTTTCTGAACAAACTTCAAAACAGACGCAGCACAGGTAAGCCAACCATGAAATGACTTGGCTCCCAGCAGCGGTTATGATTAACCAACACAGATGCAATACAGATCCAGAGGCTCATAGTCAGAACATACAATAAAACAGTTGTTAAAACAAAATCACACGAGCCAGAAAATCGGAACACTACATTAATTACAGACAAAAATAATTCTGTATTTACATTGCTGTGTGTTTATTTAAAAGTTTAGAACTTCAAATTATTTACTATCAATTCAGTCAGTCAGGATTTGTTTCATATCACTTTTTCTTTCATCTTTCTTTTTCAAAAATTGCAATCATATATTGGAATTAAATTCTTCATATCTTGTCTCATTATCTGCCTCTCGCTCCAAAACTAATTAAATGCTAATGAGCCTGGGTGTGTTTGCTGCAGCTAGATGTGAGGTGTAATTGAGCAGTGGCCACCTCAAGGATAAACAGTTGTTACAACAAAGATGGGAGAACACACTACTTGTCAAAACCTCCTCGAGATCTATTCCTGACATTTATTTATATTCGGAGTCTGGAGGTTTGGCCAAAAGTGCAAAAGAAATCAAATTACTGATGTGATTACTGCTGGAGGACAAGTTCATGAGTCAGATCTGTTTACATCAGGGGAGGATGTATTTCCTCTCTCTGTCTGCTGTGTAATTACATTATGACTATTCTACATTGAGTGGGGGCAGCCTTCCTGGCATGAATCCACCAAATACAGCACAGTGACCAGATATGGAGCACCTGATTATTTTTATCTGCAAATCAAGATATAGCACTTTATTGCGCACTGTATTTAGATCTCTCGTCAAAAATGTAATGTCTATAATTGTTCTAAAATGCTTTATTTTCTCTATAAAGCCTTAAATTCCAAATAAAACAATATATGTGCACGGTCGACATCCTATCTTGCATCCACAGACTTTTGTTGATGCGGTTTGTTGTGTCCTCTGTCTTCTGCGACCATCTCTGTGTTTCCATGCGTGTAAGCAGTTGGTGAAGAGCTGTGTCAGTGCATGGTGTTTATGCTGGAGGGAAATACAATCCATCACTGGACAGGGCTGTTACCCAGGTGCCTGAGCACACAGTCATCTCATCTCACCTTCCTCTCTCGGATGACGTGCAGCTCAGGGAAGGGCCTTCAAATTACCTTCCTCTGAGAAAATGCCCTACCCTCACAAATTTTGAAAGAAGGAAAATATCAACATGCAGCTGTAAATGTGCCAGCAGTCGTAATTTTATAAAATTAGAATTTGGTGCTAATCAAGCCATGCACATTGGAAACTGAATCAGGAAAGGCAGAGTGTATGTCTGTGTTGGAATAAGAAACAGTTGTGAGTACAAGTTGCTGACTTAATATCTGCACATACCCACTTTCTGAGATGATCCACAGTAGATTTTCAGAGATAACAATCACATAATCTCTGTATAATTAGGAGGCAAGGAGCAGCAGTAATGGGTTTTAATTAGATACACTCTCAAACAGTTTTTTACACAGGGCCAGCAGGAGAATAGAGGAATAATGTCAATCTGGGTAACATCTGTGTCCATTTTACCTCAGGCCTGGGAGTCACAGATACAACGCTGTATCAGTTATACAGTACTTGACCAGGTTAGACATGGAGATAAATGTCTGCAGTGCATTTTTATCCCTAGTTGTCACCAAGATCGTTTTCAGCCATGACAAATCAATAAGCAGCAATTTGTTTTAAAGCAGCGCTTCAGCTCAAAGCTGCATGGTTTTTTTAACAAACGTTACAGTGCAGCAGGGCTGAGGTGGAAACACAGCACTTCAAGGAAGAAAGGGTGAAAGAGGCTTTTGAAAAGTGGCATCAAAAGGAAAGAGGACACCCTGAAGACAGAGCAGAAAATGTTTGTCGCCTGTGGGGAAACCATAAAACCAAACTATCAGGCGCATAATGATAAAAGAACTTGAAGCAAGTGAACTTAAAACACTCTGAGGCTAAAAGAATGCATAAAAGTTACATCCTAACAGAGAAGCTCAATTTGGTTACTTTTATGTCTTCTATTTATATTAATTATTATTGGTATTTCACAATGAAATATCTTTCCAACTTATACTTCTTTTCAGTTTTACATATATATAGTTTTATAGTTATATTATAGATTATGTTTTTGGGTAAAATCTTAATATAACATGCATTTATCAACAACATAGGCAATACTGTGAAGCTTGAAGTGGGCCCTCATGTACCAATGTCAATACAATCAGTATATAATTACACAGTTGTGTGTAGAGTAGAGTAGCTGCATAGTTAAAAGTGCAAAATTTTGTCACCTGAACTGAGAAATGTCACTTGTATTAAATGGTAAAACTGACCTTAATTAGATCCTTAATTAAGAAGATAAGGATTTCTTTTGTCATTTCTAGACATGATTGTTCAACGTGTTACAGGCAGGTGGATTAGCATCACAAACACTCCATTTCAACAACATATAACCCATCTATGGTTTATTTTGTGAACGTACAAACAGTTTGGCAAGCATGTGCCTGTTTTTCTTTAAAAGGGAAAGCAAACGGTTAAAAAGTGCTCATTTCGTATAACCGTCTAGAAAAACTTACTGGATGATGTAGAAGTTAACAGTAATCGTCTTTTCAATGCGACTAGAATTGACATTTTAGGACATATGGTTCTTTGTTTAAAGTTAGATGACAGGATCAATCTCAAATCTGTACAGTAAAAATGCAGCTAGAGTCAGAAGCTGGTTAGCTTAGCTTAGCACAAAGTCTGGTAATAGTAATAGGAATCGCGTAGCACGTAGTTTTTGGATGGTCGTTTTTGTTGCATTAGAACAAAGCCTGACTGCCTGACTGCCTGTTTCCCCTTTCCCCACCTTTATGCTAAGCTATTGCTAACTGGCTGCTGAAGGAAGCTTTATACGTACTTTTCAGACATGTATGTAGCATCTAACAATTAAACATAATTCCCAAAATGCTGAACTAGCTGTTTAAGCATACAAGATGCATTTGCTAACAAAGCTAACATGAATTCCAAATCAACGTTTGTCATTTGACAAGTCTTCTTTATAGATTAGTGTATTGAGTGCTGCCGGTGATCACTGCAACCAGATGCAAGTGTGAGATACAAGAATGAGGAGGAAGGTAGTGTTTGGCATGTTGGATACATTTCAAAGTTGTGCGTTTAAACAATGTTCTTCAGAGCAACAGGTCAAAAAGCCAACAACTGTGACACAATAATCGTGTTAAAGTGACACATTCTGGGCACGTTATCATGAGGGAAGAGTTTCCATGTGAGGTAAAGGAGGATTGTGTTGGATCTAGGGCTTAGAGGAGTGAAAGGACAAACCGTTGCACATGTCCGCCCTAAGCCTGGCCCACTCCAACATCCTCTGGGCTGAACGTTTCTCTTGAGTGAGGATGCGAGTGACCTTCTTCAGCTTCTCCTCATTCCTCTCTAAGTATCGGACGCCCTCAGCCTGCAGCAGGCTGAACTTCTCCTGCCGGTTCTCATCCATGGAGATTTCTTCGCTCATGTAGGGGTTGAAGCGGAAATAAGTGTCAGGAGGGAGGAAGGCGTCAAGCATGGCGTGCACCTCTGGAGGAAGGAGGAGAGGCGAGTGAGAGGCCATACTAAAAACAAACATGACAGACCAAAATTATAAACACACAATTAACTTCCTAATAGTACCAATATGTACAAACACTATAATGTTTTGTGAGACGGGAGTGAAAAGTCAACACTTGTCTGTCAGCTCTACGAGAGCAGATTACGCAATGAGCACTCAGGGCAGTGAGTGTGAGGTAATACAGATGGAAAATGCCTGCCTTGTCTGTCAAGGTTGGTTTTCAAATCTGATATACAAATGCATACAAACATGTAGCGAGCAGCAACAACAGGGTAAATACGCCTGAAGTGTCCAAAAGGGTGACGGCAGTTGTTTCTGCTTGTTTTCCCACACTGGTTCAGCAGAGCAGGAGAAAAGACATGGATTTCATCAAAACTATAGCTGCCTGTCAGGCTGTAGGGCAGAACTCTGACCGGGAAGGATTACCAGCCTTCAGACTCAGTAAAAGTGCACTGAACATTCAGTCTTTGGGCTGAGTAAATCCACTTTGAGGTTTTAGCATCCAGAGTATATGTTAACAACTTTACTAGGCAACCGTCCCACACAAGAAAAGTGCAATAAATGTCAGACACTTTCCGTTTTATTGGACCAGTGCACCAACTGCGTCATGACCTTATAGGGTTAGCTTTCAGTGAATGCTGTCCAGCAGTTTTTGAGGAGATGTGGACAGACCCTGTTACATATGGACAGATGTAATGATGGACAAGGGTAACCCTATAAGCCTCCTTTGGTGGGGGCATATAAAAATGCAAACTTATGAGCCAAGTATGATAATTATTGTATATCAGGCAACACTGATTTTAAAGGACATGACTAGTTGCACAGAACTTAAAACACGTTTTTAATGATAAAATCTAACACAGAGCAAACAGAGGAGGCAAACATGCATTAGCTATTATTTATGTTGACATGAAAATATCTACATCTGCAGGGCTAAACTGCATCTCCAACTTCCTTAGCCTGCTTCATGCCAGTGAGTTTGTTAGTCAGTATAAGCCAGTTCCATCAGGATCTCTGTTTACTTGTAAAACCCCATTAGATCAGCCTTATCTAACTACAACAGCAAATCGAGGCTCCACTGATACGCCTAAGACAAAGTAGGAGGCTTGTGAACACCTGGGAAGCTTTTGAAAAAATAAATTAAAATAAAGAAGAAAATCTGTGATTAACCGACACAATGCCTGTCTCCAGTTTCTAAAATAATAAAGCCTGTCAGCGAGCTGGGGAGAGCTTTATCCCAAATATAGGAGGAACAAGTGCAGATGAGCATCTGGGTCACACGCTGCACAACAGCAGCAGCAACAGGGAGGGGACCAAGCCAAATTTAGGCACAGCAAGGGTGCCCATGTCCAGAGGTGATAAGGAGACAGATGAGGTTGCCACAACAGAGCGCAAAGTCAATCTGTAGTGAAGTATTTCATAGGCTGATCATATTAGAACCTGATTTGTTGATTTCATCTTCATGTGTAGAAAACAGGTAACTAACTCAACAATGCAAACATTAGGCAGCATTATGTTGCATACCGTCTATTTCAATCCAATCCATTCATATACTGTCTGGCTTATTCCTGTTGGTGAGTTTCATCTTTTGACCAGCGTTCCTCATCGGTGACACAGCTTATCGCCTTTGGCATGAGATGCCATCATTTTTGGGATCATTTTCCCTGACATATTAAACTGGACAAAAATAATCAGAACTTTTACAAAGTACCAGTGGTAAAAAAAAAAAATTTAAAAAAAAATTTAAAAAAAATGCTGGGTGCAGGTGTTTTTGTAGTTCCACTTCCAAAACATGACGGATGATGTCACCAATACCATTTTTTTTAAGCCCCTTGCATTGTAAACAAAATATCTTTCTAACTTCTCAAATCCAGTTTTAACACCATTAAAGGTAATTTTCTCAGACTTTAAAAAGGTCTCTTCAGAGCGACAGAACACATTATACAACTGGGAGTTTGCACTTACATTATTTAGTCTACCCACGGTGGAGCTACTTTAAAAAGATACGACATTATATATTAATATAATATATAATATATATTATGAACGATAAAGAGCCGGCCAAAATACAATACGATAAAATAAAGGTTGAACAAAATAAAGTGTAATTTAAATTAGAGATATGAGAACCTTTAATGCACCTTTAATGTTGTGCAGCGACTGCACTTACCCTCAGTGTCTGTGGCGCTGCTGATGACGTTGTTGAGTTTGGTTTTGAGGCTTGTGTAAGCGGTGCTGTTCTTGCCAAGAGTTTCGAAGCGGCCCGTACCGAGTGAGACCACACACTCCAACGGCGTATTAGGCCACAAACACTTACACTCGTGGATAGCCAGTGCTGTGGGATTGTTAATCAGCAGACCTCCATCCTGTGCACAAAACAAAACAAGTGCCCTGTTAGAAACTCCATTTACAGGCAATGAATGTTTGTTTGTTTTTTCATGCCAAGACCACAGTCAGTGAAACCAATTAATTGGTATTTAAAACCTCAAAACCTTGCATGGATTTTAAAAGTCAATAGATTCCATTTTTGAAGGACATCTGAGGAAACAAAAAGAACAAATCAACGTGCAGTTACAGAGCTGACTGTAGGAACATAAAGTTGTTGTTTTTTCTTTTTCTACATCCCTCCCGGTTTCAGTCAGACTGGCTTTGATATTGAACAACTGCCCAGGAGTGCGTTTGCTTTGGATCCATAGTCTTACCCAAGGCAGTGGGGGAGCAACTGGAGAGGCTGTGAGGATTGTTGAATAGGCATGAGGCTGAGGAGCCTCGGGCCGCGGGCTGGCAGCAGGATCAAACGCACAGGGGCCAGTCCTCATTAAAGAGGCCAGGCTGGGGGGGTGGGAGCCGAGGGGCCCCTAGTGTCTAAGAACGCACTAGGGGAAAGATGTTTATGTGACTGTGCGTATGTGCATGTTTGATCGAAACCTCATGCATGCTTTGAGTCCATGCATATAATAATGTGGTTGTTTCTGACAGCATATGTCACATATATTCCCACATATTGAGCCTTGAGGAGCAAGAGGGGTGGGAAGTATCCATCTTTTCAGCATATCTCAGCAGTGTACCAGCCTAAAAACAGTTCTGTACAAATATATTGCAGCACAGTGTCATATATGAGGAGTGCTACCAAAGCAAAGGTCTGCTAATCATCCAATACAGAGACCAGGAAAATAGAATTGCAAAGGGAGTTGGCGACTGTAGTTCAACTAGGGCACTCATTGCATCAAATATTTAGCTCCTCCGACAGTAGATGCTGCATGAACGACTTGTTGTGGCTCTTAATATGATACACTATAATACACAATGTAATATAATTTCACCTACAATGGTCTTATAAAGTGTTCCTGAGTCTATGTTATATATAAACATGTCTTTCACAAAGTGGTACACAATGTCCCATCATGATACTATCATCTGTTACCAATTCATCTGTTTACTTGTATTATGTTCCAAACTGGTTTTTACAAGCATTCCACAGCTTGTCCCGTTTTTTGGCTGTTCCTGTCCCAACTTGTCTGAAACATTTTGCTGCCATCAAATTCAGAGTAAGCATTTCTTTTCTTTTTCTTCAAATTCAATGAATTTGAAGGACAACAATTTTAAGGATCACAAAAATCATTAACATTCTTCGGTCATCTTCAAAATCGGGTGATCACCAAAGTTGCTCGGAGTCATTCTTTATGGGCCATGAGCGCCTGTATCAAATTTCATGAAAATCATTTGAACAGCTGTTTAAACACAAAAAAACCCCACAAACGTCATTCTTGTGGTGGCGCTAATATCAGGGGATCAACAAAATGTTCGGTAGAAAATAGTTGATGCTTTAGTCTGGACCAAAGTGTTGAACCAACAGACCAATATTGCCATCCATTGAGCCTTGTTGCTTGTGTGGCGAAAACTGAAGAAATGTCTGCAGCCCCTCTGAGTCACACTGTCTGATAGAGGAACTTCCAATGATTCAAAATAAGTAATCTGTTATGTTAATATGCTGTATCAATCAGTTAAAACACTGATAGATGTCTGTATAAGATGGATGTCACACAAAGAGGGTTTCACTCTGCCGTGAAGCACGGAAGAACTGCTGAGGCAGACGCTTGTCCAAAGCACATCATTATGCATCAGTGGGGTGTCTGGCAAACTAGAAAATGAATCACAGAAAAGGGAGGGATGCTTGGATTAGAGTTGCTCCTAATGGAGACACAGGGAGTCACAGTTGTGAGCACAAGGCAAACCCAGCTGGAAACAAAACAACTAAGCAGTTTTCTTATCACTCGCTCCAGTTTCCGAATTCAGCAGCAATTACGGCGACAGCCTGGGTCCACTCATAGGGTCTTTGTGCTCATAGCTGGGGGCACGTTTCACGGGAACAGTGGCCTGCCTTGCAGAGCCGAGGCGTGTAATATTAGAAGCAAACTGCACAATGCTCTTGTGAACTGGGAATTGATTGGTATAACTTGTCTCCGTTTCATTGCACCTGCTCGGGCAATTCAACATAGTTGAAGCAAAGTCTGGCTTTTGGCAGTGACTAGCGTGAGCGGTGCCACTGGAAGACTGGTAGGTTTAATCTGTGTGAGAAGAATCAATAAGTCAGGAGACAAATTGTGTCTGTTATCTTCTTTCATGAACAAACATCTTCTTCCTTGAGGAATAAACTTACATTGAGAACAGATGCTGACGCTGGTGCACTAGAACTGGGGCTCTGTCAAGGCCCATTTTGGTGGAATATACTCCCTACTTGGCCGACTGCCACACTCTCACATAAGGGTGTCTTGAGGTCAGGGCATATTTGGATAAAGAGTTGGGTTAGAAACAATGATCTACTTAGGACAAACTCCAAATGAGCTTTGCATACAAATTGGCCAAACCCAAGTTGTCTGTCAAACATGCAGCATGGAACAAGGCAAAATCACCTCGATTCATGAGGATGTAGAGCTGTAATGCTGCTTAGACAGAGTGACTACATCCCACAGTGAAAAAAAAACACGTGCCATGTGTCAACAGATAAATGTCCTCCGAGGGCACAACCCTGTCAGTCATGACCAGCTGACGGAAATTTAACCTCAGAGTGAACGGAAACTGAATTTTGAAACGGCGAGTTTGAATTCTGCCTTCCTGAAAAGCTTAATGCTTTCCTTTGGCAGCGTTCCTTGATTCCGGTAGAGCGTGTTTGTTGATACTCCAGAGGATCACAGCTCCCCAAGCCTCGACTTTGCCCTTCAGGGTCTAATGGCTGATTCACAAATCAGCTCCGCATTTCCCTGCAGCTGAAATAAAGCGTGTTTTCAACTAATTAGGGCTTCTGCACCTATGGGAAAACGTTTCACTTCTTCAGAGAGCCAATTATACTGCTCTATGGTTTTAAAATGAAACCATTCTTACAGTATTGTGCAATAAAAACTATTGAGATTACACAAGTAGACATGTTACTCTGGATGATACCAGATGACAAATAAACAAAATTAAGACACGCGCAATTTAGAGGTCCTTGCATTGCTGTTTGAAATGTGTCCGCCGTTATTAACTTTTCGGAGCTTATCTTCATTGTGCCTGTTTAGGCCACTTTGAAGGGGGAGAGCTGAATTGAATAGGAAAGAGGTGCTATCGTCAGGATCAGTAAAAGTCATTTCACGCCCCAGTGTATGTCAGCTCCTATTAGCTGGGACAGCAAACTTCATCCTCTTCATTCAGCCTGTGTACCTCTGTATCCATCAGGACCGTAAGCTTCAATGCCGTCTTGTGAGGAGGGATCATTATGAGAAGTCACTCCAAAGAAAAGAACTGAGTGCTTGCTTAAATCTAAATGAGACGAACCTTTGCCACACATGTGGTGTATAGCATTCACATCACAGTCCCAATGAGCTGCTCAAGTCATTATAATTTCCTCTTTGGCTTCTTTACCAGGGCTGGACTTGGGGGCACTACACTCTGTCATGATTTATTATGGAGGCTCTGCCACTGAGGCTCCCTTCTCTTTCAAATGATTAATTACGAAAGCATTACATAAGCCGTGGACATCTGATTGTGCCTGTCACAATAACCAGACTGTTTTCCAGGGATGGCGATTCAATTGATAAAGTAGATAATTAGGTTGCTATTTAAAAAATCTCTTGTGTGCCCTTGATACTTCGAAATCGTCAAAATCAGTCCACATTTTGCGCATAAAAGAAAGCTCCTCAAGTCGCTCTCTGTGCAATCAGGAAAATAAATCTGCTCATTGGGTTAGCATTAATTGTCTAAATGGCATCCAGCCCACATAAAGGCCGCCACTGTCAGGGCATGAAGATGGGAATGACAACAGTGTTACTGTGGTGAGTGGAACTCTTAAGCAGCGGCCAGGTCAAGTCAGGGGTCTGCATGCCATATTATGTGATTACGACGACCAGTTCCCGTCTTTGCCTTTTCCTCGAATATGTCCCGAAGGTCACACTGAGGATCAAGTCTTCTTCCCAGGCTGCCAAAAAAGAAGGGACTCATCTTTGAGGGCCAACTTTGCCCCAGGACAGGCCAAGAAATTGAGATATATGGTGCACAATTACTTTTTCCCACACATCTGGTGAAAACATGACCACACATGTGGACTCACTATTGAAACAATAAATCATCCCTGCATCCTGCAGTCATTCAGATTCTGTTGTGACAATTCCTGCAGTAATACAAATGGGTGCAGAATCCCCTTTCTCATCCGTACTCAGTCTAGACTCCTTGGGGCTTTATGTACACATTCGACAACTTCGTTTCAGAAAGCATGTATTTTCTCCGTCTATCATAACAACTCATCACAATAAGTAATAAGCTATTTTCCCTGCTGAACACATGAGTGATAACTGTACACACAGACATGCATGTCAACACATTGCAATGCCAAAGTTTAAAGCTGCGAGAAACATCATCTGCAGCCAGTGCAGTGAGAAGCTTGCTGAGTGCGGTGCAGCACAGTGAGAAGGCAAAGGGGTTAGAGAAGGAGGAAGACGTGGAAACGCTGTCACTCAGAAGTCGGTCAACAGAATCAGTGAATCGGCCTAATCCCCAAACAAGTGTGCCAGTGCATTTGTATGTAACGGGGGAAAAAAAGCAGTCAGTGGTGGGGAAAAGAGGTAAAGTGACAATGAGAGAATTCATTTCTGAATGCTCATACTTAAGGGACAGAGACACTAAATCTGGGAGGAGAAAGCTGTCAGCAACAGGGCTCGCAATCTGACGTCCATCCTCCTCCAGCCTCCAGGCTGATGTCCCCTGGCTAACACAGGAGGAGAATTCAGGGAAGAGGAAGAGACTTCCTGTCAGCTCCCTGAATCTGCCACCTCTCTTCTCCTCCTCTCTGCCTCATAGCAGAACTTATGACTGATAACTTCAACTCTTTGCGATGAAGATAGAGAGGAATAGAAAAAGGTGATTCAAAAGCTTCTAATTTCCTGAACTGCATTTTTGGGATGGTCCTTAATTATGTGAGATCTTATGCCTCTTCCTCCACTTTTGTCACACAATGAAACAGAGTTCTTTAGCCAAAGATGCCACGTTTAATGACTCCTGAGACTCACTTATGACTTGCTCCCTCTGTCATTCATTAGCAGCAAAATGTCTGGTAGTGCCGATGTGACGTTCTCCATTTCAGATGGCGTGACGTCTTTCTGCTTTTACTTTTCCATGTTGGGCCCTAAGGACGGTGGTCCAATGATCCCAAGCGTTCCATCATGGCAGAGGTGGGCACAAAACATGCTCCCATTCCTCCCCATCGCTTAAGGAGACGCCATGGCAACTAGGCGAAGAAAAAAAAAATCAGGCCCTCCTCGCCATTCCACACATGCCCTGGAATCCATTGTGAAACGTTTGTCTCCTACTTCTGTGTTCTTCAGCGTGGAGATAACTAAGAGCACTTTAATGTGGAACCTCCCTTCCCTCATCTCCTCTAGTTTTTCACTCTTTTCCCCCCCTCGGTTCCCTTCGCTGAGGCATCCACTCCATGGCTACGGTAGCAAGTGTGAGGCTTTGATAAAACAATGGCTGCTCTACTTCAAAAGGTCTTTCTCAGAGTCGATATTTCCCCTGCTTACCAGTCTGAATATGGCTTTGCCAGATTTCCATTGCAGCTTGCGCAATCATCAGCAAACAATCAGTACTTTTTTGAAATTCTGCTTGAGAATTCCTGCATTCGTTCAGCACATGGCATGGCACCTCTCCTGCCTTCACTTCATAAAAGGATGATTGTTTGGGGCCTGAATTAAGTGGAAACCTCTGTGGGCGTTTCTGGAAAAGAACGAGATGAGTCTCTCTCCAGGGAATCCTGATATCACACAGACAGCATGTTATTGCTCACGAATGGTTTCAGTGGCTCAAGTAGCCAGTAAGTAAAGCCATCAGGCTGGCTGGCATTTTGAAGATGGCCAAGAAATTAGCTAAATAATGCTAAAAACCAATCAGTTATTTTCATATTAGTTTAAATTATGTTATGTTTACTTTATTACTGAAAACTATACCAAAATCAAACATTTTATATTTCATCTTATTATATTATTATTGCTCTTTATTACAGAATGAATTTTCCACAAACTGAATTTGATGGTTGTGTAAGCATTGATTTGATTAAATTACATTTTTGTCATTTTTGCTTGATGGTTCTATTTGTATTTGCCAAATCATGATGTTTAGGTTTTTATGGGAGCAAAAGTTATGGAAGTTACAGAATTTGTAATGACTCTGGACTTAAACACAGACTTGTTTTTTTTCTGGAAGCATAGAAAAGGAGCCCTCTCCAATATGCTTTCATAAAAACTGTATGTTATTTGAAACGACAAAACATAGATGAGTCATAGTGAAGCCAGGTAAAAATTGCTCCAGAAATTTAAAAAAAAGATGGAAGTGAAACAAATGAGTAAAGATCAAATCCCACAGGAGCTGTCAGTCGAGGCAAAACACCTTAAAATATTCTCAAAAGATACTTTAGTCTAAAAAAAAACACAAAAAAAAACATAAGCAGGGCAAAAAACTACTAGCCATCAAATCAGGATTGCAGCTCATTTCATTCAGTTTCTTATTTGAAAGTCTCTTTTAGCAGATATTAAATGGAGATAAAGTGTGAATTTAACTGGTTTCTCCTCAAATGTGTTAAAGAAATATATAAATAATATTTAAATACTTCTGATTGTGTCTCACCTTCTCACAGTACAAGGTTTCCTGCTGACGGAGATGGCAGAGTTTGGAAAAGCAGTTCCATAATTAGACTGTCTGTCTGCTTCATTCTAACGAGCCGGATGTAGCAGTAAAACAGTGTGTAACAAAGGAAAGCTCTGCATTGGGCTAATTTATGCATCTCGGAGTGGGGTGAGACCTCCTAGATGGCAAGCTGGGGAAATCTCCCCCCACAGGTGGAGTTTCATCAAAAAGTCTCTTTCATTCGCTCCCCCCGAACTTCCCCATTCACCTACACAGCTAACATGCCATCTAATTAAGACTACGGCAGCGCGCCGACACGGGATGCTGCCTTTGATGCAAACACATGCTCAGTCACGTATGCTGTGTCTACGTTGAGTTTGTTGAGTTTAATTGTTTAATTTAATTGTTGAGTTATTGAGTTTAATACCTTGCCTTGATGTTTTCTTGTGTGCTTTTTTTTTTTAAATCTCTTTATTTTTTGTATTTTGCCTTTTTTTTGTTGAACAAAACAAAATTAACACTTGTTTTCTACAATTCTGCTCATGTGGCTTCTTATTTCTCCTCTGGCCTTTGCTGACTAATCCCTTACCGAGAAGTCATATGTATTGATCAATAAAACAGTAGAGTGGACCGGTGGTTTGTTATGTTACTGATGGCTAATGCATACCTGTTTTAGCGGAGATGGATTTAAGTGTGTCTCACAGCGACTCTGCCCCTCAATCTCCTGTCAAAATGGAACTGAGTGAAAGCAAACACTGACAGGACGGAAATGCAGTTCCTCCCTCTCTGCTGCTGTGCAGAGGATTTTACCCATTAGGCTTAATGAAATCCTTCAGACTCTCCACCGTCAACACTGACTGTACAGGGTATTTAAATCCAGCATGCCAACAGTAAGCCCTGTATTGGCGTAGGAGAGGACTGCAGTTAAATTGTAACAAAGAGTGTAAATATATGGTCTGAATGTGAAACAGTGTCGAGTATAAAATAGACCCTAACGAGAACATTGGAAATTTTAAATATCACAATATCAGACTGGTTAAGGAAATGTCATCAAGCTGCTTACAGAGACATAAACCGAGGTCTTCTTCTGTGCATGTTTTTCATGTGTCGTGGCCGGACAGTCCTGTTCTACAGTTACACAGGATAACATGATGGTTGATAGGTTATGGGATAGTTACGGGTCAAAGAGCTACATCAATTTTAGTTTCAGGGTAGCCCAAGAAGATATGGATATTGACTATTTACCAAGTCCTTTTTACCATGATCACAAAAACCAGTGCACAGAATACGGCTCACATTTTCATTTTGTGTCTTCCCAGTTTACAGTGAAAAACTCTGTTCAGTAATCACAGGAAGGGCATCCCACAGACACCTCCTGTAATGTGACAGGTGACAGATCAGTCACCCCTGAGGACTGCCAAATAAAGACACCATTCAGTATTTGATGATCTGTAACCCTCACACATTCTATTGGTCTGGAACAGTGGAATTTAATTTGTACTCAAAACAATTATCCTTGATAAAAAGCTTTCACCAAGGACTTAAAGCCCGATCACTTTCCCGCCTCTGCAACCAACAGTGCCACCCTTTAAACTACTGTTACTTATGTGTTTGGGGCTGACCTGGTGGAGATCATTTCCCAAGGTGAACTCCTGGAAATACCCAGGGGCTGCTGACGTGGCACGGATGGCCTGCCATAGCTGGTGCTGGCATCCCCCCAGATAGTGAGAGCGCACCCCCGGCTGCAGGTTGTAGTTCCTGAACACATAGGCCTTCAGAGGAGTACCCCGGTTCACAATGGTGCTCACCGCTGCCACCTACAGGTGAAGGTAAAGACAACACGTGACCTTTCCTTTTCGGCATGATGCACCGTTTCACATGCAAACAGATTTAAAATACAGACATAACGACTAGATCGACACTCTGAGAGGTCGATTTAAAATCACCATTGCTCTGTGAGCCTCAGGGGAGTCTGCTGACATATGAAATCCAATACACTTTACATACACTGCACTATTTAGCTTCAGAGTGTATGTCCCTTCCACTTGCCATACAGAGGTAGGCCTGACAGGAACATTCTTTGTAATACCCCACTGAATAAGGTGAGACAAAGGCTCACTGGTCATTGCTAGGGCAGAATAAGAGGGAAGAAGGAGTCAGATTATCTTCTAAATCTCACCTTGGGACATTCGGGGTTTCTTGAAGTCTCCACCAGGAGTTGAGAGCCCATTTTCTCTCTGTGGAAGGGTAGATAGGATGATGTTATTTTCTAGATTAGTGAATTTTTATTAGCAGTGTGTCTTGTTGCCAATTTCTTTCTGCAAGCTTTACAAAATCCTCCTGCACACCAGTTAATGGAACTGGAAATCATTTTGTCATTAGCATAAATAATAAAAATGCATTTCATAGCATTTATATATGGCTCCACTAAGCACAACCATCACTCTGCCATCAACGACTAACAAACCGACCTGAGGATGTTCTCCCAGGCTTCACTGTCATAGAAAGCATGGCTCCAGCCCATCTTCACAGTGCCAACAATGACATTCTGCTTGAAGACATCTGAACCCATCTTCCGGTAAAGATCGTCACACTCGTTCAGCGGGATTTGGAAGACACCCAGCATGAAACCTAGAATAGCACCTGAAGGAAAAAGAGACACAAACATTCAAAAATGGAAAGTCACTGACAGCTACTGGTAAACAAAACGGGAAAAAAAGAGCATATTTTTGGAAACAGGAAGTATAAGAGCGTCAGTCACTCTTAGGGGAAGGCATTACCAAGTAATCATGATAATTAATAAGAAAAAAAGGAATGTACGGCTCGTTGTTCTGTTACTCTCAAGGTGTAGTGTTGCTGTAAAGTTAATTGCCAGAGGGATTATCCGTTAAGAGTAACATTATTCGGATGATTCATTCATAGGAATTACATGGGATTTAACATGGCTATTACACTATCGGAAAAATACTTTACATCTACTTTTTCTTTATGATTGCGGATCTTTGGCAGGATTTCCATGTGACAACAGGGCAGCGACGGGATGTACCTGAATAACGTGGGGGATCAGACGAGCCAGATGTGACCCAGATGGGTTTTATATGTGTGGAGATTATTCGATTTAGGAGGGAGATTACATTACGCTTTGACATTCATTAAGTGTGAAAATGAAATAACTCCAACTGGTGGTGATTAAGACTGAGCTAACTGATAGGAACTTGGGACATACAGAAACGTCTGGTGGTAATTAAAGGCCAATGTGCTCTGCAAATAAAATGCAGGTTTTCAGTACGCAACAGTATGATATGAGACCAACACAGAGGCAGATGGAAAGGACAGTTGGAGGATGGTCCACGGCACCCTCTTGTGGTGATTTTGCATAGAGGGGGGAAAAGTAGGAACCCACCATGACAATTTCTGAAACCAACCGAAGCCATAAAATTTTACGAAACATATAATTTTAGAACATTTTTAAGGAATTTTGACAATTAAACTGAGGCCTAATTTGATTACAAAGCAGCCGGATTGACATTAGAGAGGCGTTGGTGAAATCGAGGTCAAAACAAACAGAGCAACAAATGGGTCAGTGAGTCCAGCCAACAATGTTGTACTATGCTCTTATTATCCAGACATATTAACAGACATAAATAAATAGGATAGGAGAGCTACACACCTGTGCTGACACCGCAAATATAATCAAACAGTTTATAAATGGGTTTGCCGGTCAGGGCCTCCAGCTTGTGCAATGTCTGTAGTGCAAGAAGTCCCCTGAAAGCACAAAGTCAAAAATAGACATACACAGTGAGGCATAAAACAATAAGATGACAACCGCAGCACACAAACTGGCCACTCCACACAAAGAGTGACAGCTGATTGATGTTTAAACTAGAATAACAAAGACAAATAGTAAATAAATCCCTTTTTATTTAACTGGATGCTTCTGAATACATTTATTTGACAGATTGACACATATATAAGCAGTGAATTGCCTTTCAAAACATGGTATTTGTTGGAGTATTTGCCATTTTTATCCACTTTGAAAAGACTCGACATCAGTGATTCTAATCTTCCAATAAAAAAAGAAGAAGAGCTGAACTTGTACCTTAATCCTCCTCCATCTATAGACAGGATCCGTATTCCTCGGCCTTTAACAGGTGTATGGTAGCCCACGAGGGCCAGAGCTTCTCTAACTGCTGCCCTCAGTCCTGGATCCTTTGCCTGTTTCAGACGCAGCAGGCAAGGGATAACCTTTTCCTGTGGAACACATAAGCATGCTGCAGCAGTCAGAAATGGAGAAGATACACAACAATCTGCACACAGTGATGAAGGCAGGAACAGCCATCTGTTATCCTGCTGTATTTACTCACATCCCTTGCATTTGTTTTAACTGCACTGCTCCTATTCTGCTGCTTGTTTTTTCTTTGAGCATGCAGTTGCTCAGCCAAGGGCAAAAACAATCAATGCATTCAGAACAAGCGGTCGATCCCACTGTGTCTCAAGTTGGCTGGAAATTGACAAGTTTTGCCATTTTGCAAGTCACAGTTAAATTGGAACGAACTCAGAAATGCAAACAAGGGAAGATCGCAATGAAAAATAAATGCAAATCAAATCCTTACTGGATTGAAAGCAGAGCAACTATTGGTAAAGCTAACACCATCGGAATCAGTAGACCCCCACCCCCATCCCCTAAGGAGACTTCTGTAACGAGGTGACATGAAACTGTCATTAGAAAAATTGAAAGACAGAATTGGGATCAATGTTTGTGCATGGTCAGAGTACCTTTTATCCTCACAGCTTGACTGCATTGAAACCAAAGTCGTGTCAGTCAACTACCACAACATGGCCACATTGGTCTCAGTTATGTCTGTTGCAAAGCTATGAAAAATTATTATCCCAACGATGTCGACTTTAACACTGATCTTGTTTCTCACACTACTTTAAACAGTCCTTGGTTTGAATCAGATTAGTACTGAATGTGTTCCTGACATCAACACAGATAAAAGTGAGACATCATAAATGCTGCATTATGCAGTCGACGTGTATTTACCAGGCTCTTGACTTTTTGCCTGGAATGGGAAAATGCACAAACAAGAAGGCCATTATCTGCATTATTTACATATCTCTTTAACAATCCACGCCAGATATAACACATTTATGCATGCATTAAAAACATGCTGCTGTAAACAGTCTTGACACTCTGAGCTAGTGCCAAACAGAAGATGTGTTGGTTTGGATATGCTAAGCAGAATCAGACATTTTCCTGACAAAGCTTGAATACGGTAGTATACTGCAAAAAAAAAAGGAGGGGAAATAGCTGGTCTGCTCAGGGTTTTCACCTTGACTGCAACACCACAAGTCTCTGGAAACTCCAGGAGATGGTAGCTGAAGTCCTCCACGCGGTTGATGTAGACTCTTACATCTGATGCCCTGTGGAGACCCTTTACCAAAGCTCGAGTTCGATTGTCCACACTAACCCTGGCAATGATCTAGAAGACAAAAAATGTGCAACCAGTCAGGTCCTGCTGTTGAACATTAACTGGTTGTTAAAACCTGACACAGTATGGCTTGTTTAAAAAATATCTTCTTTTTATTTACAGTTTGACAAACTAATTAATCTTATGAGAATTACTTAATTTCTTTCTCTTTTGACCTCCGTGGTCAGGATGAGAAGCAATAAGTGAGAAACACAACACTGAGCTGTAGTTCTCAAATGGATGGACATCAATTCAATGACAAACAAAACTTGTTCTAGCTCCAGGGCCCAAAATTGAACGTTTAAGCATCACTCAGAAGTGGAACAATCCAATTAAATATTTACCCCCACCAAGGACGTTCTGCTTTCGTTCTGCTTTTAGTTTGTTGGTTGGTTTGATAGCAGAATTACACAATTTTTTTCACTTTCTTGGGCTTTTTAAAAACATTCATAAGCAAAAACTACTGAAATTATTTCCACAAGAGTTTGGGGTGGGATGGGACTTGGGTCAGAGAAGAACCTCCTAAATAGTGCTGCAGATCTGGAGAGAAGGTGGATCCAGGAAGGTTTTACATAGCGAGACGGGACATTTCTCAACATTTTCCCTAATTTTGCAAAAAGTCCTTAACCAATTTCCATGGAACTTAGTGGAGCATTGGGATTGGGCCAGGCAAGCTAAACAGACATGTAGGTTTGGTCAACCTTGGTGGAGGTATGTGTTCTGCTGAGTGTCATTCTAGAGTGAAATGCTATACTGTGTGTGTGTCTGTATATAGTACGTTTGGGCAACAGCTAAAAGTGAATTGGCTTAGAATAACATATTAAATATTAATAAATGTCCTGAAACTGAGGCTAAATGTGAAGCAGTCTCTAAAATCTATTCTGTGGAGGGCGATTAAATCATGAACCAATTACTAACAAAGGTGCCACTCAGTAACCATGACAAAAAAAATTGTCAACAGACATACTCCTTTTCAGTACCTTTAAGTGATACCTGCTATCTTAAACACAACCTATTATTAGCTTCTGTTTAAATACCTCCAACCGTGGTATGAACTAAGAGTCAAATGTGCTTATAGCTCTGCAATATAAATTAGCTAAATTGATCTTTGAATCTTCTTTTGCCCTTTAACTTAAAGTTTAAAGTTGTTTTTGAAAATACAGTATATTCCCAGTACTTAGGTGGGATGTCAGCACATTGCTCTATTAATATAACACATAGAGTAGCAAGAGCTCTGGTGAACGTGTAGACATTCTTCACACTGCCATAATATACCAGATACTCAAACTCAAGCTCAAACATAGATGACATAGATCACATCCCATATTGTTCAAATTACGCTAAGATCAACAAAAATCAATAACAAGGTATAGGCATGATCAGCATTGATCGAAACTTAAGACTGAGGTGAGGCCTTTTGAAAATTATGGTTCAGGTTGCCCATAAATAGAGCAAGACACTAAAGATATTTAAAGTATGTGGTTAATGATTTATTTACCATGATTTTACATTCCCAATATTAAATAAAATTTATGAATGAAACGTTTTTTTATACCGACCTTCTCCCTTTGAACGAGAAGTTTCTTGGCCTTTTCCTCTGCAGCCTTCTGCTCCTTATTAATTGTGACCTCTGCATGTTTGACTGGTGCATTCTCTGCCTTTTTCTCCTCCACTGCAGCACTTTTGGACTCTGCTGTTTTAAACTTGGGGACAAGGGGAGCAATGTAACTACCCACAAAGGCTTGTACAGTGGGAGCTGAATAAGCCAGGTAATGTCCTAAACCCTTCTTAGAGGATGGTGGGGTAACTGGAGCAGCAGAGTCTTTTCTATTAGAAACTGGCATGAGGTCATTAGTTTGTTGACTCTGCGAGGAATACTGAACATTGTCCATTTTCTTGTCCTGAGCCTTTGTGCTGGTGCCAAAGTATGAGTTGATGTGATTGGCCAGGTAGTTGTAAGTCTCATCCAGGTTGACAGAAAATGTGCTGGGATGGAAAAGTGCCGTGGTTGGTTTAGAAGCTGTGCTCGTGTTGTCATTATCACTCAGTGCGGGTTTAAGCTCCTCTTGCTTCCTGGCACAACTGGCCTTGATAATAGGAACAACACGCTTCACCCTTTTCTCCTTAAGTTCATGCACATCCAGAACTGTGTCAGAGACAGTCGCTTGAGAAGAATTGTGAGGGTGATTGGAGGTAGAGTCAAACATAGCAGCAGAAATAGGAAGAGTGTCAGAAGATGAGTCACGCATAGGTTTGGGTATAATAGATGTAGAAGGTGGAGCAGCATTAGTGGGAGCAGACGTAGGTGTACATATACTCTCCTCAGTTTTCTTCATTGACTCAACACTGGCCTCAAACTTTTTCCCAGCCTTTGAAGCATTAGGCTTGAGTCTGGCGATTTTTGTGCGAAGTTGTGCTTGTGTCCCACTCACAGCTTTAGAGACTGTGTCCAGTGTGTTCCTGACCCGCGACATGTGTTGGCTCAGACCAGTAGACCACCGTGAGCCTGAAGTGTTTAAATACAGGGTGCTGGTGTGGAGACCTAGCCTTTGTCGAAGCTGATTAGTTTTAAAAATCCATTGCTTACGCCCAGTGATCCTCAGGTGTTGGATGTGCCACCAGTGGAAACCTCCAACCTTGTGGCAGTAAGGTTGTTGTACATGAACCCTGCAGTCAGAGGTACCAGACAAGGGAAGTGATGCCACTGACTTGGGAACATGTGTTTGCCACAAATTAAATGCTCTGCTTACTTTCACCCAGATAACTGGAGACCATCTACGACCCATTCTTACAGATCACACAGTTTGTGATATCCAAAGCAATATTACGTCTATGCTCTCGCATTCCATTAACCTGGTGATGAAAAACGAAAATACAAAGTATGCATGAAAGACAGAAAAATTAAGATTATGAAAATGACAAGTGAAACACAAAGAGCAACATTGCTTCTCAATCTAGCATTGTTTTCTTCTCAAGGAAAACATCTATGGTAAATGATCTTAACTAAAAGGAAAACAAAATATCTGACTTCAACTGAGAATAACATATTTCACCATCAGCAAATAGCTACTAGCTTCGTAGCTAGCTAACTCGCCCGCGATCATAATGACCACATAAAGAATAATGAACCATACCAGTCTTTTTATGTCATCGTATCACGAAAGTCAGGAATCATTTAATAATCTAGAAGTCGCCATCCTCTTTGTCATTAACACAAACATGTAACAAAGTTTGAAAATACAAACGACCTGACAGTTTCATAGAACGATATGCGATGACGTCAGTCAAAAGAAAACAATAGTCAGGTGACGCTCTGTGGACTTTGCAATTGGCTGTCTACCATTTGACCCCTCTAATGGAGTCTGATGATTGGTTGAGGAAACTATCCCCACCATAAGACAGGAGCAGCTTTAAATTTCTATCGGCATACACCGATCCACACCTGGGTAAGCGGTGTAGACACCAAACATAATAAATTCGTCCCGCCCCGTGTATATTACAGGCGGGATTCAAGTATAAAAAATGAAGCACTATATTGACGCTTGGAAACGTGACGACTAATCTTTACCAAAACCACACAAATCTGATTCCATATTTTTACATATATTTCTGCCAAAACATTATGAAAAAACAAATTCATTTAAAACATGCACAAAAAGTATATCAAATCATAATATTCCTAATATACCAGTAGTTAGAAAAGCACTGCTAATTCGCATAATTTTGTTGTAAATGCATTGACACAAAGAAGTCTTACAGTAGAGGGTAGAACTGCATTGGCCGACAGAGGGCACAAATGCACTGTCTAATTACCCTTATGCAGCAAAAGGGTCGAAGAAGAGATAGAAAGGACGCTGCCTCCGACCACCACCTATCGATGCCAGATAGCCTAAAACAACTAAAAAAAATGTCATGTTTAGCTTTGGGTAAATAGTCAAAAGGCACATTCGCAATACATCAGCTAAGGAGCACTCGTGTCCTCCAAAAAGTAAGTGCAGGTCAAAAAGAAAGAATACGTGTTTGCCAACGTCAGATAACGTTTGGGTGAGGTTGATGTGACAACATACCGGTGAAAGAGTCAAATTTAACATTGGAAATAATTGACATGAGATATGATTTAGCGTCATTCTGTGTTTCAGGGAAGAAGTACCTCTGTTACGAAACTCACTGTTTAAGGGATGCAATTTTTTTTTTCGATATGTTTTGTTATTTCATAAATCCAAGCTAACCTAAAGGAGCAGCACAAATAAGTTGGCAACAATCTCTGAAGTATGATATTAGTCATTTAATAGTAGTTTATAAGACTAAGCAAACCCCAGCTAACTACAAGCAAACATGAAACATGCTTTTCCTCTTCCCCCACTGATCTGTCTCTTTTGTACGCAGGGGGCATCGGAGCAATGGCAAGTGCACAATCTGCAATGACGTTTGCGGTGTGCATCCTCATGATAAAGCTGTTACTCGCCAGGAAGGACTACTATGACATACTGGGTGTGCCTAAAGATGCTACGGAGCGACAGATAAAAAAGGCTTTCCACAAGCTTGCAATGAAATATCACCCAGATAAAAACAAGAACCCGGATGCTGAAGTGAGATTCAGGGAAATTGCTGAAGGTACAGTTGATTTTTCTCTTTTTGAGATTGATTTGATGTGTGAAAGTCATTGTTTCATGACATGCTGGACTATTACCTCTGTCATTGAGATTTGGAGGAGGTAATGCCAATCATTCATGTTTTTTTTTTGTGTGTGTAAATGATATCTCAAAAAGTTGCAAATGGATTTTAATGAAATGTTGTGAAGGGGTGGATCTTCGGCTAAGGAAGAGTTGATTTGGTTTAGCGATTGGTACGGGTACAGATGCAGATTCTGGATCACTTTTTCCACTTTCTTCAACATTGGCATGGACAACTCACGATGTTCCACCGCTATATGCAGTTGGATCCAGATCATTATCCAGATCTGGGAGATTAAAACATATATTAGGAGGAGGGCAGCCTGTATTGGGTTGTAGCCCAACATTAGTGGAGAGGGGTAAAGTCATGGCACTGCCACTAATATGTAGCTGCAATTATACAAATTCAGAGTCCTTCATTAATTTCATGCATCTTTAAAGGTTACATCTAGACCAAAAATATATTTGGATCCAAATGCTAGAAGGTTTCCAGTGTCAAGGAATTAGGTGGTATTACTTAATTTCACATGTCAATGTCAATGTCAATTTTATTTATAGAGCACAGTGGATTAAAAAGACAGCATGACAAGCATGAGGCATATTTGAGTAAATTTCTTGTTTATGAGGCAGACTGATTAACACTTGTTACAGGATTTTGTTTGACATAGACTGGAAACTGTTATCCAATTGTTCAGCTTATAGTGACAATAGCATTGTCAGAGGTATACACTCTGAGAGCTGTCTAGTTTCTCATGCACAGCTTTATCCAGCATTGAGATTTAAGTGTTGTTTAACCTGTTTCAGTTAAAGGATGTCTTGAGGACATCTCCGAAATTGAATACATGCTTGAGCTTGCACAGTTACATCTGCCATGCTACTGTACTTTTTATCAAGTGCCGATGAGTTACATTACTTAACCTCTCCAACCTTAAATGACTCATCTTTCTTTTTTCAGCATATGAAACTTTATCAGATGAAACCAGAAGAAGAGAGTACGACCAGTTTGGTGACACTTCTGCATACTTCACCGGGGAGACCCGAGGCAGACATAGACAGGGTGGCCACCAACCCTTTCCCGTCAGCTTGGATGACATTTTCAAGGACTTTGATATCTACAGCCAGAACAGACATGCACGTCACCGTCGACACTTTGATGAACACTCCAGGTCTCACAACGAGTTCCACGGCAGACATAAGAGACACTTTCAGGGAGGTTTTGGAGCTGGTAACTTTGATGACATGTTTGACGACATAGAGAAAATGTTTACCTTTGAAGGACACTCCAAACAGACTGAAAATAGGTTTCATGGTGCTTCAAAACAACACTGTAGAACAGTGACGCAGCGCAGAGGAAACATGGTAACCACATACACTGACTGTACTGCATCTTAAGATACAATCTAAAATGACCTCTGACTCAAAATTGCCTTAAAAGGATACAGTACTATTCTATTTATTAACAGAAAGCCACTGGGTTTAAACACTGAAATTTGAACAGTGGCACAGAATGACAGTTTTGTTCAAGCTATTCCGTGTGGCTGCTCTTGTACAGATTGTAATAGTTTTTCACTTAGTGAAATAGTGTTAGTATTTTTAGGCACCTTCTTTGTCAAAAAATCCCACTGAATGTGTCAGTTCATCACCAGTTCACAACTTCTATCTTTTTTGTACATTTTTTTACTTTTAGTTTCAATTCAAAACAAAACTGAAGGTAGAAAGCCAGTGAAGTTCTGGTTATTGATGTCAAATGGGGAGAAATGTAAAAATAAATACAAATCTCTAATCTCCCGCATGTTGCTAATTAACTTGTGTTTGTCTCCCACATCTTGTTGAACTGTTCATGTACTCTGACAGTGACAGTCACTTTTTTGAACATAATAGATTCTAATATGTATTGTTATATCTCCATCAGCACAATTCGAAATTGATTGCAAATATCCATGAAGTAGAAAATATAAGTAGGACTGAGGTACAAGTAAATAGAGAAATGTTTGTTACATAGATTTTAGTTAATGTTGCAATAGCCTTTCAATTAATACTATTCAATTTTAAGTCTATAATGTTTTGTTTTTCTTTGACTGTGGTATTTTGTCTAATTCACAATGGCAGAGGACATCTTTAAAACAAAAATGTCACATCTGTTAGTGAATCCTGAATTACATGTTTACTAATATTTTGAGAGACTTCCAGCTCAAATCGTGGCAGTGGCAAGTATTAAAACAGAATTTATATTTGCAATTCTTGAAATTGAACCAAAAATCTCCATTTATAGGTAAATTTACTAGGTAAAAAGCATTTTAAAGAATAGCAAGGAGTATATTATGCTGCATAATTTCGTTTTTAGATTAAAATTACAAGAATATAACAGTAAAAAAATATCAATGTTTAGCATATTCTCCAAATATGGTGACGGATACGCTCGTGTGTCTTTTGGAAATTCGGTTTTCGTTCGGAAAGGATTTCGGAAAAACGAGTGGTTATTTGATTTTCCGTATTAAAATACAAAAAACAAAATTGAAATACAAAGCATTTTACTTTTCATGGCCAAACGGGAGGAGTGAAATAAAAAAAAATTAAAAACGGCTTGATTTTCATTTTCTGTTTTGAATTAGAAAAAATAAAATCACTAGAAAACAAACGAAAAAGGTCTGTATGTTCAGTGTTCTTAGCTGTATTGCATCTTATTGCATCTACTCCGACTCAGATGGGGGTCTCAGAAAACGAAAAAAACAGACCTTTTTTCATATATGATTTCTAGTGATTTCTTTTCTTATATAAAACAGAAAATGAAATTCAAACTAGTGTTAGCATGTATGTAAAGATGTAATACAGCTAAGGACACTAAACATTCTTGTAAAAGAATACTGAGCATTCTACCATGCGGATACTAAATAATCTATTATGAGAACACTGAACATTCTACTATGCATAACTATTTTTGTGCTGCTGCTGTTGCCTAGAGAAAAAAATATTGTCTTTCTTTTCATTTGTACAACATGAATACGATGTCACCTCTAGGAAATGTAGTTCTTTAAAAGTCAAACCTTGAACACCGAGGCTAAAGGGGGACTCTTCTGAACTCAAACTCCCATGATTCAACTCTCAGCAACTGCGTGAGCACTTTTTGGCAGATCAGGGATGCTCGTGCTTGTAGTGTTAGCTGAGGGACATTGAATGACTTTGTGTTCGCGTGCGGCGGTGTAAAGAAAGTTTACCAATTGACAGGTCGGTATTTGTATCGGAGCTCATGGAGGCCCTCATACCTGTCATAAACAAGCTGCAAGATGTCTTTAACACGGTCGGCGCAGACATAATTCATCTGCCGCAGATTATTGTTGTGGGAACTCAGGTGAGAAACGTCACTTTGGTTCAAGGCTAGCAATTAGCCTTCGCCAACTTATTGTTTTGACCTCTTCTGATAGCCACTTTAGTTTTTCTCTATGTTTCACGTAGTCTAATCGGCAAAGCTGTATAGGCTCATATTACACAATCTTTGCCTTTACCTAAGTTAACTAACTTAGCAACTAGGTTACCATTAGCTTCACTAGATCTAACTTGAACTCAACCTAGCAATGTTTTGGTTTACTAGGGAACAGACAACTATGCACATAGACTCCACATCAATAGAAAAAGTCGAATTATTTTCGACATGTTACAGTGTTCCGGTGACATGAGTCAATGGTTGAATGTTTAAGGTTTTCCTTGCCAATGCTCTACAAAGGTGCAGATTGGCTCAGACCCTTTGTTAAGGATGATAAGAGAGACCTGATACCAGGTATCAATTACTGGTTAGCCCTGTCAGGTCTATAAATAGACCTATCTGTGTCAATCAAAAAATATTAGGTTTACTGCTACAGAGGAAGGAACTGATTACATTTTAAGCCCCATCTCCTACATAGGAAATCAGCATCAGTCCATTAAAGACAAGTCTACCAGCCAAGTAAGCTAAGTGACGTATTTTCGTTCACCAGATCTCATTAGGTTTTAGTCTACCACACTACTATCCTAGTGGCGTGCAGTGCTAGTTCGTGGACCATCCGAAAATACTAACCCCCAAGCAGGAACATGTGGGGCTCCGAACTAAAGTAGACCCTTGCTCCTCTGGTTGATATGCATTTACGGTTCTGGACCTTTGAGAGGTTCCTTCAGAGATAGTAACATAGTGAAGTAGTGCCAATACAGTCAACATCAAATCATTGTACATCATCAGATCAGTGTGTATTGTCTGCTTCCGTACTATGGAAGGATTGTTTTCTCAGGTCAATGAGTCATGCATACTTCAGTCTCCACAATTATTACGTTGTCTATGATTGTGTTTGTTTGTGTATTGTCTACAGAGCAGTGGAAAGAGTTCTGTTTTAGAGAGCCTGGTTGGCAAGGACATCCTGCCACGGGGCACTGGCATCGTCACACGTCGGCCCCTTATCCTACAGCTTGTGCACATCGACCCAGACGACCGCAGGAGAACCAGTGAAGAGAATGGTAACATCATTGCCCTATTACCTCTGTGTCTGTGGATTTATTATATATTAATATTTTCCTGAAACTAAACTATTTGATCTTGATTTTTTTTGTGTTTGTGTTTGTGGATGTGTTAACCCTGACCAGTGATAGATTGTTGAGGTCGATACTGGGTTTCATATTTCGGAGATCTGATAACGATATATCAGCTGATAATAATTTCATAAACTTTCAAAAAATTGTTATATATATACGTATGAGATCTGGATCATCGTCTGGATCCAGATTGTTTTGAAAAGGATTTTTTACCATTGTTGGACAGGGCAATTACATGATTTTTGCTTCTAACTTAATGGATAATGGTGACAATGCATGGACAAAAATCACACAATTACATTACCATAAGATCTATTATTATAATATAATATAATATAATTTAATATACAACATCTGGAATATAATAATATGCCAGATCTTGTGATCCAGAACGTTTAAATTCATAGGCCTCACACATAATAGCTACTGTGAGACAATTGATAATAATGTTACAGATTTGCAACTAAGATCAAATTGTAGCTGAAACTGTCCTGATTCAGTTAGGTGTCATATTTGACACATCTTCAAAAGTTACTGAGTTAGATCCTGAAGAAAACTGCTGTTAGTGAAATATCATTTTTCTTGATTAAGTTTCAAACTAATAATGATGCCAATGTGATTCCAAATTTTAGGGGTAGGATTTCATGGTCAAGGAATCATATCATGAGGATCAAACTATTATAGGAGTATTGCTTTAGGTGATTACATAATGAGGAAACTGAGCTGCCTTGGTCGAGGTTTGTGCTCTTTAAGTGCCGTCTAGTTATCAGTCACATACTGCATACCGTACACCGATATATCTGCAAAAAACTGATGCTATACTGGCCTTGTTAATTTATCCGTCTAGCTATGCATTTTGCATAGTGTGGTGTTTTTGGTGAAATTGTGCATTAAGCAAACTAGTTGGTGTACTTTTACTGTTCGACGATGATTGAGACAGGCAGCTGCAAAGATTTATTCAAATTCAACAAGCTGATTTCTGTATGCTTCACCTTCACTGGCATGGAGCTTAACAATTTAGAAGGTACACTTTCTATGGTCCTGAGACTTAAATACTATGATGTGTTAACAATTCTTTATTCAACTATGAATGGTATAGCAGTTTAACTCAGAATCAGCACTGATACCACCCATGAAAGAGCAGGGAGGGAAAATGTGCCAACATCCTGCATTTATTCAATGCTGTCCTCTGATGATGGCCTCAGAGTGACTCTGCATTGCTACAGAGTTTCGTGCAGGAGCTGCAGATAGCCAGGCTAACACTTTTGTCTCCTGTCATCTCTCCCAGCCACAGAAACCAAGAAAATTGGACACCTTTACAGAGGTCTCCCTCTCCTTGTTCTTTACCTCATTATGTTTATATATTACATAACCTCCCCTATTTCTTTGGCCCATTCTGTCCCATCCTGCCTTGTAATTGTGTAGCTTTTCCAAAGCTGCCAAACCATGTGGCTTCACTTCACTCTCTTTAAGCTGGCCTCTGTCATTGGAAGTTAGACAGAGAAAATGTGCATATTTCTGTTGCACATAATAATTTCATCAGTAGTCTTACATATCAAAAGTCATTAGTTCTCTGTTTCAAACTTCCTTAAAGCTGACTTGTGATTTACCCCAATACCAACTTCTTCTAAGATTACTAACAGTAATTTTATTTCCTTGTTGTCGTAATGTTGATTATTGCAGCTGAAACATTTACTTCATCTTTTAAAGAAGTCTGTGCTTCCCAAAATGCACGTTTCCTCTTTTTTTTAATTTTGCTGTTGGCTTTTATTTGCTCCCATTTTTTTCAGCTGTGAATCATTTCTCTGAGGATGAGTTTTTCCATCCCATCTTTACCAGCAGAGAAATCCTCCCATGAGACATAGTGATAGTAATAATAGTAACTAGGATGTGGGGGTCACATCTTTTCATTTGGTAACCAAAACATCTGTCTTCAACTTTGTGTCTCTGCAGGCATCGATGGAGAGGAATGGGGCAAATTCTTACATACCAAAAACAAGGTAGTTATCACCCTGTTGTCTTCACAGCCTTGTTTTGCCAGAAAATAATACTGCTGTTCTGCACATAGTAACATTGATAAACTGTATCTGATCATGAAATAGTCCTTATGTGTGTTTTCCTTCCTATATTGAGTCACTGATGGATTAACTATTGGTTTTTGTTATATGTACAAAAGCAACACTTGTAATCTGTTCTGGGATCATGTGCACACACCCTCTCAGTTGCAAAAGATATTTATCTGGCTGTGGGCTTAAAGTCCTCAAATGTTGTGTTGTGCCTTTTGAGCGCCACAAGATTCCTCACATTTGAACAAAGAATCCCTTATGAGGTGCTGATAGCCTTATGACAGTAAACAGGATTTCTCAGGAGATGTTTCTTTGAAATGGATCCTGGTCATGTTCTATTTTTATGCCTCCGTTGCCTTACGCACTATGTTACCAAGTTCTTAATCCATCTGTCCCATTCTTGTGAATGTGATATCTCAGGAACACCTTGAGGAAAGTTCACTCGGACTCAAGGATGAACTGATTGTAATTTGGTCACTGTGACCGAACAAAACATGTTTTTGCCATAACTCAAGAATTCATTGATTAATCATGACAAAATTTCACACAAATGTCCGATAGGATAAAATGACGAAGTGATGGCATTTCTTATCCCAAATGTCAACTTCACTTCTGGAAAAACTTTTTTTGGGGGGAAATCTTTTAACACCATGACAAAAAGGGAGACTGTGATACTTTTGAAGCATCAATTTTTAAAAAAAATATGTAGCTTATTTGCAGTTATATCCATTTTATATCCATATTTGAAGCATTGTAGCCCAACACAGTTCATTGGTTTTGCTGATATGGAACTTCAAGTTATTGTTGTTACACCAAGTATATTGGTCACTAAGTATATGAATGTCACCAAACACGGATGTATGTTGTTTCTACTTGTTTGTGTCTGTTTGTTGCTAACGTATTGGAGCCTTTACCTTTCATGGTGAAATTGTTCTTTCAGATCTACACAGACTTTGATGAGATCAGGCAAGAAATTGAAGTGGAAACGGAAAGAATTACTGGCAATAACAAGGTATGCTAACTAAGTAAGAGGGATCATCAAGAGTTTATAAACAAATGATATCCAAGAAGAAACTAAATGAATGTGAGAATCAACTTGACAGTCTGAGTCGGTCTCTGTATTAGTATCAGCCTTAAAGAGTAACTGAAGAACTGTTGTTTTTTTTCTAGGGTATTAGTGATGAACCCATTCACTTGAAAATCTTCTCACCACATGTTGTGAACCTCACATTGGTAGACCTTCCTGGCATTACAAAGGTGAGATAGTTTTCCCTTTAGCTTGTCCATCGCACAAATCTGTGTAACGATCTATAAATGATGTATATTGATATAAGTGACCTAGCAATGCCTTATAAAGATCTGTTATCTATAAATGATCCTGCAGATGAATTTATGGTTTATTGTCGATGTGTACATTTGTTTAAACAGGTTCCCGTGGGAGACCAGCCCAAAGACATCGAGATCCAGATCAGAGAATTGATCTTCAGGTACATCTCTAACCCCAACTCCATCATCCTGGCTGTGACTGCTGCCAATACAGACATGGCAACCTCAGAGGCCCTTAAAGTGGCCCGCGAGGTCGACACTGATGGTAAATGACCACGCTTATTCTTTCTCCACGTCAGCTTTTCTACATTAATGTGTTGTCAACATATGCCCTTAACTTAATGTTTTTAGTCATGTATTCATTGCATTTCCTGCCTCAGGGGTGTTTTTTGTAGCTGGGTGTGTTTGTCTTTGTGTTCAGGCAGGAGGACACTAGCAGTGGTGACCAAGCTGGATCTGATGGATGCAGGGACAGATGCCATGGATGTACTAACGGGCAGGGTCATTCCAGTCAAACTGGGCATTATTGGAGTCGTTAACAGGTAACTCCATTTCTCTGCCACATCAGCTGGCTAGTTGAGAAGGAAGGAAGGGATGATGGAACAAAGGAACAAATGAACAAAAAACGTATCTATGTTGTGGAAAATTGTATGTGACTTCACAGCAAAACAGTCAATTAAAACAATAGGGAATGGTGACAAATTAGGACATTATTTAAAATACATAAATATGGCAAAAAGTTAAATAAAATAAGCTATAAGCAGAGCAGGGTTATAACAAAGTAGGCTAAGCATTCAGTATTCTAATTGCATTCAGCAAGACCAGCTCACCGTACAGATGTTTGATTGCTCTTATTGTCTATGGCTTCTTCCTCTTAGTAAAAGCTCAATGGGAGTGTAAAGATTACAATTGTATCATCTTGTAAGCTTCACTCTAAATATTTAATTAATGTTTCCCACAGGATGATGGTGGTCATACAAGGGTTCCTTAAAGCCATGTTTTAGACCAACTAAAGCAATTTCTTTTGTTTGTGTATGTTTTAGAAGTCAGTTGGATATCAACCAGAAGAAGTTGGTGGCAGATGCAATCCGTGATGAACACAGCTTCCTGCAAAAGAAGTACCCCTCCCTTGCAAACAGAAATGGAACCAAATTTCTGGCCAGAACATTGAACAGGTATGAATTTGGTATTCCTGTATCAATTTGAATTTTGAATATTAATGTAGTTACCTCCCTCTCTTTGTTTTTTTAATCAAAGTGTAAACTGTGTTCATCATAGGTTACTCATGCACCACATCAGAGACTGTCTCCCTGAGCTGAAGACGAGGATCAACGTGCTGGCAGCCCAGTACCAGTCTTTACTCAACAGTTACGGTGAACCTGTCGATGACAAGAGCGCCACGCTGCTGCAGCTTATCACCAAGTTTGCTGCAGAGTACTGTCGCACCATCGAGGGCACGGCCAAGTACATTGAAACAGCTGAGCTGTGAGTGGCACATCTCTCTGAACTGCTTGTACCTTCACACACCACTAAGAGGTGCTGGGGTCAAAGCTTTCTGAGTATTCTGCTGAAACCAAAGTCTGCCTGTATATTAAAAGAAGTTTGCTTTTCTCTTTCCAGATGTGGAGGAGCAAGAATCTGCTATATATTTCATGAAACATTTGGTAGAACATTGGAGTCAGTCGATCCTCTGGGTGGTCTGACAACCATCGATGTGCTCACGGCAATCAGAAATGCAACGGTGGGTTGCAGCTTATTCAAGTTGTACTATCTGGTTTAAGTAACACATTTTTATGCATGTTTTAAATATGTCCGACAGGGCCCGAGACCTGCTTTATTCGTACCCGAGGTTTCCTTTGAGTTGCTGGTGAAGAGGCAGGTCAAACGTCTGGAGGAACCCAGTCTGCGCTGCGTGGAGCTGGTCCATGAGGAGATGCAGAGGATTATCCAGCACTGCAGCAACTACAGCACACAGGTGAGAAACCACGTACACATATATACCGCTAAAACCGAAAGCACACTGCGATAGTATGCAGTTAATATTGTAATAATGATTATTGTTTATGTCTGCAGGAGTTGCTGAGGTTTCCAAAGCTCCATGACGCCATAGTAGAAGTGGTCACCTCGTTACTCAGAAAAAGGCTCCCAGTCACCAATGATATGGTCCGAACCTGCTCACGCTAGATACCACTATGGATTTTTATGAGACATTTATTCGCTCATTAATCATTTCAATGAATTTCCCTTCAGGTTCACAACCTGGTTGCCATTGAGCTGGCTTACATCAACACCAAACACCCCGACTTTGCTGATGCCTGTGGCCTCATGAACAATAACATAGAAGTAAGAGATGAGCTTCCACTGTCAGAGGCAACATTCTTTAGACTTTACATAATGTATTCATCAAATGCAGTGTTTTGTGTTTTTAACCAGGATATCAGTATTTGGTGAGCATTAGTCATATTATTGTGCAATTAAAAATCTTTAGAAAAAACAACAACTGATAAACCAGTTTTACTTGAAACTTGGAAAACAATTTGTTAATGTATTCTCGCTCAGTTAGACATAAGTGCACTTGTCAAACTTGTTTGTTTTTTAGGAGCAGAGACGTAACAAAATAAGAGACCTCCCTGCTGCTGTCCCCAGAGACAAGGTACAGTCAGCCATCCACAAGATTCACTCTCTTCCTTCAACAATGTTTAGATTTTCTGCCATTCTTACACTAAGAAGTTGGTCCACCTTCACTAAAGAATGAACTGACTTCAGATTTCTTCTGTATTAAATCTAATACAGTTATTCTCTACATTATATAGAGCTCATGCACTCTTTAGCTCCTTTAAGTTTTCTATCCACTTCCTGTTTACGTTGTTTTCCCTCTAGTCTATTAAAGGCCCAGGTGGCCAGTCTCTGTCCCCCACTGAGCCTCCTGCCTTTGAAGGCGAGGTCACAAAGGTTTGTCTCTTTCCGTCACTGCCTGCCACATCTGACCTCTGACCACTTCTGAGCCCTTAATGTGTATTTCTAAAACCTCTGTTGCAGCAGGTGGTTGTGTCTCCCACAAATGCAGTGTGTTGAGGGGGTAGTTTTCACCCCTTATAGCTGATCTAGCCATTGACTTCCACTTTAATAATGTGAATCTAACCCTTTCTCTGCACCTTTCCTGCATGCTGGTTGTCTGACAAAAGAAGCTCAACCCCAGATTCAATTGACAACTACAATTTAAAAAAATAAAGAAAACCTATAAAAGCTTTGGTAGGAATGGGCAATGTGGGCAAAATCTTCCATTTTAGCACGTGATTTTATAGCAGTTATACTTTATATATTGTAATGTAAAGTACAGCACAATCTCTGCCACAGAAATATCTGTCATGTCCTCAAATACTAAATCATGGTGGCATAACTTGTACATACTGCCTGCCAGTATTTTCCACCGGACTTGATGCTTGAGTCAGATGAACCCTGTGGCATGCCTTCTGAATGCATTTTGATATTATTTTTTGTCAATTAATCTGTGCTCCTTGTCCTAATTTTGTATGCACATCAAATATTTCCAGCCTTTGTTTGTGCCTGAGCATTTGGCCTTCAGCAGAATACTGGACACGTGTTCACTCCCTTTCTCCCTGCTTCCCAGGCAGCAGCCGGCGGCTCTCAGAGCGGCTCTGTCAGCGAACACTCAGAGAGCGGGACGGGAAACTGGAGGGGCATGTTGAGGAGGGGAGAGGACGGCGCTGCTAGTGACAGGGCTGCTCCCCAACACTCTTTCTCTTCAAGCCCACATAAGGTTCACACTGTCAACCTGCTAGATGTGGTGGGTAATCCCCATTATTAAATATGTTTATATGGTTTGGGAGATCATCCTTTGCACATTATGTTAGTGAGGGGGTTTTATAGCGGCTGCATGTTGCAAAATAATTTCTGTATTGCAGTTTAAAGAGAACAATCTCATTAAAGAACAATTTTAATTTCACCACGCAATGTTTGGGGAACGTGTAAGAAGGCGTTCGGATAAAGTTGAAATGTGTCATTTGTGTATCAATTTTGTACATTTGGTACCTATTTCTTTGCCAGCCTGTTCCAGTATCCAGGAAGTTGTCTGCTCGGGAGCAGAGGGATTGTGAAGTCATCGAGAGACTCATCAAGTCGTACTTTCTTATTGTTAGGAAAAACATTCAAGACAGGTACACATACTCTGCATACTCATTCACCTATCATTGAGTCATTTTCTGAGAGTCTGACATGATGACGTGATCTTCATGTGCTCTTCTGTTGTTGTTTGACCTCAGTGTACCAAAGGCAGTGATGCACTTCCTGGTGAACAATGTTAAGGACTGTCTGCAGAGCGAGCTGGTGGGTCGGTTATACAAGGCAGCCCTGCTGGACGACCTGTTGACAGAGTCTGAGGACATGGCTCAGAGGCGCACCGAGGCTGCTGACATGCTCAAGGTAAGAGATTCAATTCACTCTGGATTGCAAGGTCCAGTGTCAATCAATCAATCAATACTTCGTCAGGTACATTTTTAAAACAGAAGGTTTATTTTTTTTGTGATCATATTGTTATGGAAAAAATGGAACTATCCGAGGCACCTCTCTGGCATAAAGTTTAAAAGCCTTTATTCAGATGTTTTTTTTCATGGTGAAATTCTTAAAAAGAAACACAAGGCATGTTAAAAACAATCCACATACAGCAGCACCTACTGCCAAACTTAGGGTGTCGTCCTCAGTGCACAGTTTCTCCCTTAGAGGATACAAGATGATTGTAAACACCTGAGCACAAAGCAAGAGAGCTCCCAGATAACAAATACAACATGTGACCTATAGATGGCTGTGCAACATGTAGAAAGATGGAAAAAAAAATAGGACAGTATGACTCCAAATTCTAAGGATAGGTTTTCACGATCACCATCTCTCCCTCTCCTTCTCTCCCTCTCTTGCTCTCTCCCTTTTTCTCTCCTCTCTCTTCCTGTCTCTCTCTCATCCTCTGTCTTTCTCTCCCATTTCTCTCTCACTCCCTCTTCCCACCCACCTTGAGTCAGGATCAGCTCGAGGTTTCTGCCCGTTAAAAGGCAGTTTTTCCTCACCACTGTGTTTGCTCATGGGGGAACTGTTGGGTCTCTGTGGAATAAAGAGTTCAGTCTAGACCTGCTCTTTTTGGAAAGTGCCTAGAGATAACCTTTGTTCTGATTTGGTGCTATATAAATAAAGTTGACTTCACTTGGCTTGGTCAAAGTCATATTATGGGGGTCAAACTGTCCTGGGTCTATTGCTTTCGGGTGTAATGACTTATTGGGGAAACTGACCTACCTTGACAGAGGTTTACACTCTTGAATGCTGTCTAGTTTTAAATTTCTTAAAGTATGCAGGAGAATTATATCCAGATAAATATAATCTCCCCTTTAGTTTACCTTTTAATGTTACACAAGGTTGAGAAATAGACAGATTTAAAAGCTTTAATACAATGTAGAGGAGCTGCAACTCAATAACAAAAAGATTTTTCAGATATTGGACAATTGTAGAAACAATGTGGTCGAAATGTGTTGTTTGAATTTGAACATCACAGAGTTATACTAACAACTTCCCCAATTTGTGATATCCAGGCATTGCAGAAAGCCAGTCAAGTAATAGCAGAGATCAGGGAAACCCACATGTGGTGAGGGCAGCCTCTCTTCAGCCCACCTCCTCATCATCCCACGTGGACCCTCATCCTCTTGGATCACCAAACCCCTGCTGACTCCCCAAGCATCCTCAGACTGCAGAGGAGAACAACTTGGAAATGCACTGATCGTGGATATGTGTATATCAAAGCATAGTTTTAATGTAAGGACTTGGATTTAATGAAGGGCAATACCATCCGCATAACCCATGCTCCTGCCCTACATTATTGTATTTTTCATATGTAATTAAAATAATATGTAGACAGTGTTATGCATCACTACTATGTGGAGCCTTCCTGACGAATGTCTGTTCTCAATGTCGAATGAAAGCTAGAAATAATAAATCCACGATGCAACATGTAGACGCTGCTTTCAACATGTCTGTTATTTTAGTAGACGTTTTAGCAGACAAAATATGTCTGCTGCTACTTGTTCCAAAGAAATGAACATATTTTTTGGTTGAACATAGTACAACTATTTTTACACGCTCGTCTGTTTAATACCATCATTATGTTTATGTAGACAGAACTATTCTACATCACAACCATATTTGTCTCTTTCTTCACATGTTTTACTACATTCAATGAGGTTTTGTCAAAATGTGTTTTATGCGGTCTACATTTTGACCAATTAAGACAGAAACAGACAACCTGCATAAGTTTGCAGAGAGAGCGCAAAGACTATGTGATGACCAGTTTATTGTTTTGATATCATGAGATTTGACATGGAACACAATAGAACAATGAATACACACATAATAGACTCGTAACCCAAAGACTGGTGCCACTGTTTGCCTCATCCCTGTCTGGCTGCTCCTTTACCTCAGCCGGCCACCCATCTTGCCCTTGCCACGACCTTTGGCGCTGGAAGGGTGCAATGAAAGCAAAACACAAAATAAGGTCATTCAACTGCAGCAAATCAGTCAACACAGGGATGAACATGTGTTTGTACAATATAGATGGTAAAAACAGACCATGCAAAACTACAGGATGTGTTTTGAGTCTCTTCAAGCAAGATCATACAGAGTTAATTCTGCTATATGTCCTCCACATGCAAATATGTTAACTGCAAATGGTGATGCACAACTTAATATTTCTGTTACTTTTTAAAGAACAGCATTTGTCTCCCTTATATTTCATGTGAAAGCACAGTTTCAGAGTGATGTTCATGCTTAAATATTTCTCAAAGTGCATAACTACATACTTAATAGTATAATAAGTTATAACTGCAACTTCTGAGAGCCAGTTTTTGCATTATGTGACAATCAGAAAGGGCTGTAGCTAATACAGTATGAATATCTTTATTTTAACACTCGGTGTACTCAAATGGTGGTACTTTCTCTCATCTATCCATCCATTTCTATAACGATTAAGACTGAACTGGTATTTAGAATGCATTATCATAATGGAAACGTTGTGTGTTAAGGTCTGAGGATTTTGGCATAAAGGAAATTAAAATGGAGACAAGCCCAGCATCTCGTTTTTACTGTCAATCAAGAGGAAATCCACACATGTATACACTTACTTCTGGTGGTCCTGCACTCTTGAAAGAAGCTGGTTAATCTGTAAGGACACATAAAATCTGTTAAAACATTTTGAAGGAAACCATCTGTAACCCCAAATTATTACTTTTGACTAGGTCAGCCAGCATCACATGTAGATGAGATTTCTAAAATCGTGTATGTGATTTAACTTTAATAACTAGAGGATGGCATGCATAAAAAATAATTACTGTGTTGATGTGATCTCCATCTCGACTGAAAATCTTCCATGCGTTTTGCCATTAGTTACATCATCATTGTAGAACTGCTAGCTGTGTGTTGGATGACTTACATCATACTTCTGTCTTTTGAGTTTCTCACTGAGATCAAACTTCTCAGCCTCCAGCCCTATCAGCCACTGCCACAGCTCATTAGCCTTCTCCCTAAACACAAATAACCAGAGGTGAAAATGCCATCTCTATGCGCATACAAACGAAACCCTGCACAGTGATGCCATACTTCAGTTTGTCCTCATTCAGGTGATCAATATTGAGAGGCTTCCGGCGATCGGCCAGGATCTTCTTCTTCTTCTCCCTCTCAGTTTGTTTCTTGCCTCCTCGTCTGCTTTCACTCTGTGTTGGTCAAATAAAGAAGATACACGTATGTCAATGTGACTGAAACAATTAAATACACACTTAGAATTCATCCTTCTCTACAAGTAGCTGCTAAATTGAATGAAAGACACTGAAAATATTATGACTACTCTAGATGGTACAACACAGTAACTTTCCCATAAACACCATGCTAGTGGTATCTAGGGATGGGAACACAGGCATCACTTTGATGAGTGGAAACAACTGGATGGGTACATAGTAAATTTGGTGCAGACATTCATGGTCCCCAGAGGATGAGTCCTACTGACTTTGGAGATCATCTGACTTTTGTAAATCCTATCGCACAGGTTGTCATGGAATTTGCAAGAGGCATTCAAGATCCCTTGAGGATAAATCAACTTTACATTTTTTTTCTCAACATTTACAAAGTGGATTGTCACCCGATTTTGCACACACTGTACATTCATGGTTCCAAGACAGGGAGCATGTCAAACCCAAACCTATGAGGTTGACATTTTTATTAGTTAGTGTTGAAATTATTGTTTGGATAACCATGACACACCCTCACTGTCCCAGAGGATAAAACTTAACACCAGCATCACGTCAAAAATTCTCTTTTTTCAGTCGTTTGGTTTAGGATGGTTTATTCTTACCGGGCTCTTCCCTCAGGTATATTCCAGTGCTTCAGTGTGTCGAACACAAGCATTATGATTTGTAATTTTTGGCTGTATAAATAAATTTGGCTTGACTTCACTTCGTTTTACATTTAAACACTATAAGAGTTGAATGACCTTTTGTCCAGCACTGTACTGCTGGGTCATGTTTGAGAGGGCCTTCTTCTTCTTGGCATCCCCATCCTGCTTCTTACGCTGCTCCTCCTGCTCCTTCCTCTCTTTTTCCTCCTGTGCACAGCACAAGTTACACATTTACAGGTGAAACTGTCGTCTACATGTTGCCTGGTATGATGTAATGTGAAGATGTAATTCAAAATACACCGAGACCGTACTGCAAGTCTGGTCTGCCTCTCCTTCTCCATCTCCGTCCGGATCCTTTGCTGCTCTGCTCTCTCAGCCCGACGTTTCTCCTTTAAAAGAGACACACATTCATGATGATTTTACCCAAACAGAATCAGCATGATTTCTCTTTTAATCAACACTCTTACAATTCTGTTAACAAGGGCGATGAGCTCCTCTTCCTCTTTTTTCCTCTGGATGAAGTGAGCCTCAATCAGAGACTGCAGCTCAGACAGATCTTTCTCTTGACGCTTCCTGTGGATGTCCTGCCATTAGAAAAAACATGTTTAGAGCCAGACATTAGACTTGAGCTGATCTAAATGATGTTTCTATCAAGAGGGAGACCTTTAATACGATCGACTCACATCAAAATCCACTTTTTCACCATCAGGGATCTTTGGGGCAGTGATATTTGACATAAACCTGTGGAAGGAAACACTTTATTATTGCAAAATCTGCTGTAAGTGATGTTTTAAATCCTTAAAGAAGACCTAATAGACTTACTTTGGCTTGGGCTTTGACTCATCTGGAACAAGGCAAAGAAAATTGCAGCCATTATAAATGAACTGACTAGCGAGTAGGAAGTATATTTAAGGAAAAAACCATTAGTTTTCTTACCTGTTGCCTCCTCTTGTGCTGGTGATCAGGAACATAAATGATTAGTAAAATCATTGGAAATTGAAAGTTCCATTATATACAGTATGTAAATTCAATATACAAAAACATAAAGAGATTCAAGTTTCTCACCATCTTCCTCCCTTTAGAATAACAAAAGTGTTGACACAAAGAATATGAGCAGTTAAAAAATAAATAGTTTGAGAAATAACAATGAAATCAGTGACTTTTTTCATCACAATATGAAAATACAAAAGTATAAAAATAAATACATACTGAACTTCCTCCTCCTCCATCACCTCCTCCTCCTCCATGACTTCTTCTGTGTCAGACATTTTGTTATGGATGAGCTCTGCAAAATGGGTTCCTTTTAATCTATTTTTAGACCAGCAGATATATCTGATCATTAAGCAACATAGCAGAGAGATGGCAACAGTTTATAATGAGTGTGTCTGGTGATCCAAATATCTGTGGTCACTCTAACAGTGGTTAAAATAGTATTCTGGTCTTTTATTGGAGCAACGGCAGCAATATCACAAAAAATACTCCTACAAGTAAAAGTCCTGCACTCATTTAATCAAATAGACTTACATGAAAGGTCTTCTTTCATAGTATAAAATCAATGCTGCAAGCTTTTAAAAGTATTTAAATGCTGGAATTGAGGTGAGGCTGCTTTAAATCTAATTCCTTTTTCTTTTTTTTTACAAATTCATATATTGCATGTAAACTTATCTGGTAGTTTTGACAAATGCAAGGTCATTTATGTGAAATAAACAGTGTAATATTTCCCTATGGAATTTATGAAAGAGGAAGAATAAGTGTAAAGTAACATAAAATGGAAATACTGAAGTAAAGAATGTCACATTTGTATCACAGTACTGAAAAAATGCACTAAGTTTCTTGAAACTCTCTGTCAGAGTTGTTTCATGTTTAGTGTCTGTGAAGTATGCAACTAGTTACTACAAGTGCCACAATTTTGGTTAAATAAAATGTGCAAAGTAGCAAAAAATGGAAATACTCCTGTAAAGTACAATATCAAACTTGTACTTAAGTACAATGTACAGTTAATGGACTTAGTTACATTTCCATAGGATTATTACTCTACAAATATTTAGGTTTTTTTTGTGTCAGAGTGAGGTACACTTGCTGTTGTTAATTTAAACTCTGCTTTAACAGCAGTACTACCAATTAAAAGTGAGTAATCTCAATCTTTTTATTATTATTACATTATTATTAATATTATTACTATTATTATTTTACATCGAAAAGACAAAAATAGGGATGTGGATATATTTCTATTACATGTTGAATGTGACCTTAGCAGACAGTGAGCACAATTAAAATATGAGCATAACCTAATCAGCTGCAAAGCAGCAATTACCTTCAAAATGTATGACTAAATAAAGTTTTAATTTGAATTAGCAGCAGTGCCATAGGAGAGTCCTTACCTGTGACCCAGACAGAGGGAGCTCAGAAATGGGCAACAAACTTCAGCTCCTTGAAGTTCACAATCAGGTTGAGTATCAAGGATACGTAGTCCAGCCTTCTTACTCATGTGACTGCAGCACCCTATGGCTGCTCAGTATGTTGTTAAGACAGCTGGAGCTCTGTCACACGCACACACAAAACTCATGCACACACACACACACATTTTGCAGGTACATGCCTGCCCTGGTAAAATGTCATATATATCTATTCAAGCTTTCACCAGCTACTCATGTGTCAACACGCCATAATTCCATGAGTAGTTAGGAAGGACATGAAGCAACATTACTTTACAACAGCTAAAATCAAAACAACAGAAGGTTTTTTTCTTTTTTTAAGTTTATTGCTGCAGCAAGAAACAAACAATTATTCAAACAAAGCAGCTGAAAGACTCAAAATACATATTGGCAGGATTCAACTCGTGCACCGCTGACTGACATGAACATGCGGTTACAATTTAAAGTTAAATACAGGCATTGTTAAAACAGAGTGCATATAAATCATTATTGCTCCTGCAATGCAAATAAACTGCAAAGTCAGTGGCATGTAAACTGATGATTGATGGGTAAGACTGCTGCCTGCTTGTTAAATGGAATTGCATTTGGTCACTGAGTAATTACAGTGTTTTAATGTTACTCACACATGTACTAGACTTTGTTGGTGCTTATATTACATAATAATGGGATTTTTGAGTTGATTAAAAGGTATCAAACCCAAGTGTGGTTCAAATTGCTTGCACAGTGCTACTCTGGCTGCAGTCCTGGGCACAATGCACCACTGATATTATCTTCTAGTCTCAGCTGGTCGATTTATGCATACCACTTCATGATAGCACCCTTTAAACTTAGTAACTAATGGTACTCAGTTTCTAATAAGTCTGCAGTTATAAGTGCTAATAAGTCAGTAATAAAGAGTTATTTTTATTATCTATTTATTTTTACATTTATCTTTTAGGTGATGTTAATATGTTGTTGATAAAGAACTTTGGTCCAGATGTCATGTAAATTTGTTATCAAGCTAATGTATGTGAATTAACACTAAACAGAAAGTACAGCTGATGTATTTGATCATAAACTAAACTATTGGATAAATGAAAAACGGAGTTTATGATGATGCTAAATGATACATTAGGGAATCACTTAAGACTTTTTAGCTCATCCTGAAGGGAACATGAATGTGTGTACCACATTTCACAATAATCCATTCCAATAACACTTTAAGACAAGTCACATGAATTGTGTCTTATTGATGAGATATTTTAATCAACAGACTGACTAACAATACCATCCTTAAGCTGCAACACTGGTAACCCAAAACTGACTTATTTACCATTAATGAAGCCATTAGTAACTAGTCATAAACCCTTTCTAAAGAGAAAGTGGCACCAACTTATGAAATTGCTTAATTACCTACAGGTTAGCCACCCAGCATCATGGCTCTAATAATTACTATCAAATAGCTTGGAAATGGAGTCAAAATAGTGACTACTATACCAAAAAGCAGTGAATGTGTACGGCAGTAAAACACAAATGCTTATTATTGGGTATAAGCTACGTGACATCACAAGAACAGACGTGTGAGTGTGGCTCGAAAGCAATATAACTTGAAAGCATCTGGACAGGAACTGACCTGGATTAAACAGATGGATATTACATAATCCATTATCTATGAAGTGTTTAACATGTGGCACTTCATCCTGAAAACCTAGGCCGGTCATGCTCATGCATTTGGGGACAGTGCAAAAGTTATCACTGGAGAATCCTTTAATTTCCCAGACCCTGGTCATCTTGATGTGGGAAATACAGGTGTGTTGAAAGGAAGTGGATGCACATACAGTAGCAGAGCCTTGTGATTGGTCACTTAAGCCTTGATTTAAATAGGGATGTCAATGGTTAGGGTCTCACACCTGCTAATGGAGAGAAAGAGAGACATGAAAGATTTATTAGTCAATGCATTCATCAATAAAATGTACATAACAAGTTTATTATGTGTTAAATAAGATAAGTCCCAGGGCGGTTAATCAAAGCTTTTACATTTACACTGTTCTCTGTGTGTGTGTGTGTTTGTGTGTTTGTAGATCAGTCAGTTCTATTATTGCTGACATTAACCCTGCAGTCAAAGTCAGGCCACTTCTCTGTCTGATTGAAAGCTGTTACTTTGTCATTTGCCCTTTACTTCATTCCACACTGATCTATTTCTGATGAGGTAGCAAATGAGGGCCGCTATTTAGGGTCGAAGCTGGAACTCGACAAACACTTTTCCATTCCTATTGTTCATGCTTTGGCTCATGCCTAAAGTACCTGTTGTCAGAAGAAATGTGATGTTTGAACATGCAGAGGAAATACAGCTTTACATCAGCTAGTGTTTAATGTGTTTTTTCAGGATTAGTGCACATTTAAACTGTCCCTATGGACTATTGGGACACATTAGCTCTTTATCATCGGCACTGAGTGAATAAGCCCAGTGATCGAGCCAGATTTGCTGCTTAAACAATTAGTAATCCTCCCCAGCAGTCAGTTGTAATGTGACAATCAAGCAGCTGCACTCTGGTATGCCTAAAAGCTCGCAACACGCTGCGCTGCATTGGACAGCCAAGGTGCCACAGGGTGAGCAGCGCACTGCAAAGATACGATAGCTATCCCAGGAGTCAGTGAGGGTCTTTATACCGGGAAACAAGGTCAGGGTGAGGGTCTTTTTTAAATATAGACCATAGTGCTAAAGAGCTGAGACCGTGCCCAAGATTTCCAGCAGCAGATTTGATTTACAGTGAACAGCTTGTCTGGCACAAAGGACGCTTGGCGCGTTGCAGTGGTTATGAGAACACAGGGGGCTATAAACCAGTCAAGGTCTACCCCCCTCACCCAGAAAATGTTTTGAAGGACAGACACTCTTAATCTAAACTCTGCTTCCCTCAGGACTTATCAAGATAAACCTTGGTTTAACATGAAGTATGTGCACATTTACAGTAGCAGTGGAGGAAGCATGCAGGTCCTTTTATAAAGTACAAGAGGAAATACTCCAATATAACATCACTTCATTACAGTTTTTGTATGAATGGAACAAGCCAATATAATGTCTTATTTGTTTGTGAGCTTCAGAGGTGCTAGAGGGCAGATTTTACTACAATAGTAACAGACAGAGCCAACCTATTTATATTCCTTTGTTTCCAGTTTTATATGAAGCTAAGCTAATCGGCTTCCGGCGTCACGTCATAGAGACGTTTTGAGCATCTCATCTAACTTTTGGCAAAAAAGCAAATAAGCAATTCTTAAAATGAAAAAAGTATTCCTTTAAATATTAAATGCAAATGTACCTATTATGTAGGAGAATGAAAATTTAAGTGCTATATATCATATTATTATTACTAATACATTAATGTATTTAGAATTCTAATTTCGTAGCTGGTCAAGGTTCACACTTTTAGCACTGCAGCATCTTTAATATTTGTTTAAAAAAAAAATTATTATAGCTTGTGTAAAAATCTTACTCTGGAGCATAATCGTAGCTGTTAAATAAGTGTGGTGCAGATAAATAGAAAAATACATAATATACATAATATACATATGCACAATGTATATAATTTCAGTATTACTCTTGAGAGCAGTCCTTGATAAAATGTATTTACTTACATTCAACCACTAATAACAGTCACTTAAGAAACTTACCATTAGTGGCAAACTTGCTCCTGCCTCCAGCTGCAACCTGCAAGTAAAGTAAATAGAAAAGGAAGAAATAAAGGAAAGCGGGAAGAATAAATAAGCATATTTCAGTTTGGGTATGTGGATGGACAGGATGAATAGCTTTTGCCACATTGAAGCTAACAAGGATCCTAGTACAGGAAATCATAAAAAGCTTCATCTGTGGATCTTAGACCAAGAGAGGCTGAGTGAGAATGATGGAGTGGTGATATAAATACGTAACATACTATATCAAACATGCTGGGAAAATGTGCTCATACCCTTAAAAATGTGCTATTTTCTCTCTGATATACATGGAAAAAATAAAAAGATCTTTTTAAATGACTCCTGAGCTTAAACAAAATCATACACGGCAATAAATCATTACCACATGCACATAAGCATTCTACCCTCACTGTAATGCAACTATCTTGGCATGTAAAAGCTGTGCAGTGTGCAGCCAAAGCATCTAAGAGTTCACATTCATTAAAGGAATACGCCATGTTCCAACCACATTCAAGCCAAGGTTTGATATTTATGTTGTCAGAACTAGTGTGGGAACTAACTATAGTATGTACAAAATTTATATTGTATATTATAGTATATGTGTGAGAGGGGGGGAGGAAGGGTGACAAAGAAATCCACACCAATGGCAGCCATATTCTACATCACATGAGAATCGCTTATTGAATTTCAGTTCAGGCAACTCAAAGAGAGGTTTTTAGTAAAATCTTTAAAAAACACCCCACTTTTAACAACAAATAATTAGTGTAAGCAGACTAATGAGGAGTTAGGGACTGTATGAAAATTATTATGAAGGTGGAGGGGTTTACTTTTTGTTTCACTTTAAAAAAATGCAATTTTTTTTTACTTTGACTCCTCCCTTTAACTAAGAGAAAAACTGGAACGCCTATAATACCCAATACTTCAAAAACTAGACAGCACACAGAGAGCACAAACCTCTGCCAAGGCAGCTCAATTTCCCCTTAATGTCATTGGACCTAAATGCAGAAGTCCCATGATAGTTTGACCGTCATTTAATGACTCCTTGACCATGAAAACCTACCCCTAGAGTTTGGAATCACATTTGAATCTTTATTAGTTTGATAGTTATTCAAGAAAAACAATACTTCACTAATGGCGGTTTTCTTCTGCAAACAGACAGATAAACAAACCAACGCTGTCAAAAACATCACCTCCTGAGCAGAGCTAATAATGTCACAGTTGGTAGAATTAGATCACCATTAAAATCTGAAAGTGCATGAAGACCAACAAGACACAGGTCATTAAAATTATGAAAAGATTAATGTCATCTGCATATGGCAGAACACAATTCTGACCTGTTGAGCAAAATATCTGGCATACATGAAGTTTAAAGATCCTTCTCTGCTCTCCTAAGATAATTACACAACCATCCCCTCAGCAAAAAGAAAATAATATAGCATCTCTGTTTTCTCACCTCCACCCTCACCTCCCAACTTTGTACAGTTCCTGGTAAATCATGTGTACAGATTGTACATAATCAATTTTTTAAAAACATTTTTAATTGACTGAACTGAAACAAACAACCCCAACAGTGTTGCCAGACTGAAATGACAAAATCAGACCTTAGCTGTAATAAAAACTAAAATTCGGTTTTGATGATGGTGAACTGGGCTGACTGAGCTCAGTACCCCGTTAACTTCACACAATCCGAGTGAGAGGATGGGCAGATTTATTGGAAGCCAATCTTTTTGTTTGTGGAAAATCGATGTAATGTTATAAAAAGTAACTTACAACCCACCCAAAATCATTTTCACCTGCCCAATTTTTTAAAAAGTAGCTGAAATGGGTGGAAACTGGCCAATCTGGCAACACTGACCCCAATCATAGGCGTGCTAAGACACTATGAAAACAGTGTGAACATCACAAAGATCAGTCGCTCTGTGCTGGTGGGATATGCTTTGAGCGATTCTGCCACAGATCCACAAATTACCTCTTTCACCTGTTTATTAAGTACACTGAATGAAACAAACAAACAGGACCAAGTCACTATGAATCCATTAAAACACTTACATCTCCATCCCTCACGGTAGACGTGTGAGTGTGTGTGTGTGTGTGTGTGTGTGTGTGTGTGTGTGTGTGTGTGTGTGTGTGTTACCTTGGCAGGTGCAGACCCCTTCTTGGCTTCCCACATGCCACGCTTGTTACCGATTTCACCTGGTTTCACATCCTGTGACATAAAAGACCAACCATGACTATGTAGTGGTGAAAGAGGCTGATATTTTTAACAGCATAACAGAGTTGAAATACTCAGCTACACTCAAAGTCTCACATTCAAAATTTAACTTGAGTAGAAATACAAAAGTATGGGCAGAAATTTTACATCTGGTAAAGGTGGAGCTGATTGTAACTTCTTTATACTGGAGAGCTTAATTTATATTAATGCATGAGAAAGTATTTGTTGATTATATTTTGTACTAAAAGTCTGAATATGCAAGTCTGTAGTAACTAAAGCTGTCAATTAAAAGTAATGGAGTAAAAAGTACAGTATTTTTTCAGAAATGTAGTGGACTACAAGAATGAAGAAACATATTAAAATGGAAATACTTAAGTAAAATAAAAGTACCTCAGAATTGTACATACAGTACAGTACTTAAAATTCGATGACCTAAATTTCAGTTGTCATGAAATATTTAATGGGCAGGAAAATAAAAATAAATTCTATGACAAAAAGTCTAATGTTTGCTTTTACAGCAAGAAATTTGAAACTTTCACTTCTTTTGATCAACAGTTGTAAATAATTTTGTAATTTTATAAATAATTTTGTCACAAGACAAAAAAAAGTTGGGAACCTTTGGTTTAAACTCAAGTATTTTCTAATCTGTGTGATTTTTTAAATGTTTTTATGTGTAAAAGTTACTTGAGAACATAAAGCTGTCAGATAAATGTAGTGGAGTAAAAAAGTACAGTTCTTCACTCTGAAATGTAGTGGAGTAGAAGTGTACAGTAAGTACAAATACCTCAAAACTGAACTGGTAGTACTTGAGCATATGTACTTAGTTACTTTCTTCTGATCCATTCTGGGTTGTTTTTTGTTGTTGTTTTTTTTCAATCTATGGTGCAATGTGTGCAAATTGGTACCTTTACCAGTTTGAAGGGTGGACAAACAACAGCAGGAAAAGTTTGAGTCAGGAAAGCTGATAAGAAGATGCAAGGGGAAAGAAAAGACAGCAGAAAATCAAACAACACAGTAAACATACAGAAATGAGAATACAGAAGTGTAGGAATACAATCATGCATTAAGATGCTGTACACGTTAATCCCATCAGGTGGTGTTGCAGCATAAGTAACGCAAAGGTTTCTGACTGCTCCTCTAGCCAAGACATGTGACATTTAAGACATCTCGCTCATAAATTTCACATCACTACAATGTCACCTGTCATCCAGCATTGCTATTGGAAGGGGACATGGTGTAATGTCTCCAGAAGGCCTGGTGGGAATAGCAGCCGGTGTTCTACTTTAAGAAAAGGACATGGCGTCTTGGAAGTACCCGGTTACAAATGGTCTCATCCCACTGGCACCATAATTAATCAACATCTTTACTGACTTGTTGGTTGTTTTGTCAGTGTTGTAAAATAGGATAATAATTTCTCTCTGGGTGACAAATGTGAAGTTACAGTGAGATTGAAATATAAATATAACTATAACTATTCTTGAAATACCTACATAGGCCAAAGTGATTGATGTACAGAGGGTAGAAGCAGTGTGCAAAGGAGGCATGTTGGCATTCAGCCTCCTGACACATAACTGCTGCTCAGTGCTTTGTGGTTTGACAGTTGTCTTCAACAATGAGTATAATATTCTTCTTCCTCTTCTGCTGGAGTTCCCATACTTTAAGGCTCACAAAAATTTCACAAGCAAAGAAAAACACACTGAGGGCTTTGGAAAAGCTTTGCTGGCAGATGTTAATAAACTGTCCATGTGGTGTCACTAGAGTCCAGACAGAAACTTTTCAAGTCTTGGGAGCTCAGCCAGCAAAAGATTAGCATGTTGATGTGCAAATGAGCTCCAGAATATCAAGGGATTACTATTTTGATGTTGTGTCTAATGTACAATAGAGTGTGTGTGTTTATCAGGCCTTACTGCTGGCTTTGCTGCTGCTGGTGATGCTGCTGCTGGAGCTGGAGCTGGAGCTGGAGCTGGAGCTGGAGCTGGAGCTGGTGCAGGTGCAGGTGCTGGTGCTGCTTTCCTCTCCGCCTCCGCAGGCTTTGCCATCCAACTGTTGACACGTCCAGTCACGCCTCCTTTGATGCCAGCCAAATCCTGGGGAAAAAAAGACATCTCAAACACTCAATCACATATTAGTAAATCCACATATTAGTAAATCCGTTGTCTCTTTCCTTCACCTTATTGACAGGGGCTGGACTCTCAGAGGAGCTGCTGATGTTGCCTTTCTCCCACATGCTCTTGATGCTGCGTGTGCCTCCTGTGGGAATATCTGCCATTTGAGACTTGGGGGATTTTACATCTTTGTTTCCCTGTGGAAATAAAGGATGGATTAAGATTTACATGGGCAAAAACAGCACTACAAACAAACAAACAACAGAAACATTCATTAATCATCTCACCTCAGATTTATCTTACAACTAGTGTCTAAAACTAACTCCACTGACCTCAATCAATCTCAGTGAAAACATTTTCTTCCACACAAGTGTATATAACATGCAAAAAATAGATCAATTATATTTTGTGTTTTATTATTCTGCAAAATTAAAACTGTATCTTTTGAAACTTACATTTTGCTAATTATATTATTATTTGGTGTTTCTAAATTCAGGACTTTTACATGTAATGTAGTATTTTACATTTTACACATATATTTTACTTAGATAAAGGACTTCAATAAGTCTTCCACCGCCGCTGCAGATAATGAATAATTGAATTGAATCTCACTTGGATGGCAGAGGTGTACTGGTCCATTCTGTTGCCTATCTTGGACACAATTGGAGTTTGAGACACTCTGGATGGGGTGCTGTTTGGATGAACAACACATTGGACATTAGTGTCGGTCACTAATAGAAGATTGTCTGGTTGATTCAATTTATGTTATTTTACTTTAAAATACCTTTCATGTCTCACCTTTTGTGGGCTGATTTGTTCAAGAATTCTGCCTTTTCCCCAATCTGAACAAAATAGCAGAATTTAAGGTTATAAATCAGTCTGTCATTCACATGCACAAGTCACTTCCTTCCTTCTGACTTCCTTCTAGTCTCCAATATGACCTCCCTGAGAGGCAGACCAATCCGTTCCTGCGGAGGTCTCTCTGTACTGTACTTGGATACTGTGTTGGTTGCTGCCAGAGTGATTGAACTGCAGAGTCTGGCTGTCAGGGAGCCTATACTGTCTCTCTCTCTCTCTCTCTCTCTCTCTCTCTCTCTCTCTCTCTCTCCCACACACACACACACACACACACACACTCTTCTCATCTAACTCCTGGGATGAACGGGAATAAGTCCGTTTACAAACCTATTCCTTTAAGAGTTAATTGTGCTTTTCAAACATCAGGAAGACCCAACATGTGCCTTGTAGAAGAAGAAGATTGCGTGGCTAATTGTGCATTATCCAAATTAAAAATTGACATAAATGGCATTGAAACTTAATGAGTGCTTCAATAAACAACATGCTGTCAACAGTTCTAATGTGGACTGTTTTCAGTACATCCAATCAGACCCTAAAATGCCTGAACCTCAGGTCCACAACCCACCTTTGAGGAGCCTTTGGGACTGATAGCAAAGGCAGGCTTTGTAGACTCTTCCTCCTTCTGCTTCTTCTTCTCGGCAGCCTCTGTCCTCCTTTTCTCTATCTCCTCCCTCATCCTTTTCCTTTCCTCCTATAACAAACACCAGAATTTTTTGTCACATTTTTTGCCATCCACACAACTTACACAAACATTAAACATCTGATCCATTAAAAAAAAAAAAATCAAGCCAATGGAAAATTGTGCTTTACAACTTCCAGTTCTTGCAAGACCTCACCTGTTCCCTGGCCTTCTTGTCCTCCAGCTCCTGTTTCTTCTGCCTCTCTTCCTCCTCCATGATCTTTCTCCTCTCCTCTCTCTTCCTCTTCAGCCCCTCCAGCTCCACCTCTGCGTGCTGCTGCTTCTGCTTCATCTTCTCAAGCTCCTCGCTTTCTGCATTGTTTCGTCGACGCTTCAGTTCCTGCAGCTTACGCTCGGCCTCCTGCCGCTCAACGTCATCCGCCTTGGTGGAGGGAGCGTTGTCCCTGCTCACAAAGACACAATTATTTATTGATAATTGAGCAAAATGTCAACATGCAAACATGCTCCGGTATGATCTTTATCATGTTCATAGCTTTGCATAATTATATGAATGCTAACATTTGGTAATTAGAACTAAACACAAAGTACAGCTTAGTATGGTGAGAATGTTATTATAGTCCTCTGGGGACCGCAAATGTCTACAAAACATTTCATGGTAATTTTAACAATATTTTTTTGAGATGGTCTATTTCAGTCTGGACTGAATGACCCACACTGCATTCCATAGAGCCAGGCAGCTAGAATGGCTAAAAAAAAACACATTTGAATTTTCAAGCCTGTCTATTACCTAATGCCGTTAAACGATGGCCATTATGAGCAAGTACAAAGATGAAATGAGAGTAATGTTTGAAGTTCCATGTTTGAGACTTTACACAACATTTATTCTGTCATAGTGGAATGAGATTTCTTTCCAACTGTACCTTGATGTCTTTTCTGTTTTCTTCAGTTTATTCTCAATGAGAGTTCCGTTCTGTTTGGTTGGTTCGTTCTTGTAAAAAGAGGAAATAACATCAGACATCATCACTAGTCCTACCTTTATCTTCTTCTGTATTAGTGATGAATGCATGAGGTTTACAACATTCAATTTTGTCTTACCTTTTCCTTAAAACCAAACCTCTTCGGCTTCTCCTCCTTTACACAGAAGACAGACATGGAAGGAAATTACTGACAGCCGTTTCAGTCAAAACCAATAATATTGAAAGACACACAAAAATCTAAGGTCTGGCAGTGAATGCGATGAAGATGTAAAATGAAGACACATCACACAGTGACATTTTTCATACCAGCACCTTATCCATACAGCAAACAAACAATGTGACGACCCAATGATCTGCGGAAATACTGCTAAACCATCTCATAATATCTGCCAAGGGAGAACACAGCCTGGAAAAATCCAACGTGGCCCCCCAGTGTCACTTAATCTGTGATTTAGCAGTTTGGGACATTATAAATAGCAGGTTTGGATAATAACAACTTAACATCTCAAATGTTTTGTCTGCGTCCATGTTTTTAATAAAGGTGTCATATTTTCAATGTTTGATCCTGAAATAATCCAAAAGTATTCCCTGATTATCAGCATCTTTGTTTGAGTTTTCCAGGTTTTTAAAGAGGCTGATGGTGAAAATAACAAATCACAATACCTCCTCTTTCTTCTTCTTCTCTTCCATCTCTCTCTTTTTGCGCTTGTCATCTTCCTCTTTTTTCTTCTTCTCCTCAGCCTCCTTTTTTCGCTTTTCCTCCTCCTCCTTCTTCTTTTCTTCCATTTCCTTTTTCCGTCTCTCCTCTTCTTTCTTCTTCTTCTCTTCCAGCTCTTTCTTCTTTTGCTTTTGATCCTCCTCCTTTTTCTTCTTTTCTTCCATTTCTTTCCGGTGTTTTTCTTCTTCTTCTTTCCTCTTCTTTTCCACCTCCTTTTTGCGCTTTTCCTCTTCTTCTTTTTTCTGTCTCTCTTCCATCTCCCTTTTCTGTTTTTCCTCTTCTTTCCTCATATTTTCCTCCATCTCTTTTTTCTGTTTTTCTTCTTTTTCTTTTTTCAGCCTCTCTTCTATTTCCTTTTGTTGTTTTTCTTCTTCTTCTCTTTTCTTCATTTCATCTTCGTCCTTTAGCTGTCTTTCTTCTTCCTCTTTCTTGAGCTTCTCCTCCATTTCCATTTTTTGCTTTTCTTCCTCTTCTATCCTCAGCTTTTCCTCCATTTCCCTTTTTTGCTTTTCTTCCTCTTCTATCCCCAGCTTCTCCTCCATCTCCGTTTCTTGCTTTTCTTCCTCCTCTATCCTCAGCTTTTCCTCCATTTCTGTTTTTTGATTTTCTTCCTCTTCCATCTTCAGTTTTTCTTCCCTTTCTTTTTGCTGTCTTTCCTCTTCTTCTTTCCTCTTCCTTTCTTCTTCGTCCTTGTCATCATCAGGTACAGCTTCTTCCGTAGCATCATTTATTCCTAAATCGGGTTGCTCAACATCTTCTGCTGCTAAAATCTTCTCCTCAGTTTCCTCCTATAAAATAATTGACATTTGTTTTTTACCAGTTCATGCAATAGATTGAGGTTAGCTGAAACTCCAAAATAATAGACTATAGTGAACCTCATTTGTTGTGCTCTCTGTTCTTGATTCCTCAACAGAGTCCTGTCAAGAGAACAGAAAACATGAACTATGACAGTAGAATCTCACTCCAAAAAGCCTTCTAAATGACATCAGGTCATCTTTCAGTTTACCTTCTCATCCTCCTCCTTCTCCTCTTCCACTTTGCTCGAGGAGTTTGCATCTGTGTCTGCCACCTCCTCTTTGGCTGGTTTCTCCTCCTCTTCCTCTGTATCTTGCTGTCCACTGCTGCTGATGGAGGACTGGTCTTCCACTGTGCCATTGGTGGTGCCATCTAACTCCTTCTGTCTCTCCATAGCCTCCATCATTCTCTTCTGCCTGCGCTCTTCTCTTTTTGCCAGGCGCTCGAGCAAAGCCTGGTCATCATCGGCACCGGCTGTGGTTAAGGGCTCGGTCTCCATCACACTGTAAATACATGTCATATACATGGAATATACGCACGATACGAGTCAAATCCCCAAATTTCTATTCCGAGGGTTCCGTCTCCTCTCGGCTTCACCTATAGTGGAGAATGACCTGTAGGTGACTCAACTTATTTAATCAAAACATGGAGTTTAAAAAGTCTGACAGCCCCTGAAGGTGTGCCAGTGGGCCAAACAACAGCAAACATGCTCCATGTGTGTGTGAGACTAAGCTTGAGCTCTTGTTTGTCATAGATTTAGATGTGCTTTGCACAGCTTCAGCTATGTGGGCATCCATACTCCCAGCTGAATCCTTCAAAGATAAACAAGAAATGTCTCCTCCAGGCCACCTAAGCTAATATGGCTAAGGTCAGCTCAAAGTCAACAGTCTGAAATCGCTTTTTGTTTTATCCAAAATTTAGCTCAGGAAATACTTCTTCAAGGAGTGCAGCTCAGTCAGACAACTCATGACTCTTTAAACGTTTATTACAGCAGCAGAAGACAGTTGGAGTTCGGTGTCTAGATTCCGACTGCATCACTCCCCTCAGATAAGTTTACATTGAGATATTGGGGAGTGATGAGCACACATCTTGAACCCCCTCAACCAGAGCCTACAGGTGGATGCAGGGGTGTCGGCGTGGCTGAAAGAGTAGGTAGCAATATGTATGCAGGAGCAGAGAGGCGTTGAAAGACGGAGTGAAAATAGGATATTTTTGCAGTTTAAATAGATCAACAAATTGGGAGGGTGTGTTTGGTTGAGAGTGAGGAGAATGACACACGTCAATACCGACATGACTTACTTTTAATGGTTTACAAGTCAACAGTCAACAGCCACTAAATGATTTGGATCTTTTTCTGTCCTGTAAATCCTGAACATACCTGAGGATAATCATGAAGTGGGAGCAGCATACTGTAAATCCACCCAGATTACTGGTAGATAAATCCACCAGGCAACACGTCTCCACTGTCCAACAAATTACATGAGGGCCAAACTCTTTTTTTTCTGCTCATTATGTAGAAGCTCTGCTCTGTTTATTGTCTTGTGAATCTTGTCTCTTGTTTTCCCGGTTTGTCCCATTACAAAGAGTTATTCATTTATTTATTTATTGATTACATCCTACCTGTTAGTGTTAATCACGTCCGTGGTCCCAGCCTCCTCTACTTCTCTCATCTTCTTCCTCTCCTCCCTTGCACGTCTTCTTCGCTCCCTGGCCTCCTCATCATCATCATCGTTGGTACAACTCACACTGGAGTATCACAAAGACAAATGCACAGTATTTGTCATCGAAAAGAAAGCCTTTATAGGCATTCAGATTGAAATACCCCAATTAAACCATCACTTGGGACATGGGAGATGTAGATAGAGGGAAAACAGACAAGGTGTCAGACATCTATGTCACATTTAAGGAAATGAGATCCAAGGAATGTACCACCATGGCAACATAGTTTATAAAAGGACAGAGACAGTACTGTCAAAGAAAAAAACAATGGAAAAGAGGAGGATAAAGAAATAAAGAAAAAGAACAAAACCATCAGCTACCCTCCAGCCCTTCCAGTCTCACTTAGATCCAGTCATTGATCTTCATCCAACTGTGACTACATCCACAATGGGATATTTGTGCACCCAGGAGTGCTTGGAATGGTTCATTGGGTTTAATCCCCCTCTGGTCTTTCTGAATCTGCCACACGATGTTTTACAGATGTTGTGAGAGGATGAGGTGATGCAATGAGCCACAAGAATCGTTCGTCTTTGAAACAGAAACAAAGACTCAAACATGGTGAAAATTCAACAAATCCTCAGGAAAGGTTCCTCCAGAAGGCATGGATCGTCCTGATGAATCGTTGAGGGTCTGATTCAGTTTCATATGACTCCCAAAGCGAATGGCTTTGTGCTGTCAGAAAGTCATGGTTATATTTCCAGACAACCAACACTGAGGCACGAGAAACTGAATAAATGGAGTGAAATATGCTGAGAGTTTCTTGGCTAACAGGAGAAACGGTACGAAATGATATCTTAAACTGTCAGAAGGATTTGGAGCGCTGAAATAAAAGTAGCCGTCAAAACATTCCAGCATCTGCAGCATTTCCTTTTGGCTGCAGGGAGAGCTGGGAGGCTGGGGTGAGAGGCAGAATAGGCAGGGGAGGCTGGGTTGGCACTGCTGGCTGTAGGCCTGTGAGAAAATCGTAAGGAATGTTTGTTTGTTTTTGTTTTGTTTTTTCCAGTCGGGCTCTGATAGGACATCTGATAGAACGGCTACTGACTTCTGAATTGGAAGAAAATATGCTGTGTTGAGCTGTGACTAAAATTTCACCATCCATTAAAAATAACACTGATAATATCCTATATTTTTTTAATAAATCCAATAAAAAAAATTCTGTTTTACAACATTTTCTGATATCCCCATCCCCTCCGTGGCACCCAGCACCTTCATTCACCCTGGAAAGTTAACTGTTAAAAAAGTCATGAATACTTAGTTTCTTTTAAAGCAAAGGAAAAAAGGCTGAATGGTTTCCTAAAACAGTTTTTTTTAAATGTTATTCAGTGGAGTTAAAAGACCGTGTGTGGTGGACTAAAGTGAATAATTACAGCAGCAGTATTGTGAAAGTGGGCGTGTTCACTGTAATGAAAGACCACTGGGACTCATTGCCATGATTTTTTGTTTTTTGGGAATGGAGGACTGTGGAACAGAGGAATGAGATATATGAGACTTTATCGACACATATTTATTAGAGAGATCAACAAATTGGGGGGGTTGTTAGCTCCGGTTGATGGAATTCGGTGAAGCTGATCATGTATCCCGCTCGTTTTGTGAGTGGTGACTCAGACAGCCAAGTATTGATAAAGGCTTCGATTTAAGATGTGGTGGAGGAGACACTTTTAAAAGCATTTGTAGTCACTGTTGTGACTGTGCTTTATGTGTTCTTTTGTTCTTAGAGGCTTCACTCACTTTTGAGATTCAAGACGCATCTGCTCTCTCCTCTGCCTCCTCAGCTCCATGCGGCGATCAAAATCATCGTCCATGTTGTCCAGAAGATTTCTCACTAAAAGACACAATTGTGGCATCACATCACATCACATCACATCACATCACATCACATCACATCACATCACATCACATCACATCACATCACATCACATCACATCACATCACATGTTTTGAATGCTCCATCATATGGAACCTGTCAACAGGATGACTCTCTCTTCATCATCATGGTAATTCCACAGCTTTGTGAGCTTTAACACTCTAACAAACCCTCAACGCTGAGAAGGAAATGAGGCAAATTCAATTTAAAAGGTAATTTATAAAGCTTTAGATCAGTAACACGTCGGAGTGTAAGGGACCACCCAAGACAGCTTCATGACATGCATAGAAACATGAAGAACTACAGTTCCTGTTGGTTTACAATACCTTAGCAGTAGCTGATGTTTGGTCCATGAACAGCAGAGTCCCCCCCCCTCTTCATATATCAACTTCTACTGTCTGGTTTATATCTCAGCCCTTCTGCAGCACCAAGAATTCCTTCTTGTTCTTTCAGTGACTTTAACTACCAGAAAAGGCAAAGCCTGCCTCTATGCTCCTCTCTCTCTTTCTCTTCATGTCCCCCTCCTCCTCAATCTGACTCCTGCTCTCTCCCACTGTCTCACTTTCCCCTCCTCGCTTCTCCCTTACTTCAGTCTCTCTCAAGCTGCTTCTCCTCTCTTGTCTTGTTTCATCCTGTTTTCTTTCTGTTTGTCTGATGTGCCGTATTTCTTGTCAAATGTATCCGTTTTTTTTTTTAATTATTAATTGTGGGTTCCTTAATCATTTAATCCCTCTAAAAGTATACCCACCACCCTCACCTCACCCGCCTCCAATGTCCTCTATGGCCCTTTCAACCTGTTTCCTTAGCTCACTTGGTTCACCTCCCTAATTCACCTTTAAGAAACCTGTCAGTGCAGTCTTATCAGTCACCTAGAGAGGAGTGAGATTACTTTCAATGGAGTTACTTACTTTTCAAACCCAGATAGATCACCCCAGTGTTTTTAAGACAGAACAAGATGAAATCTGATTTGGCTTTTCTAATAAGACCCAATTCCCAAAAACTATATGTAAAATTGTGTCTCTCTTAGCAGCTCTATAGCGACGAGTGTTTGAGAAATTTCAAACTTTTGTAAGGAGCAAGCTCCAGACCAATGGCCATATTCAGGGATGATGCAAGTGATGCAGGATGATGGACAAAAATAGCCTAGAATTACCTCCAAATAGTCTATTTATTATCAAGCTTATTCCTCTCTGGGTAAGCATGACGATTAATGCAAATTCTTAAAAAACTGCTTGTTTTTTTTAAGAGGTCTGCTGCTATTAAAGCAGTAGGGAAACACTTTCTCAATGGTTGGGTCATCCTGATCCCAGAAACATTAGACCAGATTTTAGTCAGACTAAGGGGGGAAACATTTCTGGCCTGAAATCATGCATCAATCTTCTTCTATAACAACATGAAAATGCTGGGAATTGAGATAATGTGAGCTCACAGAGACATGTTAACATCACACTTTATGCTCTTTATATAAGGCACCACTGTGTGTGTTTTCTCTTCACTTTGATATGACATAAATGTAATATATTTATGTCCCAATCAGTTTAGCACAGCTAGCCTCATCAGTTTTATGAGGTCATGTAACACTGTGTGTTGTCAGAGAAGGCCATTTCAGTATCGTCTCATTATTTAGGCAGCTGTATCAGATTTCAGATCTGAAGAGAAGCCCACCAACAGTGAACAGGCAGTTTTAAAGGAGCAGAGGGATGTAATAGTTTAGCTTTTACAATGGATGGCACCATATACAGCCACAAGTGCTTACAAACAGTATCAAAAGAAGCCTTTTTCTAAAGATCCACTGCTAGCAAGACATTTGGAAGCTTTCCTGGAAAAGGATGGAACTGTTATACAAATCTCTTCCCTGAGGTGTTGTTGTTAATGTATATTCCAGGAATGAAGAGATGTTAAAACTGGGGGGGAAAAAGAGTGGGTGTACTCTCATAAGATTTTTTTTAGCCTATGAGCCAATGTAGCACTAAAGATGTTGGTCAGTTTATGTTTAGACTGATTTATCTCAACAACTGTTGGATACATTGCTGTGAAATGTGATACGGATATTTGTGTTAACCAGAACAGAAATTAATATGTTGGTGATCCCCTGACTTTTTCCTCTAAAGCCACCTTAAGTTTAACATTTTGGTTCAGGTTCAATCCTGTTTCTTTCAACTGAGCTGGTTACAAAATGCAGTCTATTATTATCAGCGTAGGATCATGAACACATCGTTCACATCTTCATTTTTCCCATCGCAACTTCTCCAATTCTCCTTTTACCTGCCATCCAAACCTTTCTGGTATGACTTCAGCTTTTCCAAAATGCAGCAGCTAGACTCTTAACTGTGATTAGTGGAGATCCCACATTTCCCCCCATTTTAAACTCACTACATTGGCTGCCTGTCAAGTTCAGAATTGTTTTCAAGATTCTTTCAATCACCTTTAGGGCACTTCATGGTGTACCTCCTGCCTACATTTCTAAACTAATAACCCTTGACACCACTGACGAGCCTCTTTGGTCATCCAACCAGAACCAGAACCTTCTGGCTGTACCATGGACCAAATGGAAAACCAAATAACACTGCTCTTTTGTGGCTCCAGCATCTAACCTCTGGAACAATCTCCCCACCCTCATTAAATCAGAATCTGTTGACAGTGTAAAAAAAACAACAACACTTTTTCAAATTGTCTTTTCCATTATTTGATTGATTACTCTGTGTACTGGAAACTTTTTATGTATGTATGTATGAATGTATGTGCAGTAGTATGTAATACATTGTGTTTGTGTGTAATGTTACTCTGTTGTGAAGGTCTGCTGTGCTTATGTTGTGATTTCTCATTTTTCTCATTTTATGTAAAGCGCTTTGCAACCTGTGTTTAAAAAGGTGCTATATAAATAAAGGTGTCCTTACCATTCGATTGACTGTGGACTCTTGTTTAAATCTGACAGGATGCACAGATTTTTGGAATTAACAACTGCTCAACACTAATGTTTTTTTCTCATTGTATAAAAACATGTATAAACCCTCAAACTCTTTTGTATCTGTTGGATCACAGAAGAGACTGGAAGTCATTAACAGAGCTTTGGAAACAGTCCTCAGTACAAACAGCACTCAGAGAGAGGAAAACCTCTGCCAAGGCAGTTCAGTATCCATTAAGTCATTGCACCTAAAAGCAATACTCTCTTGATAGTTTGACCCTCATAATATGACTGTCTGAACATGAAAATCTACTCCTAGAATCTAGATTAACATTGGTATCATTATTAGTTTAGTTATTATTGAAGAAAAACTATATTTCACTAATGGATCTTCAGGATCTAGCTCAGTAAAATTTGAAGATCAAATTTGACAATTACCTGAATCAACCCAGTTTCACCTACAATTTAATTAAGTTCCAAATCTGTAGCTGCTACAGATTTAGTAATGCAAATAGTAATGCTACAGTGTAGCATTACTATTTGTTATCTCACAGTATAGTGAATTTTCTGTGAGCCCTATTAATTCAAATATTCTGGAGATGCAAGAATCTTGCAAGTGCCAGTATCATGCAATGGTAAGGAATCTTGAAAAAATTCTGGGTGCATGTGATGATCTGGATCACCACCTAAATCAAATGGATTGTTACTTGGGCCATACCCTACCTCTCCAAAACACTTCATCAAAATCCATAACTTTTTAAAGGGACAGAGAACCAAATAATGCTGCCAATGACACAACAGCACCCCTCCTCCCCTCCTCCCCTCCCAGCATCCATCATTATTACACAAAGTGTCCCTCACAGTGATGAATGGCATAGGAGAAGCATGTTTTAGGGTTCAGTTTGTTTATACAGTATGTTAACGTGAAGACATAACTGTCAGGTCATAGGGGTGAGGTGCTGTATTTAAAAAAATATACCCAACTTTGGCATGTTATTTAATGTGGTATATAAAGGCTGGGATAGGTTCAGAGTTCACGCCGCCCTGACTTCAGACTCAAGAGGGTTAAGCATCACAAAAGCTGGTCTGTTTCCGAGCCAGGAACTGGAGCATGATGGACATTATAGAGCAGCAAAGACTGACTGACCTGCAGGATTAAAACTTGCAGACATGTCAGAGTTGTGATCCAGGCCTGTTTGGATTGGCCGCGGCCCAAAAGGACTGAGAAAGTCCTGTATTCTTAAAGTCTAAAAACTCACAACCAGCTGGAGGTGAATTGCTTTTTATCCCCCACTTTGTTCACTAATATGGATGAACACACAGTTACAGTACAGATACAATAAGAGCTATCCAAAGCAGCTGTCACATCAGTCACCAGACAGGTCATTTATATGGATTACATTTGTTGTTGCCCATAAATGTAAAATCCCCCTTAGATTAAAGCAGTGATTATGTTGGCATTTTAGTTTAGACAAACTTTTAAACTGCCAGAGATTATTATAATCTCCTCATTTTTGTGTGGACAGCTTGTTATAGACTGTTATTGTCCTTTTCTTATAAGGTGCAAGTTCACAAATCATTCCCACATGATGGTTGCTCAGGAGTATTTCTAATTTAACATCTGCAACCGGTTTGTCACATCTGGGTAAGATCTCTACTTTGTTTCTTTCTGATTCTGCACAGTCACTCTGTTCTCATGCAAATGCAAACTGGTCATTGGATTACCAACGGCTTGAGTGCCGCTCCAAACACTTACAAGACACTGCATGAATATTTATGTGGATGCACTTCCCATTCTTCAGCAGTGTAACTTTCAAGTGCAAATGAAGTAGATTAGCTGAACGGTTCTGAAAAAAATCAATTAGACTGAGGCAATGTTCAGGAGCTATACTGGTCCCAGCTGCACAGTAGAAGGGAAAATATATTTCAAACAGGTTTACTAAAGGCATGCAAGTTTCTGCCATACTCAAAAAAAAACATTTAATGTGGTAATAGAGTGATGTGAAAGGAAGCATATGTTCATCCATTTCACTTTTAATTTAGGCTGCTGATTGAAGTCAACTGGATGACCTATTACATGTGACTGATGGACAGTTCTGGAAAAAAAACTAGTTATATTACAGTATTTGTGACCTTCTTTTCTGCGGTCAGCTGATATTTACAACAAGCATTTTTCAAGTGGTTCACTGAAGGTTATAATAAGTCTTATTACTGCTTGGTATGTAGTACTTTAAAAGGCTCCCACTTAAAAATATCCATAATTGCATCAATTGCTTGGTCCTTATTTTGTGTTCTTATCCATCATAGTATTGGACACACAGTGTGTAATTTTCATTTTATCTGCCGTGATGATGGAGTGTATGCCAATGTATTTATCAGACATCAAAAGGATGCAGAGGAAAGCTTTATGTTCTGTTAAAGACTGATTCAAATGCATGATTTAGATTTGGTTTGGCAAGATACAGTCAGCTCCACGTCTTCAATCAGGAGAGACATGCAGGCAACTGCTTCCAGTAGATTTTAAAAGGCCAACAGCTATTTTAGACCTTTTTTTATCTTTATTTTTTGTTTTTTTTAATCTTATGCTATCTTGGCTGCATAGCTGTGCAAGTTGTACATAGGGTAACATGTATATGTGTTTCATCTAACATTATACACCTTTTGACTTTTTAAGTTATTATAGTTCCAAGGAAGTTAAAAAGTTCAAGTTAAGGCTACATGATGGTTTTCATATAACTTCAGATAAATAATTGTCAGATGAAATCAGACATGCTTCTTGTCAAAAGATAAAGAAAGTGGTTCAGTGGGCTAATGGGCTAATAAACATTTGCCTGAGAGGTGTTTGCAATCAATCAAGAAGCTCCAGCTGCTAACTTTCATACATGACCAAACATGGTCGTGTATGAAAAAGTCCCTTACCAGGATACAGATTCCACACAGTTTACAAGCCACAACATGCTGTAGTGGTGACCTTTTCTGCTGCCCGATAAAATGTTTGTGGACGGTTTGATTGGAAAGGAGTGTGTGTTGTTTTGTGGCCAATAAACATCGATTGGCCAATTAGAGATTTGTACGCATCTTATCATCTCTATTCAGAGTTAACAGGCTCCACAAGACGCTTGCAGTCTTTTCAGCTATCCACTCAGTGCTCTATGTCTTAATAAGCAAAGGGGAATCCATCATTAACTGACAGGTATACCATAAAAAAATGGAAATTGTTTCTTGCTTGTCTATGAAAAAGACTTCAAATTTGAGCGATCATTGAAACAGGAATAAATTGTTTGGTGACGCAGGATGGTAAATCTATCCGAATTCAGAACAGAGTTAGAGTTTCCTTCTCGACTGGACACTTAATAGAAATAGATACAGTTATGTGCACTCCCTGTTCTGCATCGCATCTGCTGAGATGGTGTACTCAGCCTCCTTTTAAGGAAGTACACAAGCAGTGTTAGTTGTAGTGTCCTAGCTTGGCAAAGTGCAAGGCCATGGACAGTGAGCATGGTTTATTCTAGAAAATACCTGCTGCTATACAAAGTGGCAATCCAAGAATAACTTATTTCCATTGTGATTGCTATTAATCACCTTTCCATAGTGCTGCTGGGAAGCAGAACGTACGACTGAAAGGCTGATTGTCACCATTACTGTCATAGAAAAACAGACTATGAATGTTTGCTCATGATATTCAAAGTTTTCAAAACCGCAGCAGCAACAGCAGGACATTCAATCGAATCAATCTCTTTCTAAATGATTCTAGTATTTAAATCAATACCAGAGTAATTTATATGACTCGTTACTCTTGTATTGATTTAAGGTTATTTTTCCTTACATCTAAGTAGAGTTGATTGATGAAGCTGATGAATACCTCCATTAATGTCAGAGCTATTAACACTCTCTTCCCTCCCTCCTGTAATTTGCTCATGTGGAAAACCTTTTCCTCTATTATGTGCCCCATCTGTACAACTACCCCTCTTTAAAATCACAACAGAGACTCATTTGTGCACAGACTAAAACATTAGCAGCTGACTCTCCCCTGTATTTGTTTCTTATTTCGCAGATCGGATTCGTAAAGTCTATTTGAATCTTTTGAACTCAAAAACTGTTTAAGAAGTCTGTGATAATGTTCAAAAGATTGCTCCTATCCCACTCTTTCTTGTCACACACACAGCATTGGTGTTTGGATGAAGTTAATTTGATACAGATTATTTATGGAGAACACAATCCATAAACTAAACATGTCACTATAATGCAAATCTGTGAATTCTTCTTTGTAAAGTTGCTGAAATACATATGCACAGACATTTTACTGTACATGTGCAGCTTTTCACTCTCATGGCACAAAATTATTCTGATTTCAGTGAACAAGAAGGGGAGAGGATGCTCTCAAAGCCCAAAGTCATTTCCAGTCTCCAAAGAGATGAGTCCATGGTCGTAACATCACACACTCCATCCCCATGCGGTTGTATCCCTTATCTTCAATACCATCTAAGGAATAGGAGTCTCACTTGGCATGTCAACAAAACGCAAACAGCTTCAGCACAGCCAGACGTCTGTTCAATGTATGAGTGACAAAAACCAATGTCAAACACAGTATTAAATGCTGATGGACAGAGCAGATACGAGTGCTAAGCTTCAAGGTGAGGGAAAAGAGAAATTTGGGAGATTAGAGTCAGTGATCTGTGGAAAAATAAACCGTTAAAATGTACATGCATCATTTTACAATTACTCCATGAAAGGAAAATGAGGAACCTCTCTGTCATCCCCTGTTAAAGCAGTAGAGGTGTAACATATCATTTCTGTCAACAAGACTTTTTAGAGCATCTCTACTTATGCTAAATCCTCTGGTTAAATGCATACCAACCCATACATCATCAAATATTGCAAATTGATGTATGGAGACCAGCACAACTTAATTACTCAGTTCTAATAATGACCTGCTCAACACTGATACCAAATCCCAAAATCCTCCACGAAAATCTGTCTAAATACAATAAAGAAACATCCCTCCTTATCTGCATGTTACATATCATCAAACTTACCAGGCCGACAGACCACAGTGATGTTTTACTGCTGGAATTCAGCAGAGGGTGAGCAACCAGGGGTTTATAAGCACAGCATGCAGTGCACAGCCCCGCCCACTCAAGCCACATCTGAGCAATGATCACACAGAACTAATGTGTATGTAAACTGTAATTCATTGGTTCCACAGTTATTTCTGACATGAGCGCTTGGTAATATCTAAAACAGCATCTTTGCCATCACATATCTGGGAATAAGAATCGTGTTGATCATCACGTCTATTTAAGAGTATTTCCCACTGATTTGGCCAAATTAAAGAAACGGTTGAGAAATGAAGGGCAGCCTCTCTCGATCCATTTGTAGCAGCCAAACAGGTTGTGTGTTGTTTTCAGCAGGGCAAAGGGAACCAGAATCCAAATTGTAGGCATATTTGTACTTCACAAAATGCAATGTTGCTTACATTTATGATTATGTTTTCACCCCCAATGTCTATTTGTTTGCTAGTTATTTGGTTTGTCAGCAGAATTATGCAAATTCTACTGAAGATGATTTCCAGATTCCCATCTCCTATGGAGTCCATCTTTGGAGTGGTCTTCAGTGGTCTGAAAAGACTGGACAAACTGATAAAGAAGGCCAGCTCTGTCTTGGGATGCCCCCTCAATCCGGTGGAGGTGGTTGGAGAAAGGAGGATGATAGCAAAACTGTCATAGTACAAGATGGACAATGACTCCCTGCCCATACAGGACACTAACAGCACTGGAGAGCTCCTTCAGCGACAGGCTGCTTCACCGTAAGTGTGTCCCGTTGTGGCACTAATAAAGGAATATCTTTCCTAAACCTGGTAGCAGGAACGTTCTTGGGCCAGAATAGAACCCATTCAATTTTGGTGCCGATCTGGATAGCAGGGAAAATCCAGGATTTTTTTTTTGTTACTTTTTTTAACGATGCATGTTTTTGTTTTGTTTATATTTGCTTTAATTTCTTAGGGAATAATGCAGGGATGTTGATGAAAAAAAATTGGGCATATTTAAGAGGTTGGTATCTATAAGTGTGTACAATTTGGTGCACATCAAATTAAAAATCCAGATCCACCAGATTTGAATATATTTTCATCTGGGGTAGTCTGTCCGTGAATCATGGTTACAGGGTTGTGGGTTTGATTTTGGATAAGGCTTGATTGAATGAAAAGGGACCTGCTAGGGATTCTACTAAGTGCCATTCTAGTTTTCTAATTTCTTTCTAATACTTTTATGTCAATGTGAGATCTGACACTGTATGATAAAATAAATCATGAAACTGACACGGAATGCAGAAATAAAGTAAAATTTTATTTCCTTCTTGCAGACTCATATAATAAGTTGTGAACTGCAAGGAAGACATAAAGTCACCTTAAATTAAATAACAACTACCACAGTGTTTTTTACTTAGTAGTATCAGCAGGTACTTATTAGTATCAACTACATGTTCTGAGCTTCTTTCCTTTCCACTGTTGACCAAACAAAGCAGTGTGCAAAATATCAGTGGCAGAGAAACCCGACAAACAAACTGTTGTAACAGGACACAGACACACTGCATAGTGTTGTACGTCGAACAAGAGACACAGTACAACATACAGTACAATGAAGTAGCCTGTGCCACATACAGTAGTAACAAAAGATGACAAGTCAGTGCAGATTCAAGAGTTGTAACATTGTCCCTCATGTTATTCATCGTATACAAGCAACAGCAAACTGCATGTATAATAAATTAGAAATGAAAAATAAAAACAGAATAGCATTTGTACTTTGCAATTTTTTTCCTTCATTTTTACTCCAAGAAAATGTTTATTTTAGAATTCACAGTTGTTTCGTTAAATTATGAAGGGATCAATTAGAAAAGAATCACCATAATACCCCTAAAAAGGGGCAACACAAAAACCAAATATCATGCCAAATACGACGGGGTTGGCTGCAGTGTTTCAAACTCTGCCAATTTTGTGTCAGATTGAATGTCCGGTATAAACTTCATAGAAAAATAGCTTTAGCCGTCTTACTCATAGTGAGTAGCCATTTGAAGGTGTGGCTAACAATTACCCTGTTCTTTGAATGAACAGCATGGGTATCAGTTACTATAAAGTCAGATTATTTAATTGAGTGCTTTTATTCTTAAATAAAAGCATCACAAGACCTTTTCTGATCCTCAAGTTTTTAAAAAGGCAAGGGAATATTTCTCAGGCTTATCAATGTAACAGAAAAGGACTTTCTGGATATGTCTAATTTCAGGTTTGTTAATCTTCACCACATTACTTTAAATATACAAAGTAAGACCAATAGGGGAATAAATAAATAAACATATTACGGTCATCATACAGGCAGAAGGAAAAGCAGTGTAAAATGCATACAAACCAAACACTTCCTCAATGCTTACACATCACACAACTCAACACAGTGCTGGCACAATAACAGTACATTAAGGACATTTCTCCTGCCTGTCGGATCAGTTTGACCAGTGGCACAGACTTTCCTTATCCATGTCAGGCCACTATTACATATACAGCAACTTCACCAAAAAGAAATACACCTATGCATGAATTTATTTTAAACTTTGTTTGTTGTTGTTACTGCCGGGTTATTTAAGTCTTTTCTAAACTTTTCACTGTATCTAATAAAAGTGCACACAGGAGAACAGAACAACGCTAAGTCTTACAGCCGGTTCAGTGCGGTCAAGTTGATGGTTTGGCTTTTCCTTGGTCCTCAACCTTTTTAATTGCTGCCTGAATTTTTGCCTGGTCTCCCAGGAGCCGTCGAGGTTTCACAGGCTTGAGATTTTCATCCAGCTCAAGCAGCACAGGTATCCCTGTAGGTAAAGTCACACTGGCAATATCCTCAGCTGATATACCTGTCGAAATAAGGACATTAAAATTAAGATCAGACAAGGCAAACTACACAACCACATTTGATGAATGCCATCTTTCATTTTGCATTGGTACAATATACATGTCATGAAGTCATGTTAGTTTATTGCCAAATGTATGAGAATCATAAAAAATTCCAGCCTGTGTGTATTTATCATATGCTGCATAATATCAATTAAGTAAAAGTCCATATGTGTGGATTCGCTGTGTCTTGTGGCACAGTTTAGAAGTGTGAGGAAAGGTCAGAGTGAACTTCAAAGCAAGAGCCAAATGTAATATAAACTCACTGGCCTTTTTGCAAAAGTTCAACCTTCCATTTCTGGAACCGAGACATATGTCCTTCCCCATTCAATTATTCCTGCACAGTCCAGAAGCTGCTGACTTAGAGAACTGAATGCAATGCCCGGCAAAAAGACACGAAAGCTGAGCGAGCACTATTTAAGATACAGTGGCATGCATACCTTCCAGGTGTTTCAGCAGAGCCCTGCAGCTGTTTCCATGAGCAGAAATGAGCACAGTCCTGCCTCTCCTTATCTCTGGTACCACAGTGCTGTCCCAGTATGGCAGCAGCCTGTCCAACACCTCCTTCAGGCTCTCTGCTCGGGGGAGGTTTTCCTTCGGTACATCGCAGGTAGTGTACCTGCGGTCATTGTAGATCTCTAGGAAGTAAGGGTGGGATTCATCAATCAGAGGTGGAGCGATGTCATAGCCCCTCCTCCACAACTTCACCTTTTCCTCTCCATGTTGCAGAGCCATCTCTGCACGGTTCAAACCGATCAGGGAACCATAGTGGCGCTCATTCAATCTCCAGGACTTAACCACTGGGACCCACTCCTGACCCATAGCCTCCAGCACGAGCCATGCCGTCTGGATGGAGCGGCTGAGTATGGAGGTGAATACTAAGTCGAATTTGTAGCCCTGCTCCTTTAGGAGCCTGCCACAGTCCTGGGCCTCCTTCACCCCATCTTGGCTCAGCTTTTGGTCGACCCAGCTGCAGAAACGGTTCTCTTTGTTCCAGGCCCCCTCCCCATGCCTCAGCAAAAACAGTTTGTATTTGGACATCAGAAGCTCCACTGGCAGAAACCTGCACACATTCAGCAATAATTAACAAACAGGTTGAGCAGTCAATGATAACATAAGTGGAAATATTGAACAGATTCAAATTCAAACAGAATACCACTGATATTCAGTTTAAAATGCACGTATTCACAGGGCTGTGCAGCTGATCTGACTTCAGCAGCAGGTACGTCTTAGAGACTGTCCGCAAAAGGTTAAAGGTTGTCCTTCTCCTCTGACAGACAGATAGCTGCAATAGTTACCCTCATTAACTATCCTTATGCAGAGGCTGCACATAAAACAATGCTAGATGATATTAGCGAACTATCATATACAAATACTCCAGCGGATGCTCCTGCTAAGCTTTGTATGAAGTCTGCAAGGATGGATGGACGTGCTGCTATGTAAATGTCTATGTAAACCGTTTATATAGCGTGTGTTATGGCCGCTTAGACGGACGCAGAGGACCAACGTAGAAAAACAAAACTACAGACATTTGACAACATCATCCCAAAATTATCAGAACTTTATGAAAATGTCATCTTACCCTGTGTGGGTTTTAAATCCGGCATAAATTTAGCACGTACCAGACGACAGCGCTGACAATATTTGTTGACCATGTACAGCAGTCCTCCCAGCAACGCTGATGATTGACATACCGTTTATCCAATTAGAATGGCGAATGTCACAGGTGGGCGGTGCCGCTTGCCAGCGTTATGCCCATATTAGGAGAAGTGACTGTTTGGGGTGTAATGCCGAGTTCTGCATGCTTGCAAAGAATTGCGTGCATTTTAGTTAGGACAGAGTCTAAGCGTGCGGAGTTCTGCATGCCTGCCGAGATTTGGACGCACCTCAATAAACACGTCTATTAAAATGGTTTTATCGGCACGTACTTTATGACACGGACTTTTTGACACCATCATCTTCCTGCATTTAGAATCATGCTACTGATGATCATTAACTATAAACATCTGATCATTTCTCATCGTTGATGAAGAACCACGAATGAAATGATAGGATGTCGTTTGCATGCAATTCTATGAGAGGCCATGTAGGCCATATTTTATACTTCCTCACGCACACTCTATCATACTGTCATACAGACGCAATCATACTAAGATACACACTACTATACTCTCTTACATGTAAAATGTAAGATTGAATTGAATCAGAAATACTGGGGAACAGCCCTTTTGTTATACTATATATAAAACTCTACTCAGGAATTTCCTGTCCCAGCTTCTAAAATCTTTAATTCACATTCAGATCTGTTACATGAATGCTCTCAACAGTTGTGGCAATAGCACACACCAGAATAGATTCACATGTACTTGTTTATTGTTCTGCAGCTGTCCTGTTCAATGTTGGGTAGCTGACGTTTTTTTCACATATGGAAATAAATGTTTAAAGACAGTTGAAACAACCACTGCAGTTTTGCACAATGGGTAAATAGATAGTGTAACATATGGGGGATAGGCGGGTGGAGTTTCCCAGCATACCTTGAGACAATGTGCTTTAGGCCATAAGCCCAAGTAACCTGTGTTTAAATGTGTTCTGAATAATTATCATTTAAGCAGTAATTAGTTCTTTAGAAATATTTCTTATGAAAATGTTTAGTCATACAACACCATTGCCAGGGTGATAAAATAAAGTAGTGATGTATTGTAATAACAAACACTCCAGAGCAAAAAGAAAATCATTTTGTCAAATTCATGCAATAAGAAATTTCAGCATGCTACAATACTTTTTGGGAAATTGGTAGTTTAAGTTATCATAATAACAGTAAGCAAGCTAATCTATGGCCTGCCTGATCCGAAACCCGAGTGGTGTTCAGTTAATGGACTTCTGTGCTAGTCTAGTTTGTCCATAACGAACACCACGTTCGAACATAAGGGTGTACATAAGTGCACTTGGCACCAGGACGCCCTAGGTCGTAAGTCTATGATCGACTTTGTAGTTGTATCAGCAGACCTACGACCATATGTTCTTCTATTTCTAAAATAGTAATTACTGCTTAACTGATAATTATACAGAACACATTTAAACACAGGTTACTTGGGCTTATGGCCTCAAACACATTGTCTCAAGGTATGTTGGGAAACTCCATCCGCCTATCCCCAACACGCTACAGTATCGATTTATCCATTGTGCAATAAGTTTATCTTGATGCCAAAATAGCTCAAATTAAATGAGTGTTTTTAACAAGTTGATAAAAACTGAGTTAGGTCAAGTCAGTATTTCTGATTCAATTCAATCTTACATGTTACATGTAAGAGAGTATAGTAGGGTGTGTATGAGAGTATGATTGTTCATGTAAGAGAGTATAGTAGTGTGTGTATGTTAGTATGATTGTGTCTGTATGAAATTATGATAGTGTGTGTGATAAAGTATAAAATATGGCCTACATGGCCTCTCATACAATTCTCACCAGGCGTGCAGAACTCGGAGCAACACTCTGGCACGTTAACAATGAAGGGAGAGGAAGGGGAGTGTCGTTGTCACATAATCATGGACATGTTGCAGAGGTACAGTCTGCTGTTGATGTTTTGTTGTCTGGGAGTTATGACTTGCAGTTGTTGGAGGATTTATATTTGACTGCACCGTATATCAATTTTATTTCTGGGAAAAGACAGGTTATGTAAGCTTGTATACCCACTTAAAATGATGCAGGAGTGTCAGAAAATAGTGGGGAGAATGTTGTTAGATTTGAACTCATTCAAATCAGTATTTAAGCCATGAAGAACTAAAGTAATATTTTGAATATTAGTTTGGTAAATACTACATGCTTACATTGTCGCTCACCCAAACATAGTGTATCGTAAAGCTTCCTCCGTAAGTTTTTGAACATATCATTGAGGTCGGTTTTATTGTTTAAACCTGGCTTCTACACATTTAATGCTAAACTAACTAATGCATCATTTCTCATCCACACACTTAACTTTGTCACCTAAAAGTAGAGTCCAGTGTATTAATATTGGTATATCAAAATTGGCTATTACAGATAAATTGATATCAGCATACAGTGGCGGTCCTAGACCCTGTCAGGCCCCAGTCAAAGAAGCCCATCTAGAGAGGGGGCCCTACATAAGGCACATTTATGCTCTATGTTAAAGATGGATACGGATAGGGACGGAGACTTCCGTATGTGGCCTGACCACTGACCACTAATTTTTTTGGCCAAATTTGAGAAACCCTTTTCTCTATTTTAAAATTGGTTGTATATGTAGAGCAGGTTTTGAAATAATTCTCAACATAGAAGGACTTGACTGATTTTTGTGAGTATTTTTAGAAATAGCGACAATGCATTTGTCTAACTAATCCCAAAAGACCAACCCCTTGTTAAAGTAACCCAAGAGGAGAGAAGAGGATGCTTTTTAGACAATATTATTAAGTAAAAATTCTGATTCATAATGATACACAAATATGCCAAATATCTACATTTTCTCTGATTCAAGCCTGTTTATTCTTTTGTGCAGCAGAGGTCAAAAAGCAACTCAATACCATTACTACAGGTGACCTGAACACCCATTAGTGTTGCAGTGTTTATCAGTTCATATGGGTGCTGAAAACTACAAAAGCAGTCCAGCCCCATGATATGTTAAATACATGTTTTTCACAATACACCATACATAATGTAAAAAAAAAGAAAAAAAAGTATGATATGTATGATATGAATTGTCGTCCGGGTAAACATGGTCACTGTTGTCGTTTACACAAACACTGTGCAAGAAACAACTTGTTAAACAGGTAATCGTGTTCATTGTCATTATAAAGTCATCAACAGTCACATGATTGGCTGGTTCCACCTGATTTAGAGCACCAAACACTTTCATCACAAAATCTACTGCCCAGCATTAAACAGCTTCTTCCTGCCCTCCATACCAGACATGGCGTCCACGTTCTTACGCCAGTCAGTCACCTCCTCTTTCTGTGGGATGAAAAGATTATTTGGAATTAGCTCATTTTGATTGGAGCATGAGTACTTTTAGCCATGTTTTACACCACAAATAGGCCTACAATGTTGGGGATATAGAGATACATAGTGTGATAGAGAGAATGACATTCCTCTGTCACACATCCCACCCTCAGATATGTGCAACTTCTCTCTACCTCTGCATTTTTTTTAAAACAAATGAAACTCTTCTCAGGTTGTGTCGACTTTCTTGTTTCTTTAAATCAATTTTGCAACTTCGGGTTTTACATCAGGGTTTCAACTGAGGCATCATAAGAAGATGCTTTAACTACCCTGCCTTCTTTCAAATCAGCATATACAAGAAATGTGTGTGTTTAGCTTTAACATTTATGTTAATGTCCTGGATTCAGGTTGCTATTAAGTCTAAGCTTCGTTTCCAAAACAGTGCAGACCATAATTTTATGTTTAATCATTTACCTGCTGTGTTTAATATATGTAGCTATGACTCCCAGTGAAGCAGCACAGACACTGAGTGGGTTATCCACAGTGGATAAAGTGAATTAAACTGAAATAAAAAGACATACTTTGTAATAAATTGATGTAAAAGCCAGTCGCCCTTACCTTCTCCTCCTCCTTCTTCACAGTCTTGAGGTTGGCCTTGAAGTCTACAGATTCTTTGACCTTAGCACCCAGCAGAGCTCCCAACATGGCGTCAGCAGACACCCTCACCCTCCTCAGGTTGGGTCTCTTCATCTTGCCCTTCAGCTCAAAGATCTTCTGAGACAGGTCCTGTATCTTTTTGCAACACAGTCGACAAACCCAGCCTCAACATTACCTTAAAATGTTCAGTTCCCAATGAATATTGGTTACATACTGTATGCATCCCTTTAAATTTGTAAGATGCTTAATTTTATCTCAACTCAAGGTTATGCACAAATGTTGCTTACCTCCCTTTCATTTTTCAGCACTTTAGCATTAATGTCATACCGATCTTCATCAACCACATCAATTTTCTGGTGCAACTCTTTGCAAAGATTCTGTGGACAGAAACCTTTAGTGTATTAAACTTGTTAGAGTATCAAATGTTTGAATGTAACTGGTCTGGAATACTGTAAGTAGCAGTAAGGAACAAAACACAGTGACAACATGTGTATGGACGGTGTTTTAAAAAAAAAAAATGTACCACAGTATGAATTTATATAAATGCATGCAACATTTAGAGTAGCAGGTAGATTAATTGATTACTGAACAAATAGATTTCATTGAAAGTATTTTTTTAATGGTCTTTGGATTGTCCTGCTTAACTTTGACAGTGTTCTTGTTAAGGCATTGTTTTTGAAGGTTTCAAATGTCATTTCTCTATGCTCTGAAGAACACAAATGTATTACATTCATCTAGACTGGCAGCAGAAATCTCAGTGGCAGATGCCTCAAATCCTCTGCAAAAAAAACCCAAAACTAGTCAGGATAAATGCATGGAAAAATTGATTTGGACTTAAAGTGTTTAGACAGTGATGTAATATTGAAAACCAAATGAAAATCTGGATGAAATGCTTCAGTGAGTGATAGATGTACCTGTAGATCCTGCAAAGACAGGCCTGACATTTGGAGTTCTGGAACTTTCTCAGCAAGGGTTCTCTCTCGTTCACCTTTTCTGACTTGTTTTTCATTGTCCAGCATAGTCATCGCCTTCTTCAGCAGTTTGGTCTGGTAAGCATACAAAGGTATACCTCAGGCACCCAGATGATGTGTGGTTCGCTTAAAGAATGTACATTTGTGAACAAGAGTTTTACAGCATCACTATCCAAGACTAAGACACTGTTGCATACAAAATACCTTTAAGAACAGTCTGCGAGATGCAGAGATCTTCGGCTTTGATTTCTGTGAAAGAAACGACAGAAGACATGAATTTCCCAGTGTTCATTTCTCTGTATTTTTAAGTTAAATTTCAACAAACACAAAAATTACAACATGTACAATACGGACTACAGCCTGAGTAGCATTTGACTTTATATTTTGTGTTTTTATAACTTTATATATTTTTTAAAATTGTACGTCAATCAATTCCATGTGCTGTCAAGGTGGTTGATTTGATTTGATTTGACAATGTTTATTCCGAACATGTAAAAACAAAAGAAAAAAATCAATAAAGAGTAGTTAAAGTCAGTGAACAAACTATAACTCTACTATATACTCTCTACTTTTGTTCTGTTCTATTGTGTATATATCTGTGGACGTGCAGAGCAGAATACACAGGCTCATCCCTATGATTTAACACACGTGTAGTTTCTAGTCCCACAATTCATGCAATTAAATAATCACTTCAATTATCTTTAAGACATTCGCTTATTAGCAGTAGATTCCACTTACCACATGCCTGTCCAGTTAGGAAGGTCGTGTCCATGATTCAAGATGAGAAGGAAAAAAGGTGTAATTTGTTAAATCTTTGGTCATTTTTGGTAATTTGTTTTTATGGTATGGTGAAGGTATGGGATATGGGTGCTTACACTTCAGCCATGGTTGTAGTTCTGAGTGTCACCCCTTGTTAATCTACAAAAGGATACAAATATAGGAGAATACACATATATGTCAGCTCATTTACTGTGAACAGATAAAATATATCAGAACTGATTAGTTTCATGACTTCTGACTGAGAAATCCCACATACCATACGTTACATAGCAGGGGACACAAACAGTGTATGACATTGTCTAAAGGTCAGACCTCCTGTATGACTAAAACAAAATACTCAAAACCAAAAATAGTTTTTACCTCACATGTAACCAATCAAGTACTGTAGACTATAAACTGTTTCAGCATCATATTGAAATGACACTACAAAATGACAAGCAATGACAATGGGTTGCAAAGAAGAAGAAGAACACATAAATCAAATCCATGCCTTGATGTGTTATTTATAAGCTCTACTTGGACTCCTCCCAATCACTTGTTCTGTAAAGAGAATACTTTTTAAAATGACACAACTTTCATTAGTATTAAAAAAAACACATATATACCATTTTAGGATTTGTAAATAGCATTAACATAGATGCTGTTTCAGAGGGAAATTCCAGCCATGCTTTTTTTAAATTCTGATCAATTTGGAGTAGCTTCAGTTTTCTTACCTTTTAACAAGAGTGTTGTACTAAAAGAACCTTCATTTTGTACTTTATCCTTTCTTGTTCTGTAATATTTCAAGATAAAACTCCTTACCTTATACACCAGGTGACAAATACTCAGCAGTATCTTTTTTTCTGAGACGGGAAGGACAGAAAGAGGGTAGATATATAGATTCCAGGCTTCATGTGAGTGGCTCACTAAAATAGCCCCTCTGTTCTCACCATTCTTGCATCCCATAAGTATGAGGTGTGAAAAATCTTACTTGAGCCGTCCACCTGTGATACTTTCTTAGCGTCTCTTCCTCTTCGCTAAGGAGGAGAGTGAGAAGTCCAATATCATGTGTGAATTTGAAGTTGATCCCCTGTACAATCTAAGGCCATTATTGTATTACATAGAGTATTGTATTACATTACAGTATTGTATTATTGTATTACATAGATACATAGTGGAGGAAATCATTGACAGGATTGTCTCTTTATTGAGAGACTATTGCTGGGTTCATAAAAAAAGAAGATAACACACTCCTACTGGAATAACTTTAACCAAGACTGCAATCATAATATTTCATCTTTATATTCAATAGCTGATCAATTTTACAAAGTAGATGAAAAGAGGAGATAACACACAAGCAGGGACAAACAATATTTCTCCACATACTTTACTGTTGGTCTACGAGTGTGTGAGTATCCTGTGAAAGTTTGAAAGAGTTATGCTGCCATCACAAGTCTACAAAAGAGTACTACTTATCCATAGAATTCATATTTTCTATTTGAACAATAATTTAAAGACCTCTTGAAGTGTACAGTCCCTTAAAATAAATAAACAACATATGTGACTATTTCTATATAATTCCAACAAGAAAGATTACCCTGCTTTGAAGGATTGTTCTACCTGTAATCCAAAAAATGATATGGATAAGACAATATTAAGAAGTGATATTAAGATTTTGTGATAAGAAGATGAAAACAAAATTAAACGTTCATTTAGTTGCCAGAAGCATTGAACAGCTTCTTCCTGCCCTCCATCCCAGACATGGCCTCCACATTCTTACGCCAGTCAGTCACCTCCTCCTTCTGTTGGGAACATAACACGGACAAACAGTGGAGATCACTCAGATGATTTGACCAAGATATTTCAGAGGCCCTAAAGTAAAAACCAGGGTTACCTTTTCCTCTTCCTTCTTGACCGTTTTGAGGTTGGCCTTGAAGTCAAAGGATTCCTTGTGTTTGGAGCCCAGCAGAACGCTCAGCATGGCTTCAGCCGAGATCTTCACTCTCTTCAGGTTTGGTTTCTTAAACTTACTCTGGATCTCAGTGATCTTCATATTCATGTTTTCAATCTGGGATCATTTGATAGAAAGGATTGTGTTGTTGCCATTCTACCATTGCGAGTAAAGTAGATGAAACATAAATACGTAAAGATAATGTAGATGGAAGATCACAAACTTCTTACATTTCCCCTGCCAACAATGTCTATTTGTGATTAATCCAAAGTTGAGAGCTGATATTTTGCTTTTATAAGTAAAATTTAATAGAAAAAAAAGTTTAGGTCATTTTTTTTTTTTTTTTCCAGAGCTTCTAATGAAATCCTGTGGTCTTCCTCAGCATATGAAGTATACTCAAATGATGCAAGATGTGTTTAAAGTTTCAGAAAAAGTTGTTAGGTGGACCTTGAATTAAGATTTCTTTCTCAGACTAATCGTCAATAGTTTAGACTTTGTCATGGATAACTATTTATGGTTTATTGTACTTCTGTTCAAAGTCATTGCAAGGTGAGAGAAACTCTCAGATACACCACTACTTTACAAAAAATGGCACTTAAAAAATTATTTTTTAACAATTTCTGGTGATACCGTAAATAGATAAATTATGGAGACAAAACAATTTCCATTTGCTATTTTACAGATGTTTAATAATGTGTCTTTAGGATGTTACACCCATATTTGATATATTGCTGAAAACCAATTTATCGTTTTTTGAGTCCTAACAGAATATTTCTGTCACTCTCTTGGGTTTTGTGTTTTATCTATTGGCTCTAAATAAATCAGTCGTTCATAATATACTGCTGTGTCTTATCTCAGTTAAAGACAATTCAAAATGTCACTCTTGACTGATTACAATGGAGCAGGTTAGGTGTTCAGAGCTCAATCATAGCTTTCCCACTTGCTCTCAGCTTTCTGGTGATGTTTTAAAATACAAATGTGAAGAAATACAAATGTGAACTGTATTGAGGTCTGACATATTTGGTAGCTCTTTTTAGAATAAAAATGTCTTGTTATTCTCAAAGCTACCACTTGGATGCAGTGTTTGGCCATATTTCAGATCGTTTATGCTGTGAACCTGTCTTCATAGTGAGGACACTGGACGCGACTTCAGGAACGTTTGCACATGCATCACCTCATCGTCCTACTAAGTCTTTAGCAGCTCACCTCTTTCTCATTTTTGGACACTTTGAGGTCAATATCATACCGCTCCTCATCTACAACATCAATCTTGTGGTGCAAGTCTTTGCAAAAATCCTGTAAAAAACAAATTAAATAAATGTCACCCTCTAGTGGTATAATGATATTTCCTAAACATGAATAGGAACTACAGTATTGTGAACGATGAGAGAAGACTACTTTTAAATAATCATAATGAAATTAATTACCATCAACTCCTGCAGAGACAAACCAGACAGATTTAGAGGAGGAACTTTCTCTGCCAGAGCAGCTTCTCTCTCCTTCATCTTCTGCTCCTTCTCCTCCTGCAGCATCTGAGCAGCGACTGCCAACAGTCTAATCTGTGGGAAATAAAAATAAAAATACACAGGTAAGTGGGATCTGTAGACTAATCAGAGCAAATGTTCATGTAAATGCCTGAATTTATAATCAATTTATACAATGCAATTTAACCATGACACATCCTTATAATATTTATACTTGTTAAAGTCAGAAATATAACGACACAACCATTTTTCACATTGCTGTATCCAGCAAATCAAGTCAGAATATCTTAAATAAAGATGATAATAAAAAACATACCTTCAATCCCAGCCTTCGAGAGGATGAGATCTTTGACTTTTTCTAGATTTTACGTAGAAAAAATATTCATTAGATTACCTTCTCTATATAATATATATTACAGAGCATATTACTTTTGCATGCATGATTTTATGGCCTCAATAGACAAAAAGGAGAATTTGTAAAAAGACATAATGAGGTTGTATGGTAGATACTCACAGGTCTTTTGGAGCATTAAAAAGAGAGAATACATGTCAGCATGTTTTTATAAAGAATATTAATACACAGTATATTTTCAAATTGTCAATGAACATATGCAATTAAATCAAAACTGATTTCACTCACCCATCAGCCATGATTGTCTTAAATTCCTGTGTTAGAAGTGGAAAAGTCAAAACTGAAAAGTCTCTTTACAGAAAATAAAAACTGAGATCTTGTGAAATTCAAACCATTGTGCATCCAACAGCAAACAGAATGAGTCTCATTCACGTTCAACACCTGTTCAATTGAGCTGTATGCTGATGATTGATGATCTCTTTAAACTCCCTGGTCAAAGTATTTCACCCACTCCAAACACTCAGTGGTCCATTAAAGATGGGTGCACAAAGTTATTCATTGCTCACTCAGTTGTTCCCCTGGTGTCATTTAAGGTGAATTTGATTTTATGTACCTAACTAGTTGTTCTGTTGCAATTCATATTTAGTTTTCATCACAATACATTTTGCTTACTTTATTGTATTGCACATCTAACCAATGAAAGATTTTGATTTACATTGATAGATTGCAGATTACATTGATATGGCATTCCAATGGAAATTAATGAGAATGAAATAAATGCTATTACAAATTTGATGCAACTAAATTAAATAGGTTAAGTAGTGGCTTTTGTGTGCTCTTGCACATGCATGCATTCATATGAGATACATCTTTCAAAAATACCTTAAACACATTCATTAAAACTACTTTAAACTTCACTTTAAAAGAAAAACTTAATATATGTGCTGAGACAGTGCCTGATAAGAGTCTGGTATCAATCTGCAGACATGTCAAATGACAATGTTTAATTTGATGTTAATCTTAATCTCAACATTATTCAAATTAAACAAAGTAAAGACAAGAAATTATACAGCATCTACACAATTTACAGTCAACTATTCTCAGTAACTCATAGCATACGGTTAATTCACTCCAGACTTCAGCTGAACACATTGACATACAACATCAGTTTTTCTTTAGTCTACATGCACAAGAATATTAGAAACTCTGTACCTTATTGAAGCTGAATAACTCCTTGAGGTGTCTGAGGAAGGGAGCAAACTGTCTGAGAGACGATGGAGAATCAGAGAATCAGATTTATAAGGTGTGTGCCAAATGTGAATGGCTCACTAAAATAGACCGTCTGCCCTGAGTGACATTTACTGTTGCACATAGCATCACCGCAATATTCAGACAGGAAAAGGGGTAATAAAACCTAATTTGTTACCGCAAACATTTGGTTTTGACACCACCTGTTGGTGTAAGTGACAGCGAACATTTAAAGGGGCGACCACATCAATGCTGGGTCAGTGAAAACACATTCACATTGGACCTGGGCCAGCTGGTTGGAGTGTGGGTCATGTTGTCAATGAGTCAAACTAAAGAAAGAAATCTGCCTTGAGTGTTAGTTGCTCTGTTCTTCTACCATCTTAAGATGTCTGTTCAATAGTGTCACCAACTGAGACTGAGGAGGTTCAATACCCGTTCCAATATCTGTGTTTCTATTGGCCACAGCGACTATATGTCTTCAAAATGAAAGATATTCTCATTGCTTTGTTTATAGCAGGAGGAAAATTCATCCTTACTAATTTTTTAGTAACAATGACTATTGAATGAATAATCAATGAAACAATATTATTGTTTTGAGAGTGTAAACCTGTATAATTTATTTTATTTTATTTTAATTTTAGCAGTGTAGTTATTGTCACTCCACAAGTATTATTTACTTTATCCCCTTGCATCAATTTGATCCACATAATCAAACATTTAAGAGTGGTATAATGTTCAGAGCACATTTTCCATTCATCTTACTTTATACATCACCATTTCTTTGCTTGTGTGTGAGGACAGACTATTATAGCCTGATCACCCATTGCAGGACCTCCTGGGAGGAAAGAAGAAAGCCAAATGTTAGGTTTTATTTAGGGGAGTAGAGGAATGAGGACAGGTGCTGTTAGGGCCTTGATAGTTTGTTAACTGAGTCAGCCAAAGTTCACTTTCCACAATGTTTAGAGGTGTGACGTGATGTATGACGAAACAGCGAGCACAAAAGCTACATAATTCACTATCTACCCAGTTTAGTGGTCATTTTCTGTGCTTGTTCTTCAAATAATGGACTTCCTGTTACGACCGTATCGTTAAATCCCACGGGGTAGGTCGCATAGCTGAACATATTACTACAACGTCACACCTGTTCCACATTGCCGGGACACCTCATTCATACAGAAGCCTGTTTCGCCGCTGTTACTACTTCCCGAGGCGTCACAGAGGTGGAACAAACTGACACCCCATTACGCCTTCATTGCGTTCAGACAGACTTCAGGGCGGAATAAAGGTGCAACAGGCACAGAATGAAAACGCTCCTCTCCCCAGCCACCTCCTCCAGCTCTTCTGGGGGTACTGGTGTTCCTAGCCATCCGAAAGATAATCCCTCCAGTGTGTCCTGGGTCTACCCTGGGGTCTCCTCCCATTGGGACATGCCCGGAATACCTCCCCAAGGAGGTATTGATTGATTTTTGAAGCTTAAGCGGGCTGGGGGTTAGGCCCACATTTCAACCGTTTCATTAAGTTGTAATGTGGAGTGTCTGATTGATTGACAACATCATTGAGAAGGGGGCTGGGACAGACCCACTTGGGCCAAAGGTAACCGGCTACGGGGTATGGATATGTGAAACTATTCGGTTAACCATAGCCAATTATATTAAAATGCCCTTCCACCCCCGCCTTGGCCGGTAACCACACAATACCATGGACCTGTCAATCAAGGCACATACCAATAGTTTTTCTTTTACTCTATTTTGATACAATGTGATTTATCGATCCTATTGTCCGGCAGCCCACTGGGAAAGCCCTCAGTACTCCCAATGGCCTGTCCGCCCATGTTCCATATGTACAGGGACTTCTGTAAGACACCTCGCGAAGAAGCAGAGCAGTCACAGGACCCTAGAAGCATCACTAGTCCATGCTACAAATGAACTATATAAAGTTTGGTATGTGCAAACCCCTGAGCTGGCGTGTTGGCCTTATATCGACAGCTGCCACTGTGTGCTCGGTCAGGCTTGCCTATTAAAGATCAGGCTGACTGAAAGGTAAAGGTTGCACCTCAACATAGGGCAATGATAGTCAGATCATCGGTTTCCTTGGGGAACCATGGACCGAGTAGCATGCAAAACTGACTCCGTGAAGGGAGCTGAATATTCAGCCAGCTAGAACCAGGTTAATGTAGACAGAGTATGCCAGGTAGCTGCTGTGCAGGTGCAACAGAAGGTCTTGGGGCCACTGAGGGGCCAAGGCATCTGTACCAAGGGGAAATGTCCATCATTAGGCAGAGGACAAAGGAGTGGGTGCTCATGGTTGACTCTCTGGAGGCAAAAGGAACCTGCGACCTCTCTTATTTTTGGATGCTCAATGTGAATGCTACGTCTACTTTGATTTACAAAGATGATTCAACAATTTTGTTGTCTGTTGCTGTCAACCTCTGGAGCCATTGTCCCAATCTATAGTGTCAAGAAGAAACTGGGATGATAAAGTGAATGTTTAAAAAGAAAGGTGCAACATCTTTTTTTTGTTTTCATCAGAAGTATTTATTTCCATGACATAAACCTGAATCCAAGATTTCAAGATCAAGCAGCAAATTTCACTGTAAGTGCTGACAACATAAAATGACAACAAAGCGTGACATTGATTCCCTTCCTTTGAATTTCATAGTTTTGCATGTTCATAAAATCTATACACACACTAACATTTACACTGTTAGCTTACTATTATGAGCACTGATATTAAATGTTCGGTCTATTTTTGTCAACTGTAAAACAGCAGTCATATTTAGATTATCCATAAAGTCTACTGTCCGGCATCAAACAGCTTCTTCCTGCCCTCCATACCAGACATGGCCTCCACGTTCTTACGCCAGTCAGTCACCTCCTCTTTCTGCTCATAAGAAGAAAATAGTTGTTAGTGGTACTGTGCTCACTGTGCACACATTAACATGAGCAATATCACAACATCACTCAAACCTAATCTGGATTTTACACCAAGGAGTCAACCCAGCCTGACATCCTGACAGCCTGACAAAATTATGAATTAAAAATAAATTAATCTGCTGTCATATTTGCCACCCTTACCTTCTCCTCCTCTTTCTTCACTGTCTTCAGGTTGGCCTTGAAATCCACAGACTCTTTGACCTTAGCACCCAGCAAAGCTCCCAGCATGGCATCGGCTGAGATCTTTACCCTCTTGAGAGCAGGTCGCTTCATCTTACCTTTCAACTCAAAGATCATCAGAGACAGATTTTCAATCTGAAGGAAACAAATAAAGATGTAAAAGTATAGAGTTTTGCACAGAGAGTTTACACAAGTCTAAATATATCACAATGAAAATAATTTCAAAAACAAAATTGAAACTTCAGCAAATAAGGTATTAACACAATATCAATAAATATCAATAAATACGATTCATTTGTATTCATTAAAGCAAAGTGCATTCATTGGGTGAATGTAGAATTAAATCCACATGTAGATTAAATTATTATGAACAAACACTTACCTCCTTGCTATTTTTGGACACTTTGGCTCCAATGTCATAGCGCTCTTCATCTACCACATCGATCTTGAGGTGCAGTTCTTTACACAGAGCCTTAAGAGAAAATATATTATATTTATTGAACAAAGTAATTCTGCAGTCCTCTGGCTGGTTACACACTTACACATCACAAACTCAAATACTATAGATTATTTATTAAACTGTGTTGATTGTTATATTGTTATTTGTTGTGTGCTTAATATGTGTCAATTACGTGAATATGTGAAATGTGAAATATTTTTTCTCTACATAACTAATTCTACATCATAATATCAGCTAAACCCCCAAAATATAAAATGTAGACAACAAGGCACCTGTTCCCTAATGCACCTCCTGCATATGAAGACACTGTATTCATGAGAAATCCCTTGTGTGTGGAGTATTTAAATCATGTTGCTTCATTGTAGTATGATGGGCAGTTCATGCAGTGACCTGCAAATACCTGAAGGTCCTGCATGGACAGACCAGACAGCTGAAGTGGAGGGACTCTCTCTCTCAAAGTAGCGTCTCTCTCCTGCTTCTTTTCCTCCTTGTCCTTCTCTAACATCACAGCTGCCATCTTCAGCAGCTTGGTCTAAATTGAATGAACAGCGAGTGTGATGAACTCTGTGGTGCAGATCATTCTTGTTTGTCAACTTTTGGATGATGTCATGAAATTTGATTTGTGGTGAATTATTATCAGTTGTGAAGTTGAGAGGACAATACCTTTAGCGCCAGTCTGCGAGATGCAGAGATTTTAGATTTTTTCTAAAAGAAAGCAGTAGACAAAGTATTGGTGAAGCAGCAAATACAAAAATACACGAGGTATATTAATGAAGATTGTTGTAGATAACCTACACACTGATCATATTAATAGCTTACCGGGCTGTGGTGGACATTATGATGTTTTATGAAAAGGGAAATGAAGAATTTAAGAGTTAATATCAACCTAACAAATATAAAGAATTACTGTAACTCAACAAATACTGATTTACATGATAAAAAAATCATAACTTACGCCTCAGACATGGTTGGCTTTTGTCTGTAACATTGAAATAATTCATAAAAAGTAAGTAAAATGAAAAGTAAGAAAGTAAGAAAAATGAATTATTCAGACACAGTATTATTTGCAGTAGTTCCAGTAAAAGCAGTGCTATAAACATTCAGCTTTTATAAATGAAAAAACATACTGCAGTATCCTCTTCTGCTACTGTACACACTGTTCATTCACCTCTTATTGACAGAGTCATAGTCAAGTCAAGTCGGTTTTATTTTCATAGTGCCGAATCACAACAAACGTTATCTCAAGGCACTTTCCAAAGACAGCAGGTGTAGACCGTACTTGTTTTTTCTACAGACCCAACACTTCCCCCATGAACAAGCACTTGGCAACAGTGGTGAGAACAAAACTGCCTTTTAACAGTGGAGGTATCCAGACCTCGGCATGGTAACATACCAGTATTAAGCCTTTGAATTTGCAACATGTCATACTTGATCCCTGAAGATAGTTTGAATGATGTTCCTTTTTAAATCCCAGTTGGAAACGATCCATTTTCAAGGTAACCAGATTAGAATCAAAATCTGAATTTGTTTTTCCTAAATAAGACAAATATATGTAACAAATTGGAAGTGGATCTCTTAAACAAACACTTTCCCAATAACATGTATTGAAATTATTAAAAATGATATAATTTATATTGCTACTGTGCATATTTAAATTAATTGATGAATGAATTTAAACGTTAAATGTTTACATTGAATTAATTGGTTTTATAACCAACTAAGTAGATGTAATTGTATCATTTTGGTCTTGTCATATTTGTTGTGTTATATAATATTTGGTGAAACTGTATAAATCTTACATTTTTGTTAATTAACATGTTAATGTTTTTCCTTCAGAAAAATCAGGCTGGTCTTCAAATTCTTTCAGATAGATGTAACCTGTGCAATCGTCTTAATTGCATTAAATATTCTTTTGCCACACTATCATTATTAGAAAAATTTACATACCTGTTTTTTCTCTGCAGAAATCCTGTTGAGGTGAGCGACGCCTGTCTTTAAATGTCAAGAAGAAAACTGAAGTCAAATTTAATGGCTCCTATTGCCTTCTGTAAGTGGCCAACTAAAATAGCTTCCAGTGCCCTGACAACCAATATAATGTCAATCACTCCACTTCTATGTGACATTCCTCAACAGCATGTTTACCACTACACCTCCATTGCTGAACACTAGAGTACAGGATTTAAGGGCAATCTTGACCCCAGTGGTTAACTTCTATCTTGTTTTTGATTGATGAATTAAATTAGATAAATACAAATTACAATTTCAACAAATCAAAGAATCAATAGTCAAAGTCAATATCTTTGTTTAATGAGCATCACGTTTTAGAAATAGTCCAACAGCACCATCATCTGTATAATACAAATGCTGCACTTTAAAAGACACACTCATGATTCTAATCAGTTTCTTCTATAGCAGTTAGTTTCAATATGCAAAGGGTACTGTACACCACTCAGTTTATAACATTACATTCATGGCATACAGTGGTATTTTTACATATAATTTTACAGTACATTAAAGCATGATTTAAACCATTTCAATACAGTATAACAAAAAAGTGCATTTATTTAATCTTTTGCAGGTGCTTATAGTTGACATCATTCTTTCCTAAATCTGTTTTATTTCATCCTGTAATGGAAACCTTGGATTTGATTCTGAAATGAAGATGAACACAGAGATGTAATTTTTTTTTAAACTTGTACATTGTAAACTTGCATTATACTTAAGGAAAGCTGATGTGTTGCTAACCTAGGCTTGTTCTCTCTTATTGAGACTATCTCTCGACCCAGCTGCATATTTCATATATACATGGATTCGTGCCCAGCTGACAGATGACGTAGATGATTTTGTAAGACACACTACACGCTGGCAGGCGCACACAATCCATATAAGACACCAGTGTGCGTTACCTCTCTGATTTTCTGATCTCCACGTTGAGCAGTCAAGACATAGTGTTGAAGCAAGAGATAGCCAAAGACGAAAAGCAACAGAAATCAGCAATCTTCTTAAGAGATTGACAGTCTAATATCCGCTGCACGGAGGAGAGCTGGCATCTTGCTTCTCTCAGGATACTGTCGCTGGTCTCGTAGGGCATCGGGGTGTATTGCTGTTCCAGTTTTCTCACCCTTTGGTTTAGCTTTGAAGTGAAAAGCCAGCGTTTCAGCAGAATCACGTGTTAATCTAAGAAAATCAGAGTGATGACACACACTGGTGCCTTTTATAGATTGTATGTGCATGTCAACGCCAGGTATTTGTTGGCTGCAGGGGGATGAATCCACGTAGATATGAAATGTGTAGCTGTGTTGAGAGATAGTCTTTTCACTCAGAGAACAGAGGCTACAACATAACCTACAGTTTCACAGAAGCACCTTTTTATTGTCCAGAATTAAACAGCTTCTTCCTGCCCTCCATACCAGACTTGGCCTCCACGTTCTTACGCCAGTCAGTCACCTCTTCTCTCTGCAAAATAAAGATAGAGTGTAATCTATCTTACTGTGTGGATGATTTCATGTCAGGCACCAGTTTTACCTTTTCATCCTCCTTCTTCACTGTCTTAAGGTTGGCCTTATAATCAGCTTTCATTAGTCTGGAGGTGTCGGTGTAAGCACCCAACATGTCATCTGCATTTTTTTTGACCTTCTTCAAGTTGGGTCTCTTTACATCCTTCAGCTCAATGATCTTCTTCTTCAGTACCTGAATCTGTGCAACAAACATCAAAGTTTAAGAAAGAAATAAGAAGAGCTGCACAGCTACAATATCCTTATAGTAAATGCATGTATTGTCATTTGTGACCTGACTCAGTTTTAGTACCTCCTTCTCCTTTTTGGCTACTGTAATCTCCATTTCATAACGTGCTTCATCGACAACATCAATCTTACGATGTAGGTTTGTGCAGAGGTCCTGTAAAGAAAAGGAAAATGATCAAGATGATGTCAAATAATAATGACCGAATCAGCATGATTTTCTGTCTAAGTACCTGGAGCTCCTGGACTGACAGACCTGACAGCTTCGGCGGAGGGAAGGACTCTTCCATTACTCTTTCCTTCTCATGTTTCTTCTCTTCACTTTCAGCCACCAGCATAGAGGCTGCCTTTTGGAGCAGTTTGGACTGTAAGATAGTTAAGATGTTAATAAACCTAGAAGACTGAAGTGGTCTTCAGCTCATATGGCATACCGTTAAACAAATACGGTATGTTCACATATGGCCCAAAGGTCTGTAAGACTTACCTTCAAATGCAGTCGGCGTGTTGCTGAATATTTAGTCTTTCTCTGTAAGAAAGATATGATGAATTTATACATCAAATACCATCATTGAAATAGCAAATAACTAATTCTGAATTGACATTGATGACTAATTGGTTTTTTTTGACACAAATAATTTTGACTCACCGATCTTCATCAACATGTGACAGGAAAGAAGACAAATAATATGTAGTTGTCATTTTAGACATACAAATAATGTGCATAAGTGTGTTTCTTTAGAGGCAAATACTTACCCATCAGACATGACTGCAGTTTACCGTACCTTTGAAGCAAAACATTTAAACTGTTTTTAACACATAATGTTTTTCACATTCACGAGTATTAATAATTAGGAGTATTTATCAGAGTCCCAGTGGTATTTTTTTAATAATTAATGTATTTGAGCAATCCACCTACAGTACTTAACAGTTTAATAGCTTCATTTAGTCTAATCATCCACTTGGGCTTTCAAATACAGCTTGGTATTATTCAAGTACTAGATATTGCTGTTGTTATTGAGTGCCTGTTTCTAAGCTATATTTGGCCACATTGCCCCCATGCTTAGCTGTGTCCCAGCAGCTGCTGTGGATAATTCCATAGAAAGCCAAGGAAGGTTTGACAGCCAAGAGAGGAGCGACACCAAACCCGTGGAGGCTGTGAAAGTTTGTTTTTTTTAAATCAAATCTTTTCTGTCTTGATTATATAAGTTCCACAGCACTACTCATTTTCTAATTTACAAGGTTGTTAATTCCGTTTATCTACAGTGTGCTCCAAGCATAAAGTTAGTCAGTTAAAGTAATTTAAAGCTTTGTAAAGTGAAAATGAGCTGTAAATCAACACTGTCTCTTTTTCATACCTCCTGCCCTGTTTCTTTGTCTCACATTCGCAGACTTTCTCTGTCAACAATATTACTTCCTAATTTTAATTCATTCAAACATTGAATTATATATTAATAAATAGATGTGGGTGTTAGAGAAGCATGAGAGCATGTCAGTGCTTGACAAAACATCGTAGTAGATCCAATTTACATTAAGCCAGTTTTATAGGGTTCAAAAGTCAAGGTAAACAAGCAAAGTATAGCAAACAGTTTTAGGAAGCCTGCAGTCTTGCCCTCCTCCCAGGAGGCTGCAAGTCCATTCAAGTAAACCATCATCACTTATAACACCGAGCCTGCTGTTACCAGCCACCAATACTTTGGCAGGCAGGTTAAGCCTATGGTTACATTTCCTCACTTAGAGGATCAAGAGATCATCAAGAAATTCAAAGTATCGTTGAAGTCAAGCAAAGAGATCTAGATTCAAAACGTTGCTTCAAGACCTTGACAAATATAGATTTCTTCACATAAATAGTCCATGTCATGCAGGCGCTTTGCACTTTTTACTACTTCCAGCATTAAAATCAGACTTGACACAGGCAAACGTATGTCTGTAAAGAAAGTTACTTGGATACTTGCTGCTCTCACAGCAGTGCAAGAGATGTCATATCTTGCATTGTCAGATAAAAAAGCCCCCATTAAGGTCTGACTTTTATTTTCTCATGATAAGTAGCATAGGGTGATTATTTAATATGATTCTTTACGTACCTTGAAGATGAGAGGAAATCAGTGAGGTCAGGAACAATGGTGACACAGGAGAGAATAGCACTTTGTGGTTATTAATGGAAGATTTATGCATTCAGTCTGATGTGAATGGCTCACTAAAATAGACCCCCTGTCCACCTGACAATTCCTGCATCACAATGCAACCCTATCTGATCTGTCCTCAACCCATGACCGAATTATTTCATGTGATTGCATTGCATAAGAGCACACCTCACACCTCCCTCACCTAACTGACAGCTGAGTCAGCTGTCAACCTCTCTGCAGATACCAGTTGCCGTGAGCATGTTTGCTTTTTTAATGTGTCATAGAGAGAAACACCAGGTGTGTGGGTATGTCACTATAATAAATGTATTTGTAATTTAAAAAAAGCAAAGGTTGGCATAAAAATGTTTTTTTAAGGTTTTATTAAGTATATTTATAATGTCAACTTGTATTGAAAATGTGGTAAAGCTCTTTTTTACCCCACCTAATTAGCATTTATAAGTCTTTAATGCATTTTTCAACAATTAGGACTCATGCAACTGGTGGTTATTAAACAGCAAGAAGCAGATTATTAATATGAAAGGAGGGGAGAGAGAGACATAAAGGTCACAAAGGTCCCCTGCAGGACAAGAACCTGGGATGTTGTGATTATAAGAACAGTGTCTTAAACCACAAGTATACTTACAACATGATTTAAAGTAAAGGCAACAACATCACCTAAATATGCAGGTACTGTAGGAAAACATCTCAGGCCAGAGGATTAACACATGAAAACCAGGATAATCACCACTAAACCCTCAAATATTCACTGCTTGGTGACCAGGGATTATTCTATAGGACAAACATGTGGCCATGGTTAAGTGTTAAATCCTGTCTATTGTCTCAGTCTTACTCTGTCTGGACATTGAGCTGACAGACAAACCGCTGAAATCTGATTCGATCAAGGAGGTCGTATTTGTTCTCTCCTCTGTGTGAGAGTGATGTCACAGCATATTGTGATTCAAAGGCTCTGACTTCCAATGCAAGTATAAAGAATAGTATTTTTTTCAGTACAGCTACCATCGAATGTCCAACACCACAAAGGCAACTTGTGTCTAAAGGTGTTATAAATCTAATCGTCCCTGAAATAAAATCAAACTTCCTTCAACTCCTTCCTGATGGAGTTAGGAATGTGTTTTAAATTCCCTTTATGTAAAATAGGTACTTTATTTTACTTTAACCATTTATTCATCAGGGAAAACATTAAATAACATCAGTAGGAAATAGGTCTTATTTATCCAAAAGGCTTTATTAAAAATTTGCAGTCCCCTTGGACAGGCTGACAAAACGTAGAGGAGTAAAGTACAAATAAGAGCACAGAGATAAATGAAAGGAAAACTGATTTTTTTTTAAAAATCATTACTGATGGGAATATATAAGCATGCTGTATGTCTCAGGTTTACTAATCTTATATACTGGTTATGTATGATTATTGGAGTTTTAAAGGAGGACTTCTAATTGTTGACAAATAAACAGATAAACACAAACATGTTCTAATATCTTATTTCAGTTACAGTGCATTGTAATGTGTTATGTTATAAAGCATTTCATTAATTGTTTACCTACTGCGTGTGTATGCTTAATCCTGTTGGGTAAATTCTTTACACAGCACGGCTCAACAAATGGTAGTTGTACTGAATAAAATAGTAGTTTTCTACTTGGATTGGAAGTCAAAGCCTCCAAATCACAACATGCTCTCACATCACTCTCATACAGAGGAGAGAACAAACACAACCGCTACAAAAATACAAATAAAATAAATAGATACAACCTCTACAGTCTATTCAAGTCAGAATTCAGTGGCTTCTGTCTGTCTGTCTTGGCGGTATGTAAAGTTATACATATACATACTGTGTATTGATCTAAATGTTCGGTATGAGACAGTCAAACTGAGACAATAGATAGGAATTAACACAAAGCCATTGCCACATTTTTGTCCTATAGAATAATCCCTGGTCTCCATGTGTTGATCCTCTGGGCTGAGATGTTCTCTTGTGTATTTAGGTGAGGTGTCCTGGGAATTACGTTATATCAAGGACTGTAAAAACACATTTTAAATGGTACACTGGTGACCTCTAGTGGTTTAAGACATTTTGTAATCATCCCAGGTGCTTGTCAAGAGTGGCACCTTTGTCGCATGTCTTTGTCTGTCCCCAAAAGAAGTTCAGCAGCATGTGAATAAAATAGTTTCATGTTTGACAGCTTATTTCTTAATAATGTGTCAAATGTCTAAGACATCACTTAACTACAAACCACTTTCCAGCCACCAAAATGCAGTTTTAAAAGATTAAACAGGGAACAACAATAATAGGGTGTTGTGTGGCCCACAAAATCATTATGAAAGTTATCAGTTTTCCATTTCAACACCTCGCTTGATTTCAATCTTGATAAAGTGTCATTTGTCCAGTTTTGATTAGCATGATTTTGAAATTTATTTCTAATTGACTGCTAAACTGAAGGCGCTTGTATTCATGCAAACATACTCAGAGATTTTGGGGCGCCAGTCGAATACACCATCTCCTGATGCCTCTTGTTTAATATACAGTACTGAGAGGAGTAGGATTAATCTCCTTCACAGCCTGGACAATTGTAATACAAATATTTTTTGGAATAACAAAACCACTCAGAGTGGCTTTAAAACCGATCACATTTTCGTCGCTCTCTCTCTCTTTGACACAGACACCCATATTGAACGCCTCACATAAAAATGGCCGGCTTGTAGGAACATTAACACAGCTTGAATCAAACATATTTTTTAAACCACATAGCTCCAGAAATAGTGTGCATCTTGAGAGCAAATGACTGTTTTAAGTGCCAATTATTGCTGCACAGTCCCAAACCGACTCTGGCAACTAAGTCACCTCATCTCTTAACAAAGCAGTCATTTTAATCCAAACCACGATCTAAACCAAATCATGTTGATGCCTAAACCAAACCTCGGTAAAATAAAATAGATCACTTCAATATTCTTTTGTTTTTGAAGAGCTTTAATGAACAGTTAGACCTAAATATTTTCACTGTAGTCTAACATAGTGGTGAGATTGGGAAGTCAAAGCTGGATGAAGATTCCTGGAGACCAGTGGATAAAGAGTCCATGCCACCAGTGTCGACACCATCAGCCATCACAATTATGACATCACATAATGGCAGCTTGAGTATTGCGTGATCCCGGCATTGGAGGAGAGATTGAACATGGCGGCGCCCTATCTCCAGCTCTGAAACCCCTAGACATACAGACAACTTGAGATTAAAATTTTTTTTTAAAACGATTAACCCACGAAGCATAACCTACCGGAATATTGCCTGGTTTCTCTCCCACACCCTGCATCCCCGGATCGACACATACTGGAGGATCTACTGGACCTGGAAGCCTTCATCGACCACTACTACACCCAGCAAAACAACATGGATTCCAGCAGCAGCAGCTCCACCACCAAATCAGCCAAAACGCAAAAAAAAACAACAAGATTCAGCCACGGATACCGACGACCTACTAACCACGGAGATCGAGGTAAGTGTCCTATCTAGTATTAATCAAAAGCTCGACCTGCTCGTCTCTCTTCACAACGCAATCAAGGAGCTGAGTGAAAGTCTGGAATTCGCCCACATACAAACAATTGAGAAAACTAACAGCTCACTCCACTCATCTGTCGACAAGTTAACCTCACAAGTGGAAACTGTCATCAAAGAAAATAAAACTATGAGAGAAACCATCCTGGACATGCAGGCACGTAGCATGCGTGACAACCTTATTTTCTCCGGCATACCAGAATCCGCACCTGACAACCCTGAAACGAAGGTTAAAGACTTCATGAAAACTGACCTTAAACTCCCATCGGACACGGTGTCTCTATTACCTTTTATACCATCTATTACCTGATGATTTATTACCTTTCACCATGTCCACCGGATCGGAGTAGCATCAGCCAGAGGACCCCAGCCAATAGTTGCTAAATTTTAACATGTCAAGCAAAAGAACTAATAAACAGCAAAGGCAAAGAACTAAAAGGAACTTCCCTTCCCGAATGAACGACCTATTCCCACGGGAAATCAATGTCCGCCGCAAAGCTCTTTATCCAATCCTGAAGGACAGCAGAAGGAATAACAAACGAGCTTACCTTGTGGTGGACAAACTGTACATTGATGGTCAACTTTCCCAGGATGCAAAGAGACTACTCCAGAGTGTGGCCATTAAAGGCACTGTACTCTGCATGTTTTGTTATTTTAGGCTATGGGATCCCCACAAGACTGGCTGTGTGTCTGTGGATTAGGAACATTAAAAGTTAGTCATTGTTGTGGGTTTTGAGGACGCCTAGTATTCAGAAAGATACCAAGTCTCCATCCAGGGTCATAGTAATTATGCTCACTTTGTTCTGAGACTGACATATAATTTACTGCTTGTTTAATGATGTAGAACATGTCAAGATAGAGTACATTGTCTCACTTTGTCAGTAGCTTAAACGAATAGAAAACCAAATAAAATTTTGATTTCAGTGAACTGTATTATTAGACATTTGGAGGGCAAAAATCAGATAAAGCTTAAAATCGTGTCGATTTGTTCTCTCTCCCTCATCATTCACTGTGTTTTTCTTCATCTGTGACTCCTCACTTGTCTCTCCTGTCAAAGCTTATTAAAAATAATGAACTACCAGCATTCAGCAAGTTAACTTCTATAAATACCTGTGTCATGCTTTGATGGATTAAGCTACCTGTCCGGTTCGTTGACATACTGAGAGGATTACTGTGTTGAGCAAAGAGTTGTAGTGACATCAAGATCATTCCCTCCACCCACCCCGACACACACACAAACAATGACGCTGGAGAGTGAGGTCAGGTGAGGGAGTCGGTGATCTTGACGGTGAATGACATCTTTGCAGCACCAAAGCAGAGTTATTTTTACGCAAGTATTTCAAGACTTTCACTGCATACACCTCGGAACAAAATACTGATGTCTGGACCTCGGCAACCATGGTTGTGTTAATGTTAAATATCATGTTATTTCATTCAGGATACAACTCCAGGGTAGTTTACTCCACAGCCATCTGTGTTTGATAGTGTTGGCCTGTGTAAACTGTGTTTGGGTCAAAGTTCAGTCTTCTGGGCAAAGTCTCCAGCATTTCTGTTGCATTGGAGAAGGTAAGCACTAAAACCTGGTTGTGGGTTGTGATTTTCTGTATAATTAGCTGATTTAATGTAATATTCTATGTACTTTTTAATATTTCAACATGCATGTTTTGATTAATTGACAATATTTCTAACACAGGTAAATGGTTTCCCCTTGACTGCATAGGGTCTGTTTTCTAGACACGAGTTAATATTAATGATTCCTATAGATGGATGCTGCTTTTTACATGGGTTTAATTGTAATGAATGTTAATTGTCTCTAATCCATTCAGATTGATTGATTAGATATTAAATTAAAGACTGTTAAATTTCCAATGCTGCCACAAAATCAATTGTGAAACATTGACTCACTTGTTTGATTTGTGTCCCTTATTTTACTGACAATGTAAAACATTTCAGCTAATAGACTCATGCATGAATGCAGTGAGGTAGAAAACACAGATAAGAATACAGGCTCAATCTCTGGAATGTGAGTGTCAGTTTCTGAGAGTGGCCCCAAAAAAGGGGGAAGGGTGGTGGGAATTTGTCCCAACTAAATGGGGCAAAGAAAACCTTCACAATGGCTGAATTGGAATCATGCCTCACAGAGAGAGAAAAAACACTGCAGGGTGTGATGCTACAGAGGAGTCTGTGTGATTTTCCTCCCAGAGGCTGAGGTAATGTTGCTAACTATTTTGATTTTGACCAGCACACAATATGTGACCTATAAAGTAGATTCTCAAGGATTGTTCTACAGAACATTTAAGTCAGAGAAATTGTATATTATGATCATATCATCATGTAACAGAGGCTGAGGGAGATAAATTCAGAATTGAAATCAATCCTTTAGTCCCTTTAGTACCTGTTTGAGATTCATTCCGAAGAACAACGAAAATTAGTTTTGATTGAGATTCTGGCATTACAATTGTAATTTAATGTCTAGGACTTTAATGTTTGAACTTACATTTTGAAAATGTGCAGTATGCTCATATCTCACAGTGCCCAGTCTCTGTCTTAATCTCTTGCCTGAGGAGGAGCAACACAAGAAATTACCTGAAAAAGTGTTGCCTTTGGTAGATGATCCTTGAGGCATCAGCCTGCAACAACAACAAAAAAAGGCCCAAGTTGATTCAAAAGAAAGAATCATCTGACAGTTTTTCACAATTATAAATTCTTAAAGGGCGGCTGTGGCTTAGGTGATAAGAGTGGTCATCCACCTAACAGAAGGTTGGTGGTTTGATCCCTGTCCCATTGCAGTCTACATGTCGAAGTATCCTTGAGCAAAATATTGAACCCCAATTTGCTGCCCGGGTGTCGTAAGGGCTTCCCACTGCTCCTCGGGGATGGGTCAAATGCAGAGAACACATTTCGCTACATTGTACTGTGTATAATTGTATGTGACTAAATAAAAAGGGCTTCTGAACAGAATGAAGATGATAAAGAGAGCCTCTGCACTCATCCTGAGAAGAGGAATCGCAACTCATCAGACTAGATTGTGCAAAAATGGTAACTACAGTACATCCTGTCAAATGTAATATGCACACAGTTCATAACAGATTGATTATAATGATGATTTATGAGCCATGACCTCTTCTCTTAGACAGCCTCTTCAGAGTTCATCCATCTGTATCACAGGCGCTGGCTGACAACAAACCAGTGGTTGCACTGGAGAGTACTATCATTACACACGGCATGCCCTATCCACACAACCTGAGGTACGATGTGCAGCCTTCAAGCGTCAGTTAACTCTCATAACAGAAGCTCATACATAGTTGATTTAACCATTGGTTATCGAGTGTCTTTGTTTTAATGCAGCACAGCGAAGGAGGTGGAGGCCATTGTGAGAGCTGAGGGAGCCACTCCTGCCACAGTCGGGGTGATTGAGGGGAAAGTCCATGTTGGCCTGACGTCAGAGGAGCTCGACCACCTCGCCTCCTGCAAGAGCTCCTTGAAGGTGTCCCGTCGCGATCTGCCTTATGTCATCAGCAAAGTGAGACACATACACACACTCGCACACACAACACAAAGCTCAACATAATCTCAGAGTCGGTCCACTTTGATTGCCTAAATGTGTCATTTATGGTGCTGTTTTAATGCTGCCCTCTATGTCCTTTCTGAGGGGCTCTCCGGGGGAACAACAGTGTCAGCCACGATGATAGCAGCACATCGAGCTGGCATCCCCGTGTTTGTCACAGGTGGCATTGGAGGAGTTCACAGAGATGGAGAGAATAGTAATGAGAATTTTTACACATACTAACTTTCATGGGAGAACACTCACTGTGTGGATGGTTTTTCCCAGAGGAGGCTATATAAATACAGTGATGGAATATTTTTCCATGTACACCAAATCTGTCATCATATTGACTTTGTTTTCTTGCCATGACAAGACAAATACTTTTGTACCGTATTATGTGAAGAGTTTAAGGCAATGATTATTCCTCCAGGTCTGGACATCAGTGCAGACCTGACCGAGCTTGGCAGGACTCCCATTACAGTGGTCTCTGCTGGTGTCAAGTCTATTCTGGACATTGGTCGCACCCTTGAGTTCCTTGTAAGAATACTGACTTTTTCTGAATCATATGCCACTGCATATTGGCAGATCTGATACTGTGTTTCCCACAAGTCAGTGTTAAGGAGCCACAAATGTGTTAGTAATCTTTTATGTATCATCTTGACTTGTGCTTGGTTTACCGCAGGTTATTTCCTGTTAGGTTTCAGTTCAAAAAAGGGACCCAAATGCAGAACAAACAGAGGCAGAGAGTTCACTTTTGGGATTTAATAACAAAAATACTTGAATCAACTTACAGAATGGGGAAAAATCCAAATGGGAGCAAAAACCAAGGTAATCCAATAAACAGGCAAAAATAGACAAGAATCCAAAAGTACAAGCAGAGTCAAAAAATGCGTGAAATAATAAATAAGCATGAAGGAAAACAAACGTTAAGCAACACATACAAGGAAATAACTTACAGCCAAAAACCAGGTTGAAAACAGGAACAAGTCGAGACATAACTCAGGAGACCACAGAAAGGGAACACAGACAATCTGACTGAAGAACAGAAAGCACACATATATATATATACAGGGGGGTAACGAGGGGAGATTGCAAACAGGTGAGGACTGAACACAGGCGAAAGCAACAAACAATGTCAAGGGAGGGAAAACTGTCAAAGACAGGAAGTGTAAAGCAAAAGAGACAACCTGGAGAACATAACTATCAAAATAAAACAGGAAACAGAAAACACTGAACCTTCAAAACTCAAAACCATAACAATTTCCTGTATCAGATTTTTTTTTTCTTTTGAATTGAAGAGGCCAAAACATGTTTTTCAACATAGATGGTGGTGTAAAAGCACACATACAGAAAGACAAGCTGCATATCACAAAGACATAGACAGCACAATGTGGGTGGATCTGGTGCAGAAATTCCCTATTAGTGTTTGTCTGTGTGGAGACTGTGTACTTACAAAGTGAATCAAAAGAGGGTGAGAGATGTTTGACAGATCTGTGTTTAAAAGGAGCTGCTATATATTTCTGTCATGTATTTTTTATTAGGAGACGCAGGGTGTCTGTGTAGCCACATATGGAGCGTTGGAGAATTTCCCAGCCTTCTTCTCTCCACAAAGTGGATTCACCTCTCCATACCAAGTCTGCAACCCTGAGGAGGCTGCAAAGCTCATTGGTATATCAGCATTTTATATCTGCAACACTGATAGTTTTCCTTACCATTAACACACAGATGTTATGAAGGTGGATCTGTTGTTTTGCATCTTTCAGCAAGCACTCTGTCACTGGGTCTCCAAAGTGGTGTCCTGTTAGCAGTGCCCATCCCAGAGGAGCATGCAGCAGTCGGCCAGCAGATAGAGGAAGCTATACAGGCAGCAGTAAGCGAGGCAAGGTACACAAACTCCCAGTAATCAGTTGTGAATCAAATGGACTGTAGATCTTGATCACTCTTTGTTCTCTTCTTTGAATTACACAGTGCTAAAGGCATAACAGGAAGAGAAGTGACTCCATTCATTCTTCAAAAGGTCAATGATCTGACTAAAGGGAAGTCCCTTCAGGCCAGTATCCTGCTGAAAATCTGAACCATTAAGAAATGAAGCAGAGAGCATGATCATCTAAAATTCTTTCAAACAAAAAAGACTATCGATAAAGAAAATGTTACAATGCCATGGCTTCTTGGGTACAATACAACCAAAATGTCCTTAACCTGTCATGTTCTCAGACATTGCTCTCATTCATAACAACGCTAAAGTTGGCAGTCAGATAGCCTGTGCACTGTCAAAACAACTGAATGAGAGAAAGTTACAGGGCAAGACTCATCCTCATCATGGAAAGCACTCATCAGACTCAGAATCAGATATTGTGAGTATAAACACACATGAGGAGCCAATTGTTTCTGGGAAATATACAATACAGTACTCACAATGTGGTTCTTTTGCAGGTTGTCATAGGAGGTATAAATGTTGATTTCATCGCTAAAGGAAAAATAAAAACACTTTGTGTAAGTTTGATTTAAACACGACATATCCACACTCCTCTTGATGCTGTAAAACCATATTATGAATGTTACAATGACTTGTTTTCTCTCTCAGTTTGGACAGACGAACTCAGGAAGTGTCTGTCAGTCATTTGGTGGTGTAGGTCGCAACATTGCAGGTGTGTTTTTATCTGAGTATGATTGTGCACACGTTTTCCCCTATAATATTACTAACTATAACTAACTTTTGTCTCACACTCACTTATCTTATGCTTAAGACTCTCTGAGTCGATTAGGCCATAGGCCCCTTTTCATCTCTGCTACTGGAGCTGATTCACACAGTGAAGCAGTGTTTAACTATTGTAAACATATGGTATGTCAACATCAACAGTTTTTAATTACTATGCTTGATAATAATTGATTTTACTTAAACATATACATTTTAAGTCACTGACTTTCTTCTTATTGCTGAAAGAACACAAGTGGTGTGGCCCGGTTAAAAGAGCAGAGCACAGCTACTTACTGTGTCGTTATTGCTGAGAGTGGAGAAATGGCACTTGGACTGGGAGACATGGACATTCATGAGCAAATCACAGAGCAATATGTAAGTTCTATTGAAATTATTTATTTTTAGCATGGCTAACCCATTGGTGCTCAAATATTACAAATTCATACATTCATTATTTAGAATATTTACTTAATATGTGTTTATTATATTTCTTTATTATCTATCTAAATAATAAACCACAAAATTGTCATCATCTCAGAACCACATGTTGATATTATGTTTGGTAGGAATTTATTGTGCTATTGCAAATACGTGTATTTACCCTCGATGTTACCTCTGTATATTGTATTAATTTGCATTGATAGTGGCCACAATGGACCAAAATTCAAATGACAAGGGCTGGCATCTGTGGACATTGCAAATTATCAGAGTGCATGCTCAAATGTCACATAATGATGAAATCTGATATTATAATTTTTTTGACTATATAAGCTAAATTATTTAAGAATTTAACCAAGAGATTAATTGATAATGAGAATAACGGTTTGTTGTAATTTGTTTAATATGTAATTTTCCATATTTGGACATTCTCTTAAATTCTTCTTGTGTTTCATGGTACTCTATTTTATGTGCACCTGTAAATCACCTGTGCACCTCCTGTTTTGAAGGGTGTGATTGAAATAACATTTACTGACTTTATTTCTTCATTTTAACTGGGAATATCTTTTTAAAGGTGTCACAGTTTGACAAGCAGCTTTCATCAGCCACTCTTGTGTGTCTTGATGGAAACATTCCCAACTCCACCATCGACTATGTTTGCTCCTTTGCCTCTAAACACAACGTAAATGGTAAACACAGGGTGATGGTTAATAAATGATGATGAATGACTGATGCTTTTGTTGCTTTTAACACAATACAATCAATGTGTGTCACAGTTTGGTATGAGCCCACGGATAAAGAAAAGGCTCGTAAGCCATTCCTTTCAGACACCTGGAAGTCTCTGTCCTATGCATCCCCAAACCTAGCAGAGTTGTGCACCATGACAAAAACACTTGGCATCCCAACACCTGAAGGTAAACTGTATTCCTTAATGAGAATTTAATGGTTCAAATTGTGAACCATTAAATTTTACTACCACAGGGTCTCAAAGACATTTTCCTATACACATAGTTGTCATAGTTAGGTTGTCATGGCATTCATGTAAATAATGCAAATAGTGTGATATTAGCTGAGGATGTGTTGTTTTTTTTGTTTTTTTGTGGGATTGCAGTGCTGCCAAGCTCTCTTGATGAGGTGCTGAGTGTTGCTGTGGCTCTCTCACGCCCCCTTCTGGAATATCTTCACTGTCTGGTGGTGACTCTGGGGGCTAATGGACTGTTGGTGTGTGGTGAGCACAATGCAGGCTCAGTAGACCTGCAGCCAAGAAAACAGAAGAAGGTAAGGGCAGCATCTATGTAAACCGATGATGACTATTATGACAGTGAAAGTGAAGATGTTCACTGGAGCTGTGTTTGCAGAGGAGGCAGCTTTGTGCTCTATACTACCCAACACTGACTGTGACAGCAGAGGAGACAATTAATGTGTCAGGAGCAGGAGATAGGTACCATACATTTTCTTGACTTCCTCTGCTATAGTTTCATTCAGTTTTCATTTCCTATGACCTCTCTCTCCCTGTCCTTGCCATACTTTCTCTTACTCACAAAATCAGCCTCAGCATTCACATAAGTGATGCTTATCTCTGCTCCGTCTGCAGTCTTGCGGGTGCCTTAATGGCTGGGATTCTCCAGCAGCGAGACACAGACAGCTGTGTTCGGATGGGGCTCTTGGCTGCACGGCTTTCCCTGGTATCACCACACCCCATCGCCCTCACACTCAACTCAGACTCTGTGGATCCTGACAAAGTCCATGCTCAGGACTGGCCCAAACCCAGTTTCATGTGGATAGATTAAAAAAAAAAAATTTTGAAAAATGACCTAAGAAATGTCTGACGATCTGGTCTTTTATTGATATAATTTTTGGACTCAACATTTATGAATGGATTCTGAATACTGTATGTAACATAGTGGCTGAGTAAATTAATTTAATAATATGACACATTTTACAAAAGTCTTTTAATCCAAATTTATTTGATAATTTATATCATTCCATAATAATTGATGTATCGCATAAATAAATGAACCACTTTTTCCTAAACTTTGCCTCATTAATGTTTGTGAATCCATGTAAATAAATTATAAAACATTACAATAAGGTTTTGATTTCTCATTATAAAGGTAAATATTTGATATTGGTGTTTGAGGATATACTCAAGGCCTTTTCTTAAGTGAAATACTCCATCACAAAAATCCTGCATTCAAAATTTACTGAAGTAAAAGAACACAATTGGAATCAAAAGAGGAAATACTCACTGTGCTGGATGTCCCCCTCTCGGAATGTTCAGGACTATTACTATTGATGCATTAACATGTAAATATGATTATAATGTTGTAGGTACTAGCTAATTTTAACTACAATACTGTTTTGTAGTTTTTCGAGTAATTATATTACATAGCAAATTTAACAAGCAATAAGCAATATTTCCCTCTGAAATGCAATAATTGAAGTATGTGGTAATATAAAACATTAAGTGAACAAGTAAATAAAAAATAAAACAACTTTAACTCGGTTTATATTTCACATAACAAAAAAAATAATCGAAAACTCCGTTTCCCACAAAGCATCTGTCCATCTGCGCACACTCAGCCGCACTGAACACTTGCCCCATTCCCTCCTCCCTACTTTAATGCTAGCTAAGATGGTGGGTAGAGCGTAAATTGTCTCTACAATTCCAAGAAAAGAAAGGGGCATAACATAACAGCCTGTTAATAACATCAGAATAACACAGCTACGGTTATCATATATGACCGTTTATAGATATTTTGGGATTTCCAATATATTGGCTCACAGTCCCCGCCCAATTTGGTGTGACTCCCTTGGAGTGGAATCCTTAGCTAAATACGGACAGGGTAAGTAACGCTAACGTTAGCGAAGTTGCCTGCTGAGCTAGCCAACTTCCATTTTCCCTCAACAAATAAAGAACAATTGTGTCTGTCGCGACTTTCCAGACTGACAGTAGAATATTCACAAGTTTATTAGACCTATATCCAGGTAATGTTGATGTCGTGAGAACAATGTCAGTTTTTTGTTGTGCCAAAACTTGCGTCCAGTTCAGTGTTAGCTTGTGTAGGCCGCTTTGTAAGCTTGGCTCCAAAACCCCGTACATTTTGATGATAATATAGTAAGCTAACTATGCCGATGCTAGCGGTTAGCAAAAAGCAAGCTGTCAATTAATATAAAGACCAAAGCGTAACGTTTTGCTATACGCTTTAACCAGTTTAAGTCAATATCAGGTTAATATTAAGATCTGTATGTTTTGATGGTGTGATTGAAATTGCAATTGTTCCCGTATACTTGCTATTAGTTGGACCGGCCTCTTCACAATTCGCGGCTAATGTTAGCTTAGCTTAACGATAGTCAAATAACATCTGTCATAATGTACAATCCAGGAGACACAGCGGCTAAAGTTACCAGCCTCACTAACTACGTATTCTATAGTCATACACGATTTCCATAATCAGCTGATATCTGAATAGAGAAATTGCAAAACCGTGACACTCCTTTACGTGGTAATTTATTAGCAAATGCTACCAAGTATGTGAAATGTTGGTATTTCTCTGTTATCGTTTATTTCAACTCTACACTGTCTGGTTGTACTAATCTCGGTTTGTCATTGAGTTGGTCCGCTGACGGCAATGTTGTCACGTTGAAACCAGGATGATGAACAGCAGACGTTTCTAAATAAATGCAGCTTGGTGCATTTCCCTTTAATGTCCATCATGACGTTGTGTTTAGTATTGTCTCCCCCGAAAGATAGCACAGCATCTGCATTCATCATTTCAACGTGATAACTGCTGTTTCTGGCTTGTTTTCTGTGAAATACAGTCATATTGTCTTTTTGATAGGCATGCCCAATGCAGTGTATAAGAAAGTCCCGTTATAACTTCAACCTTCATGGAGGTTATAATGTTCAGCTTTTGTTAAAAATTATTTAGAGAGTGCTGGTTTAAAGTAATAACTTTATTTAAACTTTTGGACGTTGTGACCCATCAAAATTTGCCCAGAGCCCAAGGTGACTTCTTCAAATTGCTTGTTCTGTACAACCAGTTATTAACTCCCAAGATAAGAAGAGAGGACTATGAAAACCACCAAATATTAACATTTTAGAAGGTAGAAACCAGTGAATTCTTAACACTTACGTTTACATGCGATTCATTAAATTGCAAGATTTGCCTGTTAAATTCTGTCTATCTACCAATGTACCAAGAGCAGTTTCTGTTAATGTTGTTATTGTATCCTCAATGTTATAGACAGAACATTAGAAATATCTTTGTGTACAGCACAGTGTAATTCAGATGCAGCCAAAAGGACTTTAAAGTGGAATCAACACTTATGTTAAAAGTTCAACAAAAACTTACCATTATATCTATCTTTTAAGTATGATGGATTGCATCAGATTGCAGTAGTTTGAAAAGGTAGACCTGAAAAGTGGCAACTGAGTATAATGTTTCCTTTGCTGCTGAATAGGTCAAACTCTGCATGAAGTGTATTTATATAGATACATTTTGGTGTGTGCTCAGTCTGATATTGTGACCTTGTAGGTCATAAGGTCTGTTTTGGACTCTATACCATCCCGCTAAGTGCAGCTGGAAGAAAGAATTTGCAAAGTTGATATGTTCAAGCACGTCATGATGGAGCTCTCATACTTAGCCTTTGTTTGTTTTCTTAGCCCTGTGCTCTGTGACCAGTTTCAACACTCACCCTCGCTGCACCATAGGATGTCCCACAGCCCTGAAATGAAGGACGACCCCATGGAGTGCCCTCTGTGCATGGAGCCGCTGGAAATTGATGACGTCAACTTCTTCCCCTGTACCTGCGGCTATCAGATCTGCCGCTTCTGTTGGCACCGCATCCGCACAGACGAGAATGGCCTCTGCCCTGCATGCCGAAAGGTGAGGAAGATGATGAGATGAACATGAGAAGAGACACTAATCACATCTGTCAATAGAGAGGATGTGTTCAGGAAAACAAGCATGTTGATGTTGAGTGTCCAAATGCTACTGTAGAGGGAGAATAAACTTTTGATTCCCCCTTCTAAAGTAGCTTTTTAGTTAAAACATCAGTTCCTGATCTTATACAATTTACAGCCTGAGCTGATTGGCTACTTGTTAAACTATTTTATTGACAACTAAAGGCCTCAGTCACCCACTGTTGTTTTTTTCGTAGCCATACCCAGAGGACCCCGCTGTATACAAGCCTCTGTCACAGGAGGAGATCCAAAGGATAAAGAATGAGAAGAAACAAAAACAGAACGAAAAGAAGCAGAAGGTGACAGAAAACCGTAAGCACTTGGCCAGTGTCAGAGTGGTCCAGAGAAATCTGGTGTTTGTGGTGGGGCTCTCACAGCGACTTGCTGACCCAGAGGTGAGTGCAGTGACTTATGCTTACTGCATAGTATTTTTGCTTGCTGTGAATAAGGCTATGACAAATTGAAGGCAATATCTGCTAGATTCATTTACCCACTAAATCTCAAGTGTAATATTTGTGACGAGTGATATAGTTTTTCCATTGTGCCCACAGGTCCTAAAACGACCGGAGTATTTTGGGAGGTTTGGGAAAATCCATAAAGTTGTCATCAACAATAGCACATCTTACGCAGGTTCACAGGTGAGAGGTTGCATCAAAATGACGGAATGTTTATAAATATTAACGGGTAATATTAGTTCTTTCCAATCGAAGAACCATTTATCTTTGTGTTGTTTACAATGAGTTTTTTTCAGTTACATACATCCCCTTTTAGTTTAAATATTTTTAAAGCAATGAACTTATTTCATATTTTGTAGATCAAATTGTCATAGAACTAATTTATCATTGCTGCCATTGAAATACACTAAACATACAGTAATTCAACAGCGACAGTAGATCTGTTTGACTTGTGTGTTTACTTTGCTTTTTTCCCCCAGGGGCCTAGTGCCAGTGCTTATGTCACTTATATCCGCTCAGAAGATGCCCTAAGAGCAATACAGTGTGTCAACAATGTGGTTGTTGATGGCAGAACACTGAAGGTGAGAAGATAACCACAATGATGGAGCACATGACTTGTACTTCTAAGTGCTGATTTTGTGCATGTTTGCATTAAAGTGATAACTGATAGATGTGATAACTTTATTCTCTATTCATTAACATCTGTAAAATATAAACATCCTTATGTTAAAGAACATGTTATCTAAAATGGTAGGATTAAACTAAAAGTCCTAAAAGAAAGTCTTATTTTATGACTGAAGTTCTTTATTCATTTTTCAGTGCTTCTCTTTCTGTCTCTGTTCCAGGCTTCTTTAGGCACAACGAAGTACTGCAGTTACTTCCTTAAGAGCATGCAGTGTCCCAAACCTGATTGTATGTATCTACATGAGCTGGGAGATGAAGCGGCTAGCTTTACTAAAGAGGAGATGCAGGTACAGTATTTTTTTATCTCTTTGTGAAATACGAATTTTGTGAATTTTAGTTCTTAACTGTCTGTGTTGATTGTGGTTTATGCTCTTGTTTGTATTTACAAATGGGTTTCTGAACAAATATGGCACTGCCACCACGTCTAACTTACCGCTTCAGTAACACTTCTCTGAGCCCAAAGCCCCTTGTTAACAACCAGCCGGAGGGTGTGAGTGATACACCGCAGGCTAGGGAGTCCAGCAACACTCATGGCTTTAACCATGTTTTTGGCATTGTCCTGGGGCACAAAGTGAATATCAGAATGTCTCATATCTGAAGCATATCTTCAAAGCTATTTCTTGGCTTGTTTGCAAATCCGAAACTGCTTCGCATGGAGAACGACTCTGAGTAAAATCCTCATCAATCCACTGCACAGTTAAACTGATGAGGAACATTGGGGCAACACTGAAAGTCCAAATATCAGTGGTGAGGCTGAAATCAGAAATGCCATGCAAGAGGTAGCTGATTTCCTTTTCAAGGAGTCATGCAGCTTTTGTTTGTACAGTGTGTATGATGTAGTGATGGCTGGTATACTCATATTCAGGCTATAGAGCCCTAAGAAGACCACAAAATCCGGGTTGGTTTTAGCTGTTTCCCTCTGCTAGCATTAGCAAACTCCTTGAGCTGGACGCTGTGCTGGTTCTTCGGGTGTTCAGTCATATTGTTAGTATTAAAAGAGTTATTTTTCACACCACCTCTCAACAGTGTAGTTTGCAGTCTGCTTTAGGTTTGTCATCACGTATATTAACATATTTCCACACTGCTGACATTGCTCCTCCTGCTCTACTAAGAGAAGTCAATGTTATGTTGCCATTAAGTGGTATCTGATGCAGTGGTATCAGAGTAATTTTAAGAGTAAAAGTACACAAGCCCAGTATCAGACCGACACCTTATACTGGCATCGGTGCATCCCTGAATTTGACTTATGTTTTTTCATTTGTGTCATTTGTTTTTAGGCGGGGAAACATCAAGAGTACGAGCAGAAACTCCTCCAAGACCTCTATAAAATAAACCCTAGCTTTCTACAACCTCCAGCATGTGGAACAGAGAAATCAAAGAGTAAATCCAACTCCACACAGAGGTGCTTTTTTATTTTCTTTATTTTGCTCCTCTCACTTCTTTTACAGTGCAAATTGATTATTGTGCTTATATTGATTTTTATTTCTGTCTCTCCTGCTTGTAACAGAACCAACAGTAGCAATGGTAAAGATGGGTGGCCAACGCTGACAGGACATAACAAACTGGCCAACGGACTTTCAGAGGACCGCAAGTCTCCTCCGTTACTAGACTATCTAGATCAAGAAGCTATTGCTTCAGATGGGCTAGAAACAGAGCTAGGTCCTGGCCAGCATACTGCCCTGTCTCCCTTCTCTTCTAATTGTGACAGTAACAGGTAGTGTAGACTGTTCTTTTGCAAAAGCACAACATATCCTTATTGCATTTTTGTCACATATGTTTCTATATTTGTCACTTCTCTGTCTGCAGTCCCAGTGATAAACCTCCTGAGTCAATTGGAATGGTGAATGGTGAGACTTTACAACAGGTGAGACCTTAACACTGATTTGTACTAAGATGCATATAAATGTAGGTGAATCAGATCTGAGAAGGACGGTCTCTTATGTTTTTTTCCCCTCTCTTCGTCCAGATACCCACAAGTGACTCTCCCTCTCCTCCCCCGGGTTTAACCAAGCCCAGCTTGGTGGTGCCCATCAGCGTGTCAGACCTCACAGCCCGGTCACCTTTCGAGGGCGCGGCAGCTGAGTCCCAGTCACTCTTTTCAGACAACAGTAATTTCAGACATCCAAACCCTCTTCCCACTGGCCTGCCCCCCTTCCCCAGCTCCCCCCGCGGCAGTTCTGACTGGCCTATGACCCCTGAACCACAGAGCCTCTTCACATCAGGTACAGTGCAGAATTAACTTTAACTTTTTGTGTTTCTAAAGTGCCTGATTGATTGTGCTCTGTCTGATTTTCAAACAACAACAAAGCTTTTTTCTAACTTATTTGTTTTAACACTGTGGTCATCAGTGCTTTATGCTGTGTCTGACATTGTAAATAACTTTGGAAACATAACACTAACAAAATGCTTTAAATTTAATTTGATTGGAACTTTTTGTTAGGGACCTTTTCCACACCTGTTCAGTAAATATTGTCTTGTATGAAATGAGCTATAAGTCATTTGCCATTATAGAATAGTACATCTCTCATCCCTATAGTGTTGACAAATATGTGTTCGTAAGCTTTAGTTTTAAAACATACTTCTCAACAACAGCCTGAGAAACATATAAGGCATTCTACATCATCTAAGAAACACCATAATACAAAAACAGTTTGAGTGCTCATTTCAATCAGTAATATCGTAAAGTTTGTCTGTTACAAAGCGCTACATAGGGAGAAGAAAAAAATAAAACAAAAGCAATACAAAAAAAAAAATCAATCACTGAATAGAGAAATCAATGGTAGAAGATTTAAGTCATGAGAATGGAAAAATAAAACCATAAGAAATATATGAAATATTTACAAATGTTTTCATATTTAAAACTGCTTTAAGATGGGGTTGAAGAGAGGCTATAGCCTGGAGGCTCTAACTGCAAAGGCCTTTTGTCATCAGCCAATCTGCTAGTCACTTAGTCAAGAAATACTATGGCTAGTTGATTAGACTTTCTCATATGCAGGGCAGTTCCTTTAATATGTCCCTCTTTCAGACACAATACCAGTGTCTTCTTCCACAGACTGGCAGGCAGCATTTGGCTTCGGCTCATCCAGCAAACAACAGGACGACGATCTCGGCTTTGACCCCTTCGACGTCACCCGCAAGGCCTTGGCCGATCTGATAGAGAAGGAGCTGTCGGTGCAGGATCAGAGCCCATCTTCTCCAGGGCCTTTCAACCATGGGAGCAGCCTGCTGCCTCCCAACCCTAACCCCAGCACCTCACACCACTTCCCCAGTGGCTTGCCACGTCTCCCCCAGGTCCACCACAGAGCCATCTACAGCTCCTTCAGTTTTCCCAGCAGTCAAAGCCAGGCCAGTCAGCAGCAGCCAGCCGCCAGACATCCTTGGATGGGCGTCCCCACACGAAATAACCTCACACACTTGAACCACTCAGCCAGTGCTGCCTCACACAGTAATTTCTTGGACCTGACTCTGCCCCCTCAGCACAACACAGGCCTAGGAGGGATCCCCATTTCAGGTACCAGACACCTGTGTCACTGTGACACCTTTCTTTGTCCTATGGGAGCAGTGCATATTAAAACAGAGATCGAATGTGTTGCGTAATTGTGGTGTTAATTGTGCTGCTTGTTTTGATTAGAGTTTATTGACCTTAGAAGGGAAACACTGGTAGATGCAGTCCTGCAGCTAACCACTAGTCTGTGATAAAAGCCCTGAGATATGTTTTCCTTTCCTCCTGCAGAGAACAGTGGCTCTATAGATGGCTTAAATGTGAAAGAGTGGCAGGACGGCCTAAGAGCTCTATTGCCCAACATCAATATAAACTTCGGGGGCCTCCCAAACTCCTCTTCCTCTTCCTCCTCCTCATCCTCCAACAGTGTTAACCACATTGGTGGGCCAGCGGGGCCAGCAGGTCTTTCACACAGCCTGAGCTGGGACGGCACAGCCAGTTGGATGGACCCTGCTATCATCACAGGTAGAAAGTTAATGAATTAAATAAGTAATTTGTGTGGTGATTGACAAAAAATCAATTAATTTTGATATGCAACCAATTGTCTAAGGTATTTATCAAGCAAAAATGCTTAACATGTCCAGGTTGCCACTACTCTTCTATACCATTGCAAATCGAATTAGGCCTGCAACCATTTTTTTTTCAAAACTATCAAATGATTAACAATTAGTCAGACTTGTGCATTAAGAAATTTATTTTTTTTTAAATTCGATTTGTCCAGCTAACAGTAGACTAAATATATTAAATTTACTATGACATAAGACAAACAAGTAGCAAATCCTCATATTTGAAAAGTTGGAGCCAGTGAATGTTTTCTACTTCAAATATAGTTGATAGGTTTTCTATCAATTAATCAATCAGTTTATCATTTCAGCTCCTAAGTCAGTTGCATGAACATTATAAAGTAAAATATTGATTAATAGTGTTTCTCTGCTTCTATAGACCCATGAAAATTGTTTTGAAATAGTCAACACAAAAGATTGTGTCAACAAAACGAAGCAAAATCATATTCAGAATATTTGTATTTAGTGCAGTGTATTGTTTGTCCCAGCCTTGTATTTTGATGTATTGTCATCACTTACTGTATCTTCTCTGTGACCCCTGTGTGGGGCCCCCGCCCCCCCCCTACATTCTTCAGGCATCCCAGCCTCAGCAGGGAACAGTTTAGACTGTCTTCAGGATGACAACCCTCCACACTGGCTCAAGTCTCTACAGGCGCTCACAGAGATGGACGGCCCAGCTGGCTCAGCAGTGCCCACTCCCCAGCCCCTCCACACCAGTCTCCTGGACGCCCACCTCCCCCTCCACCACAGAGCCGCGGGCGGCTGGGCTCCTTACCTGCCCCCTCCCACAGCCAACCCCGCCAGCCAGTTCCACTCCCCTCCCCCCGGCTTCCAGACCGCCTTCAGACCCCCGGGACAGCCCACCACAGAGCTGCTACAGAGTGCCACTGTGGACCGCCACTGAACACTGATGACAGCAGACACCCATCCATTGCCCCAATACCACTTTATACCCACTCATCCTGTACCCTGTTCCTCCCCCCCTCCCCCCCAACGCAATACACACCAATCTGCAGAGTATGAAAAATTATTAACAAAGTAACAACATGCTTTCTTCTTTTCTCTTCCTCCTTCCTTTTAGTCTATTCTGAAGGCAGATTTGTTTTTATTTTTGTTTGTGGTACACAAGTTATCATGACCCTTTGTCTGCTACCATCACCACTCCTTACATCTAGTTGTGGGCTTAACATGGGATTAATTGTGTAGCTCGCTGTTATTGTCACTGTAGCTCAACGGAGCGTGCAAGAAACGGTATAACATTGAGTGCCCAGTGATGACACAAGAGTTAACTCCACAAACCGGCGAAGAAACAAATTAGTAGAAGTGAGGTCTTTTTTAAAAGTAACTAATGATTAAGCATGAACAACATTTGTATTTCTGAGAGTTGAAGTCTGATAAGTTTTCTTGGTATGAAGGAAAGCTGTGAACCTGCTCTTGAAGCTTTTCCCCAAAGACCCTCATCCTCCCCACTTTAACAGGAGACTGTGAAACGGTTAACCCTTACAGATAAGTTGTGAATAAGGCGAGGTGTGAGAGAGAGAGAGAGAGAGAGAGAGAGAGTAAAGGGGTTGGTGCTTAGCTTTTTCTTTTTTCTTTTTTGAGAGTGGTTTTTAAAAATGTTTAAAAAAAAGCTGAGATTTGATTAGAAGGGAGTGAATGCAGATGACACAGGGGAGTTGAGGGCACAGGCTATGCATGGGCTCCCTGTTAGGTAGGGACACAGATGGCCTCCTTGAGAGGCCACTTGGCCCATATTCCCTTTAGTGGAGGGATCCCACTAGCCCCATCCTGCTGGAGGGAAAATTTTGCTGAACCTCTGTATCAGAGAATAGAGCACTACCTAAATGCAGGGAGCCAGGGCTTTGGGAGATAGTGGCACACATCCTGAGCACTAGGGTTAGACTCTTACTCACAGTGCCACTGTGTGGTACCTACAGTAGCTAGCCCTAACATGGACAGCCACAAAGTAGATAGGATAATGACTAGGATGGATGAGGAAATGTCAGAATACTAATGAGGGTAGCAATAGGATTAAACAGGTCCCTTTGTTCGACCCAGGAGGGCATAAAACGAGGCCTTAAAACGGACAGACGTGAGAAAGCAGCTCGCATGATTGGAAGGGGAGTCTTGCGTCAGTGATTGCTGAAAAATATGCAATATTGTATGTGACTTCGGCAGCTGTATGTGAGTGTATGTCACAAGGGGAGGTGCTGCAAGAAAACAAAACAAAGTACTGTAGTTGTGATTTAAGGAGCTCTCAACCTTAAGGATTTGAGATTGACCTCTGCGACCACCGCCTTTTTTCTTTTCGAAGTCTTAATTCTGATCCGTTTTCGCTCTCTCTTTTTCTCCCTCTCTCAAACCCCCCACCCCCACCCCTCCTGCTGTTCCCTATTTAACAGTATTCACAAAAATGAACAAACTCATCCAGGAGAAACCAACACAGAGTCATACAATGGGTTTTAACGTGATGTTGCAAGGAAAAAAAAACAAAAGTACGGCGCTTAAAGGAAATGAACTGTCCTCTGCAGGTCTGGAATAATGAACCTTAAATAAAACTGAAAATTCAGAGCTAGTGTTTGTCTACTGTTGTGTTCTCAGCACTTATTCAAATATGTGCAGTGATAAATATATAAACTTTGAAGTACTAACAACCAGCATTATGTGTATACTCATCAGGAAGGTCACTGTGAAAGCACTCATGTCATTCCAATGTCTTTCACTAGGGGGCAGATCAGTGTCATTGATGAAGCTCTGCAGCTAAAACTCCAGTCAAACACCAAGGTAACACAATGACTGATAAACAGTTTTTAAGCTACATCATATATTTTCACTTTAAATAACAATTTCAACAATTCTAAGTATTTTAGGCACATTAAATGACTAGATGCAGCTATAACGTAGAAATTGAGGTACTGTTACACTATTCAGTGCCATATATTTGTCTTTTCAGTGTAGGTATATTGCTGGAAGCGGAGCATAGTGCAGCCCTTGATAAAGATGCACTCTGCCCCTGGCCAATGCAACAGTAGATAGCTGCAGCAGAGACTTTCCCTCCGTCCTGTAGGATAATCATACACTATCTTCAGTATGTCTATAGTTAGATATCTGAATCAGGTGCCCTACTTTGCCCTTTTTATATAGTTAGTGTGGGACTTAAAGCAGTCACATGATTTGATATGACATTTTTTGTAGTGTCCAGGATGCCAGTCCAAGTATATTGATGCCATGAGGTCAGTTAACTTTGACTTACAAGTTGAGCCCCGTTATTAGCCTGTATTAACGTTTTGCCAAATTTGCACCATAAAATGTGCAGAATGAGTGGTCAGTAGTTCCTGTTTTCACTCTACCCATGGATAAAAATGTTCTATCGATACTAGAAAATGTGGAGATTTTCAGTTTGGTTTTGGAGTCATTAGAAGCGTCTGATTTCAAAGCAGATATCAACAATTTTTCACAATGGACATTAGAGATACTTAATCTAAATATGTGTATTTTTTAGCATTTCTAAGCATTGCATAAATATTTAATAAATTATTCATCGCATACTATAATGTTTTAAGCAGATAAAAGGTCATTTTTAAGTATTTATTAATGCATTTGCCAACAATTATAATTCTCCTATGACGATTGTTTTACTCTATTGTGTTTTATGCCCACAGTGGAGAGTTATAGCTTTTGCCAAATACATTAACACGTGTAATAAACCCTTTATTTATATGGGGCTTGAAATAGTGTAAACCAAAAATCAATTATGTAAAACAGGTAAAAGAAGCAAATCTCCACACTGGAGAGCTGGAGCTGCAACCAGAGAATTTTGAGCTATTTTTGCTTTTTTTCCCCCCCATGATTAACACGATTATGCAACTATGAAAATGGTTGACTATCACTTTACTGACTCTTCTAGTCCTGGTGTAACTGGACATATGGGTGAAAGCGAGCCCTCCCTTTATATCAGGCTCCAGGTGCTGAGAAGGCACTAGAAGAGGAAGGTGAGTGTGTGAAAAATAGGCAGGCAGCAGATTTTGTGATTCTGTGACAAGAAGTCAGCAGCACCACAGAAGGGGGGCAAGCTGTGCAGAGTTCCTGGACCAGCACACTCATGCAGACACTGCACTGAAACATAATGGAGCTATATTATTGATGATGCATGCCTGTCATATTCAAGAATAGCATCTGTTTATTCTCTGCTGGTAAATAAATTCACTTGTGTTTAGGGCTTTTTTTCCTGTCCAGTGAGAGAACACTGCCACGGAATTTTCCTGATTACTAAGTGCTCTGCGACAGACAATATTGCCTGAAACGAATGATTAGTTTATTGATTTGCTTACTTTGCTGAAACTCTTTATTCATGCTGATTATCATAAGGGAAAGGGAAGGACAGGAGAGTCTGTGTGAATGATGGAGCAAAAGAGGTTGGAGGTAAATCAGAGATGAATCGCCTTTTAGTTGCATATTGCAAAGACCTGGGTCAGATAAGAACAACTTTTTCTTCTTTCGTTCTAAAATACCAGATTTGGGATTTTACCAGCAGTGGTGGCCTCAAATCCCCGTCTATAAAGATATCTCATTGACGTATGCTGAATATAGTGGAAATAAGTGTTTGCAAATAGTTTTTAACAATGGTCAAATGTTCAAGACAGAAAAAGAGCTGCGTTTTCACACTTCCATAGAGCTGTCCTCTGCGGGGGTTCAGTCTGTTGAACTGCTGAAATCTCACTTTCCTTGAGGACTGCAGCGTTTAGGGCACGTGGAGAGCGGTGGTAGCTGCAGTGCTCTCTACAGAAAGGCATGAATGGAAGTGAATATACTAAAACACAGGAACAAGGTTCCTAGACTGTATCAGTGAAATTTGCAGAACTCTCAAGTGCTGCTGTTGCACTTTAACATCAATATTTCTTTCAAACTGGAGATGAATAGAGGCTGCCTTATAGACAGATCAACACAAATGCTGCATAGCTATTACTATTACTGTGCTAAATAAAACAGCATGCCATACAAAGTACAACAAAAAAAACATCTGTCTGTGAAGCATTTTATTTTTTCATAGAGGACTGTATGACTATTATTGGCTGACACGTCTCATAATCACAATAAGATTTAATGTAAATAACAAACTTACAGATTATGCATTTAGAAGTGCATGGAAAGAAAAAAATGAACAGAGACACCATCCAAATGGTCACTTTTCATGTCAAAACAACGTGAAGCAGATGAATGATTTCCTTTTCCTGCAGTAACAGCAGAGGGGAATAAAACATCATGGCCATTGTAGTTAATGAGGCAAAAATTAAAGACAATTTTAAATATGAGCAATCCATTTACACAGAATTCAATTTAATCCAGTTGACCTGCCGAAGTGTAACTTGAACTCCATCCTGATCTGCATGGACTTAAACTTAGACTCTCTGAACATGGGATTTACAGATCCTGCAAGCATTCTTGCAGCATGTGCTGCACCAGCACCAGGGCTGCAGCTGCACCCCGACGTGACCTGTATTGGTCCCAAAGTATTCTCAAAATAGAAAAGGTCTGCGCATCTGCCTGCGTTGTGCCAGAGAACTTATTGTCTTGCGAAGCTTCATTGAATGTTCACCTGCAGTGATGGAAGAAGTTTAGTATTCAGCTGTACAAGGGGATCTACGACAATCTGGCTCATTTTGATTCCCACAGAAACAGAGACACACAGTTGTTTACCACATATGATCTGCTGGTTCACTATTTCACTTTCTCCAAATTTGCATGATGGGTCTTTTTTTAACATTTTGTTAATATCATAAAAAAAAATGAAATGGGGCAATCAAAGCACAGTAATTATACAACTCATGATTTTCCACTTCTTTGCACAACTGGAACCAGATCTGGATCATAATCTGGATCTGGGAGACTAAAATATATATAGGAGGGCAATATGTATTGGGTCACAGTGTGGACATCACTACTTTTCAATTAACTTTGTTACTTAACAACAAGAAACTTCTCACAGAGACAAAGGTCAAGCTAGGGGACCCCTGATTTCTTGGGCCCCTGGGTCTGTGCCCAGTCGGTCCGTTCAGTAATTCATCCATGCTGTGATGATTGCATGAATCTGTCCAGGCATTTTTCTTTATCTTATTCATCCTGACAGAAGTTGCTCCGGCATACAGAGCGTCTTAACTTCAAACCTTCATGTGTGTTACTGAAGAGCACAATCTGAACTTAGATTTTGAGGATACTGTTTTCCATATGACAGCACTATGATGGTTGAGGATATACAGTATATACGTGTGATATATTTCCTGGCCCTTGTCTGGCTGCCTGCATGGGAAACCTGTAAGGATGTCTCTCAGCAGAAAGCACTCTCTCCATTTCTCAGCCTTTGACAGGCTCTCTCACCAGTGGAGCTGAATGCACTGCAAAAAATTGCCGTTACGATAAGACACATGCTCTCACATTAAGCTATTAAAAGTAAGAGCTCAAATGATTAGTGACTGGATTGATTAGCTCAACGGAACATTGATCTGCAACAATTTAGATAACTGTTAATCATCTCTTAAATCCCAATTGCAATTATTCTCTGGTTTCAGCTTCTGCCTTGTGAGAATTTTCCACCTTGCTTCCTTGTAAATTTAATGTCTTTGGATATTGTTGTTTTGAAAGCATTTTGAGACATTCCTTTGACCTGTGAATGCCTACGTTGGATATGTTGCAGCTTTCTGATGTTTTATAAACCAAGTAATCAAATGATTAATCAAGAAAACAATTAGCGGATCTATAAGAAATGACAATAATCAGTTGCAGGCCTAATTATATGATTGATATGACTGAAAAATAACAATAGGATTAAATAAATCCACTTCTCTGCAGGACTTCACACTGACATGTTCTAGAGAGAAGTAATTTATTAATTAATAAAGAAAAAGGTAAACACAATTAATTAAGGTAATTGACACTCAAAATATATGAAATTATTTCACCTCATTGGAGAGGTTTATTATTTCGTCCTTTTTAATATTAATAGATAATTATTACAAGATTGAATCACTCAGTAAGGTGGATATTTTTTGCAGTGTGCACAACTCTCAACTGACCCACACAAGCCTTTACTGTAAATTCCACCAGCAGTCCAGTTAATGTGTCCTGGGCAGGAAAACTGACATAGTCCTCCATCATTGTACAATATGTAATGGCTCTACTGGGGGGGTCTGTATGTAGTGCAACATAGACAGTGGTTTATTTCCAACAATGTCTTTGTGTCCTGTCCTGTAACCTCAGGGAAAAGATGCATCACATACATGTTTTATTTTCCTCTTTTTTGCTTTTTCTCCAAAATGCATAACAGCTATTTAGGAATAATCACTATTCAATATGAACATCGGATGTCACAATATATGTCCCATAATGTTAATTTCCAGTTTGCCAAACCAATGGAGTCACACTAGTGTTTTAGAGGAAAACCCTTAGATTGTGAGACGCCCAGTTAAATTAATTACACTGAGCTAAGAGCGTATGTGTGGCTGTGGAGGTGTCTTGGCCTGGTTCAGTATTTTGGAAAATGTGTCTTCTTAGTTGCGTTACAAAATCAATACCACTCTCATGTCTGTACAATGAATATTCAGCTGGAGGTGGTTGGCTTAGCTTAAAAACTGGAAACAGGGAGAAACTAGTCCAAAAGTTACAAACAGTATCCAATCCCAGCCCCTGGTATCAGTCGTCTCATGTAATTCTTCGTGAGAAAACAAACTTCCTGTAATGTCCACAACTTTTCCCACCATTAACCATGAGCACCTTTTCCAGCATTACTATGAAGTAGCTCTCAGAAATGAGGCTCAGGTCGTGTGCATCTCAGCACGGCCCTCGTGCATCATGGTGATATCTGTTGTGGTTTTGTGTTTGCCATCCTCCTTGAGCTCTGTGTGGTGGTGTAACTGAAGCAGGAAGGTCACAGCAACGGTTTCGTTGATGTTAAGTTTTGAATATTCTCCCCCAGACGAGCACGCTGACACTGCACACTGGGCAGGAGGAGCATGTAAACTGAGATCTACATCGTCTGATGCCACAAGCATATATCCAGACTGGAAGCATTGATAGCAAATTCTACTTGAATTGATTGGGGTGGAAAGAAAATGTCTGCATTGACAAATAATTAAGTGTCAGTTCTCAAATCATAAACTAACTGAACAAATCTAACATTGGGGTGAGATACAGTATGTCTGCTTTTTCTGCTTTGCTGGTAGCGTGGCTCCAGAGACAGCAATGTGTGTCAGTGCCAACGTAAAGGACACTTGGGAATATACTGAGCAACAGTAGAAACACTGTTTTTTTTAATGTCATGCCATCCTGTGGTTCACACAGCTTTATTCACCCTTTAGCCATACAGAAAAATCATTTTTGTGCAAATTAGTGGTTGTTGCCTTAGTGTTTACAAGTCAAAAAGTGTGGCTGGTGAGACAGACAACAACAACAACAGTCAGTAACGCATGTGACCACCCCCAGCATTTGTCACAGTGTCACATCTCCTTTGCATGGAGTAGATAAAACAATGAAAGTTCTAATTTAGCGCTATCATCTGGCCAAATATCAATTCATCCAAATAATTGCAAAGCTATTAACATTCCCATCACTCTCAGTTTTTCTTTGTGTTTAATGCTGTGCAAGGATTTAACTAAAGTACTGCTGTGTGGAAGTAAACCTAAACCCTGACAAACCTGCTAGCATGTCTGTAGACTCTTATTCTATTCTGGGATGGGTGAATTAACAGATGTACTGATCAATTTATAGACTATATTTCGGGTACATGGAGGAATGGTGGACAAACATACTGATATTTGTCATTCCTTATGCATTAACATGATGTGATGGTAGTTTCTATGTCAATGACTAAAAATACCAGTGGGTAATTCATGATGAACTCATTCCCTCTCATCCTATGACCGCCTCCTTCACTAGCTCAGATCATCTTTTCCGCGGCCCAAGTTAAAGAGGTACTGTACATTTAACCGGCCTGAGTTTCACAGAGACCATTTGTGGACTTCCACAAGGACGAGGAAATTATGGACGTGCCCTTAATTATTAAACAAGTGTGTCAGCAGCCCAGCCTGATGGAGGTAATGCAAAGAGGAAGTGGGCCAGAGAGAGGGCCTCTGGGATCAAGGGGATAGGAGAGGCTGGTGGGCTTGGACCAGGGGGTGGGGCGATGTTAGGCCCAAGGGCTTCGACTCAAGCATGGGAGATCCAATAATGCTGTCAAAGCTATTTTGCACATTGTTAACATTCAGAAACCTACCACAGATGAGGCTGTTAGACGTGGACTACAGTGCACAAGCATTTTAGTGATTCGTAAAGCCAACACCTGAGGAGACTTGTGATTTGATATAGAGTAATCATACAATACTGTGCATGCACAGCTGATTGGGCCACAATGAGAAGGGCCTTGAGAAACTTTTTGGATGACGTCAACAGGAATGGCATGGCATTTTTGTACAAGGGATATTGGATGAGTGTCTGTCTTCAAAGAAATCGATCGGGGAATATCAAGTGAGCCAGAGGCCTGACTCAGGCAAATGGGCCATCCTTTGCGTGTGTGTGTGTGTGTGTGTGTGTGTGTGTGTGTGTGTGTGTGTGTGTGTGTGTGTGTGTGTGTGCGTGTGTGTGTGTGTGAGTGAGTGAGTGTGTGTGTGTGTGTGTGTGTGTGTGTGTGTGAGTGAGTGAGAGAGAATAAAAGACATTGAAGGAATGAGCGCATGCAGCCACATTACGTTTTCACGCAGCCACGGCTGGAAGAAGCACTCATTCCTTCAGAAGAACACCATTTCCAAACAGCTGATGGACAACTTTTCATTCAAGAAGTTGTGTTCAGATATTTGTAAGATAGAGTGTAAGAGGGAAGATGAGGAGGGGGCACCAAGCTCGATGGAGGCATGCTGCACCATTGACCGACAGCACCTCAATTAGTCTAACATGCTGATCAGGGATTACCAAGACAGTGGCTTAAACCACAGTTTCAATTACATTCCTCTCATTTGCATGTGGAGACTGACACGTGGGTTTACATGTTGACCTGAAACGTCCAGCGGTAAAGTCACCTCTGAACGATGTCCGGTGATATTCTATACATACCTCAGCCAATGAGAGTTGGAGGAGGATATGTGATCATGCCTGTTTGTCTGTAAGAAAAGTTGTCAACAGATTCTGATTAAATGTATGGGTGAATTTTTATAGATTCTCGATCACTCTTTCACTTTTTTCAACATAGTGACAGTGGCGTGTGCATTCTCTGTGTGCCCTCAGTTTTTTAATTGTCAACCAATCCATGAAGAAACCAAAACCACAAATGAAATTATTTGCCACACAGCTTCATTGAGGTCCAAAATAATTTACAACACATCAATGTGCAAACTCATATATATTGATATATTGTTTTATTTATATTTTTTATGGTTAGTTTTGAGTTGGCCCTGCATGCACCGTCTGCCATAAATACTAGAGCAAAAACGTTCTCATCTGGAATCGGTCCCCAATAAATGCACAATTTACTCCTGTTTGAATAATGCTTGCTAAGAACCACAGAGCCCAGTTGTTTTAGGAAATTATTCAGTGTATTCTATCCTATTCTATTCTATAAAGATTTAAGCCATCAGTAAAACCTTTGGGCTTATGTGACTGGGTGCCACACTCAGAGAGACAAACTAAACTGTTCTTAGTTTTTGGACTTTTAAATAAGAAAAATATAAAATATCACTAACCTCACTCTTTGGACCTGACTGACCCCTTTGTGGGGCAGTAAGTACAAACAATGTTTTACCTCAAACAGAGGGAGAGATGGGAAATTGCTGCCGCTTAAATAACTTGCCAATTTGGAGGGTATGTTAGATGAAGCTTGAGTAGAATGAGAATCATGTGAATATTGTGTGTAGGTAGCACAGCACGAGTTGTCCGCCTAAACGTGCTGCCCTGATCATCTGTGTCGTCCTGTGTGTTGGAACGTCTCCAAAAAGAGATGCCAGTGTATATGGACTCATGGAGGGCTTGGAGGGCTTGGCCAGTATGGTTTGTTGATTTTGCAGAGGGGGGTAACTAGTTATGTTTTTTGATTGTACATTGTTGGTATGGCACTTTTTAGAAGACCTATTTTCCACTTTGCACAGTAGGGCACAGAATTTGGGGAATCGACTCAGTGCTCTGTAATGATGGATGACCAAAATTTTGAAATGTCATCATCATCATTTAAGAAATTCATCTGATCATCCATCAGCCAGTCAGGAGGAGTTGATCAGGCTATGACACTGCATGACAAACGGCGGCCAATGAAGCTGAAATCTGAGCCGACTCTAAGGTGAGTCATGCAGCTAAGAATCTGGGTCAAAAAGGTGCTCAAATCTTACAGTGTATGATCAAGCAATATCTTTCACTTACACATGTACACATATTCATTTAATCTACTGCTAATGACATATAAATGAGTGCAGCTTAAGAAAATACACACTCACTAAATGGTCACGGAGGACTTGGAAAAAGTGACCATGAGCACGTAGACTGTTTTCTGACAATCATAGTTATAAGTCCGAATCCCTGTGTGTGTATAGATATAGAAAACTTACTACACAGAGAGAAAACTAACAAAACCGGTTGTGATATCCTCTCCTATCACTGAGCTCCTCTACAGTCCATTGGAGGTTCACAGCGCTCAGGAGAGGGAGAAAAAGGGAGAGAGACAATGACAGACAGAGAGAGAGAAGGTATGTGTGTGGGACCGGTGCCAGCCTCCCGCACCCTTACTGCTGCTGCCTGCAGAGTGAGAAGTGCTGCATTTCCTGAGGGCAATGCGGAGGACAAAGAACTAGAGGTTTGCTTTTGTTAAGGTCACCATACAGCAGATATAGAGCTGTGCTGCAGACACAGTGAACCTACAGACAGAGGAACAGAGAGAAACTATATATATATATATACATATATATATATATATGTACTTGGAGAACAATGGACTGATAGGTAGAGAGAGACAAATTGATGATGCCTCCACTGTCCAGTGTTCTCACACGTATTCAACTTCATGCCATAAGAGGACAAAAGTAGCAATGAATCATTATACCCATAATATTAAAAATGGACCCACATATTTCACCTTCATCGCCTCCTTGTGCTTTGATTGTTCACTAACTGAATGTGTTTGTTGTTTACTGGCCTCGACAGCTGTTTGTGCTTAATACAAAAACCCCCTTCATAATGAGGTTTTATCTGACATCTTTTCAAAATCACAGTAAAAACAGGATGTTTGTTGAAAATGTTATGTCTTACAGCTACCACGAATCTCATCATTTCTACAATTCATTAGTCGATGAATCCATCAGATGAGTGACAGAAAATTATAAGGCAACTATTTTGATAACCTGCTCATATTTTATCATAAAGCTTTATTAATTTCTCAAGCAAAATTGCCAAACATTTCCATGTACAGTCACCTTAAATGTGAGGATTTGCTGCTTTTCTTTGTCTTCTGTGATAAAACACTGAATAAATTTAGGATTTGGAATTTTGGTAATTTTGTAAGTTACAACTCCAATCATTTCAGAATTTCACATGACTCAGCACATGTAAAACACCTAAGAGCCATATGGTTTTAAGCATGTGACTGTGAAGACAGGAGGAAGCAGAAAAAGGAGGGGAGCTCGAGGCACTTGAGGCATGTAACAACTCTCAGGGAATGACAGAGGTAAGCGGGCTCCTCTTGAGACATGAGGATTAGCTTAGAACCATTACCTTAGCAACATGAATCACTGCTAATGGCCTCAGTGAGAGGTAACTGTACTACAGAGGTAGGACACATTTAGATGGAGACCACGGGCTCTGCAACAACGCAAACTGCAGCATTGTTCTACTATTCTTGCAATGCAGAAAGCACTGTGACAATTTAGTGTAGGCCTACAAGATGATTTTTTTTTTATGTAGCTTTCTGTGCAGGTCCATGCTGCAGCTATGCACCCCTATCCCGAGCAGAAAAGAGCATACACCAGCAGATCCTTAAAAATTTATTGAAGTTGATGTAAGGTGAAATCATAAGTGATACAAGAAAAAATAACAAATAACCCTTGCATAGATCACAGACCATGCCTTTGTCATCATCTGACAAACTGAACACATTGCAGCATAATCCTTGGTAAACACAATGTGGCAATGGCGGTTGGATTCGACAAAACATCAGAGTTTGGTTTGCTTGTGGTTGAAAAGAAGAGTTCAACAGTCCTTTTTAACTTTGCTCCAAATGTCCTTACTAGCAATTAAATGTGCACTCTGGACAGAAAAGATAAACTCATAGCCATCACACTTCTATCACACACAAGTTAGGTACACAACAGTCCTGTTCAGTGCCTCCTCAGCAGACTGAGAGCAGTCCAACATCAAGACCTTTAGGAAACAAGAACGCCTTAAAACCAATGTAGTACAACAGAGGGTGTGTGGTTCAGGCGCTGCTTAGACATGATGGGCATGTTTCCCACATCACAGCATCACTACAGTCTAGACTGAGGTAAGAAATGGGCAAAATGTCACTTGAAACAGCGCTTCAGTCCTAGAATAGAGATAAAGATTGAGAAACTTGCCCTTTATGTCCTTGCTCACATTTAGAGCCTAGCAAGCACAACCTGAAAATCATACACAGACTCTGAGAACTGGTTAGGTGCCCAACGCCATCTTCGTGACGAGGCCGGCGCTAAAGTGCTTTTAAGAAATCCAACAGAAATCCAGCAGAGGACTCGTTTCATGACAACTTCTGAGCAGGGCCTTAGAGGAAGCCTTGGTGCAGATGAAAGCAAGGGTTTCTTTTGTAAAATGATGCAACTGTATTATAGTTGAACCATAGTTCGAAAGGCAAAACTCATGCAGTCTTCCATCGACCATGCAGTTTTTTGCGATTAGTAGATTTATGTAGAGATACACTATAGGAATAGGCTCAGCAGTGGAGATTGTAAAAATGTGATAAAACATGGTGTTTGAATGAATCATGTTTTTTGTCTCTCAAACCAAAAAGACAAACCATGACGTATGTTTTTGATAACAGTACACTTCTTGTAAAAATCATTTAGTGTACAGCAATTGATCATAATATAGTAGTTTCATGATCATGGCTTGCCAGAGGAACACATTGTCTTTGATATTCCGGTATATGGCATGTTCTTCCTATGTCTGTCATGTTACAGTGACACCAAAAAGCATAAGGAAAATAAAAACATGTTAAAATGGTTTTGTAATAAGCAACTGCAGCATATAATAGTTACTTTTCTCTACCTTATTGTGGCAAAATTACATTTTGTTCTCATAATATTTCATGTTTTTTTGGTTTTTTTGGTTAATGTCCTTTTTAGATCTTTTCACTCTGTTTGTTGCAGAAGCATAAAACATCTTAACAGTAAGCTAAAAATTAATACGTAAAACATTTTAGGCACCTTCTCTTAACTGATGATAGATCACCACTAAGTGCATTATGGGCTTCCCCTTTGGGGCTGGGCTACAGGTTTCGACTTTTGCCTGCAAAACAGGTCCAGTCTGTTGTGGGTATAGTTAATAGGGACTGCCACTATTAAAAAGCCTATAGTTAGATTTGTCACAGGTTTCTCTCAATGAAATCCCAGCCTCTACATTTGACCTTACAAAATCACAGAACAGAGGGTAAGAGATTGGTACATAAACAGCCCTGTTGCAAGTGATCACAACTTCTCTGACATTCGAACAAGATTTGTTTGACTATTTTTTACAAAAAGCATCTAAGAAACAGGCGATCTGATATTCTATTGCTGTTAAGACCACACGCTTCTGTTGGGTAATTGGATGCAAAGCACCGTCCAAACATGCCCTCACAGCTAGAGCAGCAAGAGCACTGCTAATGTGAGGGGTATCATTCGTGTCCTCACCTCACTCTCAGCTGTTTCCTGCAGGACGTTGCACACATGGCTGCATTCAAGCATGAGTCATATGAGAAAGTTGTGACCAAAGCGATTTCCTGCAGTTATAAGACTACTCTAATTTTATTATGTCATTCTATGTATAGTAATATGTTTAATAGTAGGTACTATTTAATGAGAATCCTTATACAAATTGAAGATCCCTGACACAAATGTGTCACTTCTTTGCTCTAATGATAAGCTACTGACATCTAACAAGGCTCTTGAATTTTTGCCTGAGGCAGACACTCTTCAGCAGTACAGTACAAAGATCAGTTCAAAATAAAAAAATGACAAACAGGGCCCTAAACTAACCAACCAGCCACCAGTAACAAAACAAGAATTAGAGAATGGAGAAAATCATGTACAAAACGATTGACGTAGACTCGCCTCAGCTTATGTTTCAGGTAACGCATGATGTAACAAGACAAAAATGGTTGTCCTGCACTAGCACCACACAGGATCGCTATTGCACCAACACAAACAAAATATGACTGCAGTAGAGTTTCTTTTACAAGACCTTGTCAGGAGAGTACTAAATAAAAAAGGGTACACATTACAGTACAAAATCTTACTATCATTTGGGTAAATTCATCTCATTACTGAGTGTGATGTACAGTAGCTGGAGATTTTCAAGTAATCACTATCTGCAGTTAATCTGTCTGAAACGATATCCTGAAAAACTATTCACTACTTGTGAGCCAGCACAGTGAAAAAGAACAAAATCTCACAAGCAAAATCATGGTTCAAGCAACAGAAAAGAAATAATTGTGCAAAGAGACTGGCTGCTCTTTGCTGTGCATCGTAATGGCCACGGAGTGCAGGATGACAGAAAAACGACAACAAACGCCCCCACCGTCTTATCCACTGGTGTGTTGAAACGCATTCAAGTGCGTTTCTTTGACACAACAGGAACTTTAGGTACCATTGTTTCAAAGAAACGAACATATAAAACAGTCAATCTCATCCCATTAGGAGAGTCAAGCAATCTCTACAAGCTCTCTACAAATGAATGTTCTGATTGTGCGTAGCTTTAAGTGAAAAAAAAATGAAAGTGATTGCGGTACACTATCTGCCCTAAGTGCTTGTGTGAAGGCTATGCACACATTCAATGTTGCATGACTGCAGTTTTACACTTAAGGTTGCATTTTGCATTATGGTATAGGAAGGCCTGCATTGAAGTTTGCAGCTCTGCAGCAAGTTTGCAATGACCCCACTGAGGTAGAGACCCTGAAAGTGTGCATGGTGTATGAACAAAAACAACATGAATAAAATATGTTTTGAATATTAATATGAATTTGATTGGTAAACATGCAGAGTACAATACATTGCTGCTTAAGGGCATAATTAAGTGCATGACAGCATGAAAACTGGGTTGTGCATAACAGCCATGGATTTTTCTTTTTTTTTTCTTTTTTCTTTTTTTTACAGTAATCACCTGCTGTTGCTCATCTGGCATCATTATCATAACCAAAAGTGTATCAAGATGAGAACAGAAGGTAAACCAGCTCTGCTCAACCTCACTAATCCCATTGTACACAGAGGCACTTTCACTGTTCCTGTTGGTGGAAGGGATAAAGGCACTAGCAACTAATATCATAATAATTATTTGTCAAATGAAGTGAAATTTGGTATTGATCCTTTTTAGTGGATTCCAAACCAGTGGAAATGGAAGCATGACTAACCATTCAAAGAAGGACCATGCATTGCACTTTGACTTAATACTGTAATTGGTGCTTATTAAGCTTATATGCATTTTTGATAATATTTATTCGCTTTCTTTGACTACTTTTAAATTAGAAACTCTGCATCCTCAAGGTGGGTTTGGATATATTTGATTGCAATTCAGAAACATCCAGAATTTCATCTCCTTAGTTTCGGGCACTGCAGAGTGTCTGAATTGCAACAAGCTGTATACTCATGTCATGCATTAAATATACCAGAATTTTAAAAAAAAAAGTATCTTAGTCAATAGGCCATAATGCAGGTTACTTTTTTCATGCTATGATCTCGTTTATGTACTGTTCCCTTAAGATTTAACATTCAAGTTTTATACTTTTAAATGATTAGCATTTCAAATTAAAAACTCATCCAGTGAACTCAGCATGAAATCAGATGAGAAGGGGTGGATGAAGGGAGGTATCCAAAAGAACATTCTTTCCATTACGTGAGATATGTCTCATGCATGCCAATATCAAAATGGAAAGTTTATAGTCATGCTAGTGTGAAGCTCAATTTCTCATTGTGCTGTGTTGCTTCTAAAGGGCATGGCATTGAATCACTTGGTGATATCACAATTACAGCATCTGCTGGAAAACAGCAGCATTGCAGATATCCGTGAAGCATGTAGATCACCATCTGTTTACATCCAAACAAGAGAGATCAGTCTTCCTCCTATAAGGTGCTTTGCTGAATAAGTAGATCCTCTGTGGGGGGGGGAGAGGAGGAGGGAGCGGGGTCACCTAAAGTCTTGGCGCTGCAGATGCTTGCATGTCTCTGCAGATGTTTCAGATGAATTGTGCAACTTGCTGAAATGTAATCTGTACTGTACATGCATAAGATTTGAATTATCACGCTGTCAACTGATGAGACAGTATGTGCTCTGCGTATTCCAGGGAGCCATGTATACGCGTAATAATTGTCTTTTTGATGTACCTTTTTTGAATCGGAAGAATTAATTATTCTACCTACCAGTCATATACTCTAAGAGCTTTGTTTTTTTTCAGTGTCCTTTCTATAAAGCTGATCATAGTTGCAGGCCTAATGCCATTGAGTGCTTTTGGGAGGTAAATGAAGCATTCCTTACTGATAGTCTACTCCACATATTATAGTCCAAAGAGATCCCAAAAGTCCTAACTAGTGTCTAAACATCTGTAAGCAGCTTGCTCTTATTTACACAGTTTTGGTTGGATATAGTGCAATTTCCAGTTCTCAGGTTTGCCTCCCTAAAGTTGTCGATGCTATTGTTTATGTCTCCATCAATCTCCATGTACTCTGACTTGCTGACAGTGGATGAACTACGGCGGCTGGAGTTAGTTTCAGAGGGGATGTTGGGATTGCTGACGTTGAGCAGCTGGGCCTGCTCCTCTCCCTCAGTCTCCCTGTGGTAGAAGTAGTTGAAGTTGGACACAATGACAGGCACTGGAAGTGCAATTGTCAACACTCCGGCGATGGCGCACAGAGATCCCACAATCTTGCCTCCTATAGTGACCGGGACCATGTCACCATAGCCCACAGTTGTCATAGACACAACAGCCCACCAAAATGCATCTGGGATGCTGCCAAAGTAGGATCCTTGCTCCTCTGCCTCAGCAAAGTAGACAGCGCTGGAAAACAAGATGACTCCAATGAACAGAAAGAAGATCAGCAATCCAAGCTCTCGCATGCTGGCCTTGAGAGTCTGCCCCAAAATCTGCAGTCCTTTGGAGTGTCGTGACAGCTTGAAAATCCGAAACACCCTGACCAGACGGATCACCCTGAGTATGGCCAGAGATGTTGCCTGCTCCCCCACTCCCTCCTTTTCGGGGTCTTCAGCCAGCTCTGTGCCGAGTGTAATGAAGTAAGGGATGATAGCCACTATGTCGATCATGTTCATCATGTTCTTGAAGAAGGCCGGTTTGCTTGGGCACGCCAGAAAGCGTACTATCAACTCAAAGGAGAACCAGATAATACAGAGTGTCTCAATGACAAAGAAGGGGTCAGTGAGGATATTTGGCTTGTAAAACACAGTACTGTTCCCAATGGTCAACATTCTACCTCTTGGATCCTCTTTCAGTTGTGGTAAAGTCTCTAAACAAAATATGACTATTGAAATCAAGATTACCATCACAGACACTATGGCAATCCCTCTTGCAGTCCCTGAGCTTTCTGGGTGCTCAAAGAGGAGCCAAATCTGACGCTGGAACTCCTTCTCAGGTAAAGGACGCTCTTCTTCCCTGATGAAACCCTCATCCTCACGAAACCTCTCCATCGCCTCCACTCCCAGCTCGTAAAATTTGATTTCTTCTGAGAACATATCCAAAGGGACATTCACTGGTCTTCTCAGGCGACCCCCAGATTGATAGTAATAGAGGATGGCATCAAAGCTGGGGCGGTTTCTGTCGAAGAAGTACTCGTTTCTCAGAGGGTCAAAGTACCGCATCCGCTTTTTGGGGTTGCCCAGCAACGTTTCTGGAAACTGGGAGAGAGTTTTCAACTGCGTCTCAAACCGGAGGCCCGCTATGTTGATGACCACCCTCTCGCAGCATTCATGGTCATTGTGGTCTGGGGGGTAGGTGTCCTGAGGGTGGCCAGGGACAGCAGAGGTGTCGTCCATGTTATCTCCTGCTATCACGGTCATTTTTGAAGGAGGAGGAGTTGTGTTGGGATTTTGGTTAGTCTGACTGAGCAGGCATTCAGGTTCGGGGGAAATTTTCCACTCTTTAGCTTCCCACACCCTTTAAATTGTTGGAAACGTCCCCAGATATGAGAGGGCTGGTTGGTTGCTTTGCCTCAGTGCGGCTCCACTGCGGTTCTCGCTGATTTGACCATTGCTGCTCTCCAGTACATCTGCTGCTGTTGTTACTGCTGCCTCTGTCACCCACAGAGAGAGAGGGGGGGGGGAGAGAGAGGAGGAGGAGGAGAAGGAGGAGGAGGAAATAATGGGATCAAACAGCCAAGATATTTGCTGCCTCAGCATTTTCTGCAGTTTATTTATTTATTTGCTTCTCTCAGCCTGCAATTAGTGTATTTATCCAGTTGTAAAGGTTAAAAAAATATGAGGATTTTCCATGAAATTTCTTTAATACAGGCATTTACACTGTCTTTGTACACTTTACTTTATGGTTCTTGCACTATTTGGCCTTATCTATATTAATCCCTATTGGTCATTATACGTATTTCTTTTATCCTGTTTCTCTGATACACACATATTTCTGTACAGATGTTTACATTAGTTGAACATAGAAACCCAGTAGTTCTATGTCTTAAAGGTGCATAACAGTGATCCATCCTACTGCACTCTAAACGGCCTGAATTATGATGTGACGCATAATTTGACACTGATATTGTACCAACTGTCTCTGCATGCAAACAGCCTATGGGCAAAAGATTTAAAATGCCTCTGTGACGAAGAAAAATAACACAGTTGTTGTCAATTATCTATTATTTATTGTACAAGTCAGCAGTTTCGTGCTTACCGTGGGTTGAGGTCTTACGTGCGTATTTTCCAAGAGTAAAATCATCCAACAGCAGGCCACCAGAGGTTGTCATGTGCAACTTTACATTGCACCTACCCAAAAAATGCCTGTACTCATCGCCATCCCAACTGCGTCCGCCACGAAGTGCCCGCAAGAGGGTCTAAACGCCTCAGGCGGTGAGGCAAGATGATGTAAAACACGATGAAAATCAGGTGAGTCTGATGAGGGGAGCCTGCGATGGAAAAGACAGAAACCTAAAAGCTGTAGAGTCGACGCGGTGGCGAACAGCTTAGAGGATACCGTAGGAGGAAATGTGGAGCTGCAATTCATGGGGGTAGATATAGTAAGGGGCAATAAACGAGCCCTTGGCATTTCCAGACATCACTGCATCAGCAGGAATCTGCTGCTTTTCACGAACAGACAGGATGACGGGAAGAATGCGTCTCAGCGCGCCTCGCAGAGCAGAATAAAATCGGATTGTGGAGAGAATTGACAGCAGCTAGGTCCAAATGTTTTCTCCACAATGCCAAGCAAGTTTTGCTGTGCATTTTACATACAAGTGTATGGGAGGTAAGGGAAAGAGGGAGGGCAGAGGGAAGGGAGGGCAGCAGGAGAAACAGGAGGAGGAGGAGTTGGAGGGTTTCGACGCAATGCAGACCGACTCTACTAAAGCACGCTGCCAGAACTTCTCCATACACCACAAAAACAGGAGCGCTTGTGGGCCAGCACTGGCGCAATCACACTGCAAAGGACACAAATCCCACACTGTGTAATACATGGCATAATCAATCATTTAGAAATTAGTCTATCATCAATCGGTGAGAGATGAAATCACATTTTCATTCTATCTCTCCGGGATTTAACGGTGTTTGTTGGATGTGCCAAGGACCGAGACGCTCCACACCTGAGCTTAACTTAAACTTAAACTTAATTTCGTAATTTCAACATTTCTGAGCAATGGAAAAGTTCAAATCGTTCACAATGTGTTTGCATCATAATAAAGGGAGTTTGCAGGACGTGCACGTCTCACACCCAGTATCTGACACTTACTGACACTAAGTTACATGTGCAGATTTGAGACAAATGCGGGATTTTTTTTTCTTCTGCAGAGGGCGGAGTATCGGTTTCAGCACCACGGACAGCGCCGAGGATACATTCGCCTCATAGAAAACTACAAGTCCCATCACCAAACACCCGACCATACTCTGCTCGTTGCGATAACGAATCATCATAATACATTTGAAATATACATTTCTCCACCTCGAGGACCTACAAGCGTATTTCTTCGGGGTCCATAACACTGCCTTCTGAGTTTATAGATTCAACACAAACTCAATTCATCAGACCTCTGTCTAATTGGTCAAAACCTGCATCCAGCCAAATAAATTACCCTACATTTGTCACTATGACATTTTATGAAGTTAATTGGCTTTGTATGAACGGCCCAGTGTCTGGTTTTGTGCCTTTTCCATCCGTCAGTGCAAAAAGTGATAAAGTGCATTGAACTAATTAATGGAAATTGATTTGGAAATCTAACAAAGAAATTATTTGACTGTTTTCCGTCTGGTCTGTATTGTCTGTTTTACTGTCTGTGTTCAAAAAGGAGTAAAAAATAAATAAAAAAGGAGTTGTGTATTTTCAGATTCATCATTTATTTATAAAAAGGATTAAGTTAAGTTCACATACATTAGAAAAATAAATATTTTATTACATTCATAATTCACAATGAATTCATATCATGCAGACATTGCATCATAATGTTCTGTGTTTACAGCGAGCTGCAAGGCAATCTGAGTGTTTGCAGAAACACAGACTCCAACTTTAAGCTGCATAAGAGAAAGGAAAATTCTGAATAACAAAAACACAGTATACACAAGGCTATGTGGTCATTATTAACGCCTACACAAAAGAATGTGGTGTTATCTACTGGTGACACAAATAATGTCCAATAAGGCAGGATGAACATTTTCCAAACACTGGTATTTCATATCCATGGGGAAATTATCCAATATTTTGGAGAAGAAGAGAATCCCACATTTGCATTTCGTTGCGAGTCTGAGAGAGAAACAAGCTTCACTTAATCATCTGCCTCCTGCAAGTAAACAGAAAACAAAACTCACTGTGTTAACATGAGCAGGTAAGAGAAAGCTTCTGGTGAGCTTAGAAAACCATCACAAGCATCCTGATGCATGCTGAGCCAAAGAGCATGATCTCAGGGGCTTATGCCTAAATTAGTCATAGCCAGCTGCAACAGTGCACCGATACTCGAGCTTAATTTTGCACATAGCGGAGCATGAGCTGAAGTGTTGTGTCTGCAGGAATCGTTATTATCCACAGAGTGGCGCTCAGAGCTCACTTTTTCCTGGGCAAAGAAATGAAGTCTGAGATGTGTTCAAGAATCTCTCTGCATTTCAGAGTAACAGTCGTGCTGTTTTTAGAAAAAAAATATCTTAATGTTGTAAAACTATCCTGTGATTGCAAGATCATATTTTAGTCATGGAATACAGATCTCGTTACCATGTAAGATCCTATACCCTGAACTGGCTACTGCTAGAAATGTTTTCGTGTCAAAAGTCTTTGAACACCCTGTAGTGCATGGTGCACTCCAAACACACACAAGGCCTCTACCGACCCCGAACAAACCATAGTGTAACCTTTAAGTGACAGAGAGATTTATGTCTAGCTTTATGTGGCATTCCTTCGCTGGGTACTCCTGTGCGAGGAGCTGATCGCTTCGTGCGTCATGGGCGCTTTGACGCATAGATGAGCTTGCCTCCTCAACTGTATTTAAAGTTGGGGTTCTTTAATGACATGCATCGCAATTTCCCAAACATTTGGAAGCCAATCATGTGGTACGTGCTATTCATTTGCCTGTGCGTAAAAACCACATGAGCGTTTAGGAGAATAGAAACAAATCTCCAAATCCCCCCCTTTGTCAGAGCATGTCTCAATTACTGCCGGTGGTATTTCAAATATGCCACGCATTTTACAACCCCAGACGTCTCCACGTGTTTTTATGTGAGGGCTCTCAACTATGAGGTAGTGCACATATGCCAATTTGACTGATTTTTGTTTTCTACACCCCTATATGAGAATAAAACATTTTGCAGCAGTTGGAGCTATTATCATTTCATGAATTAAATCACATGGATTTGAATATCTGAGGCCCCACGTCTGGAAACCACTGAATACAGCTTGCGTAAAACGACTGCAACACCACACATGGAGGAGCCCAGCTTGTACGTCATTGCACAGCAACTCACCAGAGATAAAACAGTCCTCCAGATGTGTGTTCATACATCAGTCAGTTTCCCTGTGTACGTCTCCGCGGGGTGAACGTTTGCCTCCGTCAACGTTTCCAACTCGCTCTCCTGATAGGATTCAGTTATGGAGAGCGAGTGGCTACTTTTGTTTGAATCACATTCCCCAAAGGAGGGTTGCTGCTGCTGTCCACAAGTCACGTGTACGTACTGAACATTTTCCTCATCCTCGTTCTCTCTGTGGTAGAAATAATTGAAATTTGACACTATTACAGGTACCGGTAAAGCTATGGTTAGCACTCCTGCGATGGCGCATAAAGATCCAACAAATTTGCCCCCCATGGTGGAGGGACACATGTCTCCATATCCAACTGTGGTCATTGTCACCACAGCCCACCAGAACGCGTCAGGTATACTTGAAAATCCAGATTCGGGGTCTTCAGCTTCTGCGAAATAAACAGAACTGGAGAATAAAACAACTCCAATAATCAGGAAGAATATGAGCAGTCCCAACTCCCTGAGGCTCGCGTGAAGCGTTTGGCCAAGAATCTGGAGACCTTTGGAGTGTCTGGAAAGTTTAAAAATCCTGAAAACGCGGACCAGACGGATGACCCTCAGTATGGCCAAAGACGCAGCCTGCTGACTGCTGCCCTGATGCTCTGCTAGATCGAGGCCCAGGGTGATAAAGTAAGGAGCTATAGCCACAACATCGATTAAGTTCATGATGTTTTTGAAGAAGACTGGTTTGCTGGGACAGGAGAGAAATCTCATGGTGAATTCAAAAGAGAACCACACGATGCAAAGTGTCTCCACCATGAAAAATGGATCCGTGAACGGACTGGGTTCTTTGCCGTGAGCACTTCCATTGACGACATTTTCTTGCACTGCAGGGACTTCTCTAAATTCGGGTAAAGTCTCCATGCAGAATATGATAATGGATATTAAGATAACCATGACCGACACGATGGCAATTATCCGTGCAGGTCCTGAACTCTCTGGATACTCAAACAGGAGCCAAAACTGGCGTTGAAACTCATTATTAGGCAGCGGGCGTTCCTCTTCCCGCCCCAAGCCCTCGTCATTTCGGAAAAGCTCTATGACCTCTTCCTCAAGTTCATAAAACCGTATTTCTTCCAGGAAAATATCAACAGGAACACTCACAGGTCTCCGAAGCCGCCCTCCTGACTGGTAATAATATAGGACGGCGTCAAAGCTGGGTCTGTTCCTGTCAAAGAAGTATTCATTTCTCAGTGGGTCGAAGAAACGCATCCTTTTACGCGGATCTCCCAAAAGCGTGGCCGGGAAGCGGGAGAGGGTCTTTAATTGCGTCTCAAAACGCAGACCCGAGATGTTGATGATCACCCTCTCGCTGCACTCCTGGTCTGCTGGTTCCAAGTCAGCAGCATCTTCTAACAAAGGAGTTACGACCACAGTCTCGTCGTGGTTCTCCTGGGACACCACAGTCATCTTTTTACCCCTCCGAGGGTAAATCCGTCTCTCACCTCCTTGGACCCTTCCCCTTGCCCTCTTGCCTGTGCGTCCTCTCGACCCTCTTTCTCATGCAGTCGCCTGAATTCCAGGCAAAGTCCTCCTTTTTGTACACAGTTGTATTCGCTGATATCCAAAATCGTTGTGCTGTTGTTGATTTACACCGTCCTGTGGTCAGATTAGTGCCTCTGTAATGTCAGCTTTCAATGGTACAGACAGATCTCCACTTGCATAAGCTATACTCATGGCTATCATATTCACACCATTTTAAACTCCAAAGCCCCCCCCCAAGCTGCAAGACCAGATGACACTTGCTGCTGCTGCTGTCCCTCTCACCCTCGCTCACTTCACTGTGGCAATGCAGTGGTTTCCAAGTAAACACAGCCTTACAAGTTTATCTTTTTAATAGCAAATTACTGCTTTATAGAATGTATCCCACATCCAAGTGCCAAGTTTTGTTCCAAGAAAAGTCAAATGGCTTTCCCAGGTCTAGAGTCCTCTCAGAAATGAAGTCTCTCACCCCCGCAGGTCCCTCATTCATGAAATCATAGGGCTATTCTTGTCACAAGGGAAACCTCCGGGAACCTTCCCATGTCTACAGTTATAGAAACAGGAGTACAGATGAACATGGCAAAAACGCCCAGCTTGTTAAGTGTAGTGAGTTGTTGTTTTTTCTGCAGCTACTTATTAAATGTGTCTTGAAATAAATAAGATGAAATAACCGGAATGTCCTGAAGCAAGAGGCCGTGGTATCAGGGGCCCTCCTGGACCTAGCAAGTGGAAACTGCTGGCTTTACTGACACTTGAGTAGCCAGAGAGGAGAGCATCTTCAGGGAGCCGCAGCCAAAATAATATTAACTGTTTGGAGCACTCAAGGGGCTCAAGCCTCTCACAATAGTACATTTTCATGAGCCCTATAAATTGAAACATTCTGGATCACCAGATCTGGAATATTACTTGGATCCAGGTCAGACTTTGATATGTGGAGGTTCTCATGGGGATGTAATTTTTGTCAAAGCATTGTAGGCATTTTCCATGAAGTTAGGAGCAAAAATCTTATAATTGCTATTATCCCACACTGGTAAAGAATCCTTTAAAAAGATTCTGAATCCAGATGATGATCTGCATCATCACCAAAATATAATTATTTGGCAATAGCTGACCTCTCCCAAACATTAGTCAAAATCCATTCAAAAGTTTTTGAATAATCCTGCTAAAAGTGAGACAAACAGAGAAACCAATGCTGGCAAAAACAACCTCTTGTCGGAGGTAATAATAATTGGCCAGTAAAATCGAAAATACCCAGGCATGGAGTTCTCATGATGTTCCACTACTATGCGCAATTGGATCCAGATCTGGATCATAATCCGGATCTGGGAGATTAAAATAAATATTTGGAGGGGGGCTATGTGTATTGGGTGACAGTACAGTAACAGAGAGGGGAAGAGACATGGCACTGCCACCAGTATGTCGCCCAGTATGAGTTTTGTACATGTCTTTAATTGTGGTTTTAATGCCTTTTTTTTCCTTTTCTTATTGTAGTGTATGGTTTCATTGTGTGTCTGTCTTATTTAATGACTGTACAGCACTTTGGTCAACTCTGTTGTTTTTTAAATGTGCTTATGAATAAAGTTGAGTTGAGTTGAGGAGCTGAGATAATGCAGATTCAAGTATCTGTGAAAAGTAAGAAGTTATATATTGATGAAAAAAAGATCCAGATCCTCCATTATGGATAGTCATATTTTTGTTCATAACTCATAAAGTCCTGATGATAAATACATGATTCCAAATGTAGGTTTCCATGGTCAGGAAATTAGATGGTATTACAAAAAGTGATATTATTTGGCAATGGTGCAGATCCCAGTAAAGTCATGTCATCATGATGACATCATCATAGTGTGTGTCATGCCCAGGGTGCAATAATACAACTATTGATAATCTCCTCACAGTGATCATCATGAGAGTTGTTGCAGTAGTTTTGACATAGCTTGCAAACTATTTTCCCATTGTTTCAGCGTACATACTAAAAATCTGCACCAGATGATGTGACGGGGTAAAACGATAAGGTCTGTTACCAAACAACATTCTCCAATGTGACATTGGGCATGAAATTACAAAACCTCAGAGAACATAATTAACACAGCTCCCTCTTCCCTGTGCAGCAGGAGGATGACTGGTTACTTGACATTTGACTTGCATTTTGGACTCACTCCATGTGAAGTTCAAAGCATCTGAAAGGCTAGTAATTTAGACTTAAGTAGGAACTGGTTTCTTCTGCACATATCAGTTTTTTATGTGTATGAATTCAGGTACTATTTTTACTTCCTTTTGGCTCAGGATGTTTTGCATATCATCTTACATTTGGAGGAAAACATCAAACACCCCTTGTAATGGCAGTCATTTGATGAGAACAACATAGCAGGTCCTAGTTGGTTCTCAGGCACCATAATCTTCTTCAAATCTACATTTTGTGGTGTAGTCTGAATAGTTAAATTCTCAATTCTTCCCTCTTTTTTCGCTCCAGGTTGCCTTTAAAGTTTTCCCAGCAGTGGGGAAGGTTGTACCAATGGAACTCCTTGTATTTGACATCACTGAATTCTGTGGTACAATTTCAGTAGTAGGAAACATTGTTATTTGTAGTAGACAAATAACAGTGCTTTGGGAGCTCTAACACAAAAAATGTTAAATACCAAAGCAAAAAGTGTTACAATCATTTCCAGTCTCCCTTACAACTTAGAACACAGGGACCACCAGAAGACAAGTGACAAGCCATGGGGTCACTGAGACACTGAGGTGTACGATGCAGTTTTGTTAGTTTCTCTTCAGATCCTGTAAACCCTCTTTAATCAAGATAAAACAGCCTCTGAGTCTACTTTCTTTTATTTGACTTTAATAATTCTAGGACAAAAAGATTCAAAGACATGGCTCGCTGGTACAGAGTTAATTTAAATGTACACTGCAGCATTGTGATCTATTTATAGTTCATTTCTTTCCACTTTCATTGCATTCGTGAAGCTGTATCAGTTATATAAATCAATGCAGATTGACACAGCACAGGGATGCTAATCAGAGTTACTAAGCCAACCTGGATATTTTGTTATTATTACATATATATCATATGTACAAAAGTAATGGGACACCTGGCCCTTACGCCTACAGGAACATTTATAACATCCCATTCTAAATTCATAGGCATTAATATGGAGTTGGTCCCCCCTTTGCAGCTATAACAGCTTCCACTCTTCTGTGTCTGTGGGATTTTTTCACCATTCATCCATAAGGGCATTTGTGAGGTCAGGCACTGATGTTGGGCGAGAAGGCCTGGCGCATAATCTCCATTCCAGTTCATCCCAAAGGTGTTTTATGTGGTTGAGGTCAAGGCTCTATGCAGGCCAGTCAAGTTCCTCCACACCATGTCTTTATGGACCTTGTTTGTGCACTAGGGCAAAATCATGCTGGAACAGGAAAGGGCCCTCCCGAAACTGGTCACAAAAAGTTGGGAGCATAGACTTGTCCGAAATGTCTTGGTATGCTGAAGCATTAAGATTTCCATTCACTGGAACTAAGGGGTCTATAAACCCCTGAAAAACAACCCCATACCATTATCCCTCCTCCTTATAAAGAGGTGTGTCTGAATACCATTGTATAGTGTGTGTGGAAAGTCTTTGGTAGGTATAACATGTCATCACAAACTGTTGTGGGTTTTTTTGCAGGTGGGTTAACAAGCTCCCAAAGGAGCACTTTTTTTTGGCTTTTCCATTACTGAACAATGGCTTGGATTTCAGAGTCAAATGTCAGTGTCAGGACATGGTGCCACCTGCTGTTAATTTGTTATCATTCACCAAATGACTGTCTGGGTCATGCCGGGGTGTCAGGCCTTGACCATATCCAAGGAAACAAACAATAACAAACAAGCTGAGGAATTGACACATGGCTTTGACAAACAAACAAAAAGGTTTTAGGTATGTGTCACCTTTATCTCATATTCTCATTATTCATTTGTGGTATTTTCCTCTCATCCCTGTGGAATCAAAAATCATATTTGAACACATTATTCATTTTAGCTCTTAATCATTTAATAGCATTGTCATAACATACTGTACACTCTGCTGGATCCATACGGATGGATTTGTATAGATAAGCATGTATGTGCATATTTATCAGTGACTGCATGCAATTAGACAAAGCCTGGGAGAGACATCCCGTAAAGCATGCAGAATGCATGAATGCTGACAGCGAGGGACCTCCCATCGTTATAAATGGCTCAACCTCCGAATGCAGGAGACCCCCCCATGGTAACAAGATACTGTGGGTTCACCCACCCTGAGAAAACATCTGCTTCCTCATCATTCTGTAGAGAAATCCTTTAAATCATTGTGATTTAACAAATGTGAACACATTTAAACATTTCTGTCACTATAGTATGATGACAAATATTCATCATGGTGTCAATAAACATGACATCAATAATACAATGAATTACATGATGAAAAGTGTACTCAAATGCATCGTTTTTGCAGTGTTCGGATAATCTCAGGAATTTCACTTCATTGTCTGAAGTTTGTCTTTTACTAAGTACAGACAGAATGAGGTTACTTACTAACTCATTACAGACGTGAGGTAACCACAGTAGCAACTTGTGTCATTGACTCTTCTTGGCTTTCTTCCTCCTGAACCCCAGGCCAAGTATTTACAAAGTGTGTGTGTATTTCTGTAAGAGTGCATCCGGCGTTGCTATTAGTACGATTGGTGAATGAACACATGTGCATATCATATTTGTGTATGTGTAAGAGTGTGTTATAAATTGAAAGAGGAGTTTTTAGCCGAGCTAGTCAACAGGTCCTTTGGCTTACATCGTTCTAGTACCAACTACTCTGCATGAAATGAAATAGGGGCATTTGACCCAGTCTGACGTATGCTCTGTAGTTTGGTGTAGGTTGGTGATGACAGCGTCTCAGACACTGGAATGAGTCTATGAAGGTAGAGCTATATATGGGAGGCGTTTTTATTCAAGCTGATTTACCTTTAATCTACAGACATTTTTGAATAAAGGATTCAAATAAAGGGTACTTTCTCCCCATAAGTTGTATTCCTATTTTTATACATCACCTGTATTTAGATCCTTTCACCGTGAAAACATACACCTAGGGCTTGGATCATCGATCGTTCATAACTTTTGCTGTAGGAAAAACAGCTGTTCTAGAGTTAACATATCCTTTTCTGGTGGCTGGATCCTTCCCGAAATGTAATCACCGTTTCCAATCCCCAATCTTTATCTCTAACATGTAAATGTAAATCTTTTCTATAACTTTTTGAGTTAAACGGCTTCCTTCAGGGTTCTTGCAATGTTAAAGAAAGCGGGGGAAAAAAACACTAGCACTCGGGGAGCGCAAACCTCCGCCAAAGCCCAATAATCATCCAGATCACCACCACATTTAATCACATCTAGGACATGCTAGGGTCCACCTTTGGTGAAAATTTCAAGCAAATCCGTCCATTTTGCTTAAGCCTGCTAACAGACAGACAAACAAACAGACAAATAATATATCACCAAAAGCCAAATGTAGGAAGGAGATGGAAAAATCTGCAGTGATTTAGGAATCTTCAGGTTGTGGTAGCAATCATTAATCATATAAAGGTCTCTAGGTGTATTAGAACTCATATTTATTAAATCACTGTGCAAGACTACTTCATGACAATATTGAATTTAACATGATTTTTTCATCAATGTGATAAAGTGCTTTGATTTTTCAGGAATTCAATAATTCATTTGATTCAGTAATTTTATGCACTAGCAATTTCTCAACAAATCTTTCCAGGTGAGTACTCTATGATGATATACTTGAATATTCTGATACAAGATAATTTTTTTTCATCAATACTCCCTGCCCCAACTTAAACATCAACTAAATTTGATCGATAAATGAAAGTTTGTGAGCATCAGTTAAATTAAAACTGACTAAATTTTGATGTGAACCAGGTTCTAATTGCGTGTTGAAATATAGTGAGTGATTAAAATGATGCTGGCTTAAAGTAATCCAGGCATCTACAGTAGAGACACATGATAATATCAGCATATTATCAGTATTACCTGGTAACAGAATCCACCATTATGAAAAATCATATTTTTGTAGTTAATTCAAAAAGCACTGATGAAAAACACATGATTCCAAATGCTAGGAGTAAGTCTCCAGGGTCAAGGAATGAGGTGGTATTATTTATATTCTTATACAGGATTTTCTTTTGACATAGCCTGGAAACTATTTTCTGATTGTACAAGTTTTGGTGACATTGTTGAGTGTTTTCTGGTTGAAGAATGGTGACTTTAATAAGTACTGATTGTAACATTTTGAAATTACAACTTTTTGACACTTACTGTAGTTGAGTTTTGGCCTTCAAATCACCAACATCATATCTGCCTGGTTGTAATTACTCACTTTAAAGACACATACTGCTGTCTCTGTATGCCAAAGTGACAATGGTTATGAGTCAATAATACACTGACAATACATCTTATCATAAATCACAACTTAGAGTGTACTGTAGGGTCAACTTTGTATGGATTATGGCATATATTTACATGTTCACTCATCAGCCAGTGCATATGGTTAAGATGTGAGGTGCTTGTGCAGCTGCATGTAATTAACAGAGTGGAGGTTTTTGCCTAAGTAAGCCTAAGCTGTGTTTATACCATCCTCATTACCCACTCTGCAAGTAAGTAAGGGGAGCATGCAGTCTCCTCACCCTGAGGTGCTTGAACCAAGGGCTTCCACTCAAGAAAGTGGATACTCCAGTCTAGCTCATTGCCAGTTCCTGGATTTTGATCAGCACCAATTTTAGCCTGCTGTCATTTGAAGTTGATGGTCATGTTTTTGCTCGTAGGTAACCAGGCATGTGGCGAGAGACGAAACTGGATACCTCATATCCAGAAAGCAGGGTGCCTTGGAATGACCTCTCCATGTCTCGCCCCATGTCTATCTCAGATTATCATTTCACTCCTTGATCAAGCCTTTCCCTTTTTTAGTAGACGGACACGTCCAAAATCCAGGCTATGGGTAACGGCACAGGGATCAGTTCACAGGAGAAGCACATATGGGTTGTTAATCAAGGATGACTCCAAAGATCTTAACATTTAATTTTTATTGGTAACTTTATGTTTATAGGATTCTACTCTCAGACTCTCTTGGTATTTATTGCACACACATTGTAGGCTGACTCAGTTTACCATGCTTGTGTAAGCCCTCTACATTCTCAATATGGTGAGCCACAACTGCAGTAGAATAACAATACACAGGATTAATATATTTACGAGATACAAGATGATTACCCATTTTTTGGTTTATTTGTTATTTGTTTGTTTGTCTGTTTTTTGTCTATTTGTTGGCAGGCTATCTTAAAAAGTCAACAGATTTTGATGGGGCGTGGATGTGGATACGGGGGTAATTTCTGGAGCACTTTATCACTTTCTTTGACATTGCAGATATGGCTTTTTTTAACATATAACAGGCCAATCAAAATAAAAAGATAATTAATAATAATTAATTATATAATAATGATCACATATCATCTGCTGCAATACAAAAATACATCTTTACTTCGTCCACTTGTCTTTGCTGATTGAACTGTTTATCGTTAAAAGTCTTTTATATCTGTTTTTATATAATTGTAAATTCGGTTTTGGAAAGTAAAAACAAGACATTTGAAAGCATCACCTTGGAGTTTTGGGAATTTGTGATGCACATTTTTCACTAGAGTCTGGTATTTTATATTATTACACTTAACCAGAGGTTTTCAACATAGGAGGCAAGGCTCCCCAGTGCAGCTGCAAACAGTTTCAGGTGAGGCTCAGTGAATGTAAGTGGAAAAAAATATTGTATCAGTTATTAATTTAATTATCAAATGGTGATGTTGTAGAATTCCCCAACTATGTGTAATTTGGTTAAAATAAATGCTGTAATTTTTCAGTTTTCCTCACTATCCCAAAGTCAGACTCTAATAAATTCCTTTTGACAGGCCTTTTTTGTGTAATTGGTGAAGTTATTGCTGAAGTTAAACAGCAATATTAGGTTATTTTGGTTCAACATATGGGACCAACATACTCATGATCCCATAGGAATATATACATATATATGTTTCCACTCCACTGCTCACAAAATGTTTTGGCCTGGCTGGTTGAAAACTGACCCTTAAACCTGTCCTGTCAAGACGATAGCAACCTGGTGATGTTAGTGATTTTTACACATGCACCAGCTACGAATGCCATCACTGTCACAATCACTCTTCCTCTACAGATTGATGAAATAAATTCCCATGTTCTACTATCATACTGATTTCTTTTCCTGGCAAGCTGCTTGAGGCTTGACAGTCAAATCATTAAAAAAAATCCTACTTGTACAAATAATTTCAAAATCTTGTGAAGCATAAGGGCTCATTTGTCCAGCGGCTCAGAGGTATACTCACTGTTAACCTGATGTTTCACATGGTACAGTGAGCTCTACTACGTAAACAGACTGTTGAACCGTGATATTAGGTCAGGCAGAAGCTGCTGCTGACCATCTGGTCTGCACGTTGTTGCCATGTGTCTGATTTCTCAATCCATAGCTTCCTTGAAATCCAACTCAGACCTGCTCATTAATACATCTTTCATTACTTCCTTGTGCTCATAACGCCATTTTTTATTGTGGTGACTGATTTTCTTCCATGTTTAGACTGAATTTCTGTTTATTAATTATAAATTGATGGTTTTGTTGTCTTTCAATCATGTTTCTAAATGAAGATTTTAGCGTGACACTATGTTTTTGATCATACAGGACTTTCTCATACAGCTGCTGATTAACCAGTTTTGGGATTATAATAACACATGCTGAGTTGGACTAATTGTGGAGGGTGGGGTTGCCATAGTCATGCATTGCTTTCATGCAACATTCATAAATCACTTTCATACAACAGTTATCTTCTCTAAGTTCCCTTCATTTCAGTCAGCATACAAAGAACAGACATAAGAAGCCTCTATGAATATTCTAAATGTGACCTTAATGTGTTTAATATTGAAGAGGACATCATCATGTTGTGCTTCGGCTACAGTAAACAGAATAATCTAGGCCTATAGACTCCTATCAAGAATTTATACTCATGTTTTTGTCTATACAGATGCTGTATTTTCAGCTCTCACCAGAGCTGTAACTGAATCCAGCTCAAAAAGCAACCCTCTGCTGTGGAACCTTAGAGAGTCCTATAAATAAGCCGGCAACACTCCTTCAACACTTGCCTATATGGCACATGGAATGATTAGCTCATGGCAAGAGCCCTCTGATCTTACAGAGTGTACCCACAACTATTTTCTGTCAGCTATGTAACTCGTAGAGTGTGTCAAGAATGTGGTCTCTTGGGAATCCGCAAAATTTAGTCAGCCTATACAGTAGATTCGCCTTGCACGCTTGCTCCTATGTGTTAATAAATGTTGCTGCACGATGGTGTTTTTAAAAGAGTTATTTTGTAAAGAAAAACACTTCAATATGGATGCAATATTAATTATTTTAAACAAATTACTGTATATTACCACAAGCTCAGGTCAAACAGTGGCAGAGTCGGTGTAATGGTCTTGAAGAAAAAGAGGGATGATCTTATTTAATTGAATAAAGAGGTATTGACTCTACTTTGCACGTTATATACATGTCCAGGTTATTTCCAAAGTGGACCTGTGGAAAAAAGGCAGACATAAGAGACTTGGATAAATCAGTGGGACAAGTGAAGTGGGTCAGATGACTTTGCCATCCTGATTCTTTAGGAAAAGGTAGGTAGGTCGGGATACAGGTAGGTGAGGGTCCCACTCCTCTCTAGCTGCTCCCTGCCTGGGTTTCCTGATGACATCATATACCAAATATAACACAAATAGCTACTTTTAATGACTAGTGCAGTCTTGAAATGATTCAACCCTCCAATGACAAGTGTCTCTAGTACTTTGTAGAGCACCACTTTGCTGCTAAGACCTGCTGCAAATGTGATACATATCCGGACTCCAGCTTCTTGCAGCATTCCTGGGGAAATCTTAGCCCATTCCTCATGAGCAAAAGCCTCCAGTTCTGTAATATTCCAAGATTTTCCTGCTGCAATCGTCTTCTTCAAATCCACCGAGAGATTTTCTATGGGATCCCAGTCAGGCAACTGTGATGGCGAGTTGTCACAGAGATCAAAGAATGAGATTCATTTCCTTCGTTGGCCAGTCAGGCAACTGTGATGGCCACTTTTGCTTTGGTCAGCAGTGTTGGAAAAAAATAAAATCTGTTATTATTGCCTGTCCATAGGTGAAGATTTCAATGCAAGTATTTTACTTGAAATGACAGAATATGTTTATAGTGTGGTATCAGTGCTTTTATTCAAGTTAAGGATCTGAATACACCCCCCCCCCAACACAGCAAATAGATATGTGTGTCTCAGAAATCAGTGTGACATTCAGAGCCACTATAGCCAAGACTCTTACTAACAGTTTCTATTTTCCATTCTAGCATTCCGTATGTGCAGCTGGACAGAATAGTTTCTAAATGGAGCTTTCATTTTTATTAATTCACTGGATTACTGTGGATTTTCATGATTTTTACTCACCACAGAAATAGAATGTAAATATAATATCCTCTTCTATTTTGCTGCCTCAACTTTTTTTGCAGTGACTTCCTCTTATTTTCTTGCAGACACAGACTGTAGTTATACCTATTTATACAGTCAGGAGCACATATTTAAACACCCAGTCCCAGTTTTTGCAACCTACTTTAGAGCCAACAGTGGTGTATGCATGGTTTGTTATCACGCGCAGATGAACAAACCACGTATATACTACTACCAACATTAGTTAGATAAACCTGGAAAATATGTCTTTAATTAGCAAATGCATGGTTAACCTGTTCCAACATTCTTAAAAACAGACTGGATCGTACACTCTTGCTTATTGGCTATGTGAAGGCTGCTTCATCTAATTAATGCATAATGACCAGGGCAGGGAGTTTAAGTGACATGGTAATCAAATTATAGTCTGGCAGCAGCTCCAGCGTAGATATCCTTGAAACCATTATAGAAATTGTTTAATTCTGTGCTGGGTTTTTCCTGACTCTAAGGTATTGTTGGCAATCACTGGCTTCGTATCAATTTAATAAACATCTGCTGAGGAACATGCTGACTCAAGAAACTGAGGATGTGCTGACCCAAAGAAGAGAATATTTTGTATCTGACAGTTTCATGCAAACATGAGGATGACATGTTTGCAGAACACGTCAGAGATAATAGAAAAATTGCATTGCTTCAGCTCTGAAATTCCCCTCATATGAAAAAGAACAAGAGAAATGGAAAACTGAAAGCCAGACAATAGATAAGATTTGACAGAATAATGAAGTCAGAGAACATTGTTGTGTTTTCATTTTTCTTACAAATGCAATGAAATAGAAGTCGATGTGTTAAAAAGAAAGTGCTAGAATAAATAGCAAACTTTCCCTAAATATTGCTATTAAATCATTGTTATACATCTTATGCTATTAGATCATCAGTTGAATTCGGGAATTTTAACTCACAATGTTAGGGTTAGAAGAGCTACCATTACACCAGAGACTTCAAACATGACTCATTTGATGACCTGATGTTTTCAGGCCTAGGTTTGGGGTCAGTCAGGCAAGAAATGTATGCCAATAAAGCAAACACAGCCCAGAATGTACATTTTAATCCTTAGGGTCAGGCCAGACTAAGCTGTCAGAGCACCTTCCTCTGAATGATTTTCCAATAAAAGCAGGAAATGTGCCTTAATGGGCATAACGAGATCATATGCAATGAGGTGGGAATTACCAGTCCAATCTGAATCAACAATCCGACTAAAACCAGAGCGCTTTGTGAGTAATGCTTTATAGAAAAACTCTCATTTTATTTACTGATTAAAAATATTGCCATCCATCAATTTTCTGTCAGGCGACTAAATTATTACTCATTTCTAAAATAGATGAAAATGTTTTGCATTACTTATTGATATTTCAATTATATAAGTGCAGCTCTTGCACTGATCTACATTACATGTGCATCGGATCTGCAAAAACTTTATTTAGCTCGACAAACATGGATCTGCACCTGTTTCTGGCAGGTTTTGGCATCCCTTAGTAATCCCTGGTGGCCTCATCACAGCTCCAAAAAATACTTATGAATTATTTTGATGATTAATTAAAAACAAATTCTAACAAAATGCCAAACATGACCTGTTTCCAGGTAATTGATACCAATTTGACAGCATCACCTTTGACTCAGGGAAATTGTGATGCACTTAAACATAAAATTCAGTTTAAAGTATGTTGATAATAAGCTGATAAACATTAAATACCCCAAACAAGGCTAATTAGCATTATACCCCCTAAATGAGGTTACTGAAGTTAGTGAGAAGGTTAGTGAGAATGAGATCATATGAGATCTAAAGGGAAGTTTACACGGGAATGTCAAAAAAAGAAGTGAGGGTTCATTTGAAAGAGTTATTTATATCAGAAGACTAAGGTTTGCTTATATTGTTTATGGATGATGTTGCAGAGCAACCTCTATGCTCCAAAGTAAGTTCAGTATTTTTACTTGACGCTCCTGAGCATGTGTTCTTTATTGCTTCACCATATCACACATGGTGATGGTGTACAGATGACGGTCTGTATGAGTCAGGCCAGCTGCTGTTGCTGTATGCTAAAGAGAAGGCCAAAAGTCAGGGGGTGAGCTGACAGAAGGAGGGGCAGGTGGTCTCCTATTACTGCTGCAGCCGCCAGAAGTCAGCCAGTCTTGTTATTCCCTTTCCCAATCCCTGTGCTTTTTGTTTAACTACAACACTTCCTGTACGACCTCCTGCTTACTCCTCACCCCTCCAAACCGGTGGCTTATAGGTGCCTCAGAAAATTAAAATTATAATTAGGGCTGGAAAGATATGCTTATGATTTTTCAGATTTGATTCACATTCGTTTCTCGATTGAATAAATTGAAAATGGGCACAGTTTTCAGTCTTTTGCTCCAGTATTTATTCTCTAGTGTCCTTTGTTCAGTGGAATATATTATGAAATATCAGATAAGATCAATGGCTGGCAGTCAATTTACCATTCTCCTACCTGTTTTGAGAATAATAAATGAGTGAGGGGCGGAGTTCCCCACCACGTCATCAACGTGACGTCTCCATTATTGGACTGCAGCCTCCCTGCTGCCCTTTAAGCTCCAGGGAAAGTCATCTCTGTCCGAGGCACTGACTGGCTGCAGAGTTTTTGAGGTGAAGCAAACTGGTATAAGTTGTTTAAAAGGCACCTGTTAATAAGCCAGTTTCAAAAACTCAAACTCAAGGGGTGATCACTTAAATTGTCAATATACGTATCAGTTATCTCCAGTTTTATTGAGTCATTGAATCAAAACATGGTCAAAACAATATATATGTTGTAAATCAAAACAATATATATATAAGATAACTCTGACTGCTCTCAGTAATGTGTTCTGCTGTTTACATTCTCTCACTGCGCAGGTGGCAGTGGTGGGTCAACTTAGGCCGTATGGTTCTATGTAACTACGCTGTATGTTTTCTTTTTTATTCAGGCATGGACAACTCATGGTGTTCCATCACCATATGCAATGGGTTTCAGATGCAGATCATAATTAAAATCTGAGTGATTAAAATATGCATTTGGAGGGGTCAGTATTCATTGGGTCACAGTACAGTAACAGAACGTGGTAGAGATATGGCACAGCCACCAGTACGTGGCTGAGATCATGCAAATTCATTCAATTAAAGCATGGAATATTTCATTCCAACAATTTTTAATTATTGTATATTTTTAATTAAACAAAGATTACATTATCAAGCTGCAATTTTCTCAAAACACTAAAAACAATTTCTAAAGAAATTTGATATATAGAAACAGAAGGAAATGAAAAGTGGTACTCAAGAGGCATGTCAATTTTACCAAAACGTCTCCATAAGGCTTATTGTCATCTGCAGCAGAAAAGAAAATCAATAAGACATATTCAAATTCAGTGTGAATCTCATCAATGTGCTGGAATCAAGCTCACCCTTATTTACTTTTTAAAAAGACTAAACTGCAGCATTATGAAGGTGTTACATGCCTTTTCTGTCCTGCATTATGAAGTTGGTAGCAATGGGATACGTACAGTGGGCTTACATGATTTCCCTAAAAATAGATAATTGAATTTTGATGATTTGTCCTGCTTTTTGTAATGAATAGTTAGAAGAGTGAGAACATTTAATTGTAGTTTAGCTGAAAAAACATCTTTGTTATGTTAAATATGGAACGTAATCACAAAAACATCCATCTTATTGTTCATACATAGAGCTCATTTGTATAAACATGATATATAAAAAGTCTTCCTATGCCAGCAAAGCACTGATTGACGCTCTAACTAATGTGTTTTTACAGGCTGTCTGTGGCGACACTGATGACCTGTGGCTGCACTCTGTTCCTGTTACATCTGAAGAGCCAGGCTGCCCTCGTGTGGCGATAACGCTTTGACAGCAGCACATACAGCACAGGGTTAATACAGGGGTGCAGGTACTGCAGCACAGTACAGATGAAGTAAAACATCTCCCATGCATGCCCATGGCGATAAAGGCCCAGGTACACACACAGCTCCAGAACATAACCGGGCAGCCAGCACACTGAGAAGGTAGCAGCAGCCAAGAACACCATGACAGAGGCTCTGCGGGTGTTCCTGGCACTGGACACCGACATTACAGGGCTCTTGTGGAGAAAGAGAGCCAGCCGGATGTAGTTGAAGGCGATGACTAGCATTGGAACGAAGTAATAAAGTACAAACTGGCTTAGGACCACCTGGTAGTGGTGCTCATGAATGGTTGGAAGGCAGAAGGTGAAGTTTGTCAGGTTTGGGCCAAGGCTCTCTTTGGTGGCAAACATGCGCAGTGGCAAGCTGATGAAGAAGCTAAGGGCCCAGACCAGGATAAACATGAGGATGACGACATCCGTGGTGGGCGGCTGGTACGGGTTGGTGATGATCATGGCACGGGTCACGGACACGGCACATAGTGAGTAGGTGCTGGCTGCCAGGCTGAAGGCCATTAGGAACTGGTAGACTTTGCACGAGGTGTTACCCAGAGGCCAGGAGTAGCTTACTGCAGAGTGCAAGGTGAAAGGGATGAGCAGGAGGGTGAGGAAGTCCGCCAGAGTCATGCTGAACAGGAGGATGTCGAGGCGGTTCTTACGCAATGTGTTGTACTTGGCATATAGAGAGAAGACTAGCAGGTTGGCACAGAGCCCAATGCCCAGGATGACTCCACACGTACAGGCAAAGATCAGCCCATACGTGTTGGGAACAGCCATTTTACCACCAATGTGACATCACCTTTCAAATGAAAAAATAAGGTTTTCCTCATTTATTTCTAAGATTAGTCGATTGGCAAGACATAAAAGTATCACATTAGTCACATCAGACTACAGAGAAAAGATGAAGAGCATTTGTGACATATTTTCTGATATTTTCTAGACAAAACTAAGAGTTTGAGAAGATATCTTTTCATCCAGTAGATGCTGAAGACAGTCATTAATTGCATTATTAATTATTCCTAGTGAAAGAGGAAAGGTACATTTTATATTATGACAAAAAAAAAACCTTTGTTTCTAGCTTTTTTGAGTTAATCAAATAGCATCTGAAAGACTTTTGCTGACCTAAAGTGAAAATATTCTGCGTCATATGACTTCATCTAAACACATATGATGTAATATGACCAAAATAACAGGTGTAAGTTTTTTACATAGCAACATGTGGTTTTCTGCTAAGATACAAAATGTCTTTCAATTAACATCTGACTCTTACCTGCTGCATCTTTCAACTGACAGTTTGATTTAAGTGGAGCAGGAGTTTGTCTCAACACAATTCATTGCATTTTAAAAATTTTCCATCAGTTTTGATGAACTCACCATTGTCGTTCCTCGAAGCAGTATCTTCAGGCTCATGTTTGTTAGTGAACTATCCTCAAAGCGTAAAGTAGAGATTCTCGTTTACTGTTGACCATCCTATGTAACTGAACTGAAGAAGGGAGAGGTGACAGCCTCTCAGGACTCATTACAAAGTGTGATTGCTGGATGTGGAGGGAAGAAAGGCAAACATCTCTTGGGCCTGATTGATTCTGCTTGACTGGGTTTAAAGAGAAATGACCTCAGGCCAGCTGTTAAGAGAACAGTCATGTCCTGTACATGCCATTTTTGTTATTACTAGAGAATGGATGTTTATTTTTTGTATCTTTTTTGATTGCTTTTATTTTTAGTAACAGCTGAACTTGACTTTGAACCTTTTTAACTTGTTGATCTGAGTGTATACAGCATAATGATTTTTAGGAAAACTGTGTTGCTGTTAAAACTGGCCTTTCCCAGCCATTTAAAGTCATCTCTCTCCTTTGAGATGGTTTTGGGACTGTATGAATTTAAAAGCTACCCACAGAAGACCAGTCCATTGATTACGTTCACTGTCCCTCCCCTTCTCTGGAGATATTACTGTCTCTCTCCATTGTTTAATTGATTTCTTTGGTGTGAGCTGCAGGCTCCTGATGGTGGCTTTATCAGGCTTTCCACAGCATTTATGACTCTGTGTCAGCTAATGGCCCACGGTATCCACTGGTGCTCTTAGCACAGGATATAGCTGATGCTGATGCATTTGCCAACCCCTCCATTACCAATGCCTGTGCCGTGCAGTCAACGGTTGTTAAAAATACCACATGTTCTCAAGGGGGACAGTAACAGCTTCAGGGCATTCTGTTCGTGCCAAAGTCAACAAAAACACTGATGGGTTTTTTTTTTCAAATCCATCTTCTCTATAATAATTTTTTTTTTTTACTATTTTGACCCAAATTTTACCCTTTTTTTCTCTATGCAAAAAAACCCATACTCCCTCTCTGTATTAATGTTGGCTAATTAAACTCAAGTCTGTAGTCATTACATGACCCTGTTGTCATTGAAGCTGCAATGATTAGTCGATTAATCAATTACTCAGTCGAAAGAAAACTAATCCCCAACTATTTTAATAACTGATTACCTTTTTGGGTCACTTTTCGAGCATAAATTCCAAACATTTGTTGGTTCTTAATTCTCAAATATGATGATTCGTTTCCTTCCTTTGTCTTACATGATTGAATAAGGTATATCTTTAGGTTTTGGCTGTTGTTATTTAATTTTAATTAATTGTTTGGTCTATAAAAAGCCAAAAAATAGTGAAGATGTCCATAGAGATTTTCTAAAGCGAAAGGAAACGTCTTCAAATGACTTTTTTTCATCTGACAAAACAAAATTTAAAAACACAAAACACAGTTAGTGGCAGCTAATATTTGGGAAGCAGGAATGAGGCAATTACTTGACAAATTATTTGAAAGATCACGCATAAAGAAAATAGTTGTTGTGTGATTGTCTGTCCTTTGACAAATCATTTTAGAATAAATGATAAGTTGCACATTTGAGCCACATATGACTGGTGAACAAAGACACCATGAATCAAACATGTCTCTAATCGCTACACTTTTAATGTTTGATTAACTGGAAACATGTACAGTATGCCCTCAGTGCAAATGAAGAACATTAAATGAGTCTGAGAGCCGCTGTCTTGGGCTTGTCCTATAAAAATAAACTATAATGTGAAACGGTGAAAGTGGGTTTGATGAAGCTTCCAATAAGTTACGAGTCCATGAGCTAAGGCCGGAAAGGAAAGCAGAGACGTCAAAAAGAAACATCCAATAAAAACGAAACCACAAAAGAACATGTACATGATATAACTAAAGTGCATAATGGAATTTAGTCAGCAGCACCATGATACATTCACAAAATAAATACACACTTTTCAATAAATTATGGCAGAACAGTTCCAACAGATATATTCAGTGAACAGTTTGTGTTTAGCTCTGTCCATGATGGTCGACACATATAGAGCCAAACTAAAGTAGACCACTCAGCCTCCCAACTTTGTGAAGCTGATGTAAATAAGGGTTACAGAGGCCTACAGATTCTCCAAATAAATATGAACCTTAGAGGATGTTTTGATGATAGTCCGTTAAACTTCAAGAAGTATGACATTGAAAATACACACATAGCAGAATATTATCATACAAGCACAACCCACGGGCCGTAATATGAAGTGACTGAGTCAGCAATGGGTTGAGTCTCTCAGATTCCAGTCTAGTTGAGCCTATGTCAGTGTCTTAGTGCAGTACCATGTTAAAGGCTATTGGGAGTCACTTAGCGAGGGTACTGTATCCTTCATGGCTCCTTTGTTGAGACAGACCGTGCCCGCCTGCGCTTCTTGTCACTCTCTCTACGACGGCCTAACCTGACCTTTTTTTTCCTCTTAGTGGCCACTTTTAGTGGCTGGTCCTTATAAGCCATAGCCTTGTTGGTCTCCTGGGGAAGGTTGGGGCCCTCTCTGTCCAGGCTGAACCTGTCAGGGAGGTTCTTGGTGGCTCCTGGCGGCTTCTCGTGCAGGGCATTCCCACTGAAGGTTTGAGTCTGAGTTCTGCTCTGCAAAGGTGGAGCTCGCTCATCGGCTGTGTGCACCTCCTCGAGCAGCTCATGCAGCCACATGCGACGCTTGAACTCTTGCAATGAGCGGCCCTTGTCGTGCATCAACTGGGCGTGGCTCACTGACCTCCTCCTTAAAGCATGGAAGTGAGGAGACAGAGTTAGATCAACATGAAAGCTAACAGCACGCTAAAACAGCACCGTGCATGGGAGGGGAGCACTGCATGTTGATTTTTCTCTGAGTATGTCAGAACTTTGTTGTTTTGTCCAATTGGATCTCTTAAATTACCAGTTATGTAATTAAACTAGAATTCCTCATATCTGAATTGACAGAAAAATATCGCACAATTTTCTTTTTACATTACTTTTTTATTCATAATACACCAGTGTGAAATGTATGTGTGGAACCACTGTGGCAGGGATGTCAGCTGAAATTAAAGTTGCATGCATTTGGAAACCTCAGAACAGTAGATGGCAGCATAAACAAGCTTCTGAACCCAAAATGCCTGAGTTGAAACAGAAAACTTTCTGTACCTGCATTAAATGTGTACAGGTAATCTGTGTTTACTAAATCCAGACAAGAGGAACCTGTCCAACGTGTTTCTTCTTCATGTTCAATTATCAAGTAGTCGTTTACTTTTTAAATTCCATATTGCATAACATTGAATCACCCTTTTAAAATAAATAGAAAATATAACTTACGATCTGCTGCTAAGTGCATCAACTGGTTTCCCATAAAGAGTCACTGGTGAGCACAACAAGAACACAGCCAGACTCCACTGATGAAACAATATAGAGCACATCCTTGATCTGAAGAACATAAAAAATACTATATCAGTCACTTTAATGAGTTAAGAAAAACATTTTATATGAATCTATACTGAACTGTTAATCTATATTTCAATAGTTTATCTGAGTAGCAGTGTAGACAGCTGAACATAATGCCATCCCTGTGTGTGTGACATATTCCAGCCATTAAAATGTGTATTAAATTAAAGAAGAAACTTAGACTTACATGGTGTGACTGGTAACAGGGAAAATCCACACAAAGATCTGTCTTCAAGCTCTGAACAGAGGATCTTGTTGCAGAATTTGATTTTCAAAATAATAAGAAAAAATGTTCAGCCAAATAAAGTATGGCCAGTTCAAAACCTGTGTCCAGGTCCATTGGTGTGAAGACAGCCTGGGGAAATCCCCTGTCAGTCTTCCATTTATTTGCCTCCCAACAGTGTGCGCTGAGCTATTTGTTTCTCCAAAGCGTCCCAATTAAAAGAGAGGTAAAGATGGAGCAGCTGCAGCAGCCCATCAGCTGTAGAGTTGCCACTCCAATCAATTCAGCTGTAATCTCATGAAGAGTTATGACGAAGCATCTTCTCTGGTGCTGGAGATCAGAACTGAGAGGGTTTTCAGTCAAGCACTGTGAGCGAGCCTGTGTGAGTCTGTCTGAGAGTGGCACGGAGAGAAAGTGCTCTTTGGGTTAGGATGCATTCACTACCTTCAGCCTCTACCCATTAAGTCCAGTCCTAACACCCTCCCTAACCTCCCCACCCTCGCCTCTCTCCCTCTCCCCCATCCCAAACCCTTCAAACACACCTGCTGTGACAAGAAGGTGGCACCCACACCAATCCACCACACAACAAAGAGTATGCTTGACACAAGCTTTGGAAAAAAAGGATTTTCTAATCAAGTTTAAATTAATTGAGCTCTGCTCTCTAAATAGTTTTTGTCATAAAGTGGTCAAAAATGACAGGTGTGCACCAATGGAGGTAATCAAGGCTTACCAAGCAGAGAGTGTGTAAGGGGAGGGGCAGGGTTACTCCAAAGTAAACAACCAGGCAGAACCACTTTCCCAGGGGAGAATGACCATAACCTCAGAGAAACCCAACCCACAGCCTCTCACTGCAGACCATTCAGTTCACCTTCACTCTGCCTCAGCAAACCCGCTCACCGCCGAATGGTTACAGTGGGCTCTGAGGTATCTTTCATATCCAGCTATGTTGGAAAGTGAAGAGCCTTGCATTGAATCCCTACTGCACCATGTATGTTTAAGTGATTAAATGAGTCTGAAACATTCACGCACATTAGTGATACCACTAAAAATATAATAAAATACAGCCATTAAAGGTCAGTAGTCTGATGTAGGAGGTATCACTGAGGCTGAAAGTGCATGTGTTTGCTGCATCACATTGATTGGAGTAATATATGCAACAATGACAGGGCAAGTTTAAGTATCTTATACAGTTTTTTTTATTTTAAAAATCCCTTTATAAACTATTTGTGATTTTGCATACGTTTTGTGTACATTTTGATACATATGACTATCGGAAAATATCTATCTATATTTAATATAGCACTATATTGTATGAAATATCATTTTAATTATACATTATTATTATTATTACACCTTTTTTAAATGATGCTATCAAAGAAAATGTGAATGCAAATGCATTTGTTTTACAGCTACACAAGCAGCTCCATGAATCTGTACATAGGTACACGATTTCTTTGAGCTAAGTGCTACTATGACCTTGCTGACAACATGCTTATGTTGAGTAAGTATAATGGCTACCATGTGCAGCATCTAAGCTGCATGTTAGCATTTTAGCATTTGCTAAAATGTTTGCTTTGCAGGTCTTTGGTCATTAAACAAAATATTGGGCAAATTAAAATTTAGTTTTTTTGATGGTGGTGCACATTTGGATTCATCATCTGGGGACCATCGATGTCTGTACATAATTCCATGACTAGCCATCCTTTAGTTGTTGATATATTTCAGTCTGAATCAAAGTACTGAGCAGACAGTTAAACCAACATTCCCCTGCATATCTTTATTTTGTATGTGCACTTGTGAGACTTTATGATCTTGGATAACAAAGTTGGCAGTTCTGTCTACAGCGTTCATATTTGGTTCAATATGGACACGTTGTTCTAGATTTTGTTCAAAGTGATATCTGTGTAAAATGTAATTCGACTCAGTTGTAAGATAAAAATGTCAACATGAACAATGATATTGTTGTATGTGTTCTCGCTGTTCCTAAATTGTGGTGAAAGTCAGTTTAGTCCAGCCTGCAGATTTTTCTCAACCCAATTCAATGTTCCTTTGATTCATTACTGGGTCATGACCTACCAGTTTAAGACAATAGTACAGTCTGTGCTGACGAAGTAAGTGGATTTGTATGGAAACTCTGTATCAACAAATCACCACTGTCCTCTTTGTTCTACTTAACATCATTTTTGTTTCTCATGATCCTTTAAACTTTGTGTTTAATAGTACTGTGGCTCTGAATAGCAATGTTGGTCTGTCAGCTCATCAGTCTTTGTGTCCACCACTTTGGTCCAGACTGAAATATCTCAATAACTATTCAATCGATTGCCATGAAAGTTTATACAGACATTCATGGTCCCCAGAGAGTGAATCCTAATGACTGGTATGACCCGCTGACTTTTTTTATAGTGCCTCCAGCAGGTTCATTTCTATATTTAGAAAAATGCTTTGACAATTTTTCAATGGATTGCAATTAAATGTGGTACAAACACTTGTGATCTCCAGATGACAAATCAGAATGACTTTTATGATCCCCACACTTTTGGTGTACACCAATAACTGTTTTCACTTATCCATGAGAGATTGTTTCATCTACAAGATGACAAGATGCACAAAATTTGGTGCAGAGACCTAAACGACTTCAGAACACTATGGAGATCCTCTGAATTTCCTTCAAGAGCAAGGGTCACCAATTAGCGGCCCTCGGGCTAAATCAGGACCATGAGATGCTTCTATCTGGACTGTGAAGCCTTTTGACATAATGGGGAAAAAGACAGACACCCTATTTTATCTATATTACTTATCATTATTAACCAGTGCTTATCTTTTGAACTGTCAAAGCATGTTATTGTTACACTGATTTGGAAGTAAATCCTAAATAACATTTGAAAAAGATAAAAGTTTAAACTATACACTGTGTATTTGTAAGTATAAATTGTTAAAATTTGTTGTGAGATGATTAAGATGAATTCAATCTATTGAAAAACCTGACTCATTCATGGGGTTAACAGACCTACTTGCACTGTTTTAATGCACTTGCATTTCTCCTTATGAATAAAACCCATAATTTATTTCTGTGAGCAGTGATGATTAGTAGAACCACTTCAGGCTAGACTTTCGAGCAGTCGGTGGTAACATACTTAATAGAGGACCCAGTATTTTCTCAAGCAGTCATGATTCAATTCAGCAAGGGGTCCAAAAGGGTGTTGGAGCTGGGACAAATATATGGCAGACCCCCCCTGCTGTCTCCAAAACTCAGCTTTCTTCTATTTCCAGCGAGTCTGCCCCAAACTTCCAACACTTTAACGTTCGGTGGGGAAAAAAATACCTCATTTGATTCCATTCTATAAAGACTTTACCTGCAAAAAAATATGAAAAAAATCCCATTTCCTGGCAGACGGCAGCACATGGAACAGGAGCCAAGAAAGCTGTTTTTGATTCATGCTAAATTGCACTCTCAACACAGAACAGTATTCCTGTCCGTTTTTCATCCTTTTTACACTGCACCTACTTCACATTCACACGTACAGAATGCATAAATATGTACCCACCCCCGTTGTAAAGACTTTGTACCCTCCTGTTCCAAACATTCAGCTCACACACACTCTGCATCCAGAGAAACACCCTCATTTTATATATATCATTTCAGAGATCAGCATCTATTTTTGGATGTGTTGTATCGTTTCCTCGTATTGGTCCACCCTATTATGTCATAAATCCTGCCTTTTAATTGCTGCAACAGTTCCTGCTTTTGTTGTAGCGTTACATTCAGAGTCACTATGAGCTTCCCATGTACAATTCTGTCTGTGGCAATGAGTCAGTGTTAATTCCCACACGTCTCACTGGTGCTGACAGCACTCTCCATCATTTTATGACCCTTTTACAGCACCACTCCCCTTTAACTCTAAGCCTTAGCTTTAGGTTCAATGTGAAGATGGCAGCAAAGTGAATGTACACACTCTAAAAACATCCAATATATTAAAAAAAATTAATTACAGTATCTATTAAAGATGACACTCAACAAACTTATATGACACCTCAAATGTCTTTTTTAAAACCACGTTTAGCTTTAAAAAAAAAAAAAAACAGAACCAGAGGTTTTACAGTGTATTTGATAATAGTTCCTTTATGATGAAGCAAGAGTTTTGATTGCTTGACCATTTGTTCACATGAGAACTTCAGGTTTGTTATCCTGGAAAACCTCACTGGAAAAATGACTTTTGCAGAGTTATTTTTCCCTCTTAATGGTTTTTTAAGGGTGAGTTATGGTATGGACTGTTTCACTTAGTTCATTTGAGAAATGCTTTATAATGTCGTATTGTGGGCTGTAGGAAGAGTTTTTGTGAAATCATTCACAGCTACCATATCAAAACTGTCATCCCAGGATTGTTCTTTATTCCTCTTAACTTCTTCTGGTTCAGCTATTTTCAACAGCTCTGCCACTGAGGCAAAGTTAATAAAAGCTCTGGAAATGAAATTGCTGCAGTCTGTTTTCTTTTTCGTTTTCATTGGCAGTTTATAGTTGCTTAAAATTTGTCTGTTTTTAAGAGCTGGTTTGTTGCTACGTTAAACGCTTTATAGTGACATAAAATCAGCATTTGAAGAGTTGAACTCATCAAATTTAACTGGAGACACAGCAAAACTGTCCATCAAAATACAGATCAGGCTGAGTAATAAACAACAGTCTACCTTTAACAGCAATTTTGTTTGCATTTTTGTTTCAGCAGTGATTTATTTGGTTAGGTGGAAAATTCTGGAAATAGAAATCCATTGTCTAAGTTTTCCATGAGATCCATCTCAGTATGTGAGATATGTTAGGCTGTAAAGTGTTGTTTACTGCATCGTTTGTTGTGTTGACTTCTTAAGATTAAAACATACTTTTAAGTTACTTTCAGGGGTCTTTTTGCAGATTTTCCAACCACTTGTTATCGCATGACCAAATTTCCATACAGAATAATGTCAACTAAACAAACTCCAGAAAAGTTTCGTTGAATCAGGTGAGACAAGTGAATGACATAAAGATAGTTGTATACCACAGCAGATGATATGTGATAAGTAGTGTGTCAGAAAGTCTTTTGGCCTGTCTGCCCCTTTAGCTTTCTCTGCTTGCTCCTCTTTAATATTTTCCCTCCAGTGTGTGATTGTCTGATTGTGTTCACCTGTGGTTGTCTCCGCCTCCCTGTGCCACCTGTTTGTCATTCCCTTGTTATCCCTGTGTATTTAGTTTTTCTAGTGTTTTGAGTACATTTTCTTTCTCCTGATATTTCTGATTTCCTGATTTGGACTGTTTCATTGATATTGCCTTTGCCTGTTGTTTGTATGTTGTTTGTCTGATTCACCTGGATTACTTGTATATTGTATTATTCTTCCTGTATTTTGGACTCTGAGCCTGCCTTACACCTTTTGTTACTGTAGCCTGTTTTCAGTTGCCTTTTTGGTTTTTGAACCTGGACTGTTTATGACATAACCCTTTCAAAATAAGAGGAACAAGCAAACTAGGATGAGATCTATGACAATATCACAGGGTATCGCTGGTTGTCACAATCACCTAGAAGATCAAATAAAACTGGAATGGCACTCACTAGAGCGTACACCTCTGCCAAGGACCAACAGATCCACTCCTTTATCCGAATATACACCACATTTTAATGCGGTTTATTCTGGCCCAAGACCCATCCTACAAGTTTAATGGAAATCTGTTCAATAGTTTTTGTGTAATTGTGCTGACAAACCAATCAACCAAACAACAAACAGACACAGGTAAAAAAAAAAAATGTATTGAATGAATGGAATCTCACTGTATTCACATTGCTGGAGGACAATGTGAATGGAGGAATTAACAAAGTGTGCATTGTAATCCCCACCAGCAAATAGGAAAACGTACTGGCGACCAGAATGTTTTCTCATAACATAATGAGGAAATGTTATTCATGAGCTTACATGGCAACTCACAAACATGGTGATACAGAATGTACCAGTCCTGACAAAGTATTGCAGGAACATTTAATCGAAACCACAACCTTTCCCTAACCTTAGCCTAATTACTTCTCCTGCCTAAACCTAACCACAAACCAGAGTCTGGACTCAAATCCATGTTGTCAAGCGTCTGAGTCCTGAACTTGGTATGCCCGTCATCCTCGGAGGTCGTTCAGCAGCATAAGTGATCTGGAGAAAGGTCCAGCTGCAGTCTCACAGATGACTTGAGATCTTTTCTATCCCTAAACCAGTAGTTCTGGTGCCTCACCAGTTCCAGGGTGGATCATGTAGTACACTGATGATTCTGGTTACTTTTCAAGATAATTTACAAAAAGGTTGAAAAATACCCTATACCCGCACAGTGTTGAGGAAAATGTAATGAAATCTCTGATCCAGATCCAGATCCTGATCTACAATATAACTGTGGTTGTCCCAAACTCCAGGCCTACCCCTCCACAAGATTTTGTGAAAATTGGTGTTTAACGTTTCGAGTAATCCTGCTGACAAATAAACAAACAACAAGCCAATGAACCAAGCGACATGGGTGAAAATATAACCTCCTTGGTGGAGTTAAAAAAACAAGTCCAAAGCTAGGCTAGAATCTTTGACCTGGCCTAGGGGGGGTGCCCACCACATTAGCATTTCTCTCTTGGCAGATATAGATGGTCGGGTGTCTGACAGTGGCCGACCGCTCTGTAGTGGCCCTGTGCTCCAGGCTCTGGTTTATGTGTATGTGGAGGAGGCGGGGGGGCTCCATACTCCTTACTTAACCCCCCAAAACCCAAACCACAAGCTGCCCCATGACTGATGCCCCCCTCTCACTCTCCTTACCTCAGAGGCAGACCCCAGGCCAGCTGGACACAACCTAAAACCCCACACAGACACCACACAGCCACCACCAGTGGCTGCCACCCTCCTGCCCCTGACCTATCACCCAAAACCTATTACCATGAACTTGTGCCCGGCTGCCAAGCAGCACATACAGCCAGCCTTCCACTGCTCTTCAGCGCAAAGATAGGGGAGAAAGTTCAGCTGGTGGAAAGAGGTAAATATTCTGGGTTACGATGTCATTTTACATGCGACATAAAACCTACTTTGGTGTTTTATGTTTTGTGGCTTGTGGTGATGCCGTGGCATTTGCTTGTGGAACAGCCTCCTTCCCACTGCAACAACTACTGTGGAGTATTTGAGGCTGGTGAAAAATGCGTCGGCCGTCGTGTGAACCGTTTTGAAACATGCCAAAAGTTTGTGTGCCGCACGTCTGTTACTCTCTTGACAAATCGTGCCATTTTTGCTTTGCCTCAGCCTTGAAAATTAACGAATCAATAGAGGTCTGATTGAGAAGACCACACACACATGGTGTTACGGTAATAACGGGCCGAGTCTGTTTGTTTGCATAAGTGAAGAGCAGGCTCAAATCCTTAATGAGTGTTTTGCGTCCAGTGTGCAACCACAGCTAAGCCAGAGAGTCAACAAGGTTGGCCAGACTAACCACTGTGTGTGTGTGTGTGTGTGTGTGTGTGTGTGTGTGTGTGTGTGTGTGTGTGTGTGTGTGTGCACACGTGTGTGTGTGTGTGTGTGTGTGTGTGTGTGAGAGAGAGAGAGAGAGAGAGAGAGAGAGGTCTCTGCATGTCCTTGAAAAAAAAAAGAAAAACATGCAGAAACTGAAATAACATTATCAGAGTTTGTCAGACTTTTTTCCTCACTTGTGTTAATTTGCTCTTACATCATCTATAAGCACCCGCTCTAATGTTTCTATATTTAACATCACTTTATATTTACTCCTGCTCTGACACACAGGTAGTTTGTATTCCCAGTGAAAAAATATATCTATGAGACATTTCAGTGAATATTTAAACACTGAAGAAAAATGCTTCACTTGAAATTTCCAAATCGTTATAATGCGTGGTGTGAGCCAAGTGCACTTCACCAACTCAAAGCTGATCCATTTACTGTAAATGAGCTTGTCTCTGTTGGTTTCCTGACCAATTACTGTACAGTGAACTTAGGTCCTGTATTTATTTATCCATAGGTTATTTTAAATGGACTGCACTCAATGCAGAGGCCTTGTTGAGCGGTCTTGTCCTCCCAGCCTGCCCTGGGACATGCTAGCAGCGCTTGGCAGGCAGACACGGATGCTGAAGGCAGCCTCTGGACAACTTTATCCTGCGTCGAACGAGGCCACCCGCTTCGTGCTCGCCAGGGCAAAGTGACTGGCACGGCATTCCCCGGCCTCAGTTTTTACCTCTCAGTTTTCTGCTTCTCCAAGAGAACTAGAGAACACTGTTCACTCTTTAAAGCTGTGTGAAAAGATATCAAGTCCAAACAAAGAACAGGAAGTCTCAAGCTTAGTAGAATATACAGTATTATTCAACAAAAAGAAAACACACCAATGAGGGGATTATTAAGTGAATTATATACATTTAATCTGATTGGTTGTTTTAAGTATAAACATGAGTTAAATTAATTCAATTAAAATCAAGAATCATAATGATTAAATATTATGACTTCATTGTTTATTGAGCTGCAACAATCACTTTTCAAAAAATGCCAAACATTAGTTCCTGTCTGCTGAGGTCGTCCTTCATCGCAGCTCCAGTTCCATAAAGGTGATGATTGGCTGTTTTTCTTTCTCTCAAGGTGTGTGACAGTAAACTGTATTTCCATGGGTTCAAACTGTCAGCCAGTCTGACCACTTGTGGATCAAACAATCAGTCAATCAAGAAAATTAGTATTGATCAGTAATCAGAAATGGAGAAAAAAAAGTTCTCTGCAGCCCTAGTTAAGATGTTTATGAAAAAGGTTTGTTGTGGGTAAATCTTCTTATAGGTGAATCCAAAGCATAAGGGAATAAACAAAGATGAAAGTAGGTCAATGCAGCAGGAAATGGAACTGCAAAGAAAAATAAAGCACAGATTAAGTTTTATGGCTGTTGCAAAGCAAAATTCAGAAGGAGCCACTTCACTGCAAAAGTCATGGCAAAAACGTCCAAGTTGACTGAAATAGCCATAAGTTAAAGTAAATACAATAAACTGTCTATTGAAAACAGACGCTAAACAAAAACATAAGATACAATAGCTTATCAAAATCAGACTAACGCTAAAAGGAAAAGGAAAACTGACATTTCTTCAATTCTATAATCTGTGAAAAACACATATAATTGAATTTTTGGTTTCTTGGTTAACCAAATGGTTACAATAACTGGTCAAACATCAAGATTTGTCGAAAAAATACACTAAACTTGTGTACTTTTTGATCCGTTTTGGTTTTTCAACCAGGGCCACAGTCTCACGTTAATGGATTGTTTGTAACGTCCCCTATAAATCTGTAGGAGGCATATTTCTTAGAGGTGATCTGGTCTTGCATTGACGTTTAGTTGATGAAATTGGTTGTATAATTCTGTATTTTTCACAATGGTTCCTACAGAGACATACAGTGTATCCCCGCCCTCTAAGCAAAAACTAAATCTAATAACTTTCTCCTCCATAAATTGAAAACACATGTTTGCCGTTGATGATGTAAGTGTTCAAAAGTGTTAATTCACTAATGAACAGTGAGTCCATTAGACATTCGATTACATACTCTGGGCAGGAGATAAATCAACACTGAGTGTAATTTAAACATGGACTCTGGCCAGGCAGCTTGTTTTCTGTCCGACTGTGGTTTTCCAACAGTCTAAATCCATGAAGCGGATTTGCTCACAACAGCCAACATATTTCTCCAATCTGCATCCCCTTGTAAAGCAAAGGAAGGAAGGCAGAGCTCAGAACTGTTTGTTTTGTACTGCCTACACTCTCACAGCCCTACAACATAAGGCCAGGCTTTCATTGCCTCTCCACTGCATAAGCAATAAAGAATTAGCCTTTAAAAGTTTGTTTTGTAAAAGTTGTAAATAAAGTGGCTCTGATTCAGACTTAGATCCCCTTTCTCTCAGATGGGGTATAGCTTGTGTGGGTGGCTTTGGAAATACTGAGGCATGCTGAATATGTTTATATTACACTGTCCCCGAGGAGAGCTGAGCTCTGTGGTGCAGATGGATTACAGGGGGGAAAAGGGTTGTTGTAGACCTTTAAAGTTCAGTGTTAATGGTGGGAGTGAAGTGGCTGCGTAGGTGTGATATGTTCATTTCACAGGTAGCTGGCTTTTCTATCCGCGACGATGAGGGGAGAGGGGGACTCCCGCACCAGCCCAAAAAAATGGTGTTTATGCTAAAGTACAGACTTTAAATCTGCACTAAAGCCCCTTTTCCACTGCATAGCACCAGCTCTACTCGACTCGCCTCGCCTCGCCTTTTTTGCATTTCCACCAGGTAAAAAGTATCTGGTGCTACTTTTTTAGTACCTGCTCTGTTGCGGTTCCAAGCGAGCCGAGCTGGTACTAAAAGGTCACATGAAACGTTACAGACCACTTAGTAGTGTGAATGTACTTATACACTCATGTAGTATGGAAGTATGCGATTTGGGACACAGCAATCAGCTTATTAGCTTAAACCCTGACAGTTTAGCTTATAATCCCACCTATAAGATAAACTATATTTTCATATGTATATACAGTATATTTTCAAAGTTTCATATGTAATTTTAAGAAATGAAGGTGGTATACTATATACCTCACAGCAAGAATATAAATACGTGTATTCCTCAAACTGTAGGACAATTATTATTTTTACTATTATTACTATTATTATTACTATTCTTTTAATCTTTTAATCAGAGCTAAAAGATTCGTGAATATTGGATTTGAAAATGGCAAAAAATATGACTTCAAATGGATGTTAATGTAGCTTCTCATGTCATTGAAGTGTAAATACGCTACTGTTTGTTGTAAGAGCAGACCTGCTCTACAGTAATGGACCAGAGTGAGAGCATTCCTTCACTGTTTGGATGGAAGAGTGTGCATGTGTGTCTGCGTTGCGTGTGTGTGTGTGTGTGTGGGAGGGCATGCCTGAGGTTGCTGGGCCTCGGCCTTCTCCTCAACATTAATAAGGACTTCCTTCCTACCAGACAGAGTCAAACAACTGATCACTTACCAAGAAAGACATGCCCACGCATCCCTCAGAGCTGGCAGGCTTCAGCCACTTATAAGGAGCGGCCCATGTTCTGTAGCCACCCATCAATCAAAACGTTTGCATGCCGTACATCTGTACACATCCATGTTTTCTCCCCATTCTCCACCCCTAATGTGAGAGTGTGTTTGAGGTAAAGCTCGGAGGAGGATATCATGGGTTTGCAACTATATTCAGGGAGACAGAGCAAACAATAATCCCTCTGATAAACACACTACTTCAAAAAATAACAACTCTTTTAGCCTGTTTTAAAAACGTGCCAAGATTTACCAGCTTAAATGTGCATTTTCACAATGTGCATAATTTATTTCCCTCCGTAAATATCAGGTTTTTAAATGTTTTTTTTCCACAAGTGAATTGGAGTGGCTTGTCACGAACACATCAGCAGAGTTTTCAGCCCAAAGTTGTCAAAGCATCACTTGACCAAAGCGAAATAAGTGACTGAACAGACTTTTGTCTAATTTACAGACCATGATCTTGTGAAAGTAATCATAATTATTCGACAGCTCTCAATTGCAATATCATGATTAAATTCACTTGAAATCACTTTTCACTTCACTATATGATATCCTAATTTTGTTGGCCACACATATTGGCTGTCGTGGATCTTGCTGTATTCAGATGTGGGTCATGGTTTTACGTTGTGTTGAAATACCTCCCAGAAAGGTAAAGTTTCAGCAGTACAAGCTGCTCATGTCAGTTTGTGTTCCAGGGAACAAAATATCCTTCAAACGGAATCAAAACCTCCCTTGTTCACTCCTTTACCCCAGGGAGTTTATAATAGTGAAGCTCAGCGGAAACTAGTGGATCATTGTTTTAATATCCCGTATCATCTGGTCTTCATGTTCTGTACACCACAGAGTAATATCAACAGATGCAGGACAAACAGTTACTGTGATTCTTTTGCTCTGATGTTCAACACAGATACGACAAGACCCTTTATCCATTGGACAATATAAAAAATAAGACTCTGGCTGTCTTTCTAATGTCCTTTTTTAACGGGTGACCTCTTACTATACAGTATATGTATCAGCAATTCTAATCAAGTGCTCTACATTGTTAGGTAGTACAATTCAGTTACTTATTGATCTTGTCTGATCAACATTAGGTTCTGCAACTGTCCTATTGAAAAAAGACACTAATCTATCATAATAGGGTACAATCAAAGGGATAGTATGTAATACATAGTGATCATATTTTACATTAAATACCTTTGGGGCTATCTCAAATTTGATTGATTTGATATGGATTTTCTTTTTTTCAGCAGATAGCAATAACCAATTATTGGTATTTGTGGGGCTCAGTATCTTGCCCAAGGACACATGGACATGTAGACTGCAGGGGCCAGGGATTGGATGATGATGACCTCTGTGTTTATTGACAGATCGCGAAACAACTCAAAACATATAAGACAAAAAAAGGCAGTTTTGTTTTGTATTATTGGCTTTATTTATCAGCTATAATTTCACAGATATCGATAAATAGCCAATAATATAAATTTCCCAAAATTGGACCAATTTGTATTATGCATCCATATCTGATAGCATATGTCGTACAACTAATTATAATAATTTGCATTTACTTCTCTGCTGAGGCGTTCAATCCAAAATTCCTTTTTTGTTGTTCGTCAAAATGTTATTCAGCACTACTCTGGCACTAGTCTGTGTGTTACCAGCATTTCTGTCTGTTCAGCAACAACGGCTGTTGTAGTTCCTGCTAGTTAGCCACAACCAGGGTCAGTAGAGCTCAGGATATAGAGCTCATTAATTGGCTGCACAGCAGATGCTTTAACTTGCCACAGCTATTCCACAGCAGTCCCATTATTTGTCAGTAATAATGACCATGAACCAACATACAATAACAGGATCTCCTCCAAGTGGAATGCAGGAATCATTAATATACTGTATCTGTTTCTTGCTTTGGCATGTCTGCAATGCCTATTGTGGGGTTGGTGCTTAAATCCCTTCCTCTAGCTGTCTACACGGCAAAGTGTTATTGATCAAGACCCTGAGATCTGAATTTAATGTGAGGAAAAAACATAAGTCACCTTCATTTATCTGCCAATTGAATATCCTCAAACTGAAATAATGTGGCCTGCATTTAGGAAGAGCTGTCAGTATCTTAAAATGCTTGCTTTTCTCCACTAACAGCAGTTTAGAAATTAAAAATATTCAAGTAAAAAATATATTAACTTATATTAACCAACAATAAACGTCTTTCTCCAGAGAAACCTGGGTATTTCGTGACTAAATAAAGACTTGAATTTGACACACATGTCACATAATTGTGAGGGCTGACTTTCAAGTAAGTCCCTTAACCTGCCTAAAGTAATCCTCCTATCAAATAGTAATCCTCCTATCAAAGACAAACCATTTCTATAATGCAGTGTCTTTTTGAATATCCCTCTACGTGTGTTTTCCACCGTATACATCGGAACAAACTCTATTTGCCGGCTATTCTACAGTGCTAAGTTGCTCTGTTTGATTAGGGCAACACACAGGAGGTCTACTGCCACAGTGTTTTCTTTACCTGGGCCCATAACTCTTAAAAACACACAAACACTTGGGTTGTAAATGACCTGTTCATCACACAGTGACAGGAGAGGTGATTCTGGACTCATGGTGGGCCAGGTGTACAGATCAGGACAGCTTTGCCGTGCCAAGACGCGGGACCATGGAAAGTTCTGGAATCTGTCGCTGCTGGCAGGGCCGAGCACCTGAACGGGACTGGTGTTGGCTTTGCCTCCAGCTGTTTCTTTACAGACATGCTGAACGCCAGCAACAGCCAGGGGCCAAGATCAGCCCAGCAAGTCTGGCCACACACAGGCCACTTATATGCACACACATATGTGTGTGTGTGTGTGTGTGTGTGTGTCTGTGTGTTTACTGCATACAGTATACAGTACCAGTAAAGTTTGTACACAGTTTCTATTCAAGTGAATGGAAAGGTGTGATGTTAGCACTGTCACCTCACAACAAGAAGGTTCTGGGTTCGAATCCTGACCCTGAGCCAGTCTGTGTGTGCAGTTTGCTGCAGGTTGCATGTTCTCCCAGCGTGTGTGTGTGTGTGTGTGTGTGTGTGTGTGTGTGTGTGTGTGTGTGTGTGTGTGTGTGTGTGTGTGTGTGTGTGTGTGTGTGTGTGTGTGGGTTCCCTCCAGGTGTTCTGGCTTCCTCCCACTACCTGTAGGTGTGAATGTGAGCGTGAATGGTTGCCTTTCTGTGTCTGTCCTGTGATGAACTGGTGACCTGTCCTTTTCCATGGTGTATCATGCCACTTGCCCAATGCCAGCTGAGACAGCCTCCAGCCCCCTGACGACCCTGCAAAGATAAGTGGTTCTAGAAAATGGATGGATAGTTATCATGTTGCTTTGTGTGTTTGTTTGTTTTGGTTTAAAATATCATATACCTACTTATTCTCAAATGCATTTAATTGATGCTTATTTTCCTTGACTTTGCTCTTATTCTAATAATTATTGCTTGTCTTTTATTGAAATTATTCATCAATTTACTTTCAACTGTACAACCCTTTGTAACCCAAGTATTTTTATATAAATAAAATGTAATCCACTTATAGATTTTCCTTTGATTTTTTAAATTGTTAAATGCTGTTTGCTTACCTGCTAAAATGACAGACTTGTCCTTTGTTTTCACTTAATCACTGAAGAAATCTAGAGTTGGCCAGTGATCTGAAGGTATGGAACCAGGTGCTGTGTGTTTTGCTGTAATAATCTAGTCTTATGTATGATCGTATTATGAATATGCTTTTTTTTGTGGACAACTAGCCAAAAAACAACAATAAAAACACATTAGTAGCTTGAAATCCAATCAGTTTTACAGCACTGGAACCTTTTTCATTTCAAATATCCAGGAAGAAGTATACAAAACATCCCCATACAGTTCTTAACTAATTACAATCTGACAGTGAAATACACAGGAATGTTCCCACGGTAGCTTAGTACTATCAGTGGTGCTTGAAACCTTCAATTGAGGAACCTTTGAAGGTGGTGTCAGTGAATAATTACTCCGTTGAAAAGAGCTTACCACACAAAAACAAACTTACCTTTTTTTGTTTTCCTTGTGTGGTCGATGGTAATTCATTGAGTAGATAGAAATGGGGTGGGGGCTTCTTTTGAGGCTTTTGTTTGCTAATTCATTATGTTCTCAAGACCGGCAAAAGTGGCTGCGGAAATTAAAATTTATTGAACTATATTTTGGTGGTAAAGTTGGCTTCAAGGAGAGCGAGTTTTGGTCAATGAGGAGGTGAACTGTTTTTGTGGCTCAAAGGAGGAATGTGTAGGTTTGTGGCTGGTGGAAACCTGCAGCTAAAGGAACTGGTCATAATGGCAAGGTATAGAATGATTAGCGGTCTTTCATGTTTAAAATGAAAATATTGAGACTCTTAATACGACAGGGAAGTGGCAAAAAAGTGGCCAGCAGAGCATCAATAGACTTCCAATTTGTAATAAAATAAGTAATAAATAGATAATATAGTATTAAATGGTATGTTGTAATAAATAAGGAATAAAAGAGCCAGGATTTCTTTTTTTGGGGGGATATTTCATCAAGAGTCACAATGTTACAGGGAGAATTCTATTATAGAGGATAAAAAGTTACCATTTCCTTCATGTCGCTTCAAGAGAGACCTCAGCGTTTGATCATGCACTACAGTGTTTTTCTATTTTGAGGAAGTGACACAAGTGTCACGCGCTTTAATCTGAAAAAGCATGTTTCTTGTCTTGTTCTTGCTATCCTATTGGCACTCCATCAAAACCAACAGCAGAATGCATGGCAATTTAAGGGCTTCAGGGAAATGTAAGAAATCATTAAAGGAAGTGTAATTCTATAATAGTAGACATGGTTAAAAGTGAGTTACCATAATTGCTGTTTGAGATGCCCTGAGCCGATTCTTGCTACTGCTGTTAAAGTGCTGCTCTCTTTAATCACACACGAGCATTTCACTGGATAAGTGAGTGAAAATTATAGTGTGGGAATATGAACAATTATTTGGTTGCACCGATGATTGACAGCTGTGACATAAGAGTTGGCAAAATATGCAACCAATGTACATTTCAGTTGCCACAAGCTGTGCAACTTAAAGAAATATGCCAATTTTAAAGTTATCTCTGTTGTAACCTGTACAGCTGCTTCGATCTCATTTACGCTTGTGACCGTTTTTGTGGCACAGGAAGGCGATGTTGGCATCCTTATCCCAACAGCTTAAAGATTTGATTGGGTCAATCATTAATAAGCTCTCCATAATCACAACAGCATACTTTTTAATTGCTGAAAGAAGGGTGACAATAATGGAAACGTCTGAAAAAAAAGCGAATCTCCGAGTAATCATAACATTTTAGCTCAATAGCCTGCTGTGATGAAGTATGACCTGACTGACTGAGAGACTTCCTGTTCGCTGTCTGTCTCAATGGGCACAGACTGGGTGGATATGGTTCTAAGCATTCATAACAAGCATTTTTCAAAACGAGTTTCATCTGATGACAAGCTCGGTCATATTCAACGCCCGACAGTGTTTTCCAGTCCAAGTTTCTTATGATGCTGTCCAACAAAGACTCTGCTCCCCAACTGTATAGAGGGAGGAAATAGAAAAATATGTTTTTGGAAATGGAGCTGGACAGCAACGTATTAAATATCTTATGCACAACTGGGTATGCATGACTTCCTCATGCTGCTACAAAGATTTTCATTGAATTCACCCCAAATCATTATGTTGTCACTTCAATTCCAGTCTTACATATGGCATTATATGGCTTAATGCATGTGGTTGCCACACTTATTACGTTACCAGAATGTGTCCATCAACTTAAAAAGCTTCACCAATAAACTAATTTCCATTTACTGTCCAGTGCTGATGTTGTAATTACATTTTTGCTTTCCATATCCATCGTGACTGCCAACACTCAAGGAACCCACCCATCTGGTCTCATTTTAATTCCCGAGTCTGCCATCTTGTAAGTCAGAAAAAAGTAAGAGCTAGAGAAAGGTGACAACAGTTTTCCCTCCTAGTTTACCTCCCTGCACCACACTGAGTCTGACAAGCTGCTGAAAAATAGGACCGGGTCACATTTCAGCCTCAAAAGAATGTGCAGGGGCTGTGAGTAACCCTGTGGTCTGCTTCGGCATGTTTGGTCTGGCTCTTCATAATATCATGTAGTGTGCCATTGAGGATTGAGGGCATGAAGTGCTGAGGGCGTTCCTACTTTGGACTAAAATCAACGCCAAAACCTAATAGTAGCACTGCAATCTGTCTTCCCCCTAATATTAGCACCATGGCTTTTTTCTCCGGGGTGGCGGTTGGTCCGTTTGGCTCAGTGCATCTTCTTTGACCTCACATTCAGCCATGGCATAATCAGCAAATTAATAAGATTCAGCATCGGTGTTGTTTAAGATGTTTTTTCCCAAATGTGACTCAAAGGAAGCCAATGAGCGAAAACATCCTCAATTCAAATCCTTGTTAAAAGCGAATAGGATTACTGAATTGATCCATTATGCTTCTTGACATGTCAGATGTATTAACTTCTTGAGCTATTTTTGCCACATGCTTTTATGATTCAACTCCACTCAGGAAGTCTCATGGAACTGCTTTCTCTTTTATCAAAACCAGAAGTGCTGGCGATGGCAGGTAAAGCTGAAAGAGTCCAGTTACACAGAGAAATAAGCAATGTTTCCTCAAAGGACTGGACATGAACTTAAAGATAACTTGGTCTTTGCACTTAAAATCGTGATTGATATTCGATAGCACCACCACTGGCAAATGTTGCACCTCTTACACTGCAGGGCTGCCTTCTACTATTTCACCTGTGCTGAATGTGCAGGAATACTCATATCCTAACCCGAAAGAGAAGAGCTTGTCAATTAAATCAGAAGCCGATCTCTGGTCAATCAAGCCACCCAGTATGCGCACTCACTCTGAATTAAAATTAAAATTGATATCCTCAGCAACGCCAATATTTTTTGTTATGCCACTAAATGTCGGCGATTTATCATTCAAACTTCCCAGGGTTTTGTGTAGGTACTTTTGGACCTCAGGTTCAGTGGGTTTGATGCTCAGCCAGGGACAATATCAAAACCATGCCAAGAGTCCAAGCTGTGAACGCTTGTCTGAGAGTTACCGTAAATCCTTCTGCTCGCACCACTAAGAAGCTCAGAAAGCCACAGCCCTGCTATTTGCCACCCCTGTGGTCCTTACAGGTAGCCACTGAGACTCCCCAAATTATGATCTCCATACATAGGGGAGCAACGCAAGAACAGAGCTCAATGGATAAAGGCGTACCTGTTGCCCCTTATTTTCCTCAGTGGATAAGGACTGAGCTGTCAGTTTTGCTCTGTCTTGATTAATCTGGCACTTTATTGGACATGATCTTGATGATTAATGGTATATTATCCTGGAAAACTTGCCCCTGTGATAAAAACATTTAGATTTCAGCTATTTTCTGGTTAAACCTGATATTCCTTGCTGTTATTCCTTAAAACTATACACTTTCAAAAGTGATGTGTATATCTGCTTAATAACTATTTATACTATCTCACTGTACCTGTTGAATTAATTTATGACTGTTTTAGTACCCTTGTTGCTTTATTCTGACCTTATTCAAAATGTAGTTAATATTCATGCCCTTTAATAAAGTGTAATGACTATTACACTTAATGTATTTCCTATTTTACCCCTGGTGAATAAAAGTTAAACTTTCCACATCTTAAACAATGGTCATATTACCTCTGTGGATCATGGTTTATTAATGTTCCTCCATACTGATAGATTCCACAGGAAAGTGTAAAAATAATGAATTAGCATAATATAATAAACATGGCGATGTTCTTAATGTAGACTTCTTTTTCATGGTGAAAAATGGTCCATCAGAGGGGTCCAGAAGGTGAAGTCCAACACTGCCCCCACCAGGAGTTCCCAGCAGGATTCTTGGATCACACATCAAGGTCTGTTGCTGGCCCTCGACCCCTGTTGAGGCCTCTGTGACAGGGAGGAGCCAAAATTGAGTGGGCTGGAGGAGACAACACACCATCGCTGTGTGCAACTGCACAGTGAGTCCTTTCGCTCATTGCCATGCTGTAGCTGACCGCAGGATTGCAGTGTTTACTTAAGAGCCGGTGCATAAGAGAAAGGCGGACCACCGGCAGTCACCACCCGCCGGGCGCTGGGCAGGCCCTGGGGCTCATCTTTGTTGAAAATGGCTGTGGAACCTGCCACCTCCCACTGGGCTGGCCTATATTTAGCAACAAACTGAAAAACCTCTTCATTCTTAAAAAGCTGTATAGGTTCAGAGAAGGACGGGTATAGTGATGCTACTCCCCTGTGATCTGGGAGGTGCTTCTCTTTGCCCCGGACTCACCTGTACAAGATATTTACCTGTGCCATCTAACCTAGGATGGTACTAGTCTTATATCTCCAAAAGACATCCAAGAAAAATGTGGTGAAATAGAGAAATCCAATGAGAGGCGTCATTATGCCATAAAGCTACCCGAGAGCGTTGAAGGAAGGTGATAAGATCAGTATCTAAAAATGCTGCAAACAGATGCACACTCTTACCAATACATCTAAATTCTAGCGACACCTAGATATAAACTGAGAATGACATTTCCTTATGATCTTTTGACATACTTTCCAATTACATGGAAAGTAACTATCAACCATCATCTATAAAGACAGTCATAATTACATGTAACACAGCTCTCAGTCCAGACTAACATCACACTATATCTGATGTTTTTGAAGGTGCAGGACAAAAGTAGTCATTTACAGTCCACACACTGAAGTTACAAGCTTTTTTTAATTAAATTATTTAAATTAGTATGTGGCTTAGTTATAAGAATGTAGGCTTTCTTTCCTAAATCGAGGTGCATTCTACTGTAGATCGAAGTTTCTCCAAAGTATCTGAATGTTTGACTGTTTTTGCTTCATCTACTTAAGAAATTGGGTTCCCTGCTTTTATCCGAACGAAAATGACAATTTGCTGACTCTGTCTTTTTCAGTTTGCATGCTATTCTACTCTTCCCACTTCTCAACGTCTCATTGCACTCAGGAGGAGTTTGAATCCAAGACAGGACATGCGTATTACATGTTTTCATTTGCACTCATATATGCCTGAATAGTGAAACAATCCCTCTTTTCATGCCCATGGTTTCATTCAGTGGGTGGCGAGAGCACCACTATGATTGAGGATGAGGGAGCTGGGTGATTTTTTCCAAGGTGAGCACCTCACAGGAGATGACTGCTCGCTGCCATTAGTTTAAGTGCAGGAGTGTCAGTTAACCCGATACTGGCACCAGGAATACTTAATGCCAGATGGAGGCAGCTGTCCTTGAAGTTGTAACAAGCAGGCACAGAGAAACAAGCCTTTATTCAGTGTGAGAGAACATTGAAAAAATTGATAACTTCGCAAGGTTACCACAAAGTGTATGTTAAACCCCACATAGGAAAGGGGGGGATAAAGTAGATTGAAGGGGGTGGGGAGGGGAAAACGTCCAAAGTGGATAAAAACACAGTTTAGATGTTGCTGACTGTAATTTTTGATTGCGTTCAAAAAACGCGGGAATATAAAACAAAGCAGTGGTTGTCACGCTAAAGGGTTCAGCTGCTTAGGAGGTGTCAAATTATTGTACCTCAGCTGGATACATCGGTGTTGGAATCCAGGAGGTGAGAAAAGTGCCAAACCCAGCAGACTTTGGCACATTTGTCCTTTACCGCTGGCACGTATGAGCCACGCTGTGAGGCTTCAGAGCAAAGATAGGCCCCTGGTGTTTTACTACCCAAAACTATGAGCTGCTACGAGAGCCGAACCATCAAGACTACGTCCTGGAAGGACAGTCAATATAATGACAAGTGCTTCTTCCACACGGTGCACCTCTTGTCCACAACCAAATAGTTCTGATGAAGGTCAGGCTAAAGAGGAGTCCATTCAGTTAAGCGAGACACTGTGAGCCCTCAAGGTTTAAATGTTCCAGATTGAATAAATAAGATCATATCAGCTGAAGTACCAGGTTTTCAGGGAATGTGTCCTGGCTGCTGTAGACACAGAACTAAAAGATATTAAAATAACTTGACACCAGAAGGAAATTACAAGCACAATAATGTCAGTCTATGGAAGCACCTCACACATAGGTCCCTGAAGAGGTCTGTCTTGAGGTCTCAACTTTTAATCCACTGCCTTTTCTTTTTTGGTACTTAATTGAAAATTGAGCTCAACTCCTGCCAAGCATTGCAATAAATTTGCTGAATGCACTGAGCCGTTGCCATGCTCCCTGATCTGGCACTTGTACCTAGGAGTGCTGCTGAGTCTCTGTTGATTGTCTACTCCTCATTCATTAGGAAAGGTTCATGCTGACACTCCCAAACAGTGACTCCTTACTTGAGTGAGAGGCCTTAAGCTCAGAGCCAAAGCATCCAGGAAAGAGAGGAAACAGTTGAGGGCCATGGTGGTGTCACAACCGACATCACAAGAAGCTTTTGAGAAGTCTTTGGCTCTTCCCATACTGGTCCGTTACCAGTGTTCAGCCATGTGGACAGAAAAACTAAGCAGAGGTAGGTCTGTAGAGAGGTTCAGCCAAGTTAAGCACGGAAATATTTCTTTCCTGTTAACTCAAGAGTCTGGCAGTCACCTGTGGGAGGTTGCCCTCTTTAGTCGCGACCCGCTGGCCGCTCGGTTCAGCCGTGTCAGGCATGTAAAAAAGGCAGACCTGGTGCTGAACCATGAGCAAAGTCAAATCTGTGGTTTTTATATGGCGCTGTGTGTCACTGTCTTTTAACTAAGAAAAGTTTCACGTTTTTGTTGCGTAGGTGAAAATAAATTTCCTTAGTTGTTGAGGTATACAGTTGCCTGAAGGCTCTGACATGGGAGACTCGGGTCTGTGCTTCTGGTCAGTAGATACATTCATGTTTGGGCGAAGCTGGGAATTGTGTTTGGCCCACAGCAGCTTACTAGCACATGCTCTTCTTTCACCTTCTTGAAACTGTTTTTTTCGGCCACTTGAGGGATTGGGCACAAACTGTGAAGGCAACATTAGCTTTAGACTTATAAAGTCTATTTGATGAACTTGCTTGTTTGTTGCTTGTTTACACATCCAGCAGATATGGAGCAACATAAGCAATCATTTTGGGTTGTTTCTGGCCACTTGCTAATTCTAAGTGCAGTATTCACTCTTCTTTTAAATGCTGAGGGATGTGTTCACAGGTCTGTCACTAACCCTGTCAGACAGAGGTAGGAAGCTCTTGATTTGATTCCGATACTGATTCAGAGGGCTATTATTGCATTAAACATTTTGATTTCTATACATGTTTTATTTTTTTCTCACTGTGCATATTTGTAACGACCCATAATTGAAATAAAGAGATGACTTTACCTCTATTATCTTAGCTCATGCTAAGCCATCCACACCAACAATCAAGAACTTCTTTGTCCATTAAAATTCACCATCCATTCAGTTACACCAAAAGGAAAGTAAACATGACACAGTGACACATGTTTTAGCATCCAGGTGGTTCAGGCACAAGGACATACAGTCTGCTCTTACAGATTTGCTACACATGACCATGATGTCATGGATTGGGCTTTAAATTCCAGATTACTGACTTTTCCTTATTGAGGCTTAATCATTCAGGAGAGAATAATGATGCATCCAAGAATAGATTTATTCCTCCACCCCTGGTGAATAGGTAGTGTACAGTGGGTTTTTAGAGCTGTCTGTGAATCTGTGAAGTGAATCGAAAAAAAATAAAGGGTTTCTCTATTGGTTTGTTACTATAAGCATTCACATTACCCATAATCATTTGACCCATTTTAATATTAAAACATTGATTATTGCAGCTTTAACTCTGCACACAGGTTCCATGATGTGTAAAGATTTATACCAGAGAAGCTCCTTTGCGTTGCAGTGCATTTACAGTGATTACCAAATGCTGCAGAAGAGGCACTTTCCGCAGCTCTGACAGATCAAATTTGTCTTGATCCTTTTACATCAGTGCATTACATTTTGAGGAGATGGATGGGCAACATTAAGTTTTCCCCCCAATGATCCAACATGGCATGCCATGGGTGCCTCAGTGGAGACTTAATAGAAATTCTTCATTCACCAAATGAAAGTTCACACACACTAATGTTTGTCTCAAGTTCAGTAAGGACATGAGTGAGTGAGTCTCTGTACTCAGTGGCCAAAGGAAATGGGAAAAGCCCAAATCATAATAACAATGCAAATATATGGTGGAATACTTATAATTCAAATAGGCTGTCGGCCAAATGGGATTCAACAAGGGCTAGAGAAAGTCTCATTTCTCCTTCTGAGAAATGTCTACAACTACGTATGCGGCCTTTAAGTAGAGTTTGGATTGTCAACAGAAGAAAATATACTGTGTGAGCATTACTAGGTGGCTGTTCTTAGGCCAGGACATACAAATCTCAGCTCCTGTGAAATATGCAGCTCCCGCTGCCCACATCCACATCTCCTTTTTGCATAGGAAACTTTTTTTAGTTTTGGATTGTACACATCTTAAATGTTGATTTTCTAAAACAAAACAAGCATTTATGAAACAACTTACATATAGAGCTGACTGTTTGGTCATTATGTAAATCTGGAACAAGCAACAGATCTGCACCCATGAGACGACAGGACTGTGATCATGCATTGTCTTGAAATGTAATAACTTTGATTAATTTTACAAGTATGTGTTTTGTTGTGTCAGTGGAATTGGATCAGACATTCTCTGGGTGGTAAAGGTTGACTTTTCTTAAGCTATATCTGTGGTTGGCTCAATGCGTAAAATCCAAGATAGACTCGACTTAGCAGTCGGTGTTTAGCTTTTTCTAAAGTGATCAGAAGTCCACTATTAGAAAGTGGAAGTTTGTATTTGAGCTGTGCCGTCATATACCGTGATTCAAAACTTTCAATAATTCAATTGTCAGCTCATCTGTCCTTAAGTAACTGCACATAGGCCTTTATTTTGACAAATAATGTTGGTCTCTCTAATGACAGTTGATTCATTTGTTATCTGAATTCTTTTTTAATAATCTGTCAAGAAATGTCTTTGATTTTACTGACAGGTTGACATCATGTGAAGCGATTCTGTTTTAAATGAACTCATTCTGAAAATGTGAATGTTGACGATTAAAGAGCTGGCTTTGATCATTTTTCAGAGGCCACGACTGTTATGCTTAAAGAGGCACTCTCTATGATTCTTGGCCCATGTCTTATTTTCTGTATAAATTACATACAAAGAAAGCTTAAGAGGTGTTTCTCAAGGGCTCAACATTTTTTATGCCTACACTTCATTGGCAAATTCACCATGGAAAAGCTGAACTGTACTTGAAGTGCTGTATTTTAGTGTGGTTTGTAGCTGAGGTGGGGATCAATTGCTTGGTTTCTGCAGCAGCATCCCAGAAAGCCCCAGAGAGGCAGGTCTGAAGGACAGGTGGGAGGCCACACAGTGCCACCTCAAACCACTGTCCTTAAGGCACAAGGAGGGGGGTTAGGTGGCTGACCGCAGCATGCTCAGAGACCCAAGAAAGGCAGGACGTTGTCAGGCACTGCCAGGTCTATGTGCAGGGTTGTCAGGCTGCATCTTGCTATTATGTTGATTACTGATTCAGTTATTATTTGTTTCAAGTAATCATATACGTCTATAAAAAAATATATATACTGTACGAGAAGGGCACTGTCTAACAGTCTCTTTTCATTAAATAAAACCCAATCCAAATTCCAATTAGGTTTCATAAATATCTGTCAAGTAGTTTAGGCTTAATTGATAAAATGCTGGGGGAAAAAAGCCCTATCTCGCTTTTTTACTTATTTATTTATCTTTTTTTTCCTTCTTTTTTTTAATTGTGCCTGAACTCTGAAGCCTCACACAAAGTCTCGGAGAAGGCAGCTCAGTGCACATCTCTACAAAACATTTTAAAATCCAATTTATTTTGTTTGGCCTGATTTTAGACACTTTATTTTGCGAGTTACTCACTTTATTACTCCTTAGGTTTATTTTCCTCAGGTAATTCTCCTAGGTTTATTGGCAAAATATACTATTTACCAGCTGTTTGCAATAATTAAATCAAACAAGAGCAGTTTTAAATAGCACAATACAACAGATATTACAAGTGTTCTCCCAAATGTGACACAAAATGCTACATTTACTGACTACTGCAGCCTCAAAATTATTCAATCCCTTAATGACAAGCATCTTTTGTGCTTTGTAGAGCACCTTTTCCTGATATGACCTGCTGCAAATGTGATGCATAGCCAGACACCAGCTTCTGGCAGCGTTCCTGATGAATCTCAGTCCGTTGATCATGGGCAAGGGCCTCCAGTTCTGTAATATTCCTGTGTTTAAGTGCTGCAACCACCTTCTTAAAATCCCACCAGAGATATTCTACGGGACTCAAGTCAGGCGACTGTAACGGCCGGACTGCTTCTGAATCCAAGCTTTGATGGACTTTGAGGCATGCTTGAGATCATTTTTGGAATGTCAGCCAAAGCTGAGAATGACGCCAAAGTTTCATCTTCCTCACAGATGGCAAGACGTTTTCTTCTAGGATTTCCTGACACTTGATGGAATCCATCTTAACCTCTACACACTGCAAGTTTCCAGTGCCCAAGGAAGCAAAGAGGACCCAGATCCACACTAAGCCACTGTCATGCTTCAGTGTAGGTAGGGTATTCTTGTCAGCATATGCTTCATTCCTCCTACTCCAGACATAGGAAACGGACACTGATCCAAAAGGCCTGAAAAGTTACAGCTTTGTTTCATCACTTTCACAGAACAGCATCCCCAAAGCCTTCTATGACTTATCTAGATGGTTTGGAGCATCTTGGCGCCTTGGAGTTCAGGTATGGTGCCCTTATGTAAATTAAGGGATTAGAAGAAAAGACTTTGGGACTCTACAACAAAAGGAAGGTTGGCACAATGTATTAACAACATCTGATTTGCAAATGTGTGCTCTTATGAGGGATGCTAGTCAGGGGGTTGAAGAGTTTTGGGACTGTGGCATACATTAATAAGAGTAGAATTTGTGTAATGTGGAAAAAAAAATTCCAAAGTGAAGTTTAAAAATTAGTTGCTTTTGCTGCTCCTGAACTCTGAAATGGCTTCATAAAATCCCAGAGAAGCCAGAGCCATGTCTCTAAAGAAACATCTTAAAATCTGTTTCCTTTGGCTTTTAGACACTTTGCTTTTTTCTGATTCACATTTATTTCTTCTTCTGTCTCTTTTGCCCTCAACTTTCCCATTTTCCTATTCCCATAAAGCACATAATAACTTTGTGCTATACCGGCTTTATGAACAGAAACCAACCACTACCACGTTTCTTTTGTCTCATGCTGCCCTCTTCTGCTTCAGTAGCAAACTCCACCTCCGTCCTTACTTCACTGCGTCGACATTTCCATCAACAATATGAAAACTAATGGTAACAACATACGTTATTTGCTACTTTTATCGATCCATGTTACAAACATACTCGACAGACTTAAACTTCAGTTCACGAGAAACAGCCATTGTAAAGACGACGCCATTAACAATGTCCTCTTACCACCCAATACCACTCAACTTAACAATATGAACTCGAATTTGTCTATCAAATAAAAACAATAAGATCGGTAGCGTGAGTAATTTCAAACAATAGGGAGATGTATTCGGTAGGGTTTATCTAAAGCCGTTCTTAAATACACACAGCCCATGATTTCTTTGTGAAGGCGGCCTGCGAGTGTGCCATTCATAGCGAGCCAATCAGAGTGGGCCTTACTGAGGTTCTCAATCCAATAGCGTAGCTAGTTGCTGTTTGGCTCTGTTGAGACCGCGGACAGACAGAAGCAAGTGGACCGGTTCAAAGCTAAGCTAATTCAACCATTCAGCTAGTTAAATTTAATATTTACATTGGCTCCATTTGCAGCACATGCGTGCATCTGTTTTCAAAAAAATCAAAGCTCGCTTTGAGTGTTTTATCTTTTCGGCTAAGAAGCCAAACTGGGCATTTAATTTGGTAAACCGCTTCTGTCTTGCTAACTGGATTGGTAGCGGGTGGGCGCCAGTCGTGTTTGACAACAGCGCCTTTCGGTCACGTTCCCGGTGTTGTTGGTTGTAGCTACTGAGTGAACGCGCTAATTTAGCCGAGGCGAAAAGTAAGCCTACGATAGCTAAAACAAAATTAAAATGGCAGAATTCCTCGAAGATCCGTCGGTGCTCACGAAAGATAAGCTGAAGAATGAGCTTACTGCAAACAATGTGCCACTTCCGAGCGGGGAGCATAAAAAAGAAGTGTACGTGCAGCTGTATCTGAAAAACCTAACCATACTGAACAACAAGAAGAGTCCACCTACAGACACCTTCTCCAGCGACGAAGAGTTACCGGCTCCCGTGGTGTCCAACAAAAGTCGATCTGGACGAGTAAGTTTGTGTTTTGATTGTGTTTACGTATGGGCAACTGTGATGGGGTTTGTATGGATCCAAGGAGTGTGAGTAGTGATATGTAACTTAAATCTTTTTGCAGAAAGCCACCAAAAAGACAGACAAGCCTCGCACAGAGGAAGTTGAGGTGACAGATCTCACGGATGAAGATTTAAGACAACAGCTGGCGAAACATGGTGTGGACACGGGACCCATTGTTGGTGAGTAATGTACACCTGGTCAACCTGTGGTATCCCAGATAACTGTTACATTTAGCTATTTAATTGGTTTGAATACAGTTTTATCCCCCAGCATACAAAGACTTGGAATATAGCTGAATATAACTTAAAAACTGTTTATTGTTTTTTCATGAAACTGAAATTTGAACTCTCAAATTAGCTGTTTTGTTGCAGTGTTAATTGTGTCCAAGCGATCAGGTTCAAATAAGATGACTTCATTGAACAAAAAAAAGTATAATGTGTTATACGTCGTGTATTTTTTTTCCACCCCACTCTTTCACCTCTGTTCAGCCTCCACTCGTAAATTTTACGAGAAGAAGCTGCAGAAGGTTTTGGACCAACCTCCAGCTGAACCTGAAGCTCCTGCAGACGTCACAGTTCTCCCCAAGGCAGACAGTAACCAAAATGGCAACACAAATTCTGACCAGTACAGCGACAAGGAAGATGGTGAGCCCTAACCACACATTACTCATGATCTATTAAACATTGACATCATGACCAAGACACATAATTAAACCCAGATATGTAATTATGCCAGAAGATAATTATTTAGACTGCTTTGTAAAATTGTTTTTTGCACCAGGTCCCTGATTACTGCACTGATTTGTCATGTTTCATGTTTGTGTGTACATTATGTGTGTTTTTCAGATGCCATTGCTGACCCTGAACCAGAGCCGGTTCCTGTGGTAGAGAAGCCTGTGAGGAGCAGAGGGAAAACCCCAGTTACAGCTAGAACAAGCAGCAGACGACAAACTAAGGTGAGGCACATTTTGCCATCCCCACCCTTAGGCAGAGATGGTATATTTTAAGTTTGTGTGTAAATGATTTTATATTACACTGACAGGTGGTGGCGGAAATGATCACTGAAGAAACACCCAAGAAGGCCAGCGAGAGTGTTGTTGAAGATATTCTTGCCAATGAAATAAGCACACCAACAGGCATCGGGTAACTGCTGATGATAACTTTTACCTTGAATTTAGATTTTTTTTTGTGTGTGTGTCCAGCCTATAAATATTTTATTTTGTTGTTTCTCTGATCAGTGCAACCTGCAGGCGTCCAATCCGTGGTGCAGCTGGTAGACCACTAAAACCAAGCGAATACTGGCTAAATGAGTCCCGTATTCAGCACACAGTCCACACTGAGAGCCACTCTTACTCAGAGTCTTTCTCCAGAGGGGGCAGCACCGTGCCTTCGAGCAAAGCGCCACCTCGACGAGGCTTTCTTTCTGTGTTGCTGAAGCTCCTTCTACTTGTTGTGGTGGTCGGTTCTCTCTGCTATGCCTACCAGCAGCTGGATGCCGATCAAATCAACACCCTCAAAGGTCTCCTGGACAGCATCATTGTCCCCCTTCAGGGCGTTGTGAATAACGCAGCCACCTACCTGGCCATCGACAGCAGCAATGCTGCAGAGAGCACCAGCAAGTAAAGGCCCTCCGCAGTCTCACGCCATGCCCGCGACAACCTCCGTGCCCCCTGCCACCGCACCCCATAACTCAAGCAGCTAACTTGTTTCACCTCTTCTTTTCACTTACATGGTTGGACAAAGGATACAGATTTAATAGGAACGATAAACTTTCTCCTCTCTGGGCTCCAGCTTTTCTCCCACCACATGAGGAAACTGTAGCTTCTGGATAAAACTGTTTAGTGGCTGTCAGAAGAGACTCATTGTAATGTTGATTTTAATCTGTGAATGGCTTTGTGTCTTTTTGTGTATTTAACCATTGTCTGTAGAAACGAGTGCAGAATTATGCAGGATATCCATGCATGGTTGTAGTTTTTATGGTCATACTGTACTTTCTAACTCTCCGTACCAGGTGTTTTTCTGATGGTGAAGTGCCTGGACAATGTTAGCACTTAGTGCCCTCCCGTTATAAAGCACAAAGAAGTGCTACTAATACCCGAATGTCTAAGTGTTTCTGTATGAAGTCAAAATTTGCTCTGTAGATATAGCATTAGGTAGAGTCTTTCATTATTTTTTCTATGGTGCTCAGGTCGAATCAGCTCTAACTTTTTCATGTGGTCTGTGCCGGGAGGAGGAGGATCAGGTCACGTCACTGCATGAGGAAAATATGCCCATGTTCAGGTTGAGGCATAAGTTTTTTAATTTTTTTTATTTAGTGGCTGATCACAGCTTGAATCATTGTATAAGAGGCTCTGATTATGATTAAAATAACAATTCTGGTCACTCTGTATTATAATCATTATTTTTACTGTCACTGGATTAACTGTACTTTTGGTACTTTTTTTTTTTTCTTCAAAATTGCCATCAATTTCAAAATCATAAATGAAGCAGCTTCTCAGTATTGATTGTCTACCATTTATTTGACAGCTACGCCTTCTGGAAGCTAAGTTTGCAGAATTTTATCGTATTATTGATTTTCCAGCCCTGCAGGTGTGCCCATTTTAGTTTATGTGCTTGGGGTTCAAGTGGACTGTTGTGCTTTTTTTGTTGTTTTTTTTCTAATTAGATTACAGATCCTTCAGTCCTTTATCCAGGATTGGCAGTTGTAGTGCACCCACATAGCCCAACTCACATACGGAAAGTATCCAGACATGGCAAGTCTTCAAAAAAGAAAATTAATCCTTTTGGGATCTTTGATTTATTGTCTTCACAACACTTCAATACTTCTGCCCAGCCAAGTCACCACAATTAAGATACTGTAGGTTACTCTGAAAGGGTTCGTTTACACTTGGGCCAAGTATGCATTCATTGTAGGTGTTCTTGGAGGTGGGAACATTTCTGAGGAATCTGTTTCAATTTTGATATTTTTCTAAAGTGGTGTCAACTTTTTTTTGCATTTGATTAGGTGACATTTCAAAGAAATGTGTCGCACATTCAAGAGAAACTATCTTAATCTGAGTTTTGCTTAATTTAAGACAAGTGATTCAACAGGCAGCTCTTCCACTATTGACAAATGACAGTGGTTATGTGGATAAGGATTTTTAATCTATGATCATGTAGGCAATGTATCATAAAATAAACTTTGTTATCACATTTTTTCTTTGTCTTCTGTAATGCTGTCTGGGTATCTTTTTTTAAGTATGTATTTTTGCAGGTTTTAACCGAATAACAAACAAAAGTTCATTAATCCCTAAATTTACCTAACCAAAACAAAAGACATCCAGCTAACCCAACTCTTAACTCAGAAAAATGAGAAAAACTGATACCAAACTAAAAAGGGCTTCTCTGTACAGACCTGCTACGGAGTGATTATACATTGTTTACAATATATGCAGAAGGCATGAGTCACGAATTAAGAATTTTAGCTCACTCTAATCACCGTTATCATCATACTATATAGCATAGATACTACTCATAATACAGGTTTCAACCTCAGGCAGATTGAACAGCACAGCCGCCATCAGGAGTGGGTGAGAGCAGGAGCCGCTGACATCAGCTGTACTTCAGTGAAGATGGGAGGAGGGCGAGCTGTCATACATAATACTGTATAATGATCAACGATGGTAAAAAATACAATGACCAAAGTCATAACGACTGTCATAACCTGACAATTAAAGCCTCCCCCTCCCTTCTAAAGCGCCATCCAGACTTTTTGGTTTGACTGGTCACCTGTACAGATAACCTTTTCTTTTCCTTCCTTCCTCTTCCTTCTTTTCATTGTGGTCTTTCTTGGTCAATTCTGTATGTGCAAATTGGCCTCTTTTAAAGCAACAGATCAAGCAAGGCTTTGCATTCTTAAAACTGTCAAATTAATTATATATGTATTTCTTTTCTTATTCACAATGGCTTCCAGAATCTGACTTATAGGCTTTGGGACACTGAATTGACCTCCAAATTAATCAAATTATTTACTGTGTATTTGTAGTTTTAATAATAATACTGAATAATAAACAAAGACTCATTTCAAATTAGGCTAACAGCGATCTTGAATGAAGCTGAAGTCGGTCTCATCGGGTCATCTATACTGTTTACCTGCCTGTGCTCTTTCTCTCAGCTTCCTTTTCCTTGTCTCTTCGCTTTCCATAAACGGATCCCTCTCTCTCTCTCACCTCCTTTTGTCTCTGTCTTCAACCTTCTGTTCATTTCTGTCTCCTTCTCATACAATTTGTTGTCCCTCTCCCTCTACGTTCGCTGCCTGTCCCTTCATTTGTGACTCCTCGCTTGTTTCTCCTGTCAAAGTGTGTTAAAAAATAATTCAGAGAAATTGCATACACCTTATTTATTTCATCTTGGTGTTTGCATCATTTTGGATTTGAATTGTAGAAATGTGCCTCAAACAATGTGTTATATCATAATATAGTCGGACAATACTATATTATAACTTTTTAACATGATAATTGTTAGATGGAGCCTATTGATTCCACTGTAATTACCAAAGAGCAAATGTCTCTATGGTAATTAATTGGGCCTCCATTGTTTGAATGTGATCAGGTCAGATTGTGTTGAGCAGCACGGTGACATAATGCTGATCCTGTGCTGGTCACCTGCTCTTCGTCTCTCATCATCTCAATCACCTTCTCTCTTTTTCTCTCTCCGTCTTCTCTTGTCCTGTGTCACCTCCCTTCCTAAACCTGGAATTAATGTTAGCTAACAAGCTAGTTAATAAATTCACGTGAACCAGCTGGCATCATGACAGACAAGCCACTGTGTGATGTGTTTAAGGTAGCGCTCAGGAGCGATTTGTCAGATGATGTCTGAAGCCCAACTCTGCCTCCAGACTGCAGCGCATGAAGCGGACTGTTGCCTGCACATAGAAGAACACACAGCAGAGTGAGAGAGGAGAAGCAGTGGTGACCAGATGACATTAAATAACCCATTATTTATTTAATAGGTAGGTTTAGTTCTTAGCTATTACTGTTACGGATATTTCTGGCATGGCCTGTTTGCCTCTCTTCTTTTATGTCTCCCTCTGTATCATTCATTTATATTGCACGTGGTTTATGATGATAAGTAGTCTCTTTTATATTTTTTATTCTACTATGCTGCCATCTTGACCAGGACTCCCTGGGAGAAGAGATCATGTATCTCAATGGGACCCTCCTGGCTAAAGAAAGGATAAATGAAAATAAGTGGAAGAAGAGGAAGAACCCTTCAATCAACACTTCAATCAAAGCCTTCAACTAATAGCAAACCTCATCCGGCCCCACCCACACCCACACACACACACACACACACACACACACACACACACACACACACACACACAATTCCTATGCGGAACCACTTTTACCTTATGAAATCACAGGACGCATGTGCCGTTGTCGCTGAACGTTGTACCAGCTGACTGAGGAACGCCAAACGGAGACTTTGTAGGGGATGGAGAGGCTTAGTCAATTAAATCCATTTGGCTGCAGTCTTACAGAACAGCAGAGAGAGGAGCAGGCACACAGAACAGCACCTGAAGTGAGTCTGACTGTAGTGCAGGAGAAAGGATTTACACTGAAACTTAGTGGACCCTCAAGACAACAGGTGACCAGTCATGATTTTAAATATCTGTAGGGGGAAGACAGAATTATGATTTGTGGTGAATTGTCCAAAAGTTATGCTCTCCAGACTTTTCTTTATAAAGTGACAACAGTTGAATTTGTTGTATGTATCCTGCTTTTCATGCTCTCTGCACACCTTATGCAGATTATAGGCCTCTGTGCTTTGAAAAATTGCAAATGAAATGTAGTTTATAGTCATCTGTTTTTTCAACAAAGTGGTAAACAGGTTGGGGTTTTTTGTACCCCTATCTGCAACAGCTTCCAGTTTTAATGTGTTTCCAGATTCACTGATACAAGGAACGTACTGAAGATAAATAGATGACTAGGTTGTTTCCTTGAAATGTTAATTAATGCAAGGAATGTTACATGTTGAATAGCAGTAACCAAAGTTTAATGTTAAATGTTATAAAATTCTGATGGTAGTTTTCAAATGCTTGATGAGTTTTCTGCCACCTGTACTGTGCTGTCTGTGTCCAAGTTCAAGAGTGACTTAACATGTCTCAGTCACAAACAAACATTCATCTGTCTCGTCTACAATGTTGTCATAAAAAGGTAGTTCTCTGATAATATGTTGGTAACTTGATCATTCAGGCTTGGCGTTATTTAAAGTCTGGCTGGTGTTTACATGCTTTGAGTGCTTTGATTAGGTAATCCAGTTTTACACCAATCTAGTGAATGGACGGATAACCGGTGCCCTTTTCAATGGGACTTTATCCTGAGAGTAATGGCTAATTTTTGCATATGTCTTGTTTACAATGATGATGCTTCATTTCAACTTTAAACTTCAAACACTGCTGCTAATTTCAAGCAATTATTCCTTGCAGACAACAGCTGAAGATATAATGATTTCGAGTATGTAAAATCTGTTGCATAAGGTTCCCAAATGTGCACTGTGCCGAAAAGTCGGTGACAGCTAGGTCATTGTCATTTCTCCATATTTGTTACCATCCCCGGTCATAAAGTGGGCGGGACACATAGGAATGGGTTCCATCTGGAGATCTTTATTATGTATTGTAGCTGATTGAATTAGAAAATTACTGATGAATAACAAATTTTATGACGTATGGCCTTAAATTAAAAATGTTATGCTTGCCGCATAGTGCAGCAAACTGAACATATTTAATCAAAAAATGTTAAAGGTAGGAGGATGTCGTGTTGTGGAGAGCCTCAATATGAACAGTAATTAACCTCTGGTTTAACATCAATATTATAGCTTTAATACATCATAATGTATTATACTGCACTTATCTCAGATAGAAATGATTTATAAAATACTTCTTACCATGTAGAGCATATGATAGAAGTAAGTTGTTCTTTAGAGACATCTTGTTAGACACAAGGTTCATGTTCACCTTCATCAGCTGCAGCAGATGGAGGCAGCGTTAAGGGATTACAGTAACTCCTCTGACAGTCTCTAGTCAGTCAGTCAAGTTTGGCATCCGATTATTGTACTCTGTCCTCCATTTGGGGAGGGGGGGGGGGGGGGGGGGTGTACAGCGTACAGCTCACAGCTCCCCAGTCACACCCACAGTCACATGTGCTCTGCGCTACTGCTGCAGCTGACAGGATACCTGCTGCCTTGACTGTCTGGACTGCACCAACAGTGACTTAGGGAGGTGTGTGGTGGATGCAGGGGTTACACAGCCCTGTGAGATCACACCCGAGGTATCCACTCAGTTTGCCATGCGGATTGCATGGTGGTACTTGTACCTCACAGCTCGGAGCATCGCGGAAAAATGCAAGTATTGCTGCTGTTTTTATATCTGGCCGTGTGTCTTTTCAAGGTGAGCCCTGCAGAAGTGTAACGTGTGGGACTGGGCTCAGTTAATGTGTTTGGGTTTTTTTTCTTTTTTCTTTTTTGTAATGATGTGAGACATGTCATGTTTAATCTCACTAAATGTCAGCCAAGTATAACATGCTACGTCCTGAATGCAGTATTTATGAAGTTTGAGCACACGGCCTGTTTTCTGGATGCAGGACTGTTTATGTCTGTGTGTCACTTGTCTACAATCAACATGTTCTCTGACCAGGAACACTCTCCTCTTCCTCTTTCTTCCCATCTTCAATTGTATCTTTCTCAGCACTGAAAATGGCCTCGATTCTGCAGAAGCTGATCACCCCGCTGTTCAGTGGTCCTCCTGAGCCACCCAGGAATAAAGTGACAGTGGTGGGCGTGGGCCAGGTTGGCATGGCCTGTGCTGTCAGCATCCTGCTCAGGGTAAGAGCCCCCGTGGTTTTGCTCAGATTACCTTCCTGCCTTCTGGTGTCGCAGGATGGGATAATACCCTGGATCCTCTGGGACTGACACCGGATTACTGATCTCTTGGCGTCTGATCTGGCCGCTATCCCTTCACTGTCCCTGTTAAGGTGTGGTGACAACGACAGAAACATGTATTTGTCACCGAAAGGGAACATCTATCATGACTCTCTACCAAAGCAGTTAAGCTTAATTTCCTCCTTCAGCTGAAATTACTGGTTCAGTAGTGACATCAGCCAGTCTATCTTATTGATGGATTCACAGTGAGAAATCCCTTTATCTAACTTCCTAAACTCACTATAATTAATGTACAGGAATAGTTAAAGAAGTACGTATATGTACATCTTGTTTTATCTTTATAAACTTGTGAAACATCCATCCAGTCCGATGTTTCATTGAGGCCACCTTATTTTATGCTCTATATATAATTAAGTGCACAGTGTTGTGTCAGTGGTCAACTACTTCCTTCATGTGTGCAGGAACTGGCTGATGAACTGGCCCTGGTGGATGTGATAGAGGACAAGCTGAAAGGAGAGATGATGGACCTACAGCATGGCAGCCTCTTCCTGAAAACTCCCAAAATAGTTGCAGACAAAGGCAAGTGGAAACCCCAGACTTTCAGTCTAACTCTCACAAATAGTCTAGATTCTTACCAGCTCAGTCAAATTTGAATCTTTTGGTTTCAATGGGAATCTGGAAGAGTGGACAGAACCTTTGCCCTCTTAACCATGATGGTAAGTCTCCTCCTCATCCTCCCCCTTGTTTCCCAGACTACTCTGTGACGGCAAACTCCCGCATCGTGGTGCTGACCGCCGGAGTCCGTCAGCAGGAGGGCGAGAGCAGGCTGAACCTCGTCCAGAGAAACGTCAACATCTTCAAGCACATCGTCCCTCAGATCGTCAGATACAGCCCTGACTGCATCATCATTGTGGTTTCCAACCCAGGTGGCGTCGAACGCACATTTCTTCAATCTGTCTGTTATTCTCTCACGCAGACACACAGCATTCACCCTCTAATAACAACGCTCTTCAACAGTTGATGTGCTGACTTATGTAACCTGGAAACTGAGCGGCCTTCCCAAGCACCGCGTCATCGGCAGCGGCACCAACTTGGACTCTGCACGCTTCCGTTTCCTAATGGCCGACAAACTGGGAATCCACGCCAGCAGCTTCAACGGCTGGATCCTGGGAGAACACGGAGACACCAGTGGTGAGGATTGACGGAATTTCTGAACTGCCCGTGAGCAAGCAAACAGAAATCATGACTGTGTGAAGTACTGTATGCGGATGATGGATGATAGTTGCAATGCATGTTTTAGTGCCTGTCTGGAGTGGAACAAACGTGGCTGGAGTCAGCCTGCAGACGTTAAACCCGAACATCGGCACCGACTGCGACGACGAGAACTGGAAGGAAACCCACAAGATGGTGGTTGACAGGTAAGCCTCAGTTCACTTTCCCCTGACTCACACATTATTTTTAGCTGAGGTATTTTTTATAACTCAATATTGTTGTCTAACACTTCTTCATTTACTTATATTGTGACAAAGTGAACACATAGATATTTGATTATGTGTTTGCTAAATAAAGAACTAGTACGGCACTTAGACCTCACAGCTCCACCAAGACCCAAAAGCCCCTTTCAATTAAATTAAACTCTAGTCCAACAAAACATGTGCACCATCTTCTCGTAATAAGGAAGTTAAAAAAAACAAAAAACTAATGGATCCTCCCCTTTATCCAAATCCACTCCCTTCTCTTTTGCTGTTGCTATGTACCCCTGTCATTCTGCACCCAGTCATCCCAGTTATGTCTCCCACTGTATCACGTCAGTGTCATCATTTGTTTTTTAAAGACCTTCTGGGCAGAGATAATAACATTACAATCAATGACCTTGAATCATTGTCCTCATTTTAAATCTATAGTAATAAATCTAACAATTTCCAGCATCTATTTTTATTTATAGGCTCTTAAGAACTTACCAGCAAACACTAAAGAAATGATCTGTGGTGGTATTACACTGAAGTTAACCTTTATATCATTTAATTCTGAATACTTTTACAATAATGTCCACATGTCAAAACAGAGACACTGATAACTATTATTAAATTTTGCCACATAATTCTGTGAATTAGATTTGAAAAAGTGAGATAATTATATAATAATTATAGTAAAGTTCTAGACATAAATATCTAATGCATTCAGCACACTCTTCCTCAGTCATAGTGAAATCTGCTTCTAAGAGTCTTATTATGTACTTATGAGGGTTTTTTTTTTAGCACCTCTCATCTTTTATTACGCTCATCTTAAAATCAACTAACTCTAATAAATCCAAACATTACGCTGAAGTTTGTTGTGTGTCTCTCAGTGCCTATGAGGTGATCAGACTGAAGGGTTACACCAACTGGGCCATTGGTCTGAGTGTAGCTGACATAACAGAGAGCCTCATGAAGAACATGAACAGGATTCATCCTGTTTCCACCATGGTGCAGGTAAAGGCTGCTGACTATCAACTGTATCCTTAAGACATGCACAAATATCTGGACTGGACTTTTTTCCTGCACAAGTTGCTCTGGAGCGTCATCTAAAAAACTTTAATACCATGAACTAAAGTATTTAAACATTACTTTTGACTAGCAATTAAAAAGTAACACATTAACATGTTTTTTTTATTATTTATTGCAATGAATGTCAGCAAATATTTTTAATTCGTATTAATTAGAAATTGCCCTGCACATACTGAGGTGTTGAAGTCTGATATGTAAACCTTGAGATTTGTAAATCTCAAACTGATCATGATTGAAGCTGAATGATGATAATGATAATAATAATAATAATAATAATAATAAAAACGTTTTGAAAATGATTCAAGATTTTAAATTTTGAAATTAAATTTCAATTCCAGCTTCGTTTTCATACTAAATTGGCAAACATTTACTTTACTCTTTTCACTTTAATGACCACAGATGATGGAATTTGTTCTCATACATAGACAGACATCAATTATATATGACAGTGGTCCCAGTGGTGATGGGAGTATTATGGGCTCTAAACTGGAATAGTGGCTCCAGCAGATTCCAGGTACAACATCTGAGAAGAGTGCAGTCCCAGAAACAGCTAAGATACCAGAACCCTCACACTCCCAGGCCTCTGCATGGCAGAGGACACGAACTTTTGGGAAGACACACATCATCCTCGTATGGATGGGAAAAAAAATTTCAAAAAGTTTCAAGCCTTCGCGTTCTTATTCAAATTTCAGTTTGCAAAAATTATTATCGTTTTTCTATTCCACCATTTCAAATACGAACTCAAGAATGTTTTTTGTTTTTTTTACCTTCTCTCCCTACGTTGACAATTCTCATCCATGATATACAGGGCATGTATGGAATCACTGACAAGGTGTATCTCAGTCTGCCCTGCGTGCTAAACAGCGGAGGTGTTGCCAGCGTGGTCAACATGACCCTGACAGATGACGAGGTGACCCAACTCCAGGCCAGTGCTAACACCCTGTGGGACATCCAGAAGGACCTGCAGGACATCTAACTGAACAGCAGTGGGCGGTGTTGCTGCACTCTACTGACTGCTAATAACCCACTCTGCAGTCACCGAACAGGAGACAACTCCACCCTTCACACCTTCAACACATCTCTGTGCATAGTTTAATACTCTCAGATGTAGCTGTAGGTTTCATGTGGCATCAAGTGAGTGAAATGATGCCCGGATTGTGTTGCAATGAACAGTTATAGATAAAGGTACGAAGAAAAGGATTTTTTTTTTTTGTAATTCTTCTGTAATGCTTCAAATTTGTCAACTTGAACCAGCTTTAAGCAGCAGATAGACAGGTGGAGGATTTGTCACAGAGATTACAATTTAAAGGAAATTGAGAATGTTTATAATCCGACAAGGGACAATTGGACAATTAATACAATTTGTCTTGCTAACAAGGTGATAAAGTCTTTTTAAAAGTTATTTTTTATACAGAAAGAGAGTGAAGAAGAGATTCTTCAGTTATATCTGATCCACTCCTTATCCGTCCATCCTAAAATAACTTTAAGGAAAGACACAGCCAAAACATGTGCATACAGTTTGCAGGGGAGCATGCATCCATCCATCCATTTTCTTCTCCATATTTGGGGTCAGGTCACAGTGGCAGCTGACCATGAACTTTAGACACCTCGCCCATTTAGGGAATATTATGCACACAATGCAAAATACCAGTCCATAGGCCATTTTTATATGTCCTCTCCAAAATATATGAGGAGATTTCTGGCAATGTGTACAGTAAACAAATTAAATGACATCCTTCAAAGAATGGGGTGGTTTAAAACAGGCACAGGTTGTAAAGCAGGAAACACAGAAAATGTTGGTCGCTCCCTTAGTCCAAGTCTTGATAATGATTGACGTAGAGGTACACATCTCTCTCTGTTTGGGTGGATTTTGCTATAATGGTTGTTCAGATGGGTTATAATCTGTCACATTATGATCATGTGAATATCTTTTATAACTTAATAGTTGCTTGAATAAAGAAAAGTGTTCCTTTAGGAGCTCCGCAATTACAAAGAGACTTTTTTAATTTTTTTATTTCAGTCTAAATAAAAGGATTAAAATCTCAGCTGGTGACCCTTGTTTGACCGAGTCATGGCTGGTACAAGTTGCCATTTCCAATAAAGCTCACTGGTGCGCATCTCTAGATGCAGGTATAGAAAGCTCCAGAGAAATAGTATTGAATCATAAGACAATCCAAAGTTAGTGGGGAGGCCTCCACTTTAATGCCAACAACTATTCGGCGGCAGTCTTCTCTGAGATTTCTTTTAACACTGATTACTGAATCGTCATTAAGAAGTAAAACACTGGCACACAAGGGATACCAGCTCCGACTACATTTAATAGGACACGTGTAACTCTAGAACAAAAAACTAAATATATGTAAATACACTTCATTATTGTTACATAGTGTGCACATATGGGACAAAGCTGGACTTGGCGGTTTAGATTAAGCGTTTAATAAATTCAAAATTAATCATTTGATAATTTTGGGAGGAGAGACCCACATTCTTCAAAACTCTTTTCCAATAACAAAACGTTGGTCACATCCACTGACAGACACGTATACTCTTGATACTTCTTCTATATATTAGATACAAAGCCTAGACATGTTGGTTTTATGACCATATAATTAATGGATGGATGTATAGTATTTCTACAGAATTCCATGAGCTCAGATAAATGATGATAAATGAAATGTTGGCTTTGTGAGAAAAATCAGGCTCTTTGTTGAGAAGGACCCATAAGCAATGAGAGGTAATACATATAGTACTGGAGTCCAGTGTTATACTGTAATAAATTACCCTGGGTGGGATACAAAAATGTGATCTCTGCAGCAAAATTTATAAAAGACACATTTTATTTCAAGATTGTATATACAAATGTTACAGGAAAACAAGGATCTTAAACAACCACAGTTCAGGTTTCTTTATAACATTTAGCTCAATGTTAGTTATTTTTAACGTACAAAATTCCAGTAACACGTCATCGAGCAACTCAAAAAGCTCTCAGTGACTGTTGAGGCACACAGTCTGGAACTCCTGAATCTCTACTGAGTTCATCCAGTTATCTGTCCAAAGATCCTAGACCGGCATGATACATAATGCTTCCATCTTTTGAAATGAAACTAGAAAATTTGTGTCCAAGAACGCAGAAGTGTCCGAGGACACGCAAACTCCCCGCCCCTGAATGTGAGCAATCTGACATGAAAAGTGCTCCAATATTCTTATAGTTCCAATATGCCTAAAAATGTTGTGTTTTTTATTTTTAAAAGCTAGTTGAACAAACCGATTATGAGATGCACACCTTCAGGGCTCCTACAAATCATGTGTGACACTTCACTGAATTCTGTCCAGCTGTTTTAGAGATGTGGATGGATCATATCCCGTTATGTACATTACGTACAGACAGACGAGGGTAACTCTATATGACCCCTTTGACAGGGGCATAATAAAATTTCTTTGTAACATCGTCCAAGTGGCAATTGGATTTAAAACACCAGGATGTCCGTCAAACCTCCACAGGTACAGTTTGGATTCACAGTCTTGAGGTGGCAATATACAGTCAGCATTAGTGACAGATAATCTCCTCCCATAACTAAAAGATCAGCCCATTGTTATACCATAGTGTTGCTCTCACCAATTTTATCCACCAGCTGAAAGAGAATGAGAGAACAATCCAGAGTTAGTATTTAGACCTTAGACTGAATCAGATCGAATCCTTCAGCGCGAACAAAGTTTTAATTAAATATCTGTCAGAAGGTTAATTTGACACCAAAATAGGTTTTTGTTTTTATTTCACAGTAGCTGTTTTTGATTTTTTTTTTTTTTTTTTTTAACTGTCACCAAAGCTTCCTGGTGTGAAAAACTTTGCAGAACTTGTTATATAGAGGTTCATTTACAATGATGGCAAGGAAATGGAATTTGAGCACATGATGTTTGCACGAGGAATAAAGAGATGACTAAGGAGAGACAAACAGCTGCTGACACATGATATCATTGGCTGACCGTCTGTGGAAACCACTGAAAAGGACGTTTTCCCAGAAACCACCATGAGGGAATTATATTCTGATATCTGGTTTCAAGAAAACTTATAAAGGCCTCAGGCCATGTTCAGTAAAACACTGCTCTCAGACCAGACAAGGAAAAGACTGTCAACTCTTTTATTCAGTATCAATGTTTGTAACTTACTTTTCAAAGATTACACAGATTGATAAATTAATCTAGACTTCTAACTCCTTCCAGAGCTTTCAGCAGCGTTCCAAAGTCTTCATCACTAAATGCACTTTACTGAAAACTCCAACTAGAGCTGCTGAGAGCTCTGGTCAAATTAAGTTAGATGATTTTGTCAAGCTTTTATCACCAAGGTCAAAAATTAACTTTCATGCTTGAGCGTACGTTTTTCTGTGTGTTTAAACAGGTCATGTTTACTCTAAAGTGCAGTTTTAACGTTTTCAGAAGATTGCTGATAGTTTTTATAATTCCTGCAAGACGTTAGCTGTAATTTATGTCAGGACAGTATGAAAATCAACTTGCAGGGAACTGAAACTTGCAACTATCTGCAACAATTTTGATAAATGATCATTTCCTAGCTAAAATTACAAACCAGTTCCCTGGTTCCAAATGAGAAAATTGAATGGTTCTGTCAAAAATGAAAGTAAACTGAATTTTTTTTTTTTTTTACATATATATATTTTTGCAAATGAAATAGTCTATATAAATACATCACATTGGACTGTGAGAAACTACAACAGCATTTTTCACAATTTCTGACATTTTACAAGACAAATGATGAATTGAGAAAATATTCGGTAGACGAACTGATAATGAAAATAATCATTAGGTGCAGCCCTGAAAATAAACCTCTTAATTCATCGTAATTTCAGTTTGGTGATTTAACTTTTTGTCAGCAGCTTGTAAATGCAGAGTTTAATAGGATCTGACATCAAATACAGGATGTTGTTGCAGCTTTAAAACAAACCAGAATGAACCAAAACAAAGCCGTATTAACAAATAAAGTAACGTAACAGGGACAGAAAAAATGTGACTAAATATACTCTGTGATGAATTCATCATCTCAAGCAACTTTAAATTCTCCAATGATTTAAAGGGACGTTTAATACATGTTTTACAATGTGGCAATTCATTGGTCCTCATACTTACTGCACTGATACCTGGTAAGCTGAGCAAAGACCCAAGCACAGGTATTCGTCTGATGAAGCCTACTGCCACAGGAAAGAATCCTCTGTTGAAGAGAGAGTAGATGAGCTGAGACCAAAAAATCATTCACTCAGGTTACCGACATCAGAGGGATTTGTTTTCTTTATGTTTGAGCTGACCTGAATAAGAGGAAGAAGCCATAGGTCTCAAGAATGACTCCGATGATTGGCCAGCCAATCAAAACCACAAGCACTCCTCCCAGGAAGAAGCTGCTGGCTTTGACTTTGTGCCTCTGGAAGAAGAATCTGAATGTACGCTCTAGGCCGATGACGAAGGACAGGCCTGCGACAAAAAGAATCTGCATGGACAGCACAGATGGATGATAAGATCACAGGTGTAAAGTCTTATCAGAGCATATGGGGGAGATGTTGCAGATAGTATTAATCAACTAACATTTCCAATGGCGAGGAGAGCTTTATCAAAAAACAGCATCATTCCGAAGAAGAGGAAAAACACACCGAATCCCGTCAGCCCCATCCCAATTTCTGCAGATTTCAAGAAAAAAAAACAATGATAATAATTACATCTATGTTGTAACATCACCTGTCAGACAACAGATGAAAACTGAGCAGCTGTGTGAGGTCAAATGTTTAAAAGAACTGCACAGATGAATGTTTCAAAATAATAAGGATTGCATTATATGAGGAGGGTAAATTAGCAGTCTTCATTCTACTCATTGTGGAAAAAATAAACTATACGAAATAAGAGCAGGTCCACATTAGTAAAAATAACTCAATATTCAGTGCATGTATGAGACAAAAGAGTTTGCCACACGGATCTATCCTTTTAATATCTCTGGCTGTATCGTGTCATTATGGGAAATGCTGCATATCATCTGAGTAGTACAGCTAAATGATAATAGTGGGTTTTTTAGATGATCTTAGATGCATCTATGAGAAACAATACCTTGATCCGTAAGGAAATTAATCTGATGGTTTAGGCCCAAAATAATCATATGTGGTTGGGTACCAATAAACAATTTCTTTAAAGTTGTTTTTGCAAATCCCTAATTACATGTATGGGCAAATTAATGCTTATACAACAGGTTATTTAATGAATTAAATTAACAGCATGATAACTAACATGGTAATAGATATAAATAGAATAAAATAAACAGAGAGTTGACACGAGGATTTGAAGAATGTTAATGAGTAATTTCCAACATCTATGGTCATTTTTCAATTATAAACATTTCACAGCTATGTGACGTAACGACGCTCTCAGCCAATGACGTTTAAGCAGCTAACCTCTTACATTTAGCTAAACCGGGTTTTACACACAAACACGACAAAGATAAAGAACAGCGGGAGAACATAAACTGGTCTTACTTTGTGAATCCGTGAGGGAAATCATTTTGCTAGCAGCTGGTGAAATTATAAATTCACACAAGGGCCGTGATAACTCAAACCTGTTTCTTTTGGCTGATGGGGCCAACTGGAACTACAGAGGGAACGATGACGGCAAAGCTAGCGATTTACAACGCCACGTCTTCCGGGGCAACGCACGCAAGTATTCCCTCAAAGATCGTATATGTGTACAGATGTCGGTACGACCTGCGCTTGTGTTTCTGACAAACGTTTGTTACTTGCTGTTTAAAATGTATATAGGTTTTAAATTAAAGAACCCCACGGTATATAAATTAGTTAAGATATGCTGCTTGTGCAGCTGTCCTGATTTTTTGATACCAGTAGCTTCAACTAAGATTTTGAATGCAGAATTTGACTCACTGTAAGTCAAAGATATAATCACTTATTTCATTATTACAGATTTTTCCATTAGATGCTGACCAACCAATTTACCAGAAAACTCTGCAAGAGCCGCATTGTTCTCTGTTAATGCATCTATTCAGACCAGAATTTAAGACAGCAAATTAAAAAAAATATATGTATGTGTAATCCCATTTTAAACATTGAACAAGCAGATTTGACTAAATTAAATAGATTGGACAAAATCTGCAGAGCTTGCATGCGAAATCCTAATTTACCATCTACTGCTTTAACATCAACATTTATAATATCACCTCCATGTATCTCATCGCCTTCTATAATTTACCATTTTTAATTTGAATGTGACACTAAACCTGCTAAGTGAACAAGCAGAGGATCCTGACAACTGAATAAAATCTGCAAACCTCTCAAATGTAGAACATGGTGTAAGCAAAACACCTGTTTCTTGGAACAGGCTTGTAGTCCTTGCAAGGACCATAATATGAAAATGTCGGGGTTTTTGAATGAATATACTGAATGACAATAAATGAATGGAGTTTTATTTATTTTGACACTTTAAGATATTAAAAAACAATGTAGAGCCATTTTCCTTCTCCATTTGCTTCTGTGTTTTTTCTTGTACCCAGAAATGTGGTCAGCAGTGAGATATTTCTAAGATACTTCTGGTCAAAGCACGAACGTTCGAACGTTCTGTGCGTCACGACTGCGCAGTAATTACGCTGTTAACTCAATAATTTAACATATCGGTTCGCTAAATGTAACATATTCTTCTAATATTACTGATATGTTGACCATACAATTAAATTATAAAATATGCAATGTTTTCTTTAATACAGACAGCTTTAAGAACACTGAAAGTTCGTCTTCCGTCATGTCAAAAGTAAACTACAACTCCCATGAGCCCGCGTGGTGAGTAAGTGTGCAAACCCGGAATAGACGTGTACATGTGAAAATTAGTACAGTAGTACATGTTGAAATAGAATATCTCCCAGACAACACAAACAGACGGTTATTTGCAAATATGCACCGAGCAGAGATCCGCTTCATTAAGTGACACCTTTTCTGCCGAATTTCTCTTCAGCAGTGAACCAAAATGGGAACGGTTTTTGCCATTGCTCTTGTTTTTATCGGATGCTGTAGCAACGTTGTGTCTCTGGAGCTGCTAGTAAGGTCAGTGAAAAAATTGAGACTGCTAATGTCGACTTTACTACAAAAGTGTGAACAGCTGTAACTTTCTTTTGAATTCCTACTATTCTAGCAGCTTTTACTGTGTCCAAATACAAGTTGTAGTTAGTGTGAGGTCAACGATGATAATTGTCTATTTAAGTACCCATCAAGTAGCTGTACTTGTATGAAACTTGGATATATTACATTATGCATGATGTACTCATGGATACCACTCTGGCACTTTAAATAAATAAGCGAGCTTAATTCATACTAAAGTAGAATAAGTAATAAGTTGACATAAATGAAATAAAGGCCAGTATGAACTACAAATGAAGTTGCAGCAGATTAGTGAGATTGCAATCAATGATTGTTTATTTAGGCTGTTTGCTTTTTTCTGGTTGTTGTTTTTTGTATCCTGATCTGTATCTGCCATATCAGTTGCTAATGTTCCAAGGGTCCACACATTAAAAAAGAGGTCCATATAATTATAAAATAATTCGAACAAAGCAGCTGCTCCTAATACAACATAACCAATCCGTTGACACCAAACTATTAACAAGAACAACTAGAACAGAAACTGGGTCGCACAGCTCCACCAGTACCTCTGCCAAGGCTGAAGGCTCCTTCAAGTCTGTGGCACATGCCCCACCCCGCCCCACCCCACCCCAGTTGTGTGGTATTCAGTCAATTACCTATAGAGTCCCTAAAGTTCCATAAGGAATGTGCACACAAGTTATTATCTTGTTCCCTCAGATAAATACAGCCATGATATAAGGGGAAGTATGCGGCTCCATGCATGATGGCTCTGTTCATCTGAAAACGAAATGCTTTAATGATTGAAACCTAAACCGCTGAAGAAGCAGCAAGTCTCCACATGTTCGTATACAAATTTAACAGAACCTGTCAGTGTCGGCTCAGTTTTTCAAGACGTTTTCATACCATACCAGAAAGCTTTGACAGAATTTGCTCAATTTAGTAAACAATAAGGAGTTTTGCAATTTGCAGTATTTAAAAGAACATCTCTGTAATCCCATTACAATGTAATAAACATATACATGTTGCTTGTATCTATATATTTCTAAAGTAGTTTTGCAGCTGCATTGTTTAATGCTAAACGTCTGCAGCTTTACTCCATCTGCTGTTGAATCTGGATCTGTTCCGCTGATTCCTGTTGTGGGGAGTTTTTACTTGTATCGATTGATTTGATTGTATGGAGGAGTACTGAGAAAGACACAGTGGTTCAAGAAGTTCCTGATTGAACTCTCAATCCTTCAGTAACGTGTTGTTCCAACCACACAAATGAAGATATGATAAGATATGTTGTTGTAATCTTTTGTGGAAGATATGCAGACCAGTCATGGAGAGTGATATGTAAGCCATGAGTGTGTATTGCAGACCATATCATATCTTATCATGATATTATGAACCATTTGTCTGCTCTCTTTCACTCAGTACTCCTCCATACAATCAAACCAATCAATACAAGTAAAACTCCCCACACTGTCTCATCTGTTGTTTTGTTCCTCAGAGAGTTTCCAGGATGTGGCAACATAGTCACCTTCGCTCAGTTTTTATTCATCGCTTCAGAGGGTTTCATTTTTGAGACTAACTTCGGAAGGAAGAAACCAGTAATTCCTATCAGGTAAAAAAAACAAAAAAAAAACAAAGGCAAATAAACTCATTGATAGGTTTCCTGCCACAGGAAAGATGACCATCAGAGGCTAGAATAAACCTGTCGTGTCTTTTTGTCCAGAAACTATGTGATCATGGTGACCATGTTCTTCACAGTCAGTGTGATCAACAACTACTCTCTCAACTTCAACATTGCCATGCCATTACACATGATCTTCAGATCAGTAAGAATTGTTGTTTGTCTACTTTTCCCATCATCAAAAAAACCTCCATCCGTCACGTCCACCTCAGTCTGATCTCTATGTTTGACCTGCTGTCTTGTGTCTTTGCAGGGATCACTAATTGCCAACATGATCCTGGGGATAATCATCCTGAAGAAAAGGTACACCTGCTTCATCTGACAACAATAATACCTCAGACGTCGTACAGATTTTGTCACGTCTGAAGGCTTAAAACCATCACAGTCCATCAATACGAAGTTTGATTTTTGTATTTGTCATCTTCTCATCCTGCAGGTATTCAGCAAGTAAATATCTGTCTATAGTTTTAGTTTCAGCGGGTATCTTCATCTGTACTGTCATGTCTGCCAAACAAGTGGTGAGTCCTCTGCAGAACATGTTGCATTAGACACTCAAGGGATTTAAAAACACACCGCAACAACCCATATTTTGTTCCTTATTGCCTATTAATGATTATCTTATTTCAATCAGTAACAAAAACACAGAGACATAAGAAAAACAACACCAAAAACATATCATAAATTTCTCCTCTGACACTGGCTTGTTATGTTTTACATAACAAGTAATGTAGTAGTGTCAGTAATTAGCAGCAGCAATCAGCAGTGATCCTCCTCCTCATGGACTGACACAACCTCTGGATGTCATCCTGAGGGATCCTGTGCTGAGTCTGTGGAGGATGTTCATGCTGTCACTCTCGCTCACTCAACCAAGCGCACAGATTTTCAAAGGGTTTATGTCAAGAGGTCTTCTCTGGCCAGTCCAGAACTGTGTCAGCATTCTCATGGGACGACCCGGTCATGTTGCCCCAGCAGTGGCGTTCTTGAAGATGTAAATCTTTCCTCACTCTTCATGCCTTTTTATAAGGGTGGGTTAGATTAACAAGGGAGTGGTCATTTGGGATTAGTTGGATAAAGGTTACCATGGTTATTTTCTAAAAATTGTGTTGACCACTCACAAAAATGCAGTGTAACCAAAACTTCTATGTTGATAATGATCACAAAGCCTGCCCTGCATATAGATGTACAGCCAATTTTAAAATAGAGAAGAGGTTTTGTGAAATTGAACCAACAATGAGTGGTGTGTTTTTGAATCCCTTGAGAGTAATTCATTATAACAATATTTTTTTGTGTATTACATGTCTTTCAATCTAAGACATTTTTCTCTTTAAATACACTGTGCAGGTCTGTGATATTTTGGATGCATTTTGTTTTGGCAGAATGTGGCCAATGAGGGATCTGAAGAGCAAGGCTTTTACGCCTTCATGCACTGGCTTATAGGTAAGTTTTGGGTGCCAGAAGCTTTGAACTGACATTTAGAATCAGGCGGCACGCTATTGTTTTTCATTATTGATTTAGTGGTAATTTAATTAATTAATTGTATTAAATGTTGCTTATTTGTTTTAGTTTTTATATTATTATATATATATAATATATTAATATATATTCATATTATTTTATTATGTCATTATTATTATTGTTGTTTTTATAATATATTATTAATACGTTATTAAATATAATAACTAGCTTATTATCATGTGTAATACTCATTATTTTATTCTTCTTCTCATTCTTATTCTTCTTTTCATTGTTTGGCTTGTGTTATTGTTTATTATTAATCTCTTAATTATCTTAACTTCTCTTTTTCTTATTGTTATTCTCTTTTATTGAAAGATGCTATATAAATAAAGACTGATAAATGATTGATTGATTGCATTATAATATGTCATTATAAATAAGTTAATGATTTATAAAATGTCATGAAATAACTTTTTTCATCCAACAGTCCAAAAACCCAAGATGTGCATTTAAAATGATGTCATACAGAGAAAAGCAGCTAATCTTAAGAGAATGTTTGTCTTTTTGTTTGATAAATGACGTGAGAGTTTTTAAAGATGAACTTGTCAACTAAACGTTGCAGCTCTAATTTGGCCGCACGTCTTTATATGATAGAAAAAGAGGCTCAGCATTATCAACCATCAACATTGAAGTGATATTTTGTCTTTGTTGTTGATCTCTGTCCATTCAGGTATTGCCATGTTGACCTTAGCTCTGCTGATGTCTGCGAGAATGGGTATTTTCCAGGAGACACTGTACAAGCAGTATGGAAAACATTCCAAGGAAGCTCTCTTTTATAATGTGGGTTCTGCTCCGGCATGCATGACACACCCATAATATTTGGAAGCTCAGGCTTCATTTGAATGACTGGATTTGTCTTTCCTCTCTCTGTGTAGCACTGCCTACCCCTGCCGGGCTTCCTGCTTCTCTCCACAGACATCTACAACCACTATGTCTACTTCAGTCAAAGCAGTGAGTCTCATTCATTCAATCAGGAGAGGTTGTGGGTGGAAAGTTTGCTTTTTTTAATCTTTTACTCACAAATGTAAATAAATCTGTTTCCCAGCTCCTGTAGTTTTTCCTGAGATTGGACTGACTGTGCCTATATTGTGGCTCTACCTGCTGGTCAACGTCATCACACAGTATCCTTGACTTCCTTGAGTTATGTACATATATAGTATGATGTACAGCAATAAAGTACTAAATAAAGTACTGCTTTGCTATCGCTACTAAAACGAAGGTATCATATTGAACCTGGTATCAAAAAATAGCACACAACGGTTAGCCCTAGTCACAAAACAGAGAGTTAGGAAACTGTTTTTATTTATTTTTTACAATCACTTATTATTAATGTGTTTATCATGAGGAGCTTACAGCATTTTATTTTATTTTTTTTGTCAGTATTGCACCATCCTTGCTCTCACTCTGATAGTAGATTGAATCTGGTCTACAAAAAACATACCTGCAAATATTAACAAACAGGCAAAACTACATATCTACCGGTTTCATTGGCTAGCTGTCAAG